>OU452312.1:22034423-23284423 GCA_911728475.2 Pterostichus madidus
ACAAATGACCGAACAATTAATAACTTTCTTCTTTCATTTCTTAGTAACGGCAATTACATACAACCCGAAAAATTTTAGTAATGCTAGCAGAATACGTCCTTTCAAGTTTGGTTATTGTGCTTTCTCTATTTTTGCAAGCTTATTTATGCGAAAAATTACAAATATTAATGGTGCTCATTAGAAATTTAGATGAAATTATTATCTGTTGTTGTGTCTTTGTTACGATGATGTCAGTATTCATTTGGTAAGTTTTAAACTAGTCCTAGTGTATTTAGAATTGTAATTATTTATGTGTTTTTAAGGTATCATGAGACATGTTTGAAACTTTTCTTAAAAGCTGTTAAATTCGAAGATATTTAAAATACAATTTGCTATGTAATCTAATTTAGTCGAAGGTTTGCATATACTACCACCGTTATTTTACATTGAACTGTATCTATCTTTATTTCCAGAAATAATTATTCAAGCACAATACATCAAATCACTAATCAACATATTGTTCATCATGAAATTTGAATTAAAATCTATAAACTTGCGTGACTCATTTAAGGACATTCAATTATAAATCATGGACATCGTTATCAAAATGGTTTATATATATATATATCGGAATTTAAAATATATGTACCTACGTAAATAATAAAAAAATTGTCATTCCGAAATATACTTGATTATAAATACATTATCGTTTATTCTGAGTGAAGCTTAAGCATTTTAAGGTTGAGGTAGTACAGAAAAAGAAACAGAAGAAAACAATATTTGATTTAAGGCCTGTAACACGTTTATTTACATAATCAATTTACCGTCCATGATCCATGAAGGCGCATTAAAACATCTGATATTTCAAGAAAATGTGCAGAATTGAATCAAAACGATACATTTATTGTAATTTATGTAGTAGGTATAATATATGACAGTAAATTTACCCAGAATAGCAGGAAGAGAGTCGTCCTAGGCCAACTGAGGCAACAGCAACCAAAATCCTGATCCACAACATGTTTATCACAGTGTAGTAGTTTCACAAAGTGTCATATCTCCTGGTGATCATCTTCCATCCGTCGGCTGATCATCCCCTTCACCCCCCAGCCCGTCTCACTTCCCTATCACACATCACGTCACTGGATCACGTTGTGGTAGCCTCTCGCCCAGCTGCAGGTCTGAGCAGCTGCTGGGGATGGTGTCGTGTATGGAGCGCGAACAGACACAGCCACGGCGACGGCGGCGGGCTTGTCGAGTGCTGTGCGGCGCTGAAAGCGATCCGGCGCCGGCGCGGACGCCGAGATGCGCCGTGGAGCAGGGATGCTGCAAGCGTCGATACGATAACCTTCACACACTTACACGGTGTGTAATTGCTTATGGTTGGGACGTTAGAAAAAAAACAATCGTGTGTATTGTAATCTAAGGAGAGGAATATTTTTATTGTTATAAATAAAAAAAGTACTGTAAAAGTTAAATAAAATTAAACAAAAGAATATATTATGCAAGACAGGCGAGAAGTGTTCAAAACTTTTGAAGTAATATAAACAGCTCTGTATACAAGCTAAAAGCATCTCTTATTTCTAAATTCCGTATTTTGAACTGGAATATATTTTCGTGATATGCAGAAAATGCGAACCCTTTTTATCTTCTAAACTGTGCTTTAAATGTAGACAAGTAATTTGTAGTTCAGTATTTAAAATTGTTTTATTTAGTATAAATAATAACAAATATTACGATTAACAGTATTTGATATCATCTATATTAGTCGATTGATTAATCAAAATATATATTTTTTTAAACAAAAATTAAATTACAATTTTTTCGTGCGGTTGTCCTTTTAAGAATTTAAACCCATATTTAATTGATAAATTACCTTCTTTTGTGTTTTACAAATGCAGACATTTTAAATTCAGCATGCGAAAAAATCAATATTTTAAAACGGCAATATTTCATACTTTAATTTTTTGTTAAATAATCTGTTCGCAATACGTTGCCGACTAAATTTTATTTTATAAATTCAAGTAAATTTATGTTTTAAATTTAAATCTAAATTTCAAATAATGAAACTTACTCAATATAACCAATATATAAATTATGACTAGTTTTATTTGCTATATATTTATTGTCCATTTTATATTTTAATACTAATTGTTGTTTACAAATTATTTATTTCAAAATGACTAAAATTTGAATGAAATTGAAATAACTTTCAAAATACCTACATACTGTTCATTAAATTTTCTCTTTATCCGGAACAAATATACAATTATAGGCAATAGCAGGTCACTGATTTTCTAATGGCGTTAACATTTTCTACAATATTTTACCAGAACGTATAAAAAAATAGATAATAAAATTAAAATTAATAAATATATACAGGTATATCATCAGGCCTTCTACCCATTTTTGTGTGTGGCACTCTGTCGTAGTAGATCTCGATAAGTGATATATTTTTCGCGTGAAGTGAGGTTACCAGCTGTGAAATCACGGCTCCCAAAGGTTTTAGTTGTGGGGGAGCCACAGGAGTAGTATTAATGTGGTGAAAATTGTTCACCGGCTGTGGAAATTGAATCCAGTTTGTCAAAGCCACAGACTATACCATTGAGCCACCTACCATAAAAACAAAACTAGATAATAATAAATTTAAAGTGCAAATCAGCGTAATTTTTCTAACAACTTGTTTTTATTCGGTTGAAGAATATATAAATTTCAATTTCTCCGATTTTTTACATGGAATGTTCTTACTTATTTGTATACGAGTATATCTGTATGTAATATAGCAATGTAATATTTGCGATTTGTTTTGCATCCTTACTTTTCTTTTGTTTAGACGTTCTATAAATATATGTGTCTGTATGTGTATCATTTCTCAAGAAAACAACATATGTTTATTTGCATGTAAGTCGCATTTTTTTATAGAAAGTGCACATTTTCATTTTTTTTAATCGTAAAAAATTGTTAAAATATTAAAAAAGAAAAATAAAAACTACATTATCATTTCTTTAATTTTACATTTTTTCACAATTTTCACTTATTTATCTCCTTGCAGATTATTTTCAATTTAACAACATTACTATCGAAATTCCTAGTTGTGCAGACAACTATTGTTTGCTGTTGTATTGGCATGGCGTACCTATATACTCGTATCATATGATTGTCAAAAACTACTAACTTTAGAGAAGCTAACAATAAAACGTAAAAAGTACAAATTACGAGTAAGTACGAATAATTATCTTGAAGTTTATGACCACCAATTTTGCGGTTCATAAACAACGAAATAAAAAATACGATATAGTAGAGCTGCGATATAATTACCTTTCGAAGGAGTGACTATCCCATTGAGTGAACATCCAAATTTTATCATTGCCTCGCGATAAGTGAACAACATTAAACGGTGATTTTTGCGTTTCTTCTCTAAAAGATTGTCCTAAATACATTCTTCATATTTTCGACTAACTAGGTATGCATGTGTATCATGCATATCATTTTAATGGTAAATCTTGACACACAGTCTTTTTTTTCCTAGTCAAGTTACTACAAAAACAAAAATATTTGAATTGAACACAAAATAGTTGTTTAGTAATAAAATGTCTGAGTAAAGGTGAATCAATGTCTGACAGTGCTTGCTAACAGGTATGTAATAGCAAAGTCTTGCTATATGTACGGTGGCCATACGTCCTTTATTAATGAGGAAAGTCCTTTATTTTAGAGTGTTCTCCTTTAGATTTATTTATTTCCTAAAAATAAACTTTTGTCCTTTTTTCCATTCAAAATGCCTACATAAAAATCAATCTTTATCAGTTTAAATAAGTTGAAATTAAAAATTATTGTGCAAAAATATTATTATTTATTATTTTAGCAAAATATCATAGTGAAGAAAATAGATTTATTGAGGTTTCAGTTAAAAAATAAAATAATATATACAAACTGTTTTATCTATTTTTTTAAATCATCTTCAGATTTGTCCCTTATTTTGCCCAATAAAATATAGTCACCGTAACTAATATGCAATAAAAATAAAATACACATTTTTGTGTCACTGGTTTCAATTTAACATAATAGTATAACAACAACTTTAATATTAAAAATTATATTATATAACGTTTTAATAATGAATAAATATTATTTAATAATTTAGACAGAAACTTATTAGTAATAACAAATTTTAAAAATCTGTTGAAATTAGTGGCATTAAAAATGTGTATTTCATGTGAAATGCAAATAATTTTGATTATTTTTTAACGTTTCTCAAAACCAATGAACTGCTTCATTGTATGTCACGTGTCTGCGTTTTAACCAATCCTGTCATTATTATACTGAGAATAAAGCTCTTGTGATTATTCCCGGGAATAATCTCTGTAGATGCTTTTTTGTTTGTGACAAATGATAGGTAGATGTCAAATAATTATTTAATACTGTCAACGCTTCAATTAAAATGTGTGAAAAAATCGATTTAGTTCCATTTCAGATACAAAAATACATCAACAAATTTTGGAAACATCTTCCAAGAATACATTAATAAGTAATCAATCGATATGAATCCAGTTCAAAATCTTTTAAGTTGGATGAATCGACCTCAACAGCTTAGTCAAAAAATAATCTAATTAAATATATCGTAACTCGAGAGTTGGATAAATTAGAAAATAATTCTCCAGTATCTTTCTCAAACTTGTTGCCATTTGGTAATAGCCACTCAAGCCCTACGGTCTTTCGTGACTATTGTCTGGCAACAAGTTTTCGAAAGATCTGTCAAATTATTTTCAATTTATTCTCACTCTCTTGTTATATTATTACTGATAATTTTTAAAAAGTTCTTTTCCATCCGAGATCAAGTAGCATTGAAACACTGTATAATTCTGCTAATTTACCTAGAATAAACATTATTTCTCAAAATAGGCTAACCTCGAAAAAGTGAACACCTCTAAAGAGTGAACTGGCTTTGCCGTAATTAGTTCACCAAATCGCAACTTCACTGTATTTCTCCAAAAATGTTTTTCGGCAATATCGCAAAAATTCCTGCTGAAAACATTTTTTAATTTCCGTTCTGAAAGGCATATATACAAACATAGAAGAAGAGAACTCATATTAAAACCTAATATGTCTTCATCTCGCAACGTTTTTCAATTTCGGTCGTAAAAAATGCACCTTGCATCGGCTGGTAGATAATATAAACACAGCTGTGTGCACTAGCACAATAAAAATACGAAAATGTTTCTATCCATGAATACCGCGGGTTTCCATCGTACCTGTCAACGAATTCCGCAAAAGATTACGTTACTTTTCTCAGCGGTGACAAGTAGAGATGAAAAGCTGAACGATTTTTTGGTTTTGCGGAATCCGAGTGGATGTATCTTGTTGGCATCCGGCCGGCAGATTCGCTCATGTTTTTATTGTGTAGTTCTTATTTTTCTCGTGACATTCGGTTGCTTGCTTTGCCATCTGGTGGACGAATATGCTGACCAATCAAAATGTTATGCGAACTACTAAATTTCAAACTATATTTCCTTACGGTCAGTGACTCTATATTGGTTTCTTATTTAAAGTAGGTAATGTAAAAACTTAGTTTTGCATGTCAAATTATTTATAAAATAAAATTTAGTACTGTTATTCTTACTAAATACAAGTTCTTGGTTTTTACAAATATTTATTTGTTGCACTTGATATATGTGGAGCTTTAATGATTGGTAAACATACTTTAGACTAATATAGAATAGAATGTATACTGGAGTGGTTGGTATCACATTTTATAATAAAGCTGCACACAATTATTAAACCCTCAAGTATGCGGGATGAGTTTCTTTTTTGTACTGGCTTATTTAATTATTTTGTAAAACAGAAACCCAATCCATATATTATATATACCAGTACAGGAAAAAAGTAGCTAAGCTACAGCTACAGCTATGCTTTAAAAAAGTACCTAAGCTACAGCTATAAGCTATATTTTGTAAAATATAGCTAAGCTACAGCTAAAAGCTTTCGTTAAAGTAGCTGTTAAATTTTAAAGCTACTTTTTTAAATTATTGTGAAATAATACAATTTGCCATTGTCTTTTGTTATAATGACTGTTAATTTACTATTACGTACATAAATATCAAAAATAGCAAATACCATCTGGCACCTACTGTGTATTTTTGCGTATTAGAGCCAGTTAGAACCGGCAACAAATAATTATTTTGTGTGGGTTTAGCTTGTACGCATGCGTACTTTGTTGACCTTCTGCTTAAATTGTAGCTTTAAGCTACAAAAAGTAGCTTGAAGATACAAAAAGTAGCTTTAAGCTATAAAAAGTAGCTTGAAGATACAAAAAGTAGCTTTAAGCTATAAAAAGTAGTTTAAGCTACAAAAAGAAGCTTTAAAAGTAGCTTCAGTTGTTATTTTTAAGCTAATAGAAAAAAAAGTAGCTAGCTACAAGCTACTGCTACATTTTTTCACAGTTAGCTAAGCTACAGCTACATCTAAGGTAAATGTAGCTAAGCTACAAAAGTAGCTAGCTACTGCCCAGCTCTGCCAACAGCTTATATTATAGTAGAATCCAAACCATTTGGACACAATTATATCTTTTTGATATAAGTTGAAGACAGCGTTATTTGAACGTACATCTTTACCTAAAGTAAATATAAAAATCAATTCTGACTCACTGCTTTAAAGTAACAAGTAATTAACACAGATCTGGCTTCCCTTTTTAATTTTACTTGCTGCGCCCCGTTAGCACGTTACAAACCAACCACGATTATTCCAGTTCAAAGCTGTTATCTAGTACTTATATTATAGTTGTCTCCATAATGAGAACGAAACTTACTCGATAACAAAAATGAGCATTCATAATAACGCTTAATGACTAATCTAGTTTATCTTTAACGAGATCTCTAGCTACTCTAGAGTTATGAAAATTTAAAAACGAACCGTCACATTTGTCTCAAGCGACAGCATCATTTAATCAGCACTGAATTTTGTATTCACGTTGTCATGAGCAGCAAAATGATAATATTAAACATATTTATCACGCCTTTTCACATTACTGGGTATTGCAATATGTAGTATATTTATTCTCGTGAATTGCAGGTACCAACCGTCAAATCGCGGCTCTCAGAGACGTTATTAAAATTAAAGCCACAGGGATAATTTTAAAGTGGTACAAATCAGTTGTCGACCTTGGGAATCAAACTCGCGTTATCAAATCAACAGTTCGACGCGGTACCACTAAACTATATAATGTACTTCAAAAACTATTCATAAAGATGAATAAATGTATAATTAGCTTGATTTTTTTATTTAACCAAGAGTCAGACGACGTTTCGGTCAAGATTTGTGGTCATTTTCAAGTCAAACTAGATTAATATTTTTATCCACAACTCATAGATAATAAAGACAGTATTACACTGATTTCAGTTGAATTATATTGCTCATAAAACACTGTAAACAACTTATTATTTAGCAACCACTTCATAATCTACCGTATTTTGAGAAACTATATATAATTGAATCAACGTTAAACGTTACAACTAATCTTCTTCGATACCTATAATTATGAGTTGTGGATAAAATTTTGTATTACACTTATGTTTTATTGGTATATAAAACACTTGTATAATAAATAACTATTAAAATTAAATTTATAACAATATTATTTTTAAAGTACATGTTTCAAAATGAAAAATAGTTATTTATGCATGAGCCGTAGGTGAGTGTTGCAAACCCATGAGTGCAATAAAGATACTTTTAATACAAGTTGCACATACATATTTTCTACTGTCGCGTTTTAACTAGTTATCCTAATCTAACTAATGACATTTCAAACATCAAAAATATTTATTTTGTAGGTTACGTAGTTAAATTTGTTTCGTAGCAACTATTTAATTGCATTTTTTTTTTCATAAAAATAACTTCCTTTTGACACTAGAAAGTATTTAAAAATGATATGATTTTGACATTGGTAAAAGAAAAAGTAATTTGAGAATTTAAAAATGAAACGAAGTTAAATTAAATGTCACATTAAAATAAACTATTAAAAGTGAAACACTTAATTCAAATAGTTTATATTAATATGACATGTAATTTACATTCGTTACGTTTTTAAATTCTTCAATTACTTTTTGAATTTTAAAACATGTACATTAATAAGAATGTATTGTTACAAACATAATTTTAAAATATTATTTTTGTTTGATTTGAAAATGGCCGAAACATCGTCTGATTGTTCTTTTTTTTTAGATAAACGTATGAAGCTAATAATTCATTTAGTCTTAATATAAATTCTAAACTTATATCAGTCTCAAAAAACAAAAAAAAACTATTCATTGTCGCTTTGTAAGTAGTGGGGTGGCTAGCTCAGTGGTATAAAGTCGGCCTGTGGATCCTGAGAACCCTGGTTCAATTCCCACAGGCAACAAACAATTTTTATAATTTCAAAAGCTACCCCTGTGGCTCCTCCACCACTAACATCTTTGGGGGCCGTGATTTGACGACTGGTAACCGCACTTCACGCGCAAAATATATCACTTACCGAGATCTGCTTCGGCAGAGTGCCACACCCAGTAATGGGTAGAAGGCGTGATGATATATTTATTTATTTTTATTTTATAATATAACTACTTATTTATTTTATATGAAATAATGCAACAAATATAAATAGATAAATATATTATCACACCATTTATCCATTACTAGTTCTGGCACTCGTTGAAACCGATCTCGAGAAAATGAAATATAAAATGTTTCGTGCGTGATTTCTTGATAATTAAACTTAGGTTTTCAAACCCACAGCAGTTTCAAAATCACTAACTGCCAGTTGCGCCACTATTACTTAAATTTTAAATTTTCCTTAAATAAACAATATCGTATCGAAATATACTGTCAAATGCGTAACTTAACAATGCCGTCAAACATTCGATTCAATATTTTTAATTTAAATAAAAATTAAAAAATATATCATCACGCCTTCTACCCTTTACTAGATGTGGCACTTTGCCGTAGCAGATCGCAGTAAGGGAAATATATATATATATATATATATATATATATATATATATATATATATATATATATATATATATGCGCGTGATATCTAGTTACCAGACGTAAAATCACGGCCCCCGAAGATGTTAGTGGAGAGGGAGCCACAGGGGCAATTTTAATATGGTGAAAATTGTTTGTCAGCTGTGGAATCGAACCGAGGTTCTCGAATACACAGTACGAATCGATATCTCTGAGCCACCTATCCCATAAGCAATCCTTAAAATTTAAGTGAAACAGTGTAACTGGCTTTGCGTGTAACACTATTAAAAAATAATTCCAAATCGTTATATACGATCCAATACGTATCAATGTTACAAAAATAAAACTATACATTGCTATTATTTTATGAAAAAAAAGAAACAAAAACAAAATGCTACTAGATAGGTTTATTAATATTTGAAACAAAGCAAAATAGTCAATGATGCAGAAATATATTATCACAAACAATACAATCATTTATATTGAAATAATATGCATAAAACTATAAAGTATAAAGTAATATTATCAGTTATGTTCAATCGATTTTACTTATATCAACAAATCAACCAAAAATAAATGTTAAACAATAGAGCACGTTAATTTTAAATTATCAACATAATTATAAGAACATAATCTTGAAAACAGGGTATTAATATATAATGAAACAATTGCCAATTGACGGTGTGGTTGAGCTTCGACGAAGGCCTACTTCGATGCCTATAATTAATCGGCTCGGCAAGCACATTACACTGTTGCCAGTTTACAGTCGGTGGCGACCCTTGAGAGAAATGCGTGGAAGTTAATTGATTAGCTATACTTACTCGTAATTGAATTTCGAAGCGTTGTTTAGAGATTTCAGCAGAGAAAAGATGCATGTTTCATGAAGACAGTGACTCCACCAAAATTCACAATGATATTATTCACGTTCTATTCGATTCCCATAGCCGACAAACAATTTACACCACATTAAAATTACCCCTGTGGTTCTCCCTCTACTAACATCTTTGAGGGCCGTGATTTGACGGCTGGTAACCGCTCTTCACGCGCATAAATATATCACTTACCGAGATCTACTTCAGCAGAGTTTCACACTCAGTAATGGGTAAAAGGCGCAATGATATATTTATTTTATTTTTACTGTACACTTACAGGCATAGTCCATTACATGGCATGATTAAATGAGAAAAAATATATAATTTAGTTATAAAGAAAAAATGAATTAAAAATATTAACTAGATTTTTCAAAATTTTTTAGCTAATCCTGAATTTTGGAGTCCGAGTTAAAAAAGTTAATTCAATTCACTTTCCCGAAACCTAAATGGTAAGAAGATTAGATAAAGTTTATTTAAAGTTTCTTTTGAAAATTGGGCTGTAAATGTATAAATTACTATAGTTAATATTATGGGGTGGCTAGCTCAGTGGTATGAAGTCGGCCTGTGGATCCTGAGAACCCTGATTCGATTTCCACAGGCGATAAACAATTTTCATAATTTTAAAAACTATCCCTGTGGCTCCTCCACCACTAATATCTTTGGTAACCGCACTTCACGCGCAAAATATATCATCAAATATTATGGGGTGGCTAGCTCAGTGGTATGAAGTCGGCCTGTGGATCCTAAGAACCCTTGTTCGATTCCTACAGGCGACAAACAATTTTCATAATTCCAAAAACTACCCCTGTGGCTCCTCCACCACTAACATCTTTGGGGCCGTGATTTGACGACTGGTAACCGCACTTCACGCGTAAAAATATATCACTTACCGAGATCTGTTTCGGCAGAGTGCCACACCCAGTAATGGGTAGAAGGCGTGATGATATATTTATTTTATTTTATTTTATATTACACAATGAGATAACAGTGAATATTGAAACCTCTACAAAATTTACTGTAGAAATTTAAAGAAATGCTAACTGTAATGGTATTTGAATAACTGGTTATTGAAGGTTAACATTACTTCGTGCAGCTGGTACATATTAGATGATACAGTAAAACAGGGAAAAAATGTTTGAGTGATCATTTTTACCAAGATAGGATCATAAAATTAATTAATTACAAATTAAACAAATACTGGCTTGCGCAAAATATTTGATCGGCTGTCATTCTGAGAATTGTATATCGATCAGTCTCAAACTTAAACTGTACTCGTACATTGCTAACTTAACAAAATTTATCGTATTTCCTTGCATGCAACTCGAAAAACTGAACTTTAAAGTTAAGTAGTAAAACAGTAAAAACAATTTGTCTGAAATTTTTCTACTGAAATATTTTTATTTTTGTGTAAAATAAAGTTTGTACTATACTATTTATAAATAGTTAAACATCCAAGGTAAAATACTAAGATACTAATTTAATTCATATTTCTAAATCAAAATTAAAAACTAATTTTCGCCACATTTAAAATTTTAGCTGTAGCTCTCCTTCCACTAACATCTTTTGGGGCTGCGATTTGACAGCTGGTAATTGCATTTTATGCGCTACGGCAATTTAGTAAAAATTGGTAAACAATATTCGGTCAGTCAAAAATTCATATCCGAATAGTTTAGGTATTCGTTAGGTTCCATATTCATATCCGAATAGTTCAGATATTCATAATATTTGGGTAATTATTTAATATTTAACAATAACATTACAACAGTATGTAATACTACACTGCACATATTAATGTCTATAATTTAGCTAACTAAAATACAGGGTGATCAAAAGGAATTGTTATAGTTGGCAATACAATTCCAGAGATTTTTTTATTCCACAGTTGGCACAACGTCAGTAAAGGCGGAAATGCTATTTGACATTTCTAATAAATACAAATAGGTTATGTCAGGAGTCTGACAGCTAATAGGATTTTGACTTTTTAAGTAATAGAAATACTTTAGAAATAAATGTAATAATAAATGTACTCAAATTTAAATTTTAAATGTCACTGTCAACAACAGGAAATGAATTTATGTATCAGGCTTACCAATTTCAAGTAGTTTTTTTTATTGCCAACTGTAACAATTCCTTTTGATCAGTCTATTTTAATTTGATAATATGAAATAGGCATTATTTTCATGTCTAAGGTGTTTACTATTTAGAATTTTGAATTCGTTTCTTTATTAGAATGTGCTAAAATTTTGCAGCTAAACTAAATATCTGAAGTATTTATTAATTATTTATTTATTTATTTTATTTTGATGAGGTAATGGCTCAGTGGTATCAAGTCGACCTGTGGATCCAAAGAACCCTGGTTCGATCTCCATAGCCGACAAAACATTTTCACTAATTGAAAATTCCCTGTGGCTCTCCCACCACTAACATCTCTGGGGGCCGTGATTTGACGGCTGGTAACCGCACTTAACGCGCATAAATAGATCACTTATCGAGATCTGCTTCGGCAGAGTGCCACACTTAGTAATGGATAAAAGGCGTGATGATATATTTATTTTATTATTTTATTTTATTTATTAAGAACTATTTGGCACTCTCTATCATTCGTTCATTATTGTTGTATAGTGTAAAATAAATTAATAAATAACTATTATTTGACTATTCAGTCTCATTAACTATTCGAATATTCAAACTATTCGGGCTGTTCGATTACTCGAATATTCGATCAGTTCAGATATTCGAGCTATTCGGATATTCGAACTCGAGTTCTCAAATCCACAATCCGACGCGTTTTCATTTTCATAAAATAATTAAATTTGTTAATAGATCAACAAAT
Organism: Pterostichus madidus; assembly: GCA_911728475.2. Classification (NCBI taxonomy): domain Eukaryota; kingdom Metazoa; phylum Arthropoda; class Insecta; order Coleoptera; family Carabidae; genus Pterostichus; species Pterostichus madidus. The sequence continues at coordinate 22,047,102 of OU452312.1, forward strand.
AAATTAAAATTTGAAATTAAAATTAAGAGTACCACGCTTAACTAATGTCTAATCAATTATGATGATATAGCTATTTGTGTACTTAGAGTAGAAAGTAGTCTATAACCACACGCACATTACATTATTATTGCTATGGACATTAACAATCATTTAATTTTACAATAAAATTTAACAATTGTTTATTATGAAATTAGTTTGGAGTGTAGACAGCTTTCGTCTTTTCATTGTATAAAATATATCAGAAAAACATTACTTTCTACTATAAAGCAGAAAGTAAATATTTACTTTTCCTACAACTGTGCGATTTCTTTGTTATTACGTAACTATAATTGCCTTGGTTACGTATGGAAAGTAGATGAATGCAGACCAAGTGCGTTTCCGAAAGCAAAGAAACACTAGTGCGGAAAGTGCTTCATTACGTAACTGTCAAAAGAATATTGTTTTGACAGCGATTTAAATTTCGCGCCGAGCACGGAATTAATATTTTGACCACAGACGCTTATGGAAGAAGAAGATACGGTGAACCAGCGCTAGTAAATATGCAATAGTATATTTTGACGTTTATAAACGTAACCTTAATTTGCAGTATATCTAATCTGTAGACAATTAATAAAAAGAACCGAACAAAATAAAATATATCGATAAATGGTTTTATTTAAAGAGTAAGTGAAATACTTCATATTTATTGTTTGTGTATATTATTAATACAGTTGTTACAGTTGCTTATATTGACATAATGTAAAGTGGAAACTTTTGTATCTAAAGAAACATTGATTTCTTCCGTACCTGTTCATATTATTACCAGTAATATTATTGGTAACAATTTCGGAAGCTTCAGAAGTACCAGCAGCAGGTTGATTGTCATTGTCGAAAATAGATCCAACATAGTATGATCCGGAGCTTCAATTATCTTTGGAGGTGTTAATGATAAAGAAGAATCACTCACTGTACTATTCCAATCAAGATGATTTTGAAGAAATTATTTTGACGTTAGTGAAATATTTTTAAATAACGTAGAACAATGTGCAAGCAATCAACAAACAAACCATAGCAACGCCGTAAAACATCGTTCTCATGTAATATGATTAAAATTTTATAAATTTTAATAATATTTTAGTGATTTACTAAATCGCACAGTTGTAGGAAAAATGTTGTTTATAACACGTGCCGAAAAAGGTTACATGCTCGTGCACGTAACAAGCCTTTTTCGGCACTTGTTATAAAAATAACTATTTTGCATTAAACAAGTTCAGAAAAATCAAATTTGCCTGAAGAAAAATATAAATGAATTTAGATATAAGTTACATCTATTTTTTAATTATTATAGAACACAATACACTCGAAATTTAAAAGAATCAAAGAAAAAATATTTAAATCTAAGCACTACGTCATTATAGTGAACCTGAACAATCACAGTAGTATCTAGGTCCATGTCAACTTCCGTATTAATAATTGTGTGCTGAATGTTCGGTTATCCAAGTACTAATCTTAGTTGACAGCAAAAGCTCTGACAGCTAATAGGATTTTTTTGTGATAGAAGTATTGTGAGCAAGGCGCGGTAAAGGTAAGGGAAGTCAAACTGCACAATAATCAAAGATGGTGTTGAAATTCAGATGAAATTTTTTGGAAAATTGTTTGTAAATAAAAAGTCTACTCAAATTCACATGTTATGCATTTATTTATAATTTTTCATGTTATTAGTATCATATTTTTTAAGTGTAAAAAATGTCCCTCGCCCTTATTTTTCACTCGTTATCCCATCTTCTCACTCGGCGCCCGAGTCTTACCTGTTCTGCCTGCCTTGCATATATTATACCTATACCAATTTATTCGTTGAACCTTCTTTTTTTCACCGATAATAATAATTTTTTGATCATAGTATAAGAATGTTGAATTCAATCTACAACAAATTTATATCGACAAACTCCACAAATCCGCAAATTACTTTATCAACGCTAACTTTTCTCGTACATATACGAGTATTACATATAAGTTATACAAAATTGAAAAGAAAAATGTCTAGTGATTATTTTTTGACGTTTCTCTGAATCAATGAAATGCTTGTCACGTGTATGCGTTTTAACTAATCCTGTCATTATTATACTGAGAATAAAGCTCTTGTGATTATTCCCGGGAATAATCTATGGAGCCTTTATTTTTGTTGACAAATGATAGATAGTTGTCAAATAATTATTTAAAACTGTCAACGCGTCAAGTAAAATGTGTGGGGAAAAAGTCGATTTAGTTTCATTTCAAATACAGAAATAAGTCAACAAATTTTGGAAACAACTTCCAATAATACATTAATAAGTAATCAATCGATATGGACCCAGTTCAAAATCTTTTAAATTGGATAAATCGACATCAACAGCTAACTCAAAAAATAATCTAATTAAGTATAACTCGAGAGTTCGATAAATTAGAAAATAATTCTCCAGTATCTTTCTCAAACTTATTGCCATTTGGCAATAGCCACTCAAACCCAAACCGAAAATTATGTTGTTATTCTACAGTTCGATGGTCAATTTATCTTGAAATAATGTCACAACTGTGTCTTTGATTATTCACCGTAATATTTGTTAAAATTGCGTCAGGCCTTTTAATAACAAACAATTCTACGAAATCAAATAAAACGAGTTACAGGTGAAACTGACATCTTTGTTCTTTCGCCAAATTTGATTTAATTCTCATAATAGAAATTTCTCGGTAAAGACTTGTTATTTCTTCAATTAACTTCTTCACGCCATCAAATTACCCCTTCCATTACAAATAAACGAACACACAGCCTACTTCCATCATTCCAATACATCCTGTGCAGAGCCCATCTTCATCAACGGCGCTATCAAAGCAATTATTACCCGTAATTAATTTTCAAAGACATCGCATTTTTCTGCTCTGACTTTGCGGTGGTAGCATTGGAGGGGGCGGGGCGACGCGAGCGTGTTTTGTTTGCGGCGCATGCGTGTGACGGTGAAGACAGTTTGAAAGTTTCGGTGTGGACCATCGCGCGCAGTTTGCAACACTCTTCTTCCTTTCGCGATCTGCGGCTGCCCTCCGACGCGACGGCAGAATTTTTCGCATTTTGGGGATTTAATCCCGAGGTTAAGATGAGTGGGAGACCATTTTTACTGCTCAACGCCTTCCTGTAAGTGTTCAGTGTCGCATGTTTATTAATTAGAATGTGTCCTTTTAATTTTTTTTATTATTTGTTGTTGTTCGATGCAATTCTATATTTTCAAATTATTTTACGCATTGTTTACTTCTTAATTTAAATGCATAATTATCTTTTTGTCTGTTAGTACAAACATTGTTGTTTTTAATTTAATATTCTTTTTAATCAATTTAACCTTGTCTTTAATTTATATCAGTGTTAAATATTCTTTATGAACCGCTGAAATATATTTTTATAAAATTGTATCTTAAGTGTTTATAATATTTATTGTCTTTACGTTCATTCTTTAATTAGTTCAATTTCTGAATTATTTAGTTCGTTAATACCTAATAATTAGATTCGTAACTAATCTTGTTAAAAATAAACCAATAGTTTGATTGACAATATAATCTAATTTTCATAAAATTGCAAACCGAATGCTACGTATCATTGATTGGTTTGTAATTATTTAAAACTATTTCTATTTTTTGTGACATTTCTGTTTCCAATCATTTACCAGTTATTCATAGAATAAAAAGAAGTGAAAAAACTATTATTTTGTTACGAATGAAAGCTTTTTTTTAATAAAACTAAAAATAGAAAGTACTATTTCAGTTTCAATTTAAAAGCATGAAAAACTTTTTAACTGTTTTAGTAAAAGGAAAACGGAAACATGTCCTCTAAATTCCAAGTTCTTAACATCTGTTTATTCACCCATTTAACGGCGGGTCCAGCGTCTTAGTGCTAAGTTTCTTTCCTCATTCTATGGCCTATTTCACACGTCCAGTCAAGGACACTCCAAAGTGGCGAAATGGCGAAGTGAAAACTCTTGTTTTAGTGCAGGTCCTTGTACATAAATATCTATTTACGCGCTGGCATTTTCAGTAAATAAATAACACTTCATTTGTTTCGCGTCTTAGAGACAAAACGATCCTGCAACTGTCCTCGTGTTTCTATGCCGCCTACAACAAGAGTTATTGCATTTTTAAACGTCGTGTTAGCAGTAGGAGTCACGAAGATGTAGAAACATTCTCCCGGAATTAATTTCCGCGTTTTTCCGGAAATTTGCCACATATCCTTGAAACTGGTTAGGTACTCTTCTGCCAATTATATCAAAACATTATTTTATTACTTTTAATATCACAAAATAAACATTTCTTACATTCTTTTTAAATATTTATTTTATTTAAATGAAATTAAATGTTACTGTTTAAAAGGGTAGATTTTTATTTAATTAAAAATTCATTAGAATGTTTTACTTACAGATTTATATTAAAAATTTTATATTAACAAACTTGTTATACAAAGGAAACTTAAAAGAATTTTTAATATCAGCCTGGTCATCATTCTTTTAAACTGCACAAATTCGTGAAGTTATAGTTGCAACTGTTGCTGTGTGATGATATATGAGAATTAACGTTTAAAATAAAATATAGCTGTACATTTGTCACGCACGTGTTTGCGGGTGAAGAGGGTAACACTATACCTGACCTAAATTTTCAGATCGCATTGAGTGCATCTTTATCACGTCGCCATATTATCGAGTTTTCATTTAATTAAGGTGAAGAATGTCTTAAACTTGTACCCACTACACTATTTTCACAATAATGCAGTTTCGGTGTAATCCTTTTAAAAGATATTTACATACACCTACGTACGTCAAATATGCGGTCTTACTACAAAGATTTAGACATTTTTAATCCTGTTTAACAAAGTAGATAGCATATACTGTGATATATTAAGCCTTGTTTCCACATCTTAACATAGTCTTAGTTTTAGTTTTTCGACATAACCTTGAGAGTTTGTCATATATCAATACAACTGAGCGTTTCCAGCTACTGTTTTTGTTTTAGTCTTTGTCTTTGTCGCTGCGCATAAACACAAAGTTTGCAGACTTCATACTTTCGATATAGTCTTTCGTCGCTGTTCTGTAAGAGAGAGTTAGCTGCGGTAATGCTATCTCTTGTTATGTTGTCAATTCTATGCCGTATTTATCAAATGTCATTAGGTTTGTGTTGAAAATACGATAAATATAGACAATAGAATAAAAATAGTAACAATTTCAACTGTGAAAAAAATAAAAATTACTAGATTAATATCAACAACAAAACTAACATGTTAAAAAGAAATTATTTGGTCGCTGTCATTTTAAAATTTATTTCTTTTCTTTGATTTTATAAGTATAATTGCAATTTAATCATATTTTAAGAATATAAAAATTTATTTTGTAATTTAAATTACTATATTTGAAATATTTTGGTTTGTTCACTACGAAAATGTCTCAATTTTTTTAAATTGCTTTGGAATTGTATAATTTAATTAAACTAGTGCTGAATTTTAATAGTAATTACTATTCCTTATTAATAATTTTATATAATTTTTAAAGTATTTAAAATAGTTTTATACAATTATTTTCTCATTTAAGTGAAGAAATCTTTACTAGAATAATGAATTAAGGTTATGTTTATGTTAAGAGCTGGAAATGGCTGGAATTTATGTAAAAATAATAATAAAATAGAAATATTACTCATTTTTGTGTTTCATATGCAGACCTCTAAAATATGCAGAAAAAAAAACAACCGAGATTTGTTGTAATCTACAACAGAGCATTATTTATTTATTTAATTTATTATTATTTATATGGGATAGGTGGCACAGTGGCATCGAGTCAGCCTGTAGATTCGAGAACTCAGGTTCGATTCCCACAAGCGACGAACAATTTTATATATATATATATATATATATATATATATATTTAAGGGGCCTTTGCCTAGGGCCCGAAATATTAAATCCGCTTCTGCGTACAATCATATAAATTTGTCCATAAACAAATATATACCTATATATATATATATATATATATATATATATATATATATATATATATATATATATATATACCTATATATATAACGATTTCTATGTAGTGTGCGTGCATTCTACGAATTTAGAGTTTCTTTGTTTAAAACGCGAATGAAGCAAACCTTGCCAAAATCACTTTCAATATTGAAATAAATTATAAGATTCGGAATAATTTGAGCCAAAATCTACATGTGAGCGAAGTATATATTTGACGAGTTTAGAATTTGTTTGGTAGGAGTGAGAACGAAGCGAATCTTGCCAAGAATACGTTCTAATCTAGAAATCCAACTGGTAAATACTGGTAATATAATGATTGCATTTGGAATTTTTGTACATTTGCCTCAAAAAAACTGCTTCATAGGTGATGAATATGTGAAATAAGTTTTTTACTGATTAATTTTCAGAAATAAATTTAAAATACAAGTTTTAAAGAATTATATTCTGCATTAACTCAATATGGATTTTTATATGAATTATTTAGAAAATAAAATAATAAATAAAAACAATTTTCGAGTAGATGGCTCAGTGATATCGTTCCGGCCTATGGATTTGAGAACCCGAATTCGATTCCCATTGCCGACCACAATAAAATTACCTCTGGGGTTTTTCTACCAATATTAACTTTGGGGCCGCAATTTATAACACTTCACGCGCAAAATATATATGGGCGTCCGCAGGGGAGGGGCAAAAAGGGGCGCGCGCCCTTCTTAGATATTAACTAGGGTGAAGACCACGACTCTCGAAAATAGGACTTTAACATGTAAGATTATAATTTTATGCTTCCCTAGATATTTTAAGCAAAAAAGCTTGAAATAAAAGTTTTAGGTCATAAAATTCTGCATCTGAACCAATAAACAAAATTAATTTTTCATACTTTGTAACGACACAAATTAGATTTTAAAATGACGAAAATTTCCTGAAAACTATCGATAGGCATATAATTGAAACAAAATTAAACAAATGTTTGACGTTTTATCTGTCAAAATAAATGAAATAATAAATAAAGAATTTATTCTGACAGTTTTGACAGATAGAACATCAAACATTTATTTAATTTTGTTTTATTTTCATAACTATCGATAGTTTTGAGACAATTGTAGTTATTTTCAGTTCTAATTTGTGCCATTACGAAGCAAGCGAAATTAATTTCGTATTTTATGCCCAAAAACTTTTATTTGAAGCGTTTTTGTTTTAAATAATTATGAAGCTGGAAATTAAATCATTATGATTTTACATGTTAAAGTCCTATGTTCGAGAGTCGCGGTCACCACGCTGTATATGTATATATAAATAAAATAAAAATTAAATTATAAGTTTAAAGATAATAAATTCAAGCTGAAACTTTCCAGCAGTATTCTTATGGCCAGCTAGCGGCATGTTCCCTATCGTAACGATTGAGTAATCTAAGTTTATTACGTATACACGGACACAAAATATTAGAAAATAAAAACTGTAAAGCTGCTAAATCGGAATTTATTGAAGACATGGCGTCAATATATGGAAGAGTTATTCGAAGATTGTCCTTCCTCTTCAATTCAAACCCAGACAACAAAGATTAGTAATTTATTTATTTCACAAATTTAAATATTGTTTTGTCTATTTGTTATGTGTATTTGTATTTATGTTATGTAAAAAAAAATATATTTTGAAATTTATGTCTATGTGAGAGTATTTTTAATAACGATTGCTAATATATTTATTAATAATTAAATTATAATTATAAACTGTACAATGCACAATTTACTCATTATATAACGTCACTGAAAAGATTACTTGCATCGTTCATTATTTTATTTAATTATTGTTTTATTACAAAATTCAGTGATACAAAAAATGTTTCCTGAAGATTCGTTTAAATTTTTCTTTTTATCCTGTGATTAGTATATCATATATGATCTACCCTTACAGTTGAATTCGGCAGCATGGAAATACCTGTATAATAGCAACAAGAATTGAAATATTTTATGTTTTTATTTTTTTTAATATATGTTTTAAAAAAACACTCCAAATTGCAGTAAATCAATTTTATCGATATGGAAATCACATAAAAGTTTATTATACGAATATTTATTTATTATGCATAATTTAAGGGTCAAGGTTGCGGTATAAATATGTTTAGTACCATAAAGTGCGTAAAATATGTTGAAAGTATAATAAACAAAGTAAAGCATGTGAAAATAAGTGAATGATATAGTTATGGCAGTTTTATACACTTTTATATTAACTTAATAGTAAAAGTATGTTTATGATATGAAGCAATTTTGTTAAGGGTTCATTTCTTTTTACGAGATTATATATTACAAGTTTTCTCAAGATGGCAAACTGTTAAACGTTTTGATTTGTAATTTTTCTTTAAGTGGAACTAGTAAATTGAGAACTCATTTGTTCAAATTGAAGACAGAGTGTTAAGTAGAAAAACTTAATCAAATGTTTTTAGGTCTCCAGGGTATACTTACACTAGAGTATAAAATTACGATTAGGTAATCTGCTTACTCAGTTACTTTTTGTCGAATTTATTCTTAGTGTAATTTGTGATTGTAGAAAATAACGCATGGAGAAAAAATTCAAATTAATGCAAACATTTCCATTTCTAAATTTAAATTGCAAATTCCATCAAATTGTCTACATTAATACAAAAATTAAACAGTGTAAACTCAGCTTTAGGGATTACATACAATTTAAAAATACTTTAGATTTTAATAGCCATCAACCTCTTTTGTTTTGAACGGAAACCAGTTAATGAAAAAAAAACCAACTCGTTTTTTTACCAAAAGTAATTTCCTCAGCAAAATCACATCATTACAACCACAAGTAAAAAGAAAATTCCAATAATTTATCTATACTAGAAGAATTCAATTTTCGTTGTACAAATATTGACGCTCACTTAACAACTGTGAAATCCTAAACCAAGAACTGTAACATCTGAAAAGCATAGCAAGCACCAAGACGGAATAGTGACAGAACATCAGCAAAGCATTTTGTGTATCACAGTGAGCAGTGACAGTTGACGGCGCCTGTTCTCGTTTCTCTCGGGTGCATATTAGCACGAGAATCAAGCCACTCTCGACTCTTTTACGCTCAAACAAAACAACCGCGGCGTCAGCGATTCCAGCGCACTCTTCATTGTGAAACGGACTGAAAAAATTCAGTTGCCCGCGATGATAATGGCGACGACAGACACCACGAGCAAGGAGTTGTTGCTTTAATTGTGACCAATGCGGATAACTTATCTTTACGGATTATGGGGACACCAGATTTTGGGAAGATTTCTTCTTGGAAACGCAATTGTTTCGTTTTAATTATAATAATTGCTAGGCGATTGGCAGAAACTTTGTACATTTTCGGTATCCTAAGCATCCTGAGTTTTGAAGTGAGAACGCAGTTCGGTAAATTCCTTCAATACCATTTGAAAATTTTATATTTACCAAATTCTACGCAAATCTACAAATATGTACAAACATAATTTACATAATTTTAGGTATTTATATAAATACTATATCGCCACTGATGAATCCATGAAGTATCGATTGTCCTCTTCATGCAATAATATATATTTTTTTAATCAATACCATTTTTTATATCTAAATTATAAAATGTTGCGTATTTTCCACAAAAATTCCAATGTACACTAAATGGGTATAGATAACAGTTAGTTACCGGTTAAGGATGATTTTCCAGATCGAGGCGAAGTCAAGATCTCCAATGCTTATTAGATATTTTTGCAATCGATGTAATAATGAAATAAATTTTTTTAAATATTTTATAATTATTTTGACATTTTATTAGTTATTTATATACCAAGAGCGGTTCCCATTTAAAATTGATAATTTAGACAACTTTGTAGCTATTATAGTTCTCGAGATAGCAATGGTAGCATAGTGGCACACTTCAATTGAACACTGAAGACCGCCTGTATATATATATATATATATATATATATATATATATATATATATATATATATATATATATATATATATACAGGATGTTCAATTTAAGTGTATATGTTTATTTTATGTTTACATTTTTCTAGCAACTTCCAAATTGAACAAACAAATTTGATGGTCTAAATTACAAAAATATGCACATTACATTTCCCAAATCCGGTTTTGCGAATTATAAACAAAAATAATATTTTTATCCACAACTCATATATTATAAGGACATAATTACACTGATTTCAGTTGAATTATATGGCTCATAAAACGAGTGGTAACCGCACTTCATGCGCAAAATATATCACTTACCAAGATCTGCTTCGGCAGAGTGCCACACCCAGTAATGGGTAGAAGGCATGATGATATATATATATATATAAAACACTAGTGTTTTATATTCCATAAAACACTGTAAACAACTTATTACTTAGCAACGACTTCATGATCTACTGTATTTTGAGAAACTATGTAACTGAATCAACGTTAAACGTTATGATCAATCTTCTTCGATACCTATAAATATGAGTTTTGGATAAAATTTTGTATTACACTTGTGTTTTATTGGTATATAAAACACTTGTATAATAAATAACTATTAAAGTGAAATACCTTATTGATAAGAATAATGCAATTTTATTTTTTGCCAAGTGTATTTACGATTTCATGTATAACAAGCAGAAATACATTAAAAAGATACAATAGATATGTTATATTTTTAAAACAAATTATGTAAAAAGTCAAAGATTGCTAAAAATAATATTATTGCTTACTTTGATCAGGAATCTACTATCTGTCACTTTCCACATTATCCACTCTTGACATCCTATGATGTGCACATACTCCATTCCACTTTATCACTTACACGGCATTAGAAACACAAATACACACAATATCACACAATGTAATTTTACACACTAAAATGTTAATAAAACGTCGGAATCATTGCTATCACTGTAATGGTTCACACTATATTGAACCAGCCCAGTTTAGCACGAACGTTTTTCTACATTGCAAAATAATTGATGAGTATGTTGTTACTTATTTGTTAGCGTTAAAATCATTTTAAAATATATTCAATGTAATGTGTATAGATTTCTTGCTGTCCAAAATATTAAACGCATTAACCCATTTTGCATATAATTAGAACGACCGTATTTATATGAATAAAACAGGAACATATAGTTTTAATTTTGGTTATGAACGCATTATATTTTATTAGTTCAAATGTGGAATATTATATTTTACCATATTTAATTCAAACGACAGAAAGAAACCTAAATAGACATGGATACAAATTTAAAAGTTAAAAAAAGACACAGTACATTTCAATATGGGTGAATTATAAACAAAAAGATCATTTTAAAAATGAACCTCATTAAAAATCATTCTAGAATAATTTTCATGTTGAATGAAAATATGAGAATATGAAAGCTTATTATTTCCATGTTAAAACTTATAATAGCCTTAAATAAAGTTACAGTTTGTATTTGACTGTCATATGCATTTAGGATTTCACTCCTACTAAGCAAAGTATAGAATAAAATAGTACTTGTAGTCATGGGCGCCCGCAGGAGAGGTCCAATTGTTCGATGAATTCTCCTTTTATATCTGATGTTCAGTTTTTTTATCTAATTTTTAATAGAATAAAAGTTCATTTACTTTGTACTTGAAAAAAGTCTGTAGACACTCATGCTTGTAGTAGTTTATTTGATATAATTCAATTTATTTGAAAATGTAAACACTTTCACGTCCTTTGGGTTTCCGTGCGCCCATGCACCCTCGCAGTCTACGCCCCTGATTCTAGATTCGCTGCTATACATCAAGGTATAAACAGGGTCGATTCTGAAAAACAAAACCCAATTTGAAAAGCTATAATAATGTGTAAAATTAATTGAGAAAAATTATTCGATCCCATATGGCGAATAATATGTATTCACTTTATAAAAATTGTTTTTATACTTAGGGAAAAAGTTAAGTTTGTATATTATATGATGTACCTACTGATCGTAGAACAAAAATAATTTTATAAAATTCCCAAAATTACTCGTGATTTAAAACATTGTAGTACCACTACTTTCATAGTTATTTCTGATATATTAACATAAATAAATAAATAAATATATCATCACGCCTTCTACCCATTACTGGGTGTGGCACCCTGCCGAAGCAGATCTCGGTAAGTGATATATTTTGCACGTGAAGTGCGGTTACCAATCGTCAAATCACGGCCCCCAGAGATGTTAGTGGTGGGGGAGCTACAAGAGTAGTTTTAAAATGGTGAAAATTGTTTGTCGCCTGTGGGAATCGAACCAGGGTTCTCAGGATCCACAGGCCGACTTGATACCACTTAGCTAGCTACCCCATTAAATATTAATAATTAAATTATATTTAGAAACACTACATTAATCAATTTATTCATTTTGCAACATTAGATAAAAGACCGTTTGTAGTGCGGCATTAAAACTGTACACTTTAAGGATTATGTTCTTAATTTTGCAAATTTTGAAAAAAATATTTTTTATAATATATATCCTTAAATCGGAGGCACTTAGGAGATTATAAAAATATTAGGTACCTAGCATTTTCATAATTTGTGTATGAATTTCTTATTCTTGAGCATTTGTGATCTGAAATAATAGTCTATTCATAATAGCTGTATTCCATTGGCCACTTGGTTCTCTTAAATCAGTTCAGATAAATTAGACAACTAAATGAATTTAACTAAGCGAACTGATGCACTTTTTAGGGTGGATTACTTCAACGTAAATCCGAATCAGTAAATCTTGTACTGGGAATAAAGTGAGCAAAGTAAACTAGTCAAATAAATAAGTGATCTGATTCAGTAAGTGTTAGTTTGATCAGATCTAAATGGCAAATGGAATACTCCTTATAATTCATACTATTAAATATTCTTGCAAAGTTTCTAAATCCGTAAGATTTAATTGCAATAATTCAGAATTTCAAGTTCAACTAATATCTCCACTTACAACTTAACAGAATATAATTGCGTTACGTACAATACAGAACGCAAGTAGGTACTCTTCGTCGGTGTCGGTTAATATACTTTCAACTGCTTTCATTTAACTTGAACATAATCTTAATGTCTTTCATTTATTTCGTCGAGCTGTGAGAATACGGTTAAATGTAGCAAAAATTTCTTTAAGTAATTACTCACTCTACAATACGCAAACTCAATAGAATTACTTCTGAAGTATAATGTAAGCATAAGATTTTAAATTATGCTACATATTCGATGAATTTTTAGATATGTATTAGAAATTTGTTCATCTAGAAAATTAATAATTACGATACTACGAATAATTAGAAATTTGTGACTAAAGTAAAAGCAGCATATTTTAAAATGATTACTTGAGCAACAAACTGTAAAACAAATTACAAACTAATCGTTTGATACTTAAAACCAGTTTATACCTACTAAAGTTTTGGAAACTATGACATTTTCAATAAATATTGAGGTTCAAATATTTCCTATTATCGTAGTAAAGATACTTGCTATACATTATCTATTTCTATATCTTATTTTAATTTAAATTTTCGTCGTTAAGTGCCATGTTGATATCGGTTTACTCAACAGCGAATAGTTCATGATTTATGGCGCCACCATACTTTAAAAAAAGATTACATACAAACATAAACATAAAGATTGTATTCAAATTTTGGAGGACTTTTTAAATCCTTTTTCTGAAGACAAGAATATACCTACTTGAAAATGCTATTACAAAAATTTAATTTAAATGTATTTTCTAGTTAAAAACCTACATACTCTAATGCCTTGGCTAAAATGTTATATAAACTTTGGAACTGAAATGTTCTAATGAGTCGTCTAGTTCATAAAATTAAAAAACATAGATAAATAAATATATTATCACGCCTTTTACTCATTACTGGATGTGACAGTCGTGGCAGATCTCGGTAAGTGATATACGAGGGCAGGGTGAAAAGTCCCTGAAAAATGAAACAAGAAATGATTTATTTGGTCAAAACATATTTTATTTCTCAACATAATCTCCTTGTAGCTCGATACACTTCGTCCAACGTTTTGCTAATTTTTCGATCCCTTCCAAATATACGATTTTGGCAATCTTTCAAAATAGGCGTTTGTCTCAGCGATGATCTCTTCGTTGGAGCCAAATCTCTTTCCGCCGAGCCATTTCTTCAAGTTTGGAAATAGATAAAAATCGCAGGGGGGCAAATCTGGAGAATATGGTGGATGACGAACCAATTCGTAGCGCAATTCATGCAATTTTTGAACTTGTCACACGGTCGCGCTTGTTGTCAACAGAGAGCAAATGCAGCACCCATCTGGCAGATAGCTTTCTCATATCAAAAAATTTATGCAAAATGTTCCGTACCCGTTCGGTTGAGATGCTTATAGCTTCAGCAGTCTCGTGCACTTTAACTCGCCGATCGTCCAATATCATACAATGGATTTTATTGACGATTTCTGGCGTTGTAACCTCAATTGGACGACCAAAACGTTCGGCTTTGTGGTCATACTACCCCATAACGTTTAACAAGTGATGCTTTGGTTTGCGTAATGTTTTATCCACGCAAGAAATAATGTTTAATCAAGACGCGAAATTCACTTTTTTCCATGTTTTCAAAAATCTTCAAGGGTGCTTGCTTTCGTGGGTGTCAAAACAGATTGAATGACATATCAGTCAGAAAATTTTAATGCGTTCTAGTTAAAGATGGTACATCAGAAATGTCACATGAGATTTGCTATTGTGACGCCATCTGTTTTATTTTTCAAGGACTTTTCACCCTGCCCTCGTATTTATGCGCGTGAAATTTGGTTTCCAGCCGTCATATCAGGGCGACCACATAAGTTAGTAACGGTAATTTTAATATGGTGGAAACTGGTTTTCGGCTGTGGGAATCGAACCAAGGTTCTCAAACATGCATACATACATACATGACATCACGTTATTTCCACTCAAATGGGGTACCACAAACCCTTGAAACATTAATCAAATTAATGAAATAAGCAACCTTTTCAAACATTATCATCCTAACACATGAGCCTCGCTTCAACCAGGCTCATACTCCTTTCAATATAAGCTTGTTTATGCCGCACACTTGATATGTTTTATCACGCAATACACATTCAATTAGATTCATTCTTTTGCGCCTAAACATATGTTTAATTAATCTTTCATTTAACATATGTACTACATGCTCAAATCAGTTCAACTTATTCAAGCCCATTCCTCTAACAATTGCATACTCTAATGTAAAAACTGAAAACGAATAAAAAATATGAAAAAGATGGAACCCTCACTCTGCACTTGTTTTTAAAAATAAATTCCTTTCAATTGCAGTTGTGCAAATTTAAATTTGATATCAACTAATAATATTGCATCAAATGTTTGACTCCAATGTACATATCTTCATTCCATATTTTACTTCGATTTGCTTGTATTTATTGAAGACACTCAAATGTAAGTACTGAAAACGAATCAAAAAGATAAGACAGGAAAAGAACATCATCAGTGAACTTATTGTTTTATTGGATACCTTATTTTATTTAAACAAAGATTGAAAGACTGGATAAGAAATTATGTATTATATTTAATTCATACTAAAAATTGAGCTTCCTTTGAAAATCAAATTGTTGTGCGGCAAAAAAGGCCTGTATTTGTATTATTATAATATTGGTTGCGAACTATTTTGTGAAGAGTAGCAATATATTTTTATTTTTATAGTTCATCGAACATATAAAATATTAAATACTTCAAAGAGTAAATGGTTCAAGTCGAGGGCGAGGTCAAGAGCTCAGTGGTATCGAGGCGGACTATGGATTTAAGAACCCGGGTTCGAATCCCACAGCCGACAAACAATTTTCACCATATTAAAATTACCCCTGCGACCCCTCCACTAACAGTTTGGGGAGCCGTTATTTGACGGCTGTTAACTGCGCTTCACTCGCCCGAATATATCACTTTTTTTTGTTCAAGACAATGTGCTTCATCTGGCGTCTTATAAATATTTTATACATAATGTTTGAATCTGCTGTTTTTAAAGATCTATTGAAAATATTCTAATATTTATCATTTGTAATTTGTCCAATGTGGCATTCAAGTGTCTGGCAATAATGAGGCTGAGAAATACTCAACAACAAATCATAATAAATTCTTTCAGATTAAGTTCCTGATTCCAAATTAATCCTGTATATATTAAAGAAGCAAATTTTTAAAAGGTGTTTTTGGTAACAAAATAAGCCCAATAAAATGACGTAATTTCCCCTTCGCATATTTAATTCCAGTCTTCTTCGTATAAGATCCTCTGGTAATGGTTTTGCGCCCTACCGTGCAACCTCAACGGTTAGCGTTGGTTGGATGCTGTTATTCGCCAACCGCAACCACTAATTGTCGTGTGTCCCCACGCAAAGGGAACGGATGTGACGTCACAGCTCCACAGCAGCGCTATCTACAAAGGGACGTTTGCTCACTGACAGATGCACGCGGAACTAGGAATTCGAGATATCTTAATTTGGTTTTTCTCTGGATTATGACGGGAGTAAACAGTCAACAGAGCCGTGGTGACTCTTCATTATTCTCGGGGATAAACTACATTTATGCTGCTAATGAAAATATCACTCACTGTCATGAAATTTAGATGTATTTTATATCTTATCGGGTATCATTAAATCCTTTTGTCTTTCTTTGGCATGAGCCGTAGACATGTTATTTCAATAAAAGATATTTCCATTCTGTATTATTTCATCGTCATATGGGTAGGTGACTCAATGGCATTGAGTCGACTTATAGATTTGAAAACCCGGATTCGATTCCCTCAGCCGACAAACAATTGTCACCACATTAAAACTACCTCTTTATGGGGTGGCTAGCTCAGTGGTATGAAGTCGACCTCTGGATCCTGAGAACCCTGGTTCGATTCTCACAAGCGACAAACAATTTTCATAATTACTACCCCTGTGGCTCCTCCACTACTAACATCTTTGGGGGCCGTGATTTGACGACTGGTAACAGCACTTCACGAGCATATATCACCTACCGAGATCTGCTTCAGCAGCGTGCCACACCCAGTAATGGGTAGAAGGCGTGATGATTCATTTATTTTATTTTTTATTTAAAACTACCTCTGTGGCTACCCTTCTACTAACATCTTTGGGCTTCGTGATTTGACGGCTGGTAACCGCACATCACGTGCAAAATATATCACAAATATGCCACACCCAGTAATGGGTAAAAGGCGTGATGATATATTTATTTTATTCTCATATACCGGTCTATCTCAATAAAGGATATATAATATCAAAATAAAAAGAATATAATATAATTTATATTTCCTACGTTTTATATATGTGTCTGTATTTTTACAGTAGAATGGGTCCACTTGGATATGAAAATTAAGTCAGCTATATTTTTTCATAAAAATATGATCAATTTCTGAATTGGAGCGAATAGCCGAATTCGAACTCAGTACATCATATGCTAACTTACCTCCCTGGAGGTCTCAGGTTGGATCGCATAGCTTACAAATATGAAAAGAATTTTTATACATTCAAAAATTCAAATCATCCCTGTGGCATACTTTAATCTAACATTTAAAATAAATAAGAGTACCTACTATAAAAGTATCTCTTTAACCATTCGAATATGTTCATAAATGATACAAATTTTAAAGATATACTTATTTTCCATGTAAAACGTCTGATTAGGTATTAATGCTCGTTTGCACTTAAACTTAAATCTTAAGTTTGACATAAAGTAACAATATCGCATCAAATATTTCACAGTAATGTAAATGCCATCAATGATATTTTATTTCGATTTGTTTTTATTTATTTAAATTAGATTCAAACGAGCATAAAACATATTTGTATTTGAAACATATTTCTTATTAATGCGATTTCGATTGTTTGAAAGTAATTAAAAAACCCATATCTTTTCGGAAAAACAAAAATTTTGATAATGTGGTCTAATAATATAGTAACAAACCCCTATATTCTGCAACTGCAACATTATCTGTTAATGATAAATAAGTTAATGATAACTTTAATTTTTCACGATTAATTAATAGATTATCACAATTTTAGTATTATGTAAGTAGAATCATTTACGCTGACATTTTTATGTTATTTTAGTTTTTTTTCCGTAGCTGTTTTCAAATATATATAATGACAGTTCGCTGATATGTAAAAAGTGAGGTTAGAAAGTAATATTTTTTATATTGGCAGCTTTGTACGAGAGAAAAATGGATACAAATAAAATAGAAATAACAGAATAAATGATTTTGATCGCAATATGCCAAAATAGCGGTAATCTATAGAATAATAATGAAAATATGGTGTTTTCATTATCTTATTGTTCAGTAACAGATAATGATCAAGTTACAGAATAGGGAGGGTTTGCTGATCTAATTTTTAACCGATGTTGACAAGACGTAGTCCTTTTTGTTCTCGGTATTCCAAAAGATTATTTAATATTTATAAAAATATAAAAAAATATATATCATTACGCCTTCTACCCATTACTGGGTGTGGCGCTCTGCCGAAGCAGATCTGGGTATGTGATATATTTTGCGCGTGAAGTGCGATTACCAGTCGTCAAATCACGGCCCCCAAAGATGGTAGTGGTGGAGGAGCCACAGGGGTAGTTTTTGAAATTATGAAAATTGTTTGTCGCCTGTGGGAATCGAACCAGGGTTCTCAGTATCCACAGGCCTACTTCATACCACTGAGCTAGCCACCCCATTATTAAATATTTAATATTTAATCTTTCATAATATAACAATAAACAAAAATACGTCGTTGTCTTTTCTTGAGATAGTGAAACTATAAATACCTGAGGAAATATTAATGTGTATATATTATATCAAAAATAATTTAGTATTGCAAGTATTTTAACACAGTCTTTAGCCTATATTAATATTTCTTACTTACCTTTCTTTTCAGATACGTTTACTTCTTATATTCATCACCAGGAAATGCCGAAAACCTTCAAGCAATCGCAGGAGCAGCAAATTTGTCAGTACGGTCTGTAATTCTCGACTTCAAACGTTACCGGCGTACAAACAATGCAGATAACTACAACAACAACAACAGTTTTGTCACAGAACTGTCTGGCAGTAACGTGACAATTGACGAATACACCCATCATTCTACCACGACGAGAGGACCTGTCGGCAAGATTCGCAGATCTCCTGGAAATGATGTTCTCAGCAGAAACATCACCATGGTGCTTGAGAATCTGCTACAGAATTATGAACGCACGCAGTTGCCTTCACATGGGAAAGGTATAGTCAATTAATTATCTTCTTGGCTGAGATATTTTGTCAGATGTTTTAGGGGCTCTAAGTTAGACCAGTATAGTTTCGTATTTTGTATTCGTAAATTATGAATTATTTATTAAATTACATATCTTTTCATTAATTAGAAAATACTAGGATAAAGATAATTTATCTGTCAAGTAATTAATTTTTTTTTTAATTATTGGCTAATCAACTATTTTATTTTTATATTTTTTTTTATAAAACCACATAACTAAATATAAGGATTACTGAAAGTCCGTATTAAATTAATATTTAATAATGGGGTGGCTAGCTCAGTGGTATGAAGTCGGCCTGTGGATCCTGAGAACCCTGGTTCGATTCCCACAGGCGACGAACAATTTTCATAATTTCAAAAAGCTACCCCTGTGGCTCCTCCACCACTAACATGTTTGGGGGCCCTGATTTGACGACTGGTAACCGCACTTCACGCGCAAAATATATCACTTATCGAGATCTGCTTCGGCAGAGTGCCACACCCAGTAATGGGTAGAAGGCGTGATGATATATATATTTTTTTATGATTTTTACTAGTTCAAAATTAATTTGCGACTTTTAATTACTTTTTAAGTAAATATTTAACAAATGATAAAATCTAATTGAATTGCAAAGAGAAAAATTGGGATACCATCAAGATTTGAACCTAGGACGTAGTAGGTATGAACTCCGGTCATATGCTTTAAACCAACTAAGCTACGGTCGCCATGTTTTTCAAATCTGATTTTATTCCAATTTTTTTCTCTATTTTGTTTTGTCAGTTTTTCTCTTTATAAGTGGTTCGTGCACGAGTTTTGTACAATGCTTTTTGTAACGAGCAAAAAATATATAACCGATAGTGAGAAAAGTTATTAAATTTTAATTAACATTGACAGTTTAGTATGCCTTAAAGTGACATTTGTTATTTGAAAACAAATTGTTTATTTTTTTCTCGTAAAGCTTGTTAAAATATGTCTGGTTGATGGCTAACATCTCTCTTTTTTATAAAT
The DNA here is from genome assembly GCA_911728475.2 of Pterostichus madidus. Classification (NCBI taxonomy): domain Eukaryota; kingdom Metazoa; phylum Arthropoda; class Insecta; order Coleoptera; family Carabidae; genus Pterostichus; species Pterostichus madidus. The sequence continues at coordinate 22,067,354 of OU452312.1, forward strand.
TCCTTAAAATGTGTGTATATAAGTACAATTAGCGTTTTAATAGTCAAAATTTAGAACCATAAAAATGGGTGTTCTTTTCAATTATTTAGTATAACTAGTGTGCAAAATTAAACTGTACTGTAAACCTTATTTTGAACAAAAAACTACATTTTGTAGAATCAGTAAAGTTTTAAACATGAAAATTCAACAAAATCTTAAATTTAAAATCGATAAGAATTAGCATCACATAATCAAGTACCATTAAAGAAATATTAATATAAATGAATTATAAATATGTCATCACGCCTTCTACCTATTACTTAGTGTGGCACTCTGCCGAAGCAGATCTCGGTAAGTATTTTTACGCTTGAAGTGCGGTTACGAGCCCTTAATTCACGGCCCTCAAAGATGTTAGTGGAGGGGGAGCCACAGGAGTAGAATAATATAAAATGTGAAATTAAGTTTAAATGATTCTCAAACAAAAAATCATACCAAAACTAAAGTTTTATATCAATTCGTCAGTTGAACAACTCCTGTAGGTTTGTATTTAGCTACATCTTTTAGCTAGTACGAGACATATTTGGATATATATATATATATATATATTTATCATGACAATAGAACAATGAAAATGTAGAATAAATATAATTTAGTTGAAACACATACATAATACTAATTGAAGATAAACACGGTGCATCGCATATGAATACCACTTTATAATAATTATCTAAATCCATCATAATACAGCTATTCAAATAACTATATTCGTAGATGCCATGTGAAATTTGAAAATCCTCTATTCATAACAGAATAAATATTGCATCTTACAATCTATACTTTCGTGAAGAATGCCGCTGTCAAAATAAAGCAGATTTCTTGTCAACACGTTGATAAAAAGGGTATGAAACATCGAGCCTCGAGAACACGTCTGCACATTTCATAAAGGTTTATCTGACAGTGATATTGTGAATTGTAAATGACAACTTTAATCTCTGTACTTTGAAATATTACAAAGATTACAAGAAAAACAAATTAACACAATGTTTAATCAAAATTAATTAGCTTTTCTGAACTTCCTAAATCTATCAACGAAAATGTTTAAATGTCATTTTAATTTACTACTCAATTTTAATAATCCATTTGCAGTTCCGAATTGGCGATGAAAGTAGGTCTGAGATTATTATACGCATATTGAATGTTATTCAAATGCTATTTATTTTTATAAATAAATAAATATATCATCACGCCTTTTACCCATTACTGGCCGTGGCACTCTGCCGAAGCAGATCTCGGTAAGTGATATATTTGTGCGCGTGAAGTGCGGTTACCTGCCGTAAAATCACGGCCCCCAAAGATGTTAGTGGTGGGGAAGCCACAGGGGTAATTTTTAATTGGTGAATATGTTTTGTCGGCTGTGGGGATCGAACCAGGATACTCAGAATCCACAGGCCGACACGATACCACTGTGCCATTACCCCATTTTATTTTATTTTATTTTTAATATTTGAAATAGTAAAAGAAATTATTTATATTTTTAAAAAGTCTAAATATTTTTATCTGAAATTGGTACAATAAGTGTAAAGCTTTGTCGACTTTGAAGTTTCTTTATTTGAACGTCTTAACCCGAGCCTGCCTCTTTTGTACTAGGAAGCTGTTTATATAAGGTCGTGATCATATTGAACGATAGAGTGCGATCGTCTGCGATTGACTAAAAACCATACATTATCTTATGCATGTGGTCACACTGTATGCATTAGAGATGCGCATTTCAACCCGAACCCGAAACCCGACCCGACCCGACCCGAACCACCGTCGGGTTTCGGGTCGATTTTATATCCAAATATAAAGTTCGGGTCGGGTTCGGGTCAGGTACCGTTCACGTCGGGTTGGTTCAGTTCGGGTCGGGCTGGATAAGTTCGGGTCGGGTCGGGTTCGGGTCGGTACAGTTCAGGTACCGTTCAGCTCGGGTTGGTTCATTTCGAGTCGGGTTGGTTCGTTCGGGTCAGGTACCGTTCAAGTCGGGTTGGTTCAAATTCGGGTCGGGTCGGGTTCGGGTCAGGTACCGTTCACGTCGGGTTGGTTCCGGTCGAGTCGGGCTGGTTCAGTACGAGTTCTTTCAGTTCCGGGTTCGGCTCGGGTTCGGATCGGGTTCGTGTCTGGTCGGGTTGGTTCATCTCTGTTCATTTCTATAATCGTGCGGACGGCAGTTCATATGACACAATTCATGCAAGAAGAGATTATTTTAAAATTTTATCTCATCCAGATGACCAAATACGGTGGAGTGTAATTTCAAATTTTGGTACCAGGTATCCTTCTATGATCTATCAAAGAATTTTCCCATTCCCAGGTATATTACCGGAATTGCGAATTATACTTGAAATAATAACAATGGCTATAACGGGATAATAAACGACAACCAGATGTTCATTCAAATTTCAAACCTCTCTAAAATGAAAAAGTAAATTCAAGAGTTCTTTGAAAAAGAATATCGATTTAAAATTATAAGGAATATATATTTATTCAATGTTTGTTCAAAATATTTCATTGGCTATCGAAGAAATAATTATAGTCGGTTGAGTTTAAAATTCAGACCTAGTTTAGGGACTACGAAATTATACTAATTTAAATATTTTTAAATATATATAACAAATAATTTGGAGAAATGCACAAATTCATTGATTTCCTAATATTAACATATATATATATATATATATATATATATATATATATATATATATATTTTTTTTTTTTGAATATTTTAAGGGTTCGTGCTACCCCATTTGATGGGATATAGCATGATGTTATGTATGTATAAGTATTACACTTCCCACATGCTATTTTTATAAAAGAAAAGAATTATAATGACTTATATATATATATATATATATATATATATATATATATATATATATATATATATATATATATATATATATATATAAGATTGGAAAAAATAATTTTTAATATGTTGTAACCACGAGCTTTGCTAATAATTTAAACGTTCATTTTTACTTATTTAAATTTTATCAATAATAATTAAAAAAGGAAAAGTGTTAGATTAGTTTCTATTAATAGTTAAGAATTGAAATAAGGGTTACGTTAAACAGAAAAAACAAATAAGATTTTTTTTGTATGCGATTGTTACATTTAACGGTTCTAGTTTGCATCCGCTCGAAAAGTTAAATGCATTTTAACCGGATTTTAACAATATTATTTCATAAGTAAATTGTATGAAATTAGCTGAGAAGTTTTTGTTTTACTTAATGTAGTTTTTTGACATTATTAAAGACTACTTGAAAACGATTCCGAAGCTCAGGATTAATTAATTTTGAACGTGTACATGAAAAGTAAATATAATTTCAAATAAAATTTTGGATACATTTAATGTCTAATATATAGATAAGACTTATAATTTTCGGTTTTATAGCCATTTTAGTTTATAAAGTATTTTTAAATTATCATTCACTTCTGAAAGTGGTAATGCCGTTATATCTCTATCACCATAGTAACGACACTAATCCGACTTAAGTCCAACCCTTGAGTATGAATGACAAAGAAAGATATACCTTGGCTCATTGAACACTTCTTATTATTTCAAAACATCGAAATTCATTCATTGAAGGAGTTTCAGGTGTACGGTTGTTTTATTTTGTTGTGATTCTTTTTCAAAGTTTGATGTGTTTTAAAGCTTTATAGTGTAAATTTATACAGAGTTTAGTGAATATAGACTTTTTAAAAAACTAATACTAATATTATTTATATTATATTCGAAGGAACAAGGTAAGTTTGTAAGTAATACTTATATATATATGATTTTATTAAATATATTTGTTAATTATACAGGGTCATTTTTGCCGCTATTGAATTCAATCGTTGCGGCAATGGAGGCTTACACGAAGAGTGATGTTGACAATTTGATTCGTCGAAATTCTCCTACGATAAAATTTGTGCAAAAAGACGGGAAAAGTGATGTATGGAAAAAATTTAAAGGCATTGAAGTGAATGGTGTGCTGTTGCTGCAATTTGTAGTCTGTACCATTTGTAAAATGGTATATTCATACGACTCCAAAAATGGTGTTTCAAATTTAAAACGCCACACAAAATGCCAAAAAAGTATTTCATCTTCACAGCCCTCCATTCAAAACGCATTTTTATCCCGTGAATTACCGGAAAATAGAAAAAAAAAACTAATTGAAGCTGCCATCACCTTCATTGCTACGGATATAAGGCCCCTAAGCGTAGTGCAAGGACAAGGATTTAAGGTAAAATTTACAAAAAAAATATTATTTAATATGTGAGTGATGTTGCCAGTTGCCACATGCATATATGCCCTAATTTATTATTTTTTGATTTATTAGTTTAGTGTTATAAAAAATGGCAACAATTTTCTATCCATAAAATTATTCTTGTTACTATTGTGCAAAAAAGGACAAAAATTTGAAAATTTAAGATTTATAAATAAACATTTATTGCAGAGCATGAATAAATAAAATAATTATTTGTACAAGAAGGTTCCATTTATTTATACCGGGTGTCTACTTTTTTTTTAACTATAGGAAATACAATGTAAAATTCTAATTTTGCTCTAAGCTTTTACTTATTAATTTTAGAGGAAAAGTGTATATACAAATATTATTCAGAATTAGAAACTGCTCTTATTTATTAATATAAAATGTTTTGTTCACAAAATAGAAATAAATTAAAATTTCTAACTTTAAGCTGTTTACAGACTCCCATGAGAAATAAAACAAATAATGGGCTAGTCCAGTAAGGATTAAAAAAATATGTAATATATAATGATCTGCAATATTAAAAGTAGTGAAACAAATAGAACTAAACATTGTATTTACTCTTTTCCTCTAAAATTAATAGTTAAAAACTTAGACCAGAATTAGTATTTTAACATTATATTTCCTGTAGTTAAAAAAATGTAGACGCCCGGAATAAGAATTGGAAATTTTTTTTCTCTGTTAAAATATTATTCAACAAAAGTAGATTTGCAGAATTAGATAACATTTAGTAGATATAAACAATTATTTAGAAGTTAGTTTAGAGTTAAAATTGATATTTATTATGTTATGAAAAATGATGCTGCATATGTTCAGTTTACGCATATAAATTTTCATTTAGATATCTATATAAATAAAGAAGTTAATAATAGTATACGTAATTAAAGTATATGTTTTGTTTCTAGATATTGGCGCAGGAACTAGTGGATCTTGGTGCGCAGTATGGACGATTTGAAATTGAAAAGATTTTTTCAAATAGAAAAAAAATTACTGAAACATACATGGCTGAAATGTATGAAACAACAAAGGTGAAGGTCATGAATAAAATAAAACCTTATTTACAAAATGGTTTATCATTCACCACTGATTTTTGGACTGACCAGATGCGGAACATATCATATATGTCTCTAACGGCGCATGTTGTAAATGATGAGTTTCATGTAAATACTTATTTTCTGTCGTTGTTACAATTTAGCGATAAAAAGGTAGCTAACAATATAAATTCGGCAATTTTTAAATTGATTAAAGATTTTTTTAAATTTTCGGACGATGAATTTAGTTTGTGGAGAAATAAAAATAATTTCTGTTTTGTAACGGATAACGGTGCAAATATAGTTTCTGCGCTAAAACCATATAACAGAATTTCCTGTGCTGCACATAATTTGAATTTGTCCGTAGATTTATTTTTAAAAAATGTTAATAATGACATTTTAAATTTAATATCAAATTGTAAAGAAATTGTTACGTACTTTAAGCGAACCGGTTTGAATAATAAATTACACACATCATTGAAACAAGAAGTGCCTACGCGGTGGAACTCTTTACTTATTATGTTAAAATCAATACAAACATCATACAATGAAGCATATGATGTGTTAAATGGAAAAAGAGAGCTATTAAAATTTTTAGATATTGATAAATTGTTGTTATCAAATTTAATAGATATATTAGCACCGTTAGAGGAAGCTACAAGAGACTTAAGTTGTGACAAAACAGCCACGATACACTTAGTTTTACCGTGGCATAAAAAACTAATAAAACAATTAGAGCCTAATAATGAGAAAGAAGATATTTGTGTTACCCAATTAAAAAAAAAGTTAATGGAATGCGTATCTTCGAAATTCAAAATCTACCCAGTGCACAAATCAGCTACATTTTTGGACCCCAGAATGAAGCAACTAAAAATGTTGTCAGAAGAAGAAAAAAACGAAGTTATTACTCAAGTTCGAACCGAGCTTTCAACAGTAGTTGCGGAAGAAGATAAACCCGAAATTTCAAAGCCAGAGGAAGTCGAAGGTCCGTCAAAGAAAAGAAAAATTCATCATTTTGATGATTTCTTCGATTGTTCGGAAAATTTATCGCAGTATAATGAAGATGATGAAATACAAAAATATTTAAATTTCCCGAAGGTATCATCTGACACAGAGCCACTGAATTTTTGGTTAGAAAATAAGGCGGTATTCCCCAAAATGAGTAAATTTGCACAGTACATTTTTTCAATACCTGCGACTAGCACATCTAGTGAAAGAAGCTTTTCAATAGCAGGTAGAACTATTGAAAAAAGAAGAACAAATTTAAGTCCTGCTCATGTAGAACAATTGTTATTTTTAAAGTACAATTTAATGAAACTGTAATGTTACTTTTATATTATAAAATATAATGTTTTTGTATGTATATGTATATATTATGTATTATGTGTATTATAATGGTGTAATACAATTTTGTTTATTTAACCTGTTTGAATCTAATTTACTCTGAAATGTGTCACATGTAATATTACTATTTTAATGTGTAAATTTACAAAAACAATCATTTAATTATGCATGATTTTAATATCTAGTTAAAATGATTAAAATTATGACAATTATTTTAATACATTTTTTGTAATTATCAAATTTATTTTATAGTATTTACATTAAAATCATAAAGTTATCTTAAGTAATTCAAGATTTAAAAAATAGAAATATATCATCACGGCATATTACCCATTGCTGGGTGTGCCAATCTGGTTTTTACGTAGATATCGGTAAGAAAATCGAATAATTTATATTTACTTTACTCGATATTTTCCAGTTTTGTTATATAATTTACCCAATCCCAGGTAATTTTTATCTCTCTCTTTGATTTGAATTTTGTATAATTTCTTATTGTACTTCGTTTCGAAATGAGCTGGTATAATATATCAAAATTTGTAATAATTTTATTGGATTTTTGTCAGGGATGCGGCAAGTAAACTCACTAAAAATATTAGATATAACTTTATTAGGGCACCACCCACTTTGTATCTGAACAAAATTTACTTCTCTAGCTATATTTAACAATAGAAAGACCTCACTAAAACTTTCAATAATCCCTTTTGAAGACTTGCATAGCCGTAGAGAGAAGTTTTCATGGAGATTTGTTTACGTATTTACATTATCTGCAAATTTGCAAAATTTATATTTATTTTAATATAAAGTGAGTTCAGCTGATCTCTAAAAAATAATTGGGAGCTGAAACGGTCGATCTCTATCGAATTCAGTTCTTCTGAGAATCATCAACAAACAACAATTCATTGACGCGCCACTGGAATACTATGTTTGACGGACTGATTTATAATTCCAGCCCATTTTGAAGCGAAGTATAGTTCGTTTGTGTGAAAAACAGATAAGAAAGTATGTAATAGAGAAATAAAAATAACGCTGGATTTAAAAAGAATTATACAAATAAATAAAATTTTAAATAGTAATGCTGATTTGGCTTCAAGCTTAATTGCTATACTTGAAACACGTCCCTGCTTTAATTTCTTGCGAGGTTGACTGTACATTTACCCTTTAAACTCATTTTTACTGATAGAAGGCAAAATTTTAGTTTCAAAAACAGTTATTGTATTATAATATTTACTGAAACAGGTTCATTAAAATACGTAGTTATAATTTAAAAACTAATGATATGTTACCGTGCGAGGGTTTACCAGACGTCAACACGTAAGTAATCATTTCTGGCGTGGTGAGACTATAGCCATAGGTGTATTTCTCGTGCCATTTAAAATTGATATTAGATTTTGTTTAGGTAAACAAAGATTTTTTCACTTCGGGTCGGGTTCGGGTCGAGACAGTTCATTTCGGGTCGGTACCGATCAGGTCGGGTTGGTTCATTTCGGGTTGGAACCGTTCATGTCGGGTTGGAACCGTTCATGTCGGGTTGGAACCGTTCATGTCGGGTTGGAACCGTTCATGTCGGGTTGGAACCGTTCATGTCGGGTTGGAACCGTTCATGTCGGGTTGGAACCGTTCATGTCGGGTTGGTTCATTTCGGGTCGGTACCGTTCAAGTCGGGTTGGTTCAGTTCGGGCTGGTTCAGTTCGGGCCAGGTACCGTTCGGGTCAGACTTGTTCATTTCGTGTCGGGTCGGGTTCGGGTCGGTTCGGAACAGATAGCGGTCGGGTCGGGTCGGGTTCGGGTCGGTTCGGAACAGATACCGGTCGGGTCGGGTCGGGTTGGGTTGGTTCATTGATGGTTACCGTTCGGGCCGGGTTTCATTTTTACAGAAAATGCGCATCTCTAGTATGCATGGTTGTCGATCATTAGCGATCGCTCGCCTTCATCCAGTTTGATATGTCAAGTATGTTTGACAATTCCAATTTTGGTCGACAGCAATTCATACAGTTACTAAGTTACGATGCAATTTGTTTCTTATTTTAATATCTACCAAGTGACATTTGTTAAAGATTTAATTGAATTTAGCAGAAATCGGATTCAAAAAAATGATATCTTTCGATTGATACAACAATCTTTGTTGTCGGGTAGAACACCGAGCAACAGCATGCAAAAAACTGATTTCCCATGTACATACATATCTTCACGCTAATATCCCAACAAATGTGGTAGCACAAACCCTAAAATCACTCATAAAACATTCACTCATCACACTCATTAAACAATCAGCCCTCGTCAAACATTATCATCCAAACACACCACCCTCACTTCAACCACATTCATAGATCACTCCATATAAACTCATTCATTTATTACACTCGAAATCATTTATCACACAACAAACCTTCAATCACATCATTCCTATTCACTTATCATTCATCTTCTTTTTTCAACGTACATAACGTATGCATAAAACATCTCAAAATACTCACGCTTACTCCTAAGATTACACCGTGTGGTGTTGCTATTATAAATTGAGATTCTTAATTTTTCGTTAAAAACAAGGCTTTGCATGGCTATATATCGATTACTAAACGATAAAAAACTTTCTCTTTCTGATACAATATACATGGATAGTTCTACAACATCGTACTAGTTTTTCAAATGAAACTGCAAAATTTTAGAGGTACACAAACCAAATATGTGCGATTCTGAGTGATGATCGCTATAAGCCCCGTGTATAAGAACTCAACTTTACAAGCGAATATATTTGTTCACAGACGATGAATGTGTTTCATATTTTAACAGGATGCGTATGACTATCCAATGTTTACGTGCGCCAAATTTCATTCAGATGTGCAAAAAAAAATTTCACGCTAGTACTACCTTAAATTCGGTATAATAAATATTCGTAAATCTACTAGTTTTCTTACGTACCTTTAATTCTGAACAACTTGAAACTACAGTTTTTGCTGTAAAATGAATAGGAAAGCAGAAAATTAAATAAAACTAATATTGCATATAAAATCCCATCGTTCACCCCTAAGTTGCACCATCCGGTATGTATCTACGTTCTTTTTTGTTGTTGTTTTTAAACTGTGTATTAAAATAAATGTAGATATATACATGCACTCGTAAGAGTTTAATAATCCTGCAAATGCAGTGTAAGATTGACTGCATTCTAGAAAGCCCCTTTGGCCTGCCTTAAACAGCACCACTGAGTGCAATACAAAGCACCAGAATGTTAAGAATGTATAATTTGGAATGCGCTATGGCCTGTCGCTTTACATAAAACTATTTTCGCGTAAATTCGCGCATCAAAGCTGCTCACATCAAACTGTATAAACGAGGAACTATGTATCATTTCTTTGTCTGCGTACTCTGTGCTGTACATGGTCGAATGGCGGATGTTTAGCGAGTGATGACGTAATGTATTGCGGTTTATGGCGCGTATCGGTGTTTGAGGTTCTCTTCATACCATACAACAGAATTTATTTTACGCATTGAGGGAGATTAGTGAAATGTAAATGTGTTTAATTTAATGGAGTGGATACTTATTGAAATGTGCTTTTATCTATGGCCACCATACACCAAACAATAGGTTTTGTACTACATAGTGATCAGAAGTACTTATTTCAGTGGGCAAAACAATTCTGGGGATCTTTTTATTCCACAATTTGCATAACGCCAGGTAAAGGCGAAAATACTATTTGACATCTCAATAAGTGTTTCAGTTGGCAATAAAAAAATATACTTGAAATTGGTAAGACTGATACATAAAGTTATTTCCTGTTGTTGACAGTGACATTTGAAAATTTAAATTAATAAAAATCGTTGTTTCTCTTTCTCACATCCTTTTATTTCATAATATTACTCACAGAGCAATAATCTAAAGTATTTCTATCACTGCACCTATTTGTAGTTATTCTAAAAATAACATGTCAAATAGTATTTCCGCCTTTACCTGATGTTTCACCAACTGTGATATAAAAAGATCCCCAAAATTGTATTGCCAACTGAAACACTTACTTCTAATCACTTTGTACTTATTTCAGTGGGCAATACAAATCTAGGGATCTTTTTATTCCACAGTTTGCACAATGCCAAATAAAAGCGGAAGTAGGTCATGTCATGTAATTTTTACCGAGTGATCAAAATGAATTGTTACAGTTGGCAATACAATGGGCCTTTCAAGACTTTTTAGAATTTTTTATATACATATTAATCTACGTAATAAAATTATTATACCCAAAATTTTTATATTTTTTTTAAACTTGTATTAAGCATGATAAAAATATTTAAACTTTCGAAACAAACGAATATGACGTAGTTGCATCTTAGCTTAAAGAGAGACAGATATGACAGAGATAAATAACACGTAACTTCACGGAACGTGTGTCGTTGTCAGTAGAATCCTCCGACAACACATAACTAGACGGATAACAACGGCGTTTGTTGTGAAGCAGAAAGGGATAGAATAACAGGCTGGTGCGCGGTAAGGAGCAATTTGCATAACATAGTGTACTCGCTCCTTGCCGCGCACCCGGCGGACCCAAAACTTATTCCATCCCTTTCTGCTCCACAACACTGCATTGACATGAATACGGCATAATTCGTCTAGTATTATACGTCATTGGTAGAATCGTAGAATGCTGAATGCTTATTTCTTCTTTGTCTTCCTCTCAGTAAAATTGAGCACCGACAAACGTTTCAGACAAAGCTCTGTGATTGGCTTAATGCAACTACGTAATTGCAATATGGCAGTGCAAAATTTAAATGAGCGTTTTAAATTATTCAACCTTAACTTGCATATTTCAGCAATAAAGATGTCATTTATGGTATGATTTTATATTGTATTAAATATGATGTACGGTCAAGAATTTATTTTAATAAATATATATTAAAAAGCTCTACCACTTGAATCCCCCATTCCGGAGATCTTTTTATTCCACAGTTAACACACCGCCAGGTAAAGGCGGAAATGCTATTTGATATTTTTAATAAATACAAATAGGTTATGTCAGGAGTCTGACAGCTAATAGAATTTTGACTTTTTATACTTTAGAAATAAATGTAATAATAAATGTACTCAAATTTAATTTTAAATATTCAAATGTCACTGTCAACAATAGGAAATGAATTTATATATCAGGCTTACCAATATCAAGTATTTTTTTATTGCCAACTGTAACAATTCCTTTTGATCACTCTGTAAAATAAATACAAATATGTAGATTATGTCAGGGGCCTGGCAGCTAATAGGATTTTGAGTGATAGAAATACTTTAGATTATTGCTCTGTGAGTAATGTTAAGAAATAAATCGATATGAGTAATGAAACAACGATTTTATTTATGAAATGTAAAATTACTCAAATTTAAATTTTAAATTTTCAAATGTCACTGTCGCCAACATGAAATAAATTTAAGTATATCTTATCAATTTCAAGCAAATTTTTGTATTGCCAACGGAAACAGTTAAGACTGATCACTCAGTAGTTTTTGTATTAATATGTCTTCTTTTTGTTCTCTTCTCAAAAGCTGCGTTGCCGTATTTTAAACATTATTTATAAATCAATATCGAAACATGCATTTTCCAAAACAATGTTTACACAAAAGTAATTTTAAATGACTGTGAAAAACTGGTGACACAAAAAAATACAATGTTTAGGTTTCACACAATTTTCCCTGAAAGCAATAAATTCAAACCTTTATCCTAGTTGCAGATACAACTAAAATATTTGAACATCAGGTATAACCTGTATACGTTGTATAGTATTTAAAGGTTGTATGCCTTGCCGCGAATGGGCTGCATCATTTTAATTAAAAACAAGAATTTAATGTTTGAGTTGGTAAAAGGGCTTTCAAGTGGCGGTGGAACCCGCATTGCACGCGTGGTGGATCGGCTGCCTCAACGGACAACTTTGTTATTTGCGTTGTCGCTATGAACGCAGAACGAGAGTACAAAATTGAAAAGATATAAATCACCCCTGTAATACGCGAATGCTTATTGACATGCGTAATACGTCCGAAATGACATGTTACACGGTGGATAAGAACTGTGTCCTCGCGAATCGCGCAGATGCTCGCCCTCGCCCGTACAGACATTCGAAAAGCATTTGAGAATCGAATATCTAATCCGGAATGTTTATTGACTGTCGGGAAATGGAAAACCATGCAATTTTATCCACGTATTCGGATTTCTCCTGAACGTTTCAACAATAAAATACTTCTTTGCATGACCTGACCATCTCAGAATCACATTACATTCTTATCTTCATGTATGGTTTTATATTTTATACTCAAAACTAAATGGGGTAGAGAAACAAAAATTACTCCTGTGGATCCCTCACCACTAATATCTATGAGGATCGTAATTCGACGGCTGGTAACTGCACTTCGTCCGTATAAATATATCACTTACCGAGATTTGCTACGGCAGAATTTATTAAATGTAGAGATGGGTGAATACCACCCGCGTATACTCGAATACCTCACATACTGAAAGTATTTGATATTCGAGATCTTCGAATATTTACGTCAATGGCGAACATTCAAATACCTCGAATATCGTGCGATACGTTTGTAACAGCGCTGCCTTCGGCGCTTTGATATTTCATAATAATAATAATAATTTGATTAATATTAATTTACTATTATTTACAATTATAAATTTAGTGAATTGAGAAAAAAACAACAAAATTTTTCCACGTTGTTTGGATTTCATGAATTTTATTTATTCAAAATAATAAATGACGGCGTTTCGAACCTTGGTTTGGTTCATTATCAAGTCGAAAGGTAAAAAAGTTTTCTTTAAATTAACATTACGAAAAATGTTACATTTAATTTTTTTTTTATTTTTAAGAAGTGTCAACTTCTGTAATCAAAAGATGAATGTTTTGAATGAATCTTTTGACTACAGGAGTTGACACTCCTTAAAAATAACAAAAAAAAAAGTTTTTTACCTTTTAACTTGATATTGAACCAAACCAAGGTTCGAAACGTCGTCATTTATTATTTTGAATAAATAAAAGCCAGGAAATCCAAACAACATGGACAAATTTTGCTATGTTTTTTCCCAATTCACAATATTCTTCAAGGCTTAACTAATCCTCTCCAAATTATAAGTTTAACTTATAATTTTAATTTTTCACAGCGCGATTGACAAAAAAGTCTTAGTTAATCCTAAATTTTGGATAGCTAATCATATTTTAGTTCGATTTTAAAAAGTCAATCCAAATCACTTTTCGAAAAGCAAATAATAACTAGATTATATTAGAGTTTGGTTAATTTGACTTATTCAAAATTTAGGATTAGCTAAAACTCTGTTAATTTTTAAATAAATAACCATTCGGATCTAATTAATATTTGAATTTGATATTGGAATTCGAGAAATTTGATATTTACCCATCTCTAATTAAATGTATACAGAGTGTATAGAGAAATTTGAACATAGGAGTTTAACATAGGATTTTTAATTTGAGAAACTTGGCTCAAAATTAGATTTTGTTTAATTTGTTTATTATTTTCATGACTTCTGATTTTTGATAAAAATGTAAGTTTATTTTTCAAATATTTATTACTACAGACATGCTAGTATAACAAAATTTAATTTTAAACAATTTTTTATTCTTGTACTTTTGCTTTACAGGAGAGCCAATTTCCGAACATTTTAAAATGCTGTGTTTAACTCCTATGTTCCGCGTTTCTATGCACTTCGTCTATGTTGAATGATATATTAATTTATTTTTAAACAAAACAAAATTCTGCAAAGTATGTACTTTATGCCATCTTATAAATAATTCTCGGGATGTAATTTTCTTTTCAGATCGGCCAACAATCGTAAAAACGAATATTTTAATCCGAAGTATGGGTCCCGTTTCGGAATTGGACATGGTACGTGATTCTTTTTTTTATCGCAAGTGAGATAGTTTCTGCGTGTAATGTGTAAACACGGCTTTTAACAGGAGTACTCGATGGACTGTTACTTCCGTCAGTACTGGCAAGATGAACGGCTGTCGTTCCCTGGCCCGATAAAATCCTTGTCACTATCCATTAAGATGCTGGAGCGAATCTGGAGACCGGATACTTACTTCTACAACGGGAAAAACTCCTATGTTCATACCATCACCGTCCCGAACAAGCTGTTGAGGATCAGTCAAGATGGCGGAATTCTCTATTCGATGAGGTTATGTCACGACACGTACTTTTCCTTTTTTATTCATTTTTTTCTCCGCACACTTACCTATTTATCTGTTGCTTGTTCTTTTTGAATTTCAAGGGACTTGATGGAAACGTGTTCCAGAATAAAGCGCTGTTATTAATTTTAATAGATCTTTGATAAGTTTTCGAGCGAAAAAGTCCTCAATATTCAAGCATGATTTTATCAGAGTTATTGAAAATATAATACAAATGAATTCCTTTTGAATATAATGAAAAATATTTGCATTTAATTTTTTTAGATTGACGATAAAAGCAAAGTGTCCAATGGAATTAAGAAATTTTCCAATGGACAGACAATCATGTCCACTCATTTTAGGCAGTTGTAAGTATAATTACATAGCATAAAATTATAGAA
Source organism: Pterostichus madidus (assembly GCA_911728475.2). Taxonomy (NCBI): domain Eukaryota; kingdom Metazoa; phylum Arthropoda; class Insecta; order Coleoptera; family Carabidae; genus Pterostichus; species Pterostichus madidus. Next base: position 22,082,555 of record OU452312.1, read on the forward strand.
TGTAGCCTAAAAGAAAAATCTGGTGTGGGCATCACACGACTTTCTTATACACAGCATATTTAATATTTAGAATATATGAATGTTATATAATATTATTAAACATGTAATTTAGTTTTTCAGTACTTCAGCATTTATCTGTTTGAAATATATAAAATACAAAATTTGTTTACGTATAATTTTTTAGTTGACTACTTTATGTCTAACTTTACTGATGAGGCATATACAGGATGACCGTTTTTCGAACCTAACCCTTGGTATCTCAAGAACCGTGAGATACGAAGTCGATTAAATTGTGGCAAAATTGCCAAATTAGTTGACCATTTTAATGATGTATTTGTTTTTCCGAAAAAAACACATAGATAACTAGATAAAGCGAAAATTAAAATCTATGTTTTTTGTTTCTAATGCTACTATGAAATTAGTTTTTCTCAAAATTAGACGCATATACAGGAAAATTACAAATAACATTCCAAATATTTTTGCTAACATCTTTTATTTAAAACTTTTTTTCGTAACTGATTCCATTTTTGAAATAAATGGAATTTATTGTTTTGTGTGTCTAGTAAACTTCCTCTTCCGGTTATTCAATTTCATTCAAAATCAACTCAGATCTTCGTATTTTCATGAAACTTATAATTACCAAGTTTCGTTAACAAAGCTTATCTCGTTCATGAGATATTGCACACTCGGACACACATCCATCCATCCACACACACAGACATCATTGAGAAAATGATCAAAACGGATTCAGTGGACCTCAAAACACGTATTTCCGCGAAAATCTCGTCAACGATTTTTTTCACGATTCCAATACTTCCGTATACTGTGTATAAGAAAGTAAAAATAGAAAAATATACAGATAACAAGATGAAACTTTTTTCGTATCAAGTTCACATATCAAACGTTGTTGCTGTTGGTTACAGATGCTTATACATCTCGTGAACTAATGTACGAATGGCAAGATGGAAGCGTTAATTTCGTACCCGGAATGACGTTATCGCAGTTCGATCTCATGAGCTTCCCGTACAGGAACTTCTCATTCAAACGCCGCGAAGGTATCACTTCGTCCTTATCAACTTTTCAAATAAAGAAATAAATGAGCAATATTCAATCAATAATTAATTACCCCTGTGGCGCCCCCTGCACTAACATCTTTGGGGGCCGTGATTTGACGGTTGGTAACCGCAGTTCACGCGCATAAATATATCACTTACCGATATCTGCTAGGCAGAGTGCCACACCTAGTAATGGGTAAAAGGAGTGATGATGTATTTATTTTTATTTATTTTTATTTATTTATTTATTTATTTATTTATGGGATGGCTAGCACAGTGGTATGAAGTCGGCCTGTGAATCCTGAGGTCCCTGGTTCGATTCCCACAGGCGACAAATTTTCATAATTTGAAAAAGCTATCCCTGTGGCTCCTCCACCACTAACATGTTTGGTGACCGTGATTTGACGACTGGTAACCGCACTTCACGCGCAAAATATATCACTTACCGAGATCTACTTTAGCAGAGTGCCACACCCAGTAATGGGTAGAAGGCGTGATGATATATTTATTTATTTTTATTTATTTATTTAATCAATGATACAAAATTTGATAACCTTATGGCCGGTTTCATCAACAAAAAATAAATTTTAAACATGGTTTAAATAAATAAAAGCAAATCGAATGTATGACAGCAATTATTCAATTTGACATGTAATTTTGATTTGCTTTTATTTATTTAATCAACGTTTAAAATTTTGTTGATGAAACCGGCCATGAATTTTCAGCCATTTTAACTTGACATAACCTAATATTTCTAGGTGAATTCTCCGTACTACAAGTGTCATTTAATCTACAACGACATACTGGTTATTTTCTCATCCAAGTGTATGTCCCTTGTATTTTAATTGTGGTGCTATCCTGGGTTTCTTTCTGGATTCATCGAGAAGCAACGAGCGATCGAGTTGGTTTAGGAATCACGACAGTGTTGACTCTTTCCACAATTAGTTTAGATTCACGAATAGATCTCCCCAAAGTCCGATACGCAACAGCTCTTGACTGGTTCTTACTCATGAGCTTCTTCTACTGCATAGCAACTTTGCTGGAATTTGCCGGTGTGCATTATTTCACAAAGGTAGGCAGTGGTGAGATTCCGGTTGATGAAGAAGAGTGGGAGGATTGTGGTGAACCGGAAGAGGAACTAATCGGGACCACGATGGGTGAGATCGCCGCTAATGAAAATTCTGGTGGTCAGCTCATTAGCCGTAGGAGAAGTTCACTGATTTGTCCCATTTATAATGTGAGATATTTTCAAGTTTGTAATTGGTTCCGTCGATTTTTCCTAACTTTTCTACATAATCGATTATTGTAATTTACAAAAAAAAAACCACGAACTAGCTGTATAATTTCTTCGTAAGAAAAAAATTATATTAAAATCAATACAAATTTTGAAACAGTTATATCTTTTAATGGAGGAAAATAATGTTTTCAATCAGTGGCGTACCTAGAACTTTTACCGCCCAGGGCGGTCTTCAATTTGCCGCCCTTTCTAAGTCAATCAAATGGTGGTTTTTATAAATTAAAAAAATAAATATAAAATAAATATATCATCACGACTTTTACCCATTACTGGTTGTGGCACTCTGCCGAAGCAGATCTCGGTAAGTTATATATTTATTACCCCATTAAATTAATAAACATAAATAAATAATTGTAATTGAGACAAACTATAGGAACTTTTTTACCATTGGATGGCATATTTAAATTAGGCAGTAATAAAGGAATTTTTCGAGATAATATTTTCAACCCTACATTGACTTGACGATGAAGAAAAATATTCTAAATCATATAGTAATTCATAATTCGTCGAAATCGAATAGTAAACTTATGAAGTGAACAAGTTGTTTTTTACAACTAAAACTAAATATAAAAAATGTCGCCCCAAAATATGTGCCGCCCGGTACGGACCGCACCTCCCGCCCCTTCCCCGCTAGGTACGCCACTGTTTCCATGTGTACGGATTATATTTAAAATCAGTTCATAAATATTCTGCGGTAAATTGTAGCATATAAAAGGTTACATCTTGCATAACACTACCTGCGCGATGTTTGTTCACCTTTGATCAAACATGGGATATCAGATCACGCACAGCGCGAGTTTGTCATTGAAATTTGTAAAATACAGCCCGGGGTGCTGAGGTGTCGCACGTTTGTGTTACAGCCGCGGATTTCTAAAGTAATAATCTTATTGGATTTCCAGGATCCTGCTTTAAGCTATTCAAACAGGCGTACTTCGTTGTCTGTAAACATACAGACGCTCGCCCCGCCGCCCGTGCGACTCACAATGGAGCGCACCACCCAAACGGAGCACCGGTTGCCAAAATGGCGCCTTCTTCTTTACTGTCTCATGGGGGACGACGATTTCCGCCGTCGAAGACAGCGAGAGGCCGCTGGAGCTTTGGGTACAACAAGAGAATTTCTAACTTTCTTATTTCATCTTTTGTACCTAACAAAATAAATTTTGTAATTTGTTTCTTGTTGCTTTTGTTATTGTGTTTGTTTATTTGATTGACGCTCTTGAGTTTTGTTACTTTATATTTTTTTTATTGCACAAAACGAAATATATGGTTTATGTTTCTTTTGTTTTGTTTTTAGGGAGATCGTCTAATGAAAGAGGAATGGCCAGGCACATAAACAGTGTGTCGCACATAGATCGAGCAGCTCGTGTTTTCTTTCCAGCATCATTCAGTTTATTGAACCTTTGTTATTGGCTTGTGTATGTAACATACCAAGAAGATTTTAAGTGGCGTGATCCACCTATGAATTCACTAAGTCATTAAATAATTATTGTAAATAACATAATACGTTCATATTGCTTCATATTTAGTCTTTAAATAAATTAACTGTATGTATTAAATAAATAGAAAGTAGATGTGTTAAAACTTTTGAAAATGTATGTATGCTGTTGTAAATAAATAAATATTGCAAGTAGAATTATTAACTATGCTTTTTTAACTTAGGTAGTTTCATAATAAAATATTGAAAACCATTAATAAATAAAACTCGGTCGATGATCTATATCGCATGCGGTTCTTGTGCCATCAGCACGTGGAACGTAGGTCTGAGCTACGTCCACACGCAGAATTTCATGAAATCGCTTCTGTCAAGTTCTGTGTATTCGATGTATTCATACGCGAACAAGGAAAGAGATCTTCATTATAATATCAAGATCTTAATGGTGAATTTACATGAAATTCATCCTAATATGATTAATAAATAAAAATAAGTGAATTTTGGAAGTTATACGTATAACTGCTATTCAGAAAACATGTAAAATGATATTGTTTCTGTACTTGTTAAATATAACTGCCATGATTGATTCTCAGCGTCTTTGAGCTCTTTCAAGTTCAAACATTTTTGAATAATGTGTGCATTCTGGTTATCCATCAGCATTGTTGTGGTAATTATATATCACTTTAATATTTGAATATTGTATTTAAATTATGATTTCGTCAATGTACATTCAGATATCTGGCATATTTGCTTTTGACGTGTAATGCCAATGGCTTCGGAGTAGGCAGCCATTCCACCGTAATAGCGGTAAAATGTGACATTTTGTGAGTTATTTTCCATTGTGAGCCCTTGAAAACGTATGTAGAGCATAATAATGAATTTGTTATTGACAGTTATTATAATTCTATGTTTTGTCTTAGGGATTTTTTATTTTATATGATTGAATGGGAGTGTCGATTTAAAATGTTGGTTGTAATGCTCAACACTTCATGCATTCATCTTGACCTTGAAATTCATTAATAATTAAAAACTTTTTGTAAAAATAACTATATTTTACTAATACAATGGAGCCTAATAGAATACAGTTTATGTTACAATCACTCAGTCCCAAATCACATGCAAATATGAGTTCATTTTACGTGCTAATTATTGGACTCTCACATCTCTTTTCTACAATACAAAAAGCATGCTATTACATTGTTTACTGCAATGTGAATCGTTTATAGTGATCAGAATGGTGGTGGATGTGCCTCTTCGATCAGCTCCTCATAAAATGCAACCCGCGGGAATGCCTCCTCGGGAATTGTCAGAGAACGATGATCTCGCTACTTCCCTGGTTTTGGACCCATACCTAGGATTCACTACACATAAGATGAACATTCGATATCGACCTCTCAAAGCAAATCAAAGTGAGTTACGAAATATCGTTTCGGAGTTCATTAAATCCCAGAATTATGAGAAAGCGTACAATCGTATATCAAGAGGAGAATGGATGCCTCGGTCACTTGCTAAATCAAAATTACAACAACGAAAACTGGAGGAACACGTAAATAAACAAACATAGCATGTTTTAATAAGACTTATTTAATTCCATAATTATTTTGCAGATATATCGGTATCTCAGAGTATTTGATCGAGAATCAGGTTTTGTTATTGAACCCTGCTATAGATACTCTCTCGAAGGACAAAAAGGGGCTAAAATTTCAGCAACACGCAAGTGGTACAAAAATGAAAAAATTGAATGTTTAGTTGGTTGTATAGCAGAATTAACAGAAGAAGAGGAAGCTATGCTTCTTCATCCGGGGAAAAATGATTTTTCAGTTATGTATAGTTGTCGAAAAAATTGTGCACAGCTTTGGTTAGGACCAGCAGCGTACATTAACCATGACTGCAGAGCGAACTGCAAATTTGTGGCAACAGGGCGAGACACAGCGTGTGTCAAAGTTTTAAGGGACATCGAGGTTGGTGAAGAGATTACGTGTTTTTATGGGGAAGACTTTTTCGGTGATAAAAATTGTTATTGTGAATGTGAAACCTGTGAACGGCGAGGAACTGGAGCATTTGCCAAAGACACATCAAAGAATGAAGAGAACATCAACGGGTATAGATTGCGAGAAACGGACAATCGAATCAACAGAACTAAACATAGACAAAATTCACAAAAATCTCAACTTTTGGATAAAGCGTCTTTGTCCGACCAATGTAATGGTCACACTGAACAAAACACATCCAGTGATAAAATAATTGCTCCATTGAGTATGAAAGAATTACGTCTGAAAGGTTTAACTAAATATGATGCAGAACTCCTAATAGCACAGGGTTGTAAATTTTCAGATATAGGTGAATCCGTGACTCGAAAAGAACGTATGACATCAGTTATTTGTTCTCGGGACAGCTCGATCTCTCCATCAAGTAGAACCAGTGATCGACCGCGACGAAACACGAGAAGAGAACCGCAACAAACCGAAATTGCAGAAGCAGATTCATCAGTAAGTTCACGTGCGTCTCGGTTACAGCGAAGAAATGCCAAACAAGCGAGTCAAGCGTTGTTAGCGTTTACTTCAGAACAAAATATTTCCAGGTCGAATCTCTTAGATGATTTGCAAAGCAACGCCAGCAGCTGCACAAGCAGTCTGAGCGATCCGGACTTAGTGAGCGATGCTACACAAAAAGACGGAGTGTTCAATGACAGTCACGAGAGCGGAAACACGAACCCTACGTTCCACGCTGAACCAGAGTCTGCCAACTCCTCAGGAATTATTCTACGTAATCACAAACGATTGAACGAGCGGAGTAGCGAGCAGTCAGCGGCGGTATCAACACCAGCAGCAGCGGGTGCGAAGGATGACTCGGTAAAAGAATGTGCGGGTACGACGACTTTATCAGGCGCAGCAGACGTTACGACGAAGACAGTAGCGCCTGAAAATACTAGTGATAGTACGGTATCTAGTTTAAAAAGTGATGTAACTTCCAGTTTAAATTCTGTAGGTAGTAGTAAGACGAAACAGTTAATAGAAAAACGAGTGAACGTCCGATCATCTCGACGCCGGTCGCGAGAAGGTCAAATGACTCAAACCCGAACAGTATCCAAGCGGACGTCCGCTCGGACGGCCGCACGAAGCAACAGCACTGCCGCATCGGACGACACTCACGAGGAAGGTAACAAAGACATTTATGAATTTGATGATGAGGAGTACAAATTAGATTCTCCTAGATTACTTCGTAAGTCTGTAAAACCTAGTAAAGATAGTAATAGCGCAAATGTGATAAAACCAAGTGATTCTAATAACTCTTCGTGGGAGAATGGTGTAATATCAACATCGGTATTAGCAACAACTAATGACAACCCGCCTCCAATGCAGCCGGAGATAGTGCAGGAACCACAGCCTGCAGTGCCAGCGCAGCCAGAGCAGGAAGATGTACGAGAACGATCGCCACCACGACTTACGCCAGTGGTAGAACAGCGGACGCCAGAAAAGGCGCCGGGGCTGAAGTTGACCCTACGAATGAAGCGAAGCCCGGTGTTGGATGAAGTGATAGAATCGGGTAACAGTCTGAGCGAGGATAACTACGAGCCGGAGTACGAGGTACTGCGCGTGGAGGGCGTATGCGAGAAGCTGGTGGCGGCGGCACATCGCAAGAAGCGCCACAAGAGCAAGGATCGGCGGCGAGAGCGCCGGCTCAAGCACCTCATTCAGGAGCACGTGCCCCACCCGCCTATGAAGCGGCTGCGGCTCATCTTTGGCAACGAGAGCCACACTATCGACATCCCGTCCAGCCACGCCAACTGACTAACACAATATTTAGCTAAACTACGCTTGTTGCTTGTTTGACTCAATGTTACTTTGGCAAACAAGGACTATCTTGAAGATATTCATCATTTACACGTCGTATTATTTTTATCTGTCTCATGCTTTTTGTAGGCATCTTTTTTCATAAGTAATAAAAACTTAATTTATTTTTACAGTTATATAGACATATTTTTATTATCTGAATTTTTTATGTGTACATATAGGAAATAATGTAATTTTTAAAGTGTATATGTTGGGTATGAGTTCAATTTTAGATGGTTTACATCTGTCAGGTTTAATAATTATCGTTATTGTTAAATTCTTGTACATTCTGTATTTTGTATTCTGTACTTCGGAACGCTATTTGATGTAAAATACTAACAGTTCTTGTTAAAAAAAAACATGATTCTTGTTAAAATTTATAAAAATAATTGGCTCGATGCATGCATAAAAATATACATTGTGATTTCTGCCGTGAAATATTAATAATAATTAGTATTTTTTTTTTTTGTTATATTTCATTGTATATATGTACAAGTTCGTGTTTGTACAGCATAACATGCACTATATACTTATATTAATTTTCATAATGACAATTACAGATACAGATTCATTATTGATAAATTTTACTTTCGTAGTATGTTCAAAGTATTATGACTGCTATAAATATTAATCAACACTTATTTTTGTCTTTCAAAAAATGATCTATAGAAATTCCAGTATATATAAGTTCCTAGTAATTTAAAAAACTTTCTTGTATTTTTTTCCAGATCAGTTTTTAATAAAAGAATATGAATGAATATTCGTTTTATAACATTGTATATTAAATTTGCCGCGTTTCAACCTTGTACAGAACAAAAATGTGTTTGTTGTGTGATGAAAAAACTTTCTTTATAAAGACTGAGAGTGGTGTATCAATTTTAATAACAAATTGATACATATGTATGTTTTTAAATAAATGTATAAAAATAATTTTCATGTTCCTTATTATTAATGTAACCAGTGCCATCTATCGACGACTGCTGGTTTTATTGCACTAGGCCGAAGCTGAAAGAGGAAAGAAAGACAAAAACATTTTTTGAAGTTAGTGACAAGACAAATTCACAAGAAGTAAAAATGGCATCAGCTATGGATATTGACGAGGAAGAAGTCGAGTTACCTACCTCTAGTAGTTCTAAGGGTGAGAAAAAGAGATTCGAAGTTAAAAAGGTAACATAAAACTTTGAAAAACAGTAAACGACTTTCTAACCTATAAATATGTTTTCAGTGGAATGCCGTTGCTTTATGGGCTTGGGGTAAATATAAGATAGCTCATTTTAACAAACATTATAATTAAAACAATTTTCTTTTAGATATCGTTGTCGACAATTGTGCTATTTGCCGAAATCACATTATGGATCTTTGCATTGAATGTCAAGCAAATCAGGCTTCTGCTACCAGTGAAGAATGTACTGTAGCTTGGGGAGTATGCAATGTAAGAGTTTTACTATTTCTAATTTAACTTTGTACTAAATATGTTTGTACCATATTTCAGCATGCGTTTCATTTCCACTGCATTTCTCGTTGGCTGAAAACTCGTCAAGTATGTCCGCTAGATAATAGAGAATGGGAATTCCAAAAGTACGTTAAATTATTCATTAAAGCATGCTACCATTCATTAAAATTGTGTTGTTTGTTTTAGATACGGTCATTAAAACACCAATTACACGGCTACATTTGTAAGTTTATTTCTTCTAAATTATTAGATGTTACCTGGTCTCAAATTTGTTTTAACTATCCAGTGAAAATGTTAATTAATAATTGTCCCGTACGTTATGATTCAATTAAAACTACTTTTGAACATTATAGCGTTTATTTGTAATACATTTTTTAGTTTTATAATCCTATCAGTAGTATAGATTCATAGTCAGGTTATAAAATGTAATTTATTAAACAAAGTTTATACATATAACAACAGTTTTTTTTTTATTTGTTGGATACAGTACAATAATTAAAGATATGAAGTATTCGGGATCAAGTCATGTGCCCTTTGTATCACAGTGTTAAGCCATGAATTTTTGACCTACTCTATTCTATATTATGAAATATTTCGTACTATACGTTATTGTCTTCATTTCTCCCTTGGGGTGTCAGTAATTTTGATAAACTACAAATGGGTAACAACTATAAGGTACATAGATTACAAAGAACTTCTAAAGATTGTTAAAGTCGGATTGAAGGCGGTTTATCACATTGAATATGGGAAGTAATATACATTTTTAAATTTCCATAGATTAATATTTAACAGAAACATTAACCGATGATATTTTCACGTTTCCAGCACCCCAGTCATGTATTTCTTAATTTCTAGCATTATTTGGTTCATTAGCATTATTACCGGTAAAATATCGTAAAGAATTATTTTTATAAAACTTAAATTTCCCAGTAACAATATTATAGATCAATTGTTTAATAAACGAATAACAATTTAAATTTTCACCGGTAAAATTTACATTACTGGTTATCGTTCGCAGCATAATAGGTACATTGAATACATTTGGCTGTAGATTTATAAGAATATTGTGCGGTGATTGTTTATAAATTATTTCCTCAGTGGATGCCACATAGCGACTGGTTTGCGCAAAGCCGAAAGCATTTGATTCCAATGGCTTAGCGCCCTTCCATTCGCTTGAGCGCTTACGATCACATGACCGATCGGAAGGCCCCGAGTTCCGTTTTCGGTATTTGTCGTCTCCGCTACTGTTACCCGCAACTGTATAGACTGGAACAAACAATTTAGTATTTTATTTACAATGAACTAGGAATTAGCAAGAATGTTTATGTTTATGTCGGTTTGTTACCTGTAGTGTGTGTGCAGGAACGCTAAATATCATGGCTTCGTTAAATATTGGGCTTCGTTCGCCTTTCTTTGTCGAAGTTTTCTTCTTGTGGACCTTTTTACCGTGTTGCAATAAATAAACCTGTAGTAATTCATAGTTAGTGGAAATTTTAATTATGTTGTGTATATTTGAACTATTACCTTTACAAATGGATCGCCGGAATCTTTGTCATTTTGGAATCGTAAGTTTCTGGCTTTTACGATGACCAGCGTCAGGCGTTCTGCTGTTGGTAAGTAACTTAATGAAAACATTACTTCTCCGAACTCGGTTCCTTTCTAAAATATTTTTGATATTAGTATTGGAATAAAAATATAATTTGGCTTGTACTCTGCAGACATAGTAATTAAACAATGTTGGTAATTTGAAGTTGATAATTAAAATAGATTAAATATTTAGGTACGGCTATTCCATGCGATGGAATATATCTTAATAATATCATTAATTTATTATAACTATAACAGGGATACTTACAATAGATTAATTATTAATTATAGGTACGTTCCGAAATTATAAATAATAACCCTTCTGATTAATAGCAGAAAATAAAAATCATAATTTAATTAATGATAATATTGTATTGTGGTATCACGCAAAATCGCAATTACATATTAATCATACACATATATTTTACTGACTTCCCTTTTTCTAAAAAAAAAATAGTTCTCAAATGATGTTGAATATATATATTGTATAGAGTTATTCTTAACTCACTATTGGAATCATGAGAACACTATAAAAGCTATACAGATTTTAATAGTGTTTTGTTTGAAGAAATAAGAAAATAATTTTAAGTACGGGTACCAAGTTTCATTTATAAAATCATGTTTATGTTATATTTAAAAAATGTACAGCAGAAAAAAAATCATGGTCGATATTTAAATATTTCTACTGGTATTTTACAATATTTACTGAGATAATCATTATTTTACTGAGCTAGTTATTATATTTACTCATCGAGCATAATATTTACTGGTCGACTCCTCATGGTTTCTACTGGTTAAAAACAGTTTTCTATTGGAAATAATAATTAGTTTTACTGAGCATAAATTACAGAGAAAATATATTTTATACTGGAAAAACATTAATTTAGCTTAGCAATTTTTATTATTTACTTAACAATAAATATTTTTTACCGATCAAAAAATAATTTAAAAATGTACATATATTACTGGTTAAAATAAAAAAAAATCCTCTTCAAATGTTGAATTCACTACTAATCGTTGATATACAAGCCTATAAAAATAGGAATATTGCTGAAATAAAGTATTTAAAAAATACTTTATTTCAGCAATAGCAAGTAAGTTAAAACTTTAATTTGAGCAAATATCCGTAAATACTTTTTACGGGTAACATTTTACCTTACTTTAAGGTGTTTAATTCATGGTTTACGTATGGCGGATTCAACTTTTAGGATATATGTGTAGAGACAGATTCATAATTATTCTAAATTTTGAAATGAATTCTACTTCATTTTTTTTTTCTATCTACTGATATTTTATTAGTTATTTTTGCAAATAAATTAAATACTGTTTAAAAAAGTATTCTTTGTACTACGTAAATTATTATTTCAAAAAGTCTTAAAATAAATATCTTACTTGTCCGGTATCCGTAAGCGTCACCCACGTGGTAACAGGCTGCCTGAGACTCATTTCCGCTAATCTTAACTCCGCTTCCCCAAGAAGGGTATGCGCTTGTTTGTCGGTGCTGTAAACGTGGAAACTAAGCGTCCTCTGCGAGCTCTCGCGCGGATTCAGCGAAAACAGGAACCGCTCCTTGTAGCTGGGGCTGTTGGAACTTCGATACAGTCTTGTTTGTATATTGGTTGATTTGTCAGGCAGTAAATATACCCTGATGTAAGTGTCCATTGGTTCTTCTTTATTCGGACCGATGAGGTCTTTTGCTTCTAGTACGCTAACTGCTAGATCGCAACATTCACTGAGAAAAATACAAAAATCATTAATTTATTCATAGGCGTACGTTGCAAATTTTATCAGATTATGTCTTTGGTAGAATTTTAATATGTAAAATAATACATTTCTAATTTCCTGCTTCCCTAATTATTTTAAACAAAAAAGTTTCAAATATGAGTTTTAGAATTTAAATTAATAGAGAAAAAACAAACATATATCTGTAGATATTCACTTGTTTTACTATTAGCTCAGTAATATAACTTCAAAATTTGTTTTTTCTTTCACTTATTCTAAAATTGCCTGCAATTTTTTCGTTCAATAAATTTCATAAATTTAACACTGACCAATAAATACTATCAATAAACTAAGGAAACATATTTTTAAAGTAAGTTTTGACATTTTCATTTCTAATATCTATCATTACAAAACACGCAAAATCAATTTTGTTTATTGATTTATATACATAATTTTATGCCCTAAGAATTTCCAAAAGTTTAAATATTTTTTAGACAGATTTATAAACCGAAATAACCGCTAGCGCTAATACAATTTTTAATATTGTCTGTAATGTATTTTTACCTCGGTTCACCTCGGTTCAGACCACGAATATTTCGTTTACTTTGAGAGATACAAAAAAATGTTATGAAGCAAAGTTAAACTAGACAAAGAGACGCATAAGTTAAATAACATTTGTGTTACTTCCGGTTTTAGTGGAAATAGGATTAATTTTAAATCTAGCATAAGGAATAGGTATTTTTATATTTTGTTTTTCAGAATAAACATAAAATTAGCCTCACAACGATACCAAAATATAGTTTTACTTCAACCATTTCAAAATGGCGATCATTTATATAAAAAAAAAAAATTACTGTAGCAGATCTCGGTAAGTGATATATTATACGAGTGAAGAGCAATTATTAGCCGTCAAATCTCGTCCCCCAAAGAAGTTAGTTTATTCGTACATATTTTAAATAAATAAAATCAAATATTTCAGTTCTGTTTAAGTTTATTAGTGTTAATTTAATTAAATTAAATTAAAAATTGAGATTGTTTTACTTGCACACATCAAGTTTTGCTGAATTAAATTAGATGTGTGAACTTATATCGGACGAAGAAAAAAATTATTATTACGCGATATTTAAATAAATAAAAATAAATATATCATCACGCCTTCTACCCATTACTGGGTGTGGCACTCTGTCGAAGTAGATCTCGGTAAGTGAAATATTTTGCGCGTGAAGTGCGGTGACCAGTTGTCAAATCACGACCTCCAAAGATGTTAGTGGTGGAGGAGTCACAGGGGGTAGTTTTTGAAATTATGAAAATTGTTTGTCGCCTGTGGGAATCGAACCAGGGTTCTCAGGATCCATAGGCCAACTTCATACCACTGACCTAGCCGTCCCATATATTTGACATTTTATATTTGAAAATGAAACGAACCTTCGCGGGCTGCACAAGAAACCTAAAAGGGCCGCATGCGACCAGCGGGCCACGGGTTATCCATTACCGAATCTCTAACTTAGTTTTAGATTTAACATGATTCAGGAAGTTTTGTACTAACTAACAATTATTTTCAAAATCAGGTTAAAATAAACTTTGTTTAACAGTTGGAAAGTAAGTTAAAAATGGTGTTGCTACCTAACCTACTTAGGAAGCCTTTTTAAAATTAAAAGGTATAAAAAAAGGTATTTTCATATTTTGGCAAAATATTTTAAAACTGAATTAAATTCCGATTAAGTAAATTTTTGATGTTATTTATTGCGCGGTAAAATATCCAAAATAAGACAAACGTTATCAAATCTTAATTATTCATTTATTTATGAATCGAGGTAATCTTGAATACGTAATGCACTGTTTTCGCTTACGTCAGTTGCGAAGATGTAAAAACAATTGGGTAACGTTTTCAATTAGAAACGTGCGTATACGCTAAAATAAATAGGCGGTAAATCAACCATGATGGAAAATCAATTTTAACGAAATTTTATTCACAAATACATTTCTCTGCTTGTTATTTTTAGAGGAGTCGGAGTCGGAAAAATTTATGCCGACTCCGACTCCGAGTAGACCTGTTTGAACTTGTTTGCTGCGTTGCATTTTTTACAAATTATAATAATTTAAAATAAATTTTTATAAAGATCTCGAAAAAGTTGTGAAATTTGACCACAGTTCTAATTTGACACTAAGAAATGCAATTAATCGGTACACTGATATGATTAAAGACGTTGTTGCTTTGACCGCTACAGCATTGTCACCGACAAGGGTCACTGTAGAACGTTTATTTTCTGCCTTGCAAATAATCAAATCAGATTTGAGAACAGCTATGAAATCTGATTTAATAGAAGCAATTTTATTTTTAAGAACGAATGTAGTTTAACTTTGTATATAAGGAGACTTTTTTCCTTTGTTTTGTTATTATTATAGAATATTATTATTTTTTATGGGCTAGCTAGTTCAGTGGTATCAAATCGGCCTGTGGATCCTGAGAACCCTGGTTCGATTCCCACAGGCGACAAACAATTTTCACCATTTAAAAGAAAAAAAACTACCCCTGTGGCTCCTTCATCACTAACATCTTTAGGGGCCGTGACTTGACGGCTGGTAACTGCACTTCACGCGCAAAATATATCACTTTCTGAGATCTGCTTTGGCAGAGTGCCACACTCAGTAATGGGTAGAAGGCGTGATGATATATTTTTTTTTTACTATTGTCATTCTATTGTACGATGACAAAAAAAGGAAAAAAAGAAAAAAATAAATACTTTAATTTAAAAATACAATTTTGAGAACAGTTCTTTTATCTACATGTAAATCATTTAAACTATGATTTTTGACTGTTTGACTTCATAGAAGTCGGAGTCGGAGTCGGAGTCGGAATCGAACATACAAAATTTGTTGGAGTCGGAGTCGGAGTTATATTTTTTCTTTCCGACTCCGCAACCCTGGTTGTAACAACAAAAATACAAACAGAATTTACGACTTGACAACTGGTAGCGTTTCAAATTACTTGAGAAATTTAATTTCAATAACCGCGGTATTTAATAATAAAGTTAAAACCCAAAGTGCACAGACAATATACGATACAATTCCATGCTATGCACCAACTTTAAAGTAACCGCATTACTAGTGAAACTTTATATTGCAATTTCTAGACGCAATTATTTTAAAGTGCACCATAGTTAATATCTCCTCTGCTTAGAAAATAATTAGGTTATCCTTTGTTGAATGTCAGAATAATTAAATATAGAAAATATGCTTTTTAGAAGCCATTTACCTCCCATTTTATAACAAAATATACTGCGGTGAATGAGATTAGAAGCGGTATTTAAATTTAAAGGGCAATAAAATTGAATTACCATTTAAGTATAATATGTGGCAAACACAGCCCTTACTTAGGGCAGGTGTAATTTTGTGCGTAAATATTTTTTTATCAGATTTGCGCACCTGGTTCTCACCCGCATTTGTTTGCAGGGTAACTTTAATGGAAATTGGATTGTAATTTGTTTCAGTGATATTATTTTAAAATTAAATACAGCTGAATCATTAAACCCAGCTTGGGTAAATGGATATAACGAACTATTTTTAATTTTGTTTGCACAGGCGGACTTTGGCCTAGGCTAAAGAGGCAATAGCCTAGGGCCCGGATTCAAACTTTAGTTTCTGCTTGTTTTGACTATTTATTTTTATGATTTTATGTTATATTTTATATTAGTTGTAGTGAATTTTATTTCATTTATATTGGCAGCCAAGCAATCTGTCATTTCTGTTAGCGAGCGTCTTTCAAGTAATTATATTACATATACGAGGTGTGGCTATTAAATAACGAGACATGCTGTTTTAACATTTTATTTTGATTCCATACCTATTTACTTATTATCACTTTCAATGTACACCCCTCCTCTATCCCTGCAATGCTCCATGCGAATCTTTCATTGTTCGAAACAGTGCTGGAAGTCTTCTTCTGTCAGCTCCTTCAGAACGCGTGCCGATATCTATTTCAAAGTTCAAATCTTGTTGCTATTAAGGCAAATTTCACCTTAGGAAACAGATAGAAGTCTCACAGTGCAAGATCTGGCGAATAAGGCGGATGATCCAACACTGGGATGCTGTTCTTGGCTAGAAATCTCTTGACAGACATTTCAAAATGAGCCAGCGCATTGTTTTGATGGAGAAACCATGACTTGTCCTTCCACAATTCGGGTAATTTTTTCAATAAATTATAAGTTTCAGTAGCAGTTTTGCCAAGTTTCATGTGAAATCTCATGACAATTCGTTGCTCTAATGTTGCCCTTTTTTTCGGCGAAACAAAAAAATAACTCTAATTAAAACGAATGCTACGGTTATACGGATTTGTTTACAGAAGCGAGAGGTGCTGCATTCGAAAGAGAAAGCTTCACGCTAAAAAACTGACGGTCACTGGTGTTTGGCGCATACGTACTTCGTCTGTAGCAGCGTCAATCTCGTTATTTAATGGCCACACCTCGTAATTAATAGAAATATATAATTTTATTCCCGAAATAAATATTTTGCCTAGGGCCCGAAATTTTTTAAATCCGCTTCTGTTTGTTTGGGTTCCTTATAAAATATACAAAGTGATCAGAAGTAAGTGTTTTAGTTGGCTATAAAAATAACTACTTGAAATTTGTAAGACTGATACATAAATTTATTTCCTGTTGTTGACAGTGACAATTGAAAATTTAAATTAATAAAAATTGTTGTTTCTCTTATCTACATCCTTTCATTTCTAAAAATTACTCACAGAGACTGAAAGTATTTCAATCACCCAACCTATTTGTATTTCTTTTACAAATGACATGTCAAATGGTATTTCCGCCTTTACCTGGCGCTGTGTCAACTGTGGAGTAAAAAGATCCCTAAAATTGTATTGCCAACTGAAACACTTAGTTTGGATCACTTTGTAGATACTGATAAACCGACAGAAAGTACATTCTTGGGTGCTTTGATCGATTGGAGATTGCTTTTGTTCGTACTTTATTTGCAAAATAATAAAATATAGAAAACCACTAAAATATATCTCATATTAAGAAACATATTAATATATAATTTAGTACTTATTACTCTGTTTATAACTGATTTAAAAGCGATAGAAGAGATGTTTATGTAATTTAAATTACAGTTCATAGAATCAATCAACATTTTGCTGTTTCCAACGGTATTTAGGTTATTCGTTATCATTGGTCAAATTTGACATATTTTGTAGAGATTCAGATAAAATTACACTTTAGTTCACATATTTTCCGGGTTTCGATTCCCGTCGGTTGCGCTGTACAAATTTTGCGGGATATAACAAGCACAAAGATGAATTTTATTACAAAGAGGAAATTGGCTCAATTATGAAAATCTTGAAAGTTAAGGAACCTTTTTTATATCTTCATAAACTGTTTTTAAAAACAATATTCACTAGGTTCAATCTAACCAACCACTTGGAAAATTATTGTGATTTCTAGTGACAAAAGTCATGGCAATTGCTACAATTTAACAGAAATTTTGAAATTTATTTTTGCGGTTAAATCACACACTTAATAAAAAATGTAATAACAGTTTTGTTTGCATCTTTTAATTCTGAACACTTTGCACTGGGCAGTTTTTCCGTAAAAAGTACAGGAGAATAGAAAATTTCATATAACTAATATCTCATATTAAACCCCTATGTTCACCCTTAAGAAGCACAACCCGGTAAGCCTGAATGGATGGATATGATTGAAGGTTTGTTGATTGCGTGATTAAAGAGTCCGACTATAATGCCGGTGACACATATACAGTTTAATTTCCGAGTCTACATTTGACTACAAAAAATAGAAACGCCGCTATTTTCAGCAGTCAGACTGCAAAAAACCAACTTCATTGTGATGCTGACTTGTTCACTATCATCACTTTGTTGTTTGACGTATGAGGGATTATTGTTTATTACTTTGTTTGATATTTTGTATGTTTTTACAGTTAAATTCATTTACTTTATACATAGATACTTTTCAGTTTTTATATTTCATTTAAAGTTGTAGATTTTTTTTTATTGAATTTTTTGTTTATATTTCTTAGTTTATAGTTTTTATATTTTTAAATAGTCGATAAATATTTTGAATAATAAAAATTTACAAAGAACAGTTTGAAATTAACATATATTTATTTGTGACCGTCAGAAATGCCGACTTTATGTGTTACCTATTTTCAACAAAACTGTCAGTTTGTAACAATTTTTACAAAACTCTGAGTTCATACCGTATATATGTCACCGGCTTAAGGAATAAATGAGCTTGTATGAAGGGAACGTGAATGTGATAGAAACGAGAATGGTGTGTCAGGATGAGAATGTTTAACAAAGACTGATTCTTTAATATATGATGACTGGAAGTTCTGTGAATGTTTTAGAGATTCGTGCTACCCTATTTTAAAGGATTAGTGTAATGTTTGTATTCTATAAAATAATTATTCTTGAATAATTTTTTTATTCGAATTACAGAATTCGAAATTTTGTTGATCTTTGAGCGAACCGTCAAAAACTAAAATAGTTGGATTAAGCTCAGTTTTAATGACGAATTATACATTTAAAATTATTTCGTCAGGCCGAGCAGAGATGAAAGGGAACAACACAGAAATAGATATATCGCATTAATGAGAGAGCTAGTTGACAGACCATGATCAACTAGAGCATATATTTAACATGCCATTTAATCTACATCGTATGTTAAGGTAGTACTAGTGTGACGGTGGCGCCATCGGTTGTCGAGTGGTGACTGACGCTCAAAAAAATGTAAAAATTTAATAAAATAAGTGTTTTATACCTATTATGATTTCAATATCATGAATTGTTAACAAGTTGTTGGTCTAGTGAATTTTTAAATACCATACCACCGTGTGATGTAGCCATTATAAATTGGGATTCTTAATTTTTCGGTAAAAACAAGGCTTTGCATGGCTATATATTCATTACTAAACGATCAAAAACATTCTCCTTCTAATACAATATACATGGATAGTTCTAGAACATCATATTAGTTTTTCAAATGACATTGCAAAATTTTAGAGGTACACAAACCAAATATGTGCGATTCTGAGTGATGATCGCCATAAGCCCCGTGTATAAGAACTCGACTTTACAAGCGAATATATTTGTTCATAGATGATGAATCTGTTTCATATTTTAACAGGATGCGTATGACTATCCAATGTTTACGTGCGCCAAATTTAATTCAGATCTGAAAAAATTTGTTTCACGCTAGTACTACCTTAAAAGTATGCTTTGGTTAGTCGTGGTCTGTTAACTCTCTCACTAGTGCGAAATGTCTCTTTCTTTTGATTTCCTTTCATCACTTCCCGACGGACGTGACGTCAATTGTATATAGCGGGATTTATAATGAAGCAAAGTAACATAAAACGTAACGCAATCGAAGACGCAACGCAAAGTAGACATTTTGTGTGATTTATAATGAAGTTAGGATGGTTACATGTAGCCAATCACAGAGCGGTTTGTACGTGGCGCTTCGACAGCTGTCAGTTTAAATTTGACGCTTATGTCATACAAAAAGAGATAGCATTTTAGGTTACATTAAGTATTTTAGTGACTTGGGAGTGTAATAAAAAGTTAGTTTACAATGGACAGTGAGGATGAAATGGCTGCTTTATTACTAATTTTATTAAAAATGAAAAAGATTTAATCCCAAATTCTGCTTTTCAACTTGATGTTTTTAAACTCTTTTTTTGTTTTATTATACATAAATGGATATTTTTCTACTAACTGAATCAGCAATTTATCATCCATGATAATAATCACAGATCACAGCAATAATAATAAAGAAATGCAAAATAAAAGACACAAATTACTCAAAATGGTCGACCAAAGCGTTCACAAAGACAGAAGACAGATTGAACCATATCGGATCGGTAATATAGCTTTCTGCAATGAAGTTTGAAATAATGCTTCCTGATTGGTCAGAGGTACAAGAAGTAACGCAAGAAGTTGAAAGTTGGCGAACTCTTTGCCTTACGTTACATCTGTCTTGCGTTACTGCTGCGTGTTACGTTTTACTATAAAACAGTATATGCTGTTACGTATGTTCATGTCTTGCGTTACTTTACTGCACTTGCGTTACCTCTTACTTTACTTCATTATAAATCAGCCTTAACTCGCCATTATATCGTATATTTATATTGCTTACCTATCATATTCTATCCCGATGCACAAATATCCAGAAATATTCGGCTCTTCTAAATCACCTAAAACCACCGAAGTATCCGAACAAACGCTATCGCACGACATAGCCCTCTTGAGTACAGCAGGCAGCTGTTGTTCAGCGGCGGCGATATCAGCCGCCTCCTCGGCTGTCGTTGCTCCAGCTGCTGTTCCCGTCGCCGCCACTGGAGTCGGAGGGTGGTGCCGGCTGTTGAACGACGTGTATCCGCCGCCAACACGGGGGCTGGGTAGGTTCGGTGACGGTGGCGGGGTGTGATAGCTCCCGGTGGAAATACTCCCGACGCTACTGGAACCTGGGAACTGGATCCGCGATAAAGCGCTGTTGATTTCTTCTTCGAGGTGGGCGACTGTGTCGGCGTATGAACTGGAGGATATAAGAAAATAAATTATTGAACTCTATCATTTCATACGAAAATGTCAGGTTTATTAATTTTTTTTACATATTGCGAACGTTATTTTCAAATATATTAAAGGTAAACTAAAAGCAAAGTTTGTGGAAAATGGTATATAATGTACGGTTACTTTTTCTCGTTTAGCTGGCAAAATGTTCATTTTTATGTTCTTTAGTCATTAAAATGATACCGATTATTGATTATATTTGTCGGCTATTTTGAAGGAAATATTTTCTTCTGTCAGTGAATGATTTATTATGAGCAATATTTTAATCGATTTTGGGTCATCAAAAAATAATAAAAGCCGCCCGTTATAAAATAAAAGTGTGTCAACAATTTATTTTTTCGATGATTGGCGAAAAATTATATACTCATTTTCAGTACAAAAAGTGATTGTTTATCGTATAGCGTGCGATAGTACTTATTTACGATATAAGTATTACAATATGAGCTGGGAAAAATGTTTTACCAAATTTCGTAATATGAGAAAAATTGTTGCAAAATAGATATTTTTTTTAATTTGACACTTTTCTTTTTAGTTCATATTTAAAGCGTAACTAGGTTGATTTTCAATAAAATCTAGGTTTCAGTGATTGTTTGTATCGACTGTCATTTTTCTGTCAAAACTCATTTCATCACTTATTTTGTAATAGAACTCATTGAGACACGGTTTTTAGAATTGTTATACAGATATTACGTTATAAAATTAGGTAAAACTTTTTACCGCTCGCTGCTAATGAAAATCTGCAATAAAACAGTTGCTACGAAACAAACTTACCTACGCAATCTAAGATACAAAATAAATTATTTGATATTTGAAATGTAGTTAGTATATGTAATGATTAGTTAAAGGATCATCGTAGAAAAAAACAGTGAATGCAATTTGTGTTAAAAGTGTCTGCAAGCTTCCCATTAGTGCAAAAAAGTGACACTTTTAGCACTAGTTACATAATAGTTATTTATGCAACTAGTGTGAACCCATGAGTGCAAATAAGTGAGAGTTTTAACATGAGTTGAGTACACTATTTTCTACGATTGAGTTTTAACTAATAACACTAATTTTTCAAAATATCTATTTTGTAGGTTAACTTTTCAATAAACAATTACTTTTTGCTCTGAAAATGAATACATAAGGACTCACTTTTCGTATGATCGTAGAAACATAACTATAAATACTATCAGTAAAATAACTCTTTTTATTTGTAAAATTATTTTTTATACGATCGTACTTAAATTAAATCATTATACAGTAATTTTCAGTGCAAAAAGTTCTATGAAACGTTTTATTCCACGCTGATAACTGCCTAAATTGTAAAAGTAGCACTTTACAGCTTGTCAAATATCATTTAAATCACACTTTTAATGTCAATCGATAAACAGACTTATTATGCGTACATTTTGTATTAAATACTGATAAAAACTTGTATACAAAAAAAACAGATTTACCACCGCGGCTAGAGCAGTAGGTAATCAAGATAGTAAATCCGCAATTTTTACCACATTTAACACAAATTTTATTACCCATTGTTTAGAATTAATATTAATTTTAAGATTATTTTCAATATTTTTACTGTTATCGCCATCATCATAACCATCACATTGCTATGCATTTGTTAAGCAGTTGCTATGTAAAAAATTACGTTTATAATTTTATAAATACCATTGTTTTTTTATTAATATCATCAAACAATATGTAGGTATTAATTAAATTTATAATATATAATGGAAAGTGACAAAAGAATGTTTATCCCACCCGAGTTAATAAAGCTGCATTTATTATAATTATATTTATAAATTAAATAATAAATAATGTCAAATTTGGTTTTCTCCGTAGCAACACTTTTACAGTCTGGACTGTTATGGTTTGCACCAACAAAACTTACATTTTAAACTTGGTTTAAGTAAATAAAATCAAATCATTGTCAATTATTCAATATGACAAGTAATTTAGATTTACTTTTATTTATTTAAACCAAGATTAGGTAACAAGAGCAGTCTACCAACCTTAAAATTTAAATTAAAAAAATAAGTTTTGTTGATTCAACTTACCATAAAAATAATATTTTACAACTTCTCAATTGCCAATAAAAATCACAATTTTAATGTCAATCTGCGAAAAATTGTTTTACTGTACTAACATTCCTGAATTTTTATATTGACAATAAAAATACAAGCTATAAACTTTTGCAATAATGAATAAATTAACCAGCTTAACAAATGTGTTGTGCAAGCAGTATTTTCACAAAAAAAAGGCGCAATAAAAGTAACTTTATCGCAATTAACAAGTTATGAATATTTCAACAATTTTTACGATGGAATTAATTCTCCCTTGAGCAAAGGATTAATATTTCAAAATGTGAATTTTTCTCGCCGTCGGCTATAAGCTTCACTTTGCACGTTTTTACGTTTCCATTTTCACAAACAGTGTACCGGAGAAGATAGCCATGAAAACGTCACGTAGAATTAACAGTGTAATTTTGGCGCTCGGATTTATCTCATGTCATCCTGACATGCGACTTATTGTCCTAAAAGGCAGGCTGGTATAGCTGGTGCTATCTCTGTACGACGCTGAATGTGTTTACGAGTATTACGCTTCGTTTCAACATCCAATC
Source organism: Pterostichus madidus (assembly GCA_911728475.2). Taxonomy (NCBI): domain Eukaryota; kingdom Metazoa; phylum Arthropoda; class Insecta; order Coleoptera; family Carabidae; genus Pterostichus; species Pterostichus madidus. Next base: position 22,106,132 of record OU452312.1, read on the forward strand.
GACTTAATGGATGCTACTCCTGATGTTATTCTCGAGTTTTACCTTTAACTAAAGTTGCTCGCTTGTTTTGATGTTGTTTTGCTATTTGTAAACTGTTTTAGGCGGTTGTCATTATCAGTTGTGTACTAAAAGGCTCGTCAAATTGCCAAATAGATCTTATTTGTTTTTCTCACGAAAGAAGTAAATTCTGTATGAACATTTTAGCATTACCCTTTTTGTAGTGAAAAATCAGTGCTTAAAAAAATGTAAATGTAAATGAAAAAATTAATGAAAACTTATTAAAGTAAGTCGAAAACGAGTCGATATTTAAAACTTTTCATAGGCCGTATTTATTTGGGATTTTTAAAGTAACCTGGTAGGTTACTTGGCATACTTTAAGTAACCTGGAACTAACCTTAAACTGACCCTACTGCCCCAGCTATTTTAGCGGATTGGTAGATTCAATCCGTTTACTATCTCTTTCTAATCAACTGGTGTTCCTTGTTATTCGTGGCGGCATCGCGATTTGTAATAGTATAGAGAGGTTAGGAGTTATTTTTTATGAAAAACGTAAGTAATTTTATAATAATATTTTGAAAAAATATACTGAACTATTATTTATGCAAATGATGGAAGTGTAACAAAACGGGTAATTCAGAATTTGGTTTTGTTTATAAATTATGATATTTCACTATCAACTCAGCTTCGAAAGATACAGACTAATTAAGCGTTATCTTAAGTATCTTTCTAAAGTTGACTTGACAGAGTTTATTTTGTTTATCAAATTTATTAGTGCATATGTTATAACTTCAGTATTCTGTAGATGATTATTTATCAAGTTTATAGCTTTTCTGAATTGTCGCGTCTGGTTACACGGGATGTGATGACATATCTGGGTAAATTATAGCTAAGCGAGGGGTCGGAAAGATTTAACCTCGTCTGGGTTTTTTATGTAAACGCATATGTGCGACCATCGCGACGATACCACCCTCTTACCCTTTGTCAGAAGATCCCATGGTATACAACAATAATTTAGTCAGTCGTTGATTAGCATCGGTCGAGACAAGTTTGGTTCTCGCACCGTCTGTGCAAGATGTAGATCTTGCCATGGATTTAAGTACTTAGTTACTTAAAATAAGTTTTAGTCATACGTTGTCGCTGCTGTTTGCCATTCTAAATTAATTTGTCTAATTTGCAATAATTAGTTTTGACCTTATACGTTATTTTATGCTTTATTTATATTTTAATTCAATCAGTTCGGTTTTAGTTGTACGTAAAAATTCACCTGCTGTTGTCGTTATAGAAGTGCGCGATCGCGATTCTATCTAGTTTTACAGAAGAGCAATATGCAGTGTGTGCTTCTTGCAATATAAGTCACAGAGGATAATATTACGACACATTATTGCGACTCCGAAATTCATTATTTTGATAGTGCTGATGACAAAATTATAAAAAAAAAACAGACCCTGACGTTATTTGCTTTTTGACTAAATATAAAAAAATATAAAGATGACTCAAAACATCCAATTAAAAGCGCAATTTAACACAGAAACAAAACTAAGCAGATGTCGCTTCGAACATGCATTCAGATTTTAAATTCACCGCCAGTGTTTACAACTGACACTAGATGCATAATTTATTTGGAAGTAACACGAGTTAGTTCTAGGTCAGTTCAGGGTTGGATCAAAATTTCCCAAACAAATACGGCCATAGATACGAGCTTTTAACACAATGTGTTCCTATACGTTATAAAGATCGACTGATGTCATCCATCCTGATAAAACTTAATAAAATTATAAGAAACTGGTTCAATATTTAAATGACAATTTTAAAAAAAATACGACATTGAAACACAAATCTTATATAAGATTATTGAATAATAGCTATATTTAATATCGATTCATGCATTGAAAATAATATTTCATTTTTACTCATTATTTTATATTTTGCACGTTAACATGACACATAATTTCTGTCTATATCGAGTTGTCATTGATCATCAGATTCATGAACAATTGTTTCAAACATCAAATAAATCTGTTTTTACAATATTTATCCACATCTCATATATAATAAAGATATTATTATACTGATTTCAGTTGAATTATAAGGCTCATAAAACACTAGTGTTTTATATTCCATAAAACACTGTAAACAAATTGTTACTTAGCAACCACTTCATGATCTACCGTATTTTGAGAAACTATATATAACTGAATCAACATTAAACTTTACGACCGTCTTCTTCGATACATATTATTATGAGTTGTGGATAAAATTTAGTATTACACTTGTGTTTTATTACACTTAAGAATATTAAACACGAGACCGTGTTTTATATACCTAATAAAACACTTGTATAATAAATAACTATTGTACTGTAAGTTACCTAGTAGCTGTATTCCATTTGCCATTTGGTTCACTTAAATCAGTTCAGATAAATTAGACAACATGACTAATTGAACTAAATAAACTAAAATGATGTACTTATTGGAATATATTACTTTAAACTAAATTCGAATCAGTAAATGTGGAGCTTGAAATAAAGTTAGCGAAGTAATATAGTAAAATAAATAAGTGATCTGATTCAGAAAGTGTAAGTTAGACCTGATTCAAATGGCAAATGGAATACACCTACGAGTATTAATGAGAAAATTTAAATACAGTACGTAAAACTTTTATTCCACAGTGGTTCCCATAGTTATATCAGGTCTTTAATATTTACTTACTGCCCACCGTGAACAGTAAGTAAATATTACATATCAAGGTCCTATTTATTTTGACAACAATTTAACACCTTTCTTTTCCTTCTATTTACGTAGGTATTGTATAAAATAGTTTACTTATAGTTTAGTTATCTCGAACAGTAAGTGATTTTTTTTAGGTCGCGTTTATTTAGGAAATGTCGACCCTTCGGGCCTCGATTTCCCAAACTACATTATTGACTTAAAAACTGTTACTTACGTTTATGGTACGTAATATACTATTAAGTTCTTTGACTTTCATCAACATTAGTTTTTAAATGCTATAACAATGCCGAATGTAAGAAATTTGTCAAAGCAATGTCAGTAGCTGATTCTTCATGTAATAATTTATTTTGAATAAGGGTATACAAATAATGGACCGGTTTTACCCTACGAGAGGTAAATTAGTATATATGTCATTCATTTTTATTATTAATTTACAATTTATTAGAGAGTACTGGACGCACTAAAAGTCTCTAAAATGTCTGCGAAGTCAAAGAAAAATGAAATCTTGTCATCTCCAAAGAAGCAACGTGCAATATAATTTAAAATTGGTTACGTGTAAATGTAGCAACACCCTATGTCATTCATCTAGTTATATTTTTCGATGACGAAAGTCTATGTTTATAACGTTTTCAGTATAGAAGTGGTAAAGTTTTTTTTTTCTAAACTATTAATATTGGCTTAATTTTTTTAAAATGTTTTAGGATGAAATTTTAGTTCAATTTTCTTCGAAAATATTTAAAATAAATACACAAACAATATTGAAACAGCAGCGTCCTATGTAACAGTATACAAATCTCATGAAAGTGCTCTTTTGCCATAGTTCCAAATTTTACCACTAGTTTATTCGAGATATTTCAAAAGGCAGGCAATTTACTCCTATATGTTGCCTAGAAAATGTACAAAATTTCAAATGCAAAATATATATTAATGACAGAAGGGAAAAAGGTGCAATTTTTTTCTAAAAATCATATATCATCTATGTCTACTTAACATAGCTTTAATAGCTTGCGACTGCTATAATATTTGAGTAATCCATGTTTATACTTCTCAATTATTGTGGTTATATTTGTGTTTATTTGATATACGTATGAAAATTATCAAGTGAACATGTGTGTAAAAATGCGTATAAGCAAAATGAAAATTATACATTTCCAAATTCCACACATTTAAAGTGCCTTAGTCTACTGCTGCCATCTACAACGAGCTTTGCCCAGCATCTCCCATTACAATAGTCACGTTTAATTTGTTTTTCCTACTCGTAGACTCGTAAAAATTGAAAGTCCTACTTACGTGATAATCATTTCGGGAGCAACTTTAGGGGCGAGTCTGATAGGTGGCGGTGGTGGTATGGGCAGCGGGGCGGGTCTCAGTGGTTGTGGAGGGATGTTGGACGCCTCCTCCTTAACCCCCCAATCCACGTTATTCAGTGTCGTAGTGGTGTACGTCACTCTGAAGTCGCGGTCAACCGGGTCAAATCGCTTGAAACTTCCCGTTGCGTCCAGCTGGATATCGCTATCGGAATGCACCTGAACACAGATAATCTAATTGGAAATGTAATAAGGTGAAAGGTTAACTATTTTGGTTCTGCTATGTAACTTCATCAATCGAATTTCGTTTATTAATAATAAAGTAGAGAAATAAAGACTGAACGTTTCACTAAAATTTACTTTTTGTTTCATTGCGTTCTTATTTATGATTTCGAGTGTAATAAATAAATGAGTTTATATGGAATGATCTATGAATGTGGTTAAAGTGAGGGTGGTGTGTTTGAATGAGAATGTTTGACGAGGGTTGATTATTTGATGAATGTAATGAGTGAATATTTTATGAGTGATTTTAGGGTTCGTGCTACCCCATTTGATGGGATATAGCGTGAAGATATGTATGTATACATTCTTATTTTTTAAATATATCCTGACAATTTATCAGGACTGCAAATTTAACCAGAATTTGAAGAACCGAACCGGCTCTTTTCTTGAACCATGAAATCAAACCGAAACGTTCATATAGAACCGATTAATTGAACCAAATCAAATATGTGAACCGGTTTAAACAGGTAGAATTACGCATATGTACTGAATAAGTCAGTTTTGAGCTTGGCTTAAAATTATTTGTTTTCCATTTACTAGAATAGCTAATAAATTGTTTAATTAAATATAAATTATGATTTATATTAGTATTTTTGAGCAAAAATAATAATTTAAATTATATTGAAATAAAGTGTTTTTTTTTGCTATCTAATATAAAATGAAATTGAATTTTATACTTTTTAAATGTTTACATAAATACATGTATACAGAACGTATGTATACGACAAGTATGTATCAATAAATTTAAATTGGAAAATTAAGGTAGTTCTAGTGTGACGATGGCGACATCGGTCGTCGAATGGCGGAACTGACGCTCAAAAAAACATAAAATTGAATAAAATAAGTGTTTTATACCTATTATGATTTCAATATCATGAATTGTTAACAGGTTGTTAGTCTATTGAATTTTCAAATACCGTACTACCGTGTGGTGTTGCCATTTTAAATTGAGATCCTTAATTTTTAGTTAAAAACAAGACTTTGCATGGCTATATATCCATTACTCAACGATAAAAAAACTTTCTTCTTTTGATACAATATACGTGGATAGTTCTAGAACATCATATTAGTTTTTCAAATGAAACTGCAAATTTTTAGAGGTACACAAACCAAATATGTGCTATTCTGAATGACAATCGACATAAGCCCCGTGTATAAGAACTCAACTTTACATGCGAATATGTTTGTTCACAGACGGTGAATGTGTTTCATATTTTAGCAGGATGCGTATGACTATCCCATGTTTACGTGCGCCGAGTTTCATTCAGATATGTAAAAATGTTTTTCACGCTAGAACTACCTTAAAGTTATACACTATCATACCGGGTGCCCACAAAAAGCGAGCACCCCTATTAACTTTTTTTTTATTGAAAATGTATATGCGTAAACTTAACATTATTTTATGTATAAATGATAAACATATCTCTTCCGGTTTATCCGGAAATGGCACTGACTTTCTTATTTTCTGTATATTTTTACATTTTTGAATTCTACTTTAAATTCTGAATACTACAATAATGTGCCACAAGTAATATTTTGCTGTGAAAAATAATACAAAAAAATTCTAATTAAAACAACAAATGTTGGTTGTGCTTTTATACAAAACAATTTAAACTAACAGCTTCTGTTTTTGTTGAAATTGTTTATTTATACAATTTCTTTTAATAAAAATGTTTAATGCAATTCAATATTTTTAAATTATTAGTATTTTCATATGTTACTTACTGATGGGATGGCTAGCTCAGTGGTATGAAGTCGGCCTGTGGATCCTGAGGTCCCTGGTTCGATTCCCACAGGCGACAAATTTTCATAATTTGAAAAAGCTATCCCTGTGGCTCCTCCACCACTAACATGATTGGGGGCCGTGATTTGACGACTGGTAACCGCACTTCACGCGCAAAATATATCACTTACCGAGATCTGCTTCAGCAGAGTGCCACACCCAGTAATGGGTAGAAGGCGTGATGATATATATGTTACTTTATAGTACATTAAAAAGTATTGTTTTTAAGTTTGTTTACTGCAAAATTTTATGTGCGGTTCATCATTGTAGTCAGAATATCATGTAGAATTGACAAATGTAAAAAAAAAAAAGGTAGGATAATCTATTTTAAATAAGAAAGTTGATGCCACTTCCGGTTAAATCTGAAGTGATATGTTTATAATTTATACATTAAAATGATGCCACATATGTTAAGTTTACGCATATAAATTTCCAATTACAAATCTTTATAAATAAATAAGTTAATAAAGGTGCTCCGCATTCTGTGGACACCCGGTATGTATGTATAACATATTAAATAAAAATAATTGTATCGATTTCGTTAACCGGTCCATGAACTGTTCCAAACTAATTACTTTAAACTGAACCAAAACCGAGCCGACAAAGTATGATGAACCGCAAATTAAAACCGAGCCGAATTTTCCAGCAATTTATGAATACCTACTCGTATGTTTCGTATGCTAGCATGAATAATACAAATTTTCTGTTACCGTCGAGACCTGAAAGCAATGTAACTTTTCTCATTGAAATTTATGGAAATGAAGCTTTTTGTTTATGAGTTTGCGCTTTGAGAATTGTAGTTATGAAATATTAGCCGTTGAGAGCGCCAGAAGAGCGATAAGATAATTATATTAATTTTAAACTGGTTTTCTGATTGATGATTATACTAAAAATAAGACTAAAGACCGAGAAATCCACCTCCTAATTAAGTGCCTAATAAATTATTCGTAAAATAACTGAAAAATATCGCACCAAAATCTGACGCAGTTAATTTGACATTTTAATGAGCAAGAGCATCAAGAAAACTTAAATTTAAAGTTGGATTGCTTCCACTTGTAGAATTTAATATGAAGGTAGGATGTTGGAGAGGAATTTAAACTATGATAATTATATTCAAAGTCGATGTAGTCACGTAAAGGTATTTTGTTTTTAGCTCCTGAAGATGTTATAATCGAAATGTCGAGAACTTGAACATTTATTAAATCTTATACTTGGTTTAAATAAATAAAAGCAATAAAAAATATTCGATTTCCGTTTAACTATTTACACCAAATTTAAAATGTAAGTTTGGTGAAACTGGTTATTAATATTTTGTTTGGTTTGCAATTTTCAATTCTTGACGTAAGCCGATTTTTTTTTCTACGGTTGTGTAGAATAGTCATTATATCAACATACAAAAGGAGTGTGAAATAGTTATTTATGTATCAAGGGTGAAAACAGGCACTTTGCGCCTCGTGATAATAATTATGCCACGGGCCAGAAATTCTAATTTCACCCGTGGTACCTACAATATTTTATGCACAACAAAAGAACATTTAATTAAATATTCAAAAGATTGAAACAGGTACATTTATATGTCAAAGTAACATTTTGCAAAATCAAGTATTCACATTAAACAAAAATTGTCATTTTGTTTATGTATCCATAGGAAATATTTTATTATGGCCCTAGGGCCATAAAGAAGTGTTTAAGCCCGCCTTGCATGGCTAAAACACATTAATTTCGGCCAGGTTGTGCATAAAGTATATTTTAGCAATACTCAGTGCAGCATGATTTCTTGTCCCACTCAGGGGTGTATTCTGTAACTGATCTATTAATTTTTAACGCTCCGTCAAAAATTATGAAACAATACAAAGATATGAGTCAAACAAAATTTTCATTTTTTATTCAGTGCTATTTGTTGTCATTGTTTACAAATTTTAACGGGCCGTTAAAACTTAACAGGTATATTACAGAATACGCCTATCAGTGTGGCAAAAAATCGTTTGTGATATTTTTTCCAAGACTACCATGGTTAAACAGTTTTTTTTTTCAATTAATGTGAAATATAACAGTAATCGACTGATGTCAAATATCGAATTTAGGAAATAAAAGTTCACGACGGTAGAAAAATAGTACGTAACGTATATGCGGCAACGGCCGTTGCAAAACTTATGTTACAATATATTACTCTAATTGTGTACAAAATTGGAATTTTTTGCTTCAAGTGCTTCAAGTGCTTTAAAACCTATCGTGTTTGGTATCAACTGAAAGGTCTTTTGAAAAAGTGCTCGCTTACAGAATTAGATTATATTTTATATTATCAATTGTTTTAGTAAAAGAGCTTCGAAACCTATCGTGTTTGGCATCAACTAAAAGATTTTTACAAGGGCAGATGTGCAAATTGAAAAGTTTTAGATCAGCAATAATCTACTTTATATTGTATCAATTCTCTTACAGAAGTGAATCCTATTTCAGTGTCCGCGGAGCTTAGCACGAGGGCAGAGCTGGACAATACTTAATTACTTAAGTACTTAAGTACCAATTTTTCGTATCTTCTAGTACTTAATACTTATACTGAAGTATATTTATTTTTGTGTAATTTAATACTTGAAATTTTTAAGTACTAAATTTCAGCTTAAGACTTACATTTTTGGATAGTAAATGTAAAAAATATTGAAGTACTTTTCAAATAATTAAGTACGTCAATATTACTAAAATCACGAAAAGTACTGAAATATTTCGAAACATTGAAGTATTTTGAGTTTGCGGTTAATGCAGTTTTTTTTATTGTGCTGTACTGTGACGTGAACGTGAGGAGCACAGACATGTATATTTTAGTTTTTTGTTGTTTTAATAATATATTACATATTATTACTTTATCAACTATGTACATTTTTATTTATGTAATACTGGTACTTGCAAAATACTTATTTTTAAGTACCTTGGTCTAAAAAAACTGGTACTTTACTTAAGTATTTTCAAGCTGCGCTTGAAAAAATACTGAAAAACAAGTACTGACCATGATTAGTCCTGGTACTTATACTGAAGTACTTTGGTGCTGCTACTTGCCCAGCTCTGCATGAGGGTCGGCGAAGCCGTCTCAACTGCTAGTACTATTCGGATTTCTAATAAGTTCTTAAAGATAATAACAAGTGATATTCATTTATATTTCTCTGTTTATGCCAATCCGCCTTCAGTTACAATGGTTTTACTTAATTTTGTGATTTGTGATATTTAGAAAAGTTTAAAAAATTTATTTATGATACTTTTTCGTTGTGTTATAGTGAGACCAAGGACGTTGAAAGGAGGGGATATGGCATGTCGATACTGTAGCATTGTTTGAAATGAGGCTTGGGCAAGGGAAAGAGACAACAATGGTTTTTCTGCACCGTGCTTAGCCAAATCTCTTCTTCTTTCAAATATTTTGAATTTTTATGTAAGAAAAGTGACGTTTAGACGTTGTCAGGGAGCGTTGTTTTATGTAAACATAACCACGAAGTGTCATTTGTGTTTCAATTTTTGTGTTGTATGGAATTGGATATAATTTTTGTGGATAAAACGGTAACAAAGTGTTTATAATTTCAGTTTCCTTGTAAAAATTTATAATCTTTTAGAGAGAATGATTATGTTCTGTCTATTTAAATTTCAAATCTCTTTATGACACATGTCAATCAATAGCAGGCTAAGCACGGTACAGAAAATAATACTTCTGTCTCTGTCAATCTGCCGAGCCTCACAGTCTTGACTTGAATGCCATTTCCCCTCCTTTCAACGTCCTTGAGTGAGACAGTATCGTGCAAATATATTCATATTCATTTGATAATAATTCGAAGAACATTTTTTGTATTTATATGATTTTGAAATATGTAGTTGTCAGAAATTGAGATATTTGATATTGCGTTTTTTATTCATTCCGGTTTGTGTTTCAATTGTTAATTTCAATTCTGGGCTAGGATAACTGGATACCATGTAATTTATCCATAGTTTGTAAAAAATTAATCAAAAATTGATTTAGGTATGTCTGGAATCCATATAAAATATTACTACCTCTAGTTAAATTTCCATGTAAGCAGTAGCGCGTTGTGAATTATTAACACGACTGTGACTTTTCCGATAATTCATGCAATAACGAAGTTATAACTCACATTCATGTTCATGTCGTACTTTTTGCAACTGATTTATTTTTAAATGTAGTAGCGAGCCAGTTGTGAGTAAAATGTAATGATTTGAAAATTCAACTAGCAAAACCGAAATTTAATTATGAACGCCTAGCTTTGTGCTTTTGAAAATGCATAGTTTAATTATGTATAACTACTCTACATTTATTATATTGTTACATGGAAAACGGGTCATAGTCATTTAACATTTTAATATGGAAACTCAGCTTTCACGCAGCCGTTGCCTGAAAATGTTTCAAATAAGAGTTAAAGAGAATATGGGCAGAATACTGTATCTATTCGTACATTAGTTCTTTCTTTTGTTGCTTGGTTATTATACTGCAAAAACTGGATTTATAATTGCTATTTTTCAGCAACTATTCTTGAAAGACGAACAATATGCGAGCAAATGTGCAACAATGACAAAATAAATAATTATTGGGATGGCTAGCTCAGTGGTATGAAGTCGGCCTGTGGATCCTGTGGTCCCTGGTTCGATTCCCATAGGCGACAAATTTTCATAATTTGAAAAAGCTATCCCTGTGGCTCCTCCACCACTAACATGTTTGGGGGCCGTGATTTGACGACTGTTAACCGCACTTCACGCGCAAAAATATATCACTTACCGAGATCTGCTTCAGCAGAGTGCCACACCCAGTAATGGGTAGAAGGCGTGATGATATATTTATTTATTTATTTATTTATTTATATCTATTTGGATAACGACTTATTACAAAATTTATTATCAGTTATTTGAGGTAGGTAATCTAGTTTATTACTACACTATGAGGCCAATTTTGTAACACAACATGCTAAGTATAGCAATTGTTAGGACCCCCGATCCAGTACCGGCTTTTCCATAAGGGTACAAGGGGCACGAGCACAGGATTCCCGGCTTGATGTGGGGCCTCAAAATACAAAGGTCATCGTTTATACGGAAAATAGAGGAACTCAATTTTTAGTGCAACTTTGCTAAGAATTGCCGTTAATTTTTAAAAATATAACTGTAAATAAAAAACCAGATGAGATTTATAAATATTATTTAAACAGTGAGCAAAATTTTACTAAATAAAAAAATGCAAAAACATACATAAATTAAAATTTCTTCATTAACCCTAAAAAATGAATACAAATATTAAAATAATTTTAAAATATTTAAAAGAACTTTGAGGACATAATAGAAGATTTTACACAACAGAAATTCTGGAGGAAACTATCATCATTAACATAAGTCGAATTCTCAAAATACGAGTAGTAATCACTTCACTTATATTTGACTTGTATAAAACTAACCATAATAACCAATAAAGTCACTAAATAAAAGTACATACTGATGTTTTCATTACCATTTTTTATTTTTGACTTTCTAAAAGGGCCCCAATCTCTGTGTGCTCAAGGGCCCCTGCATGGCACTGCCCCGATCAACAATGTTTGCTAGGAAAATTACTATCTGAAGATCATGTTTGGCAATTTTTGCTACAGAATAGACATCTATACTTCATTTTTTTAAAGAAATCTGTAACGACAAGAGTCGTTTACAGTGACAAACTTTTAATTTAGTTACAAATTTGAGAGCTGTCATTATTTTGTCGAAACAAAATGTCGATAGACTGGATTACAAATCCTCGTTTTTTATTTTTGACATTTGTTTTACGGCCGGTGGTTCAAGAATCATCAGAATCTAATTAGAATTGAATACACCAAAATAGAATAGAAAATAATTATATAACATTGCTTTATTTGATTATATTTTCTGATATATTTCACTAATAGCTATTTAATAAACTAATATTTATTATTCTGCGTTGATATTATAATCTAGTGAATTATGTAAAATTTTGAATTTGAAATAAATTTTCCCACTTACACCTGTATATTTCCAACCGCACGAATAACTAGCGCCATGTGATCACTAACACCAAATGAGAATATAATAGTTGCCATGAAAATTCATTTGTAAAGTCAATATACCGGCTGTATTATATATACACCGTGTCTTTCGATAAACTTGACACCACGTTATCAGCCATGGTAATGGTTTTTAATAGTATATTATGTACCATAAACTGTAAGTGACAGTTTTTAGGTCAACAATGTAGTTGGGAATATCGAGGCCCGTAGGGTCGAGATTTCCTAAACAATAGCGACCTATAAAATCACTTACAGTTAAAGGTTAGTATGCTATTTTTACAATACCTGCACAAATAGAAGAAAATGAAAAATATGTTTAAACAATTGACAGCTGTCAAATTGTTGTCCACGGTGAATGGTAAGTAAATATTACGGTCCTATGGCATAAGCTGACTAAGCTATAGCTTAGGGCCCCGACACATTAGGGACCCCGCGGAAATTGTAAAAAAATCAAAACAAAAAGTGAAGAAACTACTGGAATATATAAGTTTGTGTATGCCTGACTACTGGTCATTTCTAACGGTTGTCAAGAATTAGTTCATTTTGTATTAAAGGCGAAAAATTCGCGCTTATAACACTTTATCTACATTCATTTACTTATTTTCCTGGCAACAACCTTCTCTTCTCTTTTCAATTGAACCGTTTAAAAACAATATAAAAATGATTTACAAACGAGATTACTTTATTTTATGAATAAAGACTAATTTTCTTGAAACGGAGGGGGAGGGAAAAATTATTGTGCTTAGGGCCCCTTATAGTGTTAATCCGGCCCTGGTCCTAATGTTACCATAGAAACCAACTGTGCAATAAAAGTTCCACTTAGGGCCAGTTTTTCAATCACTGATTAATGTTAATCATGATTAAATAATAATGGAAAGTATGGTTACCATTATTATTTAATCATGATTAACGTTAGTCGAGAGTAAACCGATGATTGAAAAACTGGCCCTTACTTTGTTTGAATTTTATCATTACTGAGTAAATTTTAGTACACGTATTGTAAAAAAGATATTTTAAATAAATAATCACAAGATAGAGCATATTGGCCATGCTTACAGAAAACTATTCCGTATTTTCCTTATATAAATTGTAAACTTACAGACAACAGAAATGAATAAAAAAGTTGAATTGGACATGTAAATATTAACAAGTTAACTTACTCATTATAAAAATTAAATCTTTAGTTTATTTTAAACTACAGAATTTAAATCTCTACAAATTTGATTTAAAATATTAAAATAACTTGGGAGGGCAATGGTTGCATAAATACAGATTTCACATAAACGCTTATGAACCTGTGTCCGACAATATGGTGATGTGGGTAACGTTACTGTATTCGAATCCGGAGATTCCGACTTCGAATCCTACTCGAGCTAAAAATAGTTAAACTAGCATACTGCGACTCGGTGAGTCTAGACCCTGTAGGATAATTGAGATTAAGTTCATGTTGTACAGAGTAGCATAAATTAAATATGATTCTCATATTGAATTACAAAGAGAAAAATTTGGATACTTTGAACCTGTAGTGGGCTCGCGCCCAATAGAATTCTATAATGGAATACAAGCGATAATTTTTAAATGGTCAAATTGGTATTCCATTCTAAATAATTTTGCAGTCGAAATGTAGTTTACATCATTTGTGCACAATCTGATACAAAAAGCACCGATTATTTAATGCTACATTATGAAAAATCATAATTTTTACTTGACAGATGACAGCGATTCTATTGTTCGAAATAGGATTCTATATGGCGCGAGCCGGAGGCTGGGATCTATGAACTCCGGTCATTTGCTTTCAAGTATTTCAGTATATGAAAGAGTTATGGGATCAAGGCTGCCTATAACACAACAAAACAAAGTGAAAAATTGGAGTAAAATCAGATTTAAATCCAGGGCGACCGTAGCTTAATTGGTTTTTAATTCATGGCTCCAGGTTCAAATTCTGGCGATATTCCAATTTTTTTCTTTGTAATTTAATTTGATTTAATTAATTGCACTAATGAAGTATTTACTAAGTATTTGCTAATGAAATTTAAATAAGTTTCTGTTCGATGTACCTAAGTTTAGATCATTATGAAAAATTGTGCTAATAGTGTCACAACTAGGTTTGCCACCTCTCCGGGTTCGACCCGGAGACTCCGGGTTTCAGTGAGTTATCTCCGGGCTCCGGGTTTAATTATTATTTCTCCGGGTTGTGTAACTAAAATTGAATATGTAGTGCTATGTAGTTAGTTGTCCAGGACAAATCTGTCTCACTTTCGGAATCTTCTACGCCGCTAAATTATTAAATTTTTTTTCTTACTGTTATCTAGTTTAATTTCTGTCACTAAATCTTACAATTTCTTGATTCTGTCTTCATGATTTTAAGGAAGACTTTATACAATTAATTTCGGTTCTAATAGTTGATACATCATTTGTATCAGATCAAAATTTTTAGAATTGCATCAAGTTTTCAGAAATAGACATAATTTTAGATGAGGGGATGTCTTCTGTTGCATGTGATTATTTTCAATTTTGTCAATATTGTTACAGTTGAATCGTATATATGACGTTGAATACACTGATTTTATTGTTACAGTAGATTTATCATTTCCAATCTTGTTTTACTTTATTTTATATGTAATTATTTTACCATGGTAACAAAAACACTTGTCTTTAACAAAACAATGTAACACTTTTTTTATAATAATAAAATTGTAGGATCTTCTTTAAAAAATAGTCATCGTCTCCGGGCGAGACTTAGTTCTGAGGTGGTGACCCTAGTCATAACTTGGATCGTAGTGAAATTAGTAGTAAATATTTTCATTTAAAAAAGGAATCAAAAAGATCCAGGGTTCTTGGATGAAAGGCTTAAATGAATTTGTTGGAATACATTTTTTAATTTATTTCAATAAGACAACGTTTCGAACACTCATTTGTGTTCATCTTCAGGTCAACACTTAACCACGACGTGGTTATTTTACAATTATAAATGACAAAATATAAATAAGTTTACATGTTAAAATATTTATATTTTATCATTTATAATTTTAAAATAACTACGTCGTGGTTAAGTGTTGACCTGAAGATGAACACAAATAAATACAGCCAATCCTTTTATAATCCATATACTTTAAAAAATTTACTTGTAAACAATAAAATAATTAAAAAAGATGTTCTTCAAAACAGTGGGATATATCAAATTAGTTGTAGTGATTGTCAAGCGATCTATATAGGTCAGACCGGTCGTAATTTCAATATTAGATTCAATGAGCATAAAAAAGCTGTATTAAATAATAAATTGACCTCAAACGTTGCTACACATTATCTTGACAACAATCATAAATTACACACTAATAATTTGTCAGTTAAACATATCTGTAAAAAGGGATTAAAGCTGAACTTCTTAGAACCATTGGAAATTCAGAATGCTATTAGGGACCAGAAAACTTTAATGAACGAACAAATTGATTTGTACCGTTCACCGTTAATACGCCCGCTTTAATCCCTTTACAACCATTGACATGATGTATTTTCCCATTCGCATTTTACTTGTTATAACTATTGTCATTATATGTACTTTCCCTTTCCTGTTTATAGTTTACTTGTTTCTACTATTTATAAGACTCACACAAATGTACAAACTTATTATTCTTCTGTAATCATTACCTGATGATGGTCTAGTCGACCGAAATACGTATAGTGAATAAACTTATTTACTTTTTTGAAACCTTCCTAGTGTTGATTTTTTAATTTTATTACAAATAAATAACATCACACCTTCTACCCATTACTGGGTGTGGCACTTTGCCGAAGCAGATCTCGGTAAGTGATACATTTTGCGCGTGAAGTGCGGTTACCAGTCGTCAAATCACGGCCCCCAAAGATGTTAGTGGTGGAGGAGCCACAGGGGTAACTTTTGAAATTATGAAAATTGTTTATCGCCTGTGGGAATCGAACCAGGGTTCTCAGGATCCACAGGCCGACTTCATACCACTGAGCTAGCCACCCCATAATGAGTGTTCGAAACGTCTTATTGAAATAAATTAAAAAATGTATTCCAATAAATTCATTTAAGCCTTTCATCCAAGAACCCTGGATCTTTTTGATTCCTTTTTTAAATCAATTTTACGGCTTAATAATTAAAACTAGAACAGTAAATATTTTCATCAGATTTTATGCACTAGAAATTCGAATAATACCGCTCTATTTTTTGCACACGTGGTGTTTCTTCGAACATCGTACACACAGTTGTATCATCAGCTTAAATGTGAAATGTTCGTACATCATTGCGTAAATTATTATCTAAAATTTGAATTTCATAATCCGACAGTAGTATAACTGATGTATGATACAAGTCACTAATTGGAATAAGCCTTAGGTTTATGCAAATTTAGTTTGCTAGTATTAGCTTTACCGAGGGTAGTACTTGATGAAACCTTACCAAGTATCCATTTGCGTTGTAATGTCCCTTGGATCTGGTGAGCCCAATTTTTTCTTCTCTGGTAGAGTTTAGCCAAGTTGCTGTCCATGTCCAAAGTCCCAGGAAGTGACACGCTGCGAACACCACTAATAGTACGATGGCCATCAATCCCAGAAGGGTTATAGCCACTTGCAGATCTCCCATCCTGAACTTTCCCTAGAAATAATCAAAAAATGACAAATGATATTACTAAGTTGTTCATGAGAAATATATCAATTAATTATTAAATTATGGCGCTGATTCACCTTAAAATTTAAATTAATAATTAATTATGTTTTCGCAGAAAATAATTAAAATCTTCAGATGAATGAAACTTGCTTGCAATATATTTTTAGTCATTTATTATTAAAAGCTATTATAATTAATGGACAGGATACACTATAATGCCTGATGCCTCGAAGAAAATTGTACCATTGATGCTCTTTGTGCTTTTTGTTTTTGTTCTTGAATTGTTTTTCTAATCAACAACACAAGTGCTGGTGCTGTGTGATCGATTTTTTGTTTTTGAGTGTTCAAAGAAGGTGGTTTTAGCTCGCTTTATTAATATATACAGGATGTTTCAATACTTTAGGAAAAAATATAGTAATCTCGGATCAAAAATTATTTGTAAACATTTTTAGTGCTACTCGTTTGATAGTTGTTTCTAATATATTTATAATTAAATTATAATTGTAAACACTATACAAGTGAATCAATATCAAATAATTGACTGTTTGTATAATTAATAAAATATTACAGATAACAACTATTCATCATGTATTGATTGTATTGAAAACTTTACAATACGAAATATGTAAGATAAATTTGTAATGAAATAAATAAATATATCATCACGCCTTTTACCCATTACTGGGTGTGGCATTCTGCCGAAGCAGATCTCGGTAAGTGATATATTTATGCGCGTGAAATGCGGTTACCAGCCGTCAAATCACGGCCCCCAAAGATGTTAGTGGTAGAGGAGCCACAGGGGTAATTTTAAATTGGTGAAAATGTTTTGTCGGCTGTGGGGATCGAACCAGGCTTCTTAAGGTCCACAGGCCGACTTGATACCACTGAGCCATTGCCCCATTAAATTAATTATGTAATTTGTAATGGTGCGAATAAAATTTGTTCAATTCCCAAAAAGTCTCTTTTAAATTATTTTGACTTGATCGTAAAAGAGAAGTATGTATAATAATTTAGGATGACCAGATTACGGAATTGTGAAATACGGACACAAAAACTTATCACTATAGTTATGTTAGAATTGTTTAAATATTATTTTTTTTAGAAAATCGTTAAAATTAATTTGAATAAAGAAACAAAAAATATTTGATCCAGCATTTTATTGGATAATGTGTGTTTATTGAAGATGTAGGTAATTTTATAACATTGACGACGTTTCGATCACTAATTCGTGACCATTTCAAGTATATAACCAATACAATAAATTAACAATTAATACAAAAAGTTTATACAGAAAAACCTTACCAATAGAACAGAAACCACAAAGTGGTTAATTTACAAAGATTATATATGTTTTAATACATTTTGGGTATGTAAGCTTAGATTCTCAAAGTAAAAAAAAACGACTGACGGAAATTAAAACGAAATGTTCTAACTAATCTAGTGGTGAAATACAGAACTAACTTCAACAAGACTATAAACGAACAAATTCTAAATCAAAACAACATGTCAAAATATTTAACTGTATGAATAAAATGCTATTAATATCAAAACTAATAATGTTGCTTCTAGTACACAATACAAAAGTGTATTTCATCTCCTCAATTAAATATTTTGTCATGTTTATTGCACTTTGCTGACTCCGAACTTCGATTAAGAATTTATAAAAGAAATTATTTCTTTTTGTTGTTATTTTTACCAACTAGTTTTTTGGTGAGTTACTTGTTCATATTGTATGACCAACAATTATCTTATATTGTTTTAATTTTTATACCTAGACCTGAAGATGGTTACATCCGTAACAGAAACGTTGTCAACTATGCTTCAATAAAATTGACTACAACTTAAGCCTAAGTCCTTTAATTTCAATCCTATTTTGTCATGTTGTTTTGATTTAGAATTCGTTTGTTTATTCTTCTTCTTGTTGAGGATAGTTCTGTATTTGATCACTAGGTTAATTAGGTCATTTCGTTTTAATTTTCGTCAGTTACTTTTAACTCTGGGAATGTAAGCTAACATACCCATTAGTTCAAGTATTATGATTTTTAAAATATATAAAACATATAAAAAATGTAAATGAACCACTGAAACGAAATATTTTTGTACACCTACTAATTTGAAGAATAGGGACAATATTTAAAAAACAAGTGTATAAATAATTTATTAAAAATCCAAAAAAAGCACTGAAGGGATATGAAGTTGCAGATCAGTAATGTTGTGAGATGGTATAGTTTTAGTTTTCTGCATTTGTTTTTCGAGAAAATAATGATAAATAATTCACAGCTTCCACAGAAATAAATTTTAATAAACTAAGAATATTTTGTTGAAATATACCGATATATATTTTAAGTAAATAATGTTAATATTTACCTACTATCTAGTAAATCTATTTCATACTTTATAAAAACCGGTATAAATGACCCGCCCGAAATAATTTTCAGGACAATGGAATGATCCTGGAAAACCGGGACGTCTGGCCATCCTACAATAATATGTAGATGTAAGAATAAAGTTATTCCGGATCAATATTTACTCATAATGATTCACAAACAGATCGTCGCAAAGCTCTTATTATTATCAACGCACGCAGGCAAATATCTTCGCAAAATTAACTCCTTAGACGCAGAATCGTGGACAAATAAATCAAGTGACTGGAACAAGAACAATACAGAGCCGAGATGATCCCATTGTATTCTCGCCAGCTGGCTACGCTATCGAAACTCTGTTGTTAAATTTCACCGTTCAGTGTATAGAGTTAGCCTTTGTTCAAGCTGCGTGGTGCTAAATCGTATGAACACTGCTTTTTCACAACTAATAATCTAGTTGTTTGTGCTCGGGAGGCCGGGCAATAACCACGGGCTTTGTAAACAATGCAGACGCAATGAACTGTTTTCAGTTTTCTGTTTTGCTGTCAGTAAATTAAACGAAAGGCTTCGTTGTTGATTTTTGGCGGAAATTAAAACTAGTCGGCTGCGAAATGAAAAACAGACAAACTTTTCTTTTTTCATTGTTTTTAAAGCTTCATCAGCAATGGTTTTTTAAAAGGAACTTGTTTTCTGTTAAACATGCCGTCAGACTTAATTTGCAAAATTTTTCATGTACATTTTTTTTAAATTAAAATTTATTCTGTGTCGCTTAAATTGTTGTCCGAATTTTGTGAATGTATAAAATAACCGACAACTTTTAATGAACATTAAAATTTTAGACTTTATCAGAGTTAATTTAGAAAAGACAAAAGATATAAAGGAAAATAACAGAACTGGGGACTGTATACTGATAAATATGCTGCTGTGTAATATATCTAAAAATAAACTATATTGCGTCACATTTCCTTGCCAGTGACATTTACCTTTCCCATCGAATTAAATTATCCCTTCTCTTTAAAAGGGCAATAACATAAAATATCCATTTATCCTGAACAATATACCTTCGTACGAGTATTATTTATCAAGCATTTAATAAATAAAATATTTTTTCTAATATTATCATGCTAATGCTGGGTTGCATGAAAGTTTTATCGGTTCATTAGCAACTAACGGTTCAATAAGTTTCAGAAAATCGCTATTGATACTGTTGCTAGATAAACAATTCTTTAACTAAAGAGCTCTTTATTTTTTTCTTGTAACCCAGCATTAGTAGATCATTTTATCATTTCTATTGTAAATAATAAAATAAAATAAATGGATGAATTTGATTAAAGGATTGTTGCGTGAACGAAAGTTTCCGAGTATGAGGAACAAACGTGCTTGTATGAAAGGAGTTATGAATGTGGATGAAGCTAAAGTGGTGTGGCAGGATAGGAACGTTTGGCGAAGATTAATTGCGGAATGAATCTGATGATTTAAGAAAAGTGTAGGATTTTTTATTTTATTTTAGTTGTTTAGTAATTTTATTAGAGTGTTTACTTGTAAATGTGTGAAATTCACTTTCAGAAACAAGCGCAGGGACGGTACTCCCTTCGTTTTTTATCTTTTTTATTCGTTTTCTGATCTTACATTGACTGTTTAACAGCAATTGTGTGGAATTCACTTTCAAAATCAAGCGTAGAGCGACACTCCCTTTCTTTCATATCTTTTAATTCGTTTTAAATTCTTACGTAGAATGTTTAACAGCAATTGTGTGGAATTCCCTTTCAAAAAACAAGCACAGAGCGACACTCCCTTCCTTCTTATCTTTTCGTTTCATTTTCAGTTACTGCAATGTGTTGACTTCTCTTTCATATACAAGTGCAGGCTATGGCTTTCATCTTTTCTAATCTTTGTAGATTCGTTGTTAGATTCGTTATTAGATTCCTTGTTAGGAGAAGCGTGAGTAATTTGAGATGTTTTATGCATATGTTATGTACGTCGAAGAAAGAAGATAAAGGATAAGTGAATAGGAATGATGTAATTTAATATTTGTTGTGTGATTTCGAGTGTAATAAATGAATGAGTTTATATGGAGTGATCTATGAATGTGGTTAAAGTGAGGGTGGTGTGTTTGGATGATAATGTTTGACGAGGGCTGATTATTCGATGAATGTAATGAGTGAATATTTTATGAGTGATTTTAGGGTTCGTACTACCCCATTTGTTGAGATATAGCGTGAAGATATGTATGCATGTAAATTCAATAAAATATTTTTTAACCGTTGCATAATAGTATATTGTGTAGTTAGTAGGAAAACTTTTTCTTCGTGTTACACATACTATTTAAAAATATATATATTATCACGCTTTTTACGCTTTAATCATACTGAATGTGGCATTCTGCCATAGCAGATCTCGATTTGTGATATATTTTGGGCGTGAAGTGCGGTTACCAGTCGTCAAATCACGTTCCAAAAGATGTTAATGTATAGGGTTCCACAGGGGTAATTTTAATGTGGTAAAAATTGTTTATTGCCGTAAGAAATCGAATTTGAGTTGTCAAATCAACAGTCCGAATCAGTCTAGACCGAAAAAGTTATTCTTCCTGATATTGCTATTCCTTTTTGTCTAACAACGACCATGCCGAACATCTATACTGTGTTTCTTGTTTTCTAGCAAGTAGCGACGACTATAAATAATTGTAAAATGAATTTTGCTTATCGAAAACACATTGGAAAAGTGTCATTTTTCGTACGATCGGACAAAATAAAATAAATAAATAAATATATAAAATATATCATCACGCCTTTTACCCATTACCCATTACTGGGTGTAGTACTCTGCTGAAGCAGATCTCGGTAAGTGATATATTTTGACGCGTAAAGTGCGGGTACCAGGCGTCAAATCACGGCCCCCAAAGATGTTAGTGGTGGGGGAGCCACAGGGGTAATTTTAAATTGGTGAAAATGTCTTGTCGGCTGTGGGAATCGAACCAGGGTTCTTAGGATCCACAGGCCGACTTGATACCACTGATGCCCGGTTTTTCAGTGCCGGTTTAAACTCAAGCATCGGTTCAAGTTCAAGTTCAAGGTTCAAAGTGTTTTTCAGTGTAGTTTAAACCTTAAACTCAGTTCAAATTTGTCTTGAACCTGAACAGTCATTTTACTTGGTTTAAGTCAAGTTCAACCGTCGCCTACATTGTTATTATAATAAATTAAACGACTGTTTCACTGTATTTATTGACGTTTACCTGTCACAAATAATTTATAATTTTATCAAAATGGAATCTTCAGATGATGAAGATGTTATAAATTTTTATTTGATTATGGCCAAATGAGAATTTAATTATATTTGGGCGATAATGGGTATAAAACAATAAATATTTTACTAACTCTGCTATTTAATATATTTTATTAACTCCGCTATTAAATCACCAAAGTTTTGCTGAAAATTTATACAACGAGCGCCATATTAGGACTAGAAATGCTGTGGAGAGGCAGTACGGAGTATGAAAACGTATGTACTTGCAACTGGTATTAGGCTAAAATTAAGTACGGAAGATATGTTGTAGGTACTTACAGCTGCACTACACAATATCGCTTGCAATGAAAAAGAAGCTGTGCCTGCTATTAACGAAGAAGTTGGAGCAGCTGCTAATTTCGTAAACGCAGTAAATGGCAATAATTATCGATAGCGAGTTGGCCCGAAGAACAGAACAAGAAATTCTATTATATATTATTTTCATACTATGTTTAATTCATATTTTTATTTATGATACAATTAACAATAATATTATCAAATAAATTAAGATATGAACTTCAAATGCCCACATATTAGTTATTAATTACATTTAATTGCTGCTTTTTTCATTGTATTTCTAATTCTAAATTTTCTGTTTCCAATCTTTTGATATCCATATGTATGTATATAATGTTCTCTTTTTTCAAATTTCTACTGGAAAATTGAATTTTTCTTATTTTGACATAAATACATTTTCAGTAACCTAGGATATCGTTGATATTTTCTCAAAATCCCAAATTACACAACACTACAAAATTATTTTGACATTCAGTAAAGGTTCAGCACAGTTCAGCAGAACCAGTTTAATTTGACAGGTTATAAACAAAAAAAAGTTTAGGCTCAAGTTCAAGGTTCAGTTTAAACCGTCACTGAAAAACCGGGCATGAGCGATTACCCCATAAAATAAAAATATTATTTTATTCGATCGTGTAATACAGTGATGTTTTTTGGTTATGATATTTGTAAGTTTACCTTTTCAGTCAAGTATTAATGTCTGCAATGGTTGCTAAGTGGTCGTTATATTATCGTTATACACATACTCTTTTGAGTGTGAAACTATGCTACAGCAAATCTCGGCTCAGATCTATTTTTGCGTCTAAAGAGCGATTACCGAACGATAAATTACAACCCTTAATGATATTCATGAATTATTAATTTTAATGTAATGAAAATTAGTTTTCGACTGCGGGCATAGAATTTGGGTTCCTAATTCCTTGCTAAATTCTTCAGTCTAATATGCGTTTCCACTAAGCTACACGAGACCTATATATATATTTCAAATAATAAATTTAAAGAAAAATAATTTATGCACATATTTTATTAAATTTTGACTTCATATTCTGTTCTCTTCGTAACATAACGAATAAAAACAAGAATACATCTATATTTTCTTTAATAAAAGTACTTAAAGAAGAAATATTTTTAGACTGTGAGGAGAATGTAGAGGTAATAAAAAATATCTTAATATATCACAATAAACGAGTAATTAAATCAAATATTGACAAACGATTGACAGCGATTTCAATCAAGGCGTAGATATAAATTAGGGTATTTAGGTAATTTTCGCATGTGGGGTAAATTGAAACCAGGCGTATAATCGATTAGATAATTCGCTGATAGGTAAACCACACTCACCGCAAGTTAACTGTTAATTAGCTGCGGGAGCGAAGCCTAAACAGAATGTCAAAAGTCCACTCAGAAGGCAATGTTTCATCTTTCCTTCCAGTGGTGGCTACCCTTTAAATTTGCGGTATATCGGTTTTGGATACCAAGAGTAAAACGCCTATAGGGTAATGGCTCAGTGGTATCAAGTCGGTCTGTGGATCCTAAGAACCCTGATTCGATCCCCACAGCCGACAAAACATTTTCACCAATTTTAAATTACCCCTGTGGGTCTCCCACCACTAACATCTTTGGGAGCCGTGATTTTACGGCTGGTAACCGCTTTTTACGCGCATAAATATATCACTTACTGAGATCTGCTTCGGCAGAGTGTCACATCGAGTAATGGGTAAAAGGCGTGATGATATATTTATTTTTTAGTAAAAAAGCCGGGTCATACATATATTTCGGAACTTTAAATCGTTTTATTGATTACAATATAACAATATTTATTGCAATAATATAATATTTTATTTTAACAATTTGTTGAAAACAAAGGATAAATATGTTTATACCCATTTTGAAAGAATTTGACGACGCCCAAGGTTACCACTGTTATTTATTATAAAAATAAATATATAATCACACCTTTTATCCATTACTGGATTCTGCAGCAGCAAATCTCAGTAGGTGATATATTTATGCGCGTGAAGTGTGGCTATCAGCCGTCAAATTACAGTTCCCAAAGGTGTTAGTGGAAGGGGAGCCATAGGGGTAATTTCTTCTTCTTTAATGCCGCTACAGCCCTAATTGGGCCAGGGCCTACCATGCACAACGAGCCGCAGTTTTTACGCTGCCGTACTGCCGGTTTCCGTAGTCGATGTTACTTTTTAAGGCATATGTACCTGTATAAGTGTCTAGCTTATAGCGCCCGAGTATGATTAACACAAGTAACTGTATTTTTTTTATTTAACGACAAATCATACTTTGTCGACAGGCGGATTCGAACTGACGAACCTTGGTTCGGGTGACGTCACAGTAACACGCTCAGCCACCGCGCCTGTAGGGGTAATTTTAATATGGTGAAAATTGTTTATTGGCTGAAGAAGTCGAAGCCGGGTTCTCGAATCCACAGTCCGATTTGATTCCACTTTAAATACAACTTCTAAAAAATTATAGCTATTTGTTCTATATATCACATTATAAAATATTACATTATAGTCATCAAAAATTCAAAGTTATTTATTTGAGAGATAGCTTTAAATAAGTTGTTCTTATTGTATTTATAATATAGTCGAATTGCAATGTACCAATGCAGGACGTTTTCATTATTATATGGTATTAATTTCTATAACGCAAGGTTATTTAATTTCAATATTGCTACACACTTTTTTTAAATTTTCATGTGTTTGAATGTAAATTAATTTTGCGGTTTTATGATATACTTATAAATTTATAAAATAAAAATAAATATATCATCACACCTTCTACCCATTACTGTGTATGGCACTCTGCCGGGTGAAGTGCGGTTACCAGCCGTCAAATCACGGCCACCAAAGATGTTAATGGTGGGGGAGCCACAGGAGTAATTTTAAATTGGTGAAAACGTTTTGTCGGCTGTGGGGATCGAACCAGGGTTCTTTGGATCCGCAGGCCGACTTGATACCACTGAGCCATTACCCCCATATAAATTTATTAAAAAAAGATAACCGGTCGGGGGCCCGTAAGCATGTGCCAAATAGAGTTTATGAGAAAAATGTAAAAACTAAAAGTGGCGGCCCTTTTTTCAAAATAACGGCTGAAGTATCCCTTCAGTTTTGGAGATTTATGAAAGGCATTCACAACATGTAGTATGCTAAATTTGCAGGTAATACTAATTAAATTTTCAGGAAATATCTAAATGCCTACACCAAAATTATTAATAAGGAGTTTCACCATTATTAAACAAAGGGTTTCAGCTCTAAATATGTGACATAATACACAGCCACTCGCTATCATAACATAACACTATATTATCATCTGACCCAATCTTATCACCGCTAGACAAGGGTCTACAATATTCTACAGGTGCTTGGCACACCCCTCACCCCAACCTTGTCTCCTGTCTATGTTGAGTGAGTGATAGCAGACGAGCACACAGCACATCACTCGTTTCTAATAATACCTGTCTGGAGCACGCCGCCGCCACCACCGCCACCGTCGCCGCCGCTAGTGCTACTGGCGTCTCTCGGAGGCTGTGGTGATATCGGTTATATCGAGCGATGTGGTGAGGAAAGGGGGTGGTTAGGAGGGTGGCCTGGTGGCGGCAGGCGTTCAGTGTAGTTGGTTATCGACTATGGTTCATTGTTACGTTGTTGATAAATTGAAATATCTGAAAAGGTAATGTTGGAATTGTTGACGGATATTTGATTTAAAATAGGATCTTTTTAATTCATTGTAAGATGGAACCATGACAACTGAACAGTGTTGAAAATGAATGAAACATTAAAACTTTTAAATCATTCAAGTTTCAATCAAGCCAATATAAACTTATTTATTTTACAATAAAATAAATATGATAATTCAAGTTTACTTGAAATGTCAAGTTACTTCACCTTTATGTGTTTTAATACGGGTCGTTCAATAAGTCCTTAGAAAATCCAAGAGATGGTGCTCTTAGTATCGAAAATGAATTTTCTCCAGTAAGCAGCACTCCTAACTAGACAATTGTTAGAGTTTTAGCTTTAGCCGTCACGTAGTTTCATTGTTGTTGTCAATTGTAGTGAAAAACTTTTGATAGTTTATAATAATGGATAAAAGTGAGTTTCGAGCGGTGATTAAACATTTGTATTTAAAAGGCTTAACGCCGAAAGAAATTAAAGCTGAGTTGGATGAAGTTCATGGCACATCTGCTCCTGTGTTTGCAACTGTTTACAATTGGGTGAATGAGTTTAAACGTGGCCGTACATCCACAAAAGATGAACATCGTTCCGGACGCCCTGTAGAAGTGTCTACCCCCGAAATGATTGACCAAATCCACGATATGGTTTTAAGTGACCGACGAATCAAAGTGCGCGAAATAGTTGAGGCTACAGGCATATCACAAGGCACAGTCGCTTTAATTTTGCACGAAAAATTAGGTGTGAAAAAAATCTCGGCAAGATGGGTGCTGCGTTTGCTCACAGTGGAGAATAAACGCAATCGTGTGGTGGACTCTGAGGCTGTTTTGGCGCTTTTCCGTCGTAATCCTGAAGATTTTCTGCGTCGATACATAACTGTGGATGAGACTTGGATACATTACTACACTCCAGAGACAAAAGAACAGTCAAAACAGTGGATTTTTGAAGACGAACGGGCTCCGAAGAAGGCGAAGACGGCGAAATCGGCTGGCAAGGTTATGGCAACGGTCTTTTGGGATGCACGCGGAATCATCTTCATCGACTATTTGGAAAAAGGAAAAACGATAACAGGAGCGTATTATGCGTCGTTATTGGACCGGCTGAGCGAAGAAATAAAAGAAAAACGTCCTCATTTGAAACGCAAAAAGGTCCTTTTTCATCAAGACAATGCACGTGTGCACACCTGCGCAGTTGCGATGGCCAAAATTACGGACTTAAAGTTCCAATTATTGCAACATCCACCGTATTCGCCAGATTTGACCCCCAGTGACTTTTTCTTATTTCCAAACTTAAAGAAATGGCTTGGCGGACGAAGGTTTACGACCAATGAGGAGGTCATCGCCCAAACGGAGGCATATTTTGAGGAGCATCCGAAATCCTACTTTTTGGACGGTTTAAAAAATTTGGGAAAACGATTAGAGAAGTGTATAGAGCTAAAAGGAGATTAAGTAGAAAAATAAAAAAAATCTACCCAAAAAAATTGTTTTTTCTACTTTTTTCTAAGGACTTATTGAACGACCCTTAATATAACTTAAACTGAAAAGCATGGTAAATCCCACCCCACAGGATATTGACGAACAAGCAGGGCCGGTTTTGCCATAAGGCGGGTGAGGCGACCGCCTCAGGCCTCCGATTTTTACCGGCCTCATAAAAATTCAGCCTCATACAAATTAGAATGTTTATATATGAAAAAAAATAATATGCAATTACTATGCAAAATAAAAATTGAATTTTATTAATACTATTTTCCGCAACGAATTTTTTGTATTTTAGGTATATATTATATGTAAGTATATGTGGCACTGTATAGTCGCGTTGTGGCCGTAGCAGTAGTACGTAGCGTCGTTGCATAGCGCAAAGTGCACAGGCTACTCCACACAATCCCTCAGTACCAGCGACGTTCAAGAAAAATATATATTGATTATTAACAAACATATTGGCTGGTACCACGAGCTCTGTTTTTGGGTGTTTTAAGAGCGTTGTTTTTGGGTGTTCTAAATATATGTACTACGAGCTCTGTTTTTGGCTGTTTTTGCATGTTTTAAGTCAACTGTTTAGTAACGTGTTCTAAAACTGCCTAGAGTTGTTTTAAGCAGTGTTTTAAGACAAACATGGCTGACGTCTATGATAAAAATTGTACGATTCGCCCAGTAATTGAAGTAAATACGCATTGAAAATGAGAAATTTTATTTAAAGAACACAAGAATCCATTTATTGTGTTGGATGTGAGAGTATTTATACAAAAATACCGTTGTTCCGAAGAAACAGCGAAGAATATAATATAGTGAAAAATGTTCTCTCGTGAAATGCAAGTTTTGGGGACACTGCGGTACTTCGTCAAAGAAATGAAGATGATAAAGATAAGTAAAATTTAAATTAAATGTACGCGCCAGTTATTCAGTATCTGCGCGCAGTCGCAAATCGCGTGACTTTCTGTTTCTTTACAGCTGTCATATGACACAATACATAACCACAATTCTGTATTTTGTAGTTCGGTGTAATTTAAATTACATTAAATGTACAAATATGTATGTATATTATAACAATTCATTTTATTGTCTTCAGGTGATCTACACATTTCTCAAAAGTACGACAGCAGAATTATAAGAAATGTAAACCTATATAGTTCTGGCATCGCATCTCCAGATATTCATCAAATTGTACAATTTAGTGAAAACCAGACAAAAAATTTACAGTATAGCAAACCACTACTCTTTATCGAATGTGATTATTGTCATAATTAATATACTTTTTGTTAATTCGTGCGCTTTTTATAATGAAAACTAACCTTTTTCTGATTTTATTTGATTAATTGTAACATAAGTGAATATTGTTAATAACCAAGTTTTATTATTAATAAAACATAATTTACAAAAATATGTATTGTACACAATTTTCGTTTAATTTTTTAAGTGCTACAGTTTTCGCATGTACCAAATTATTTCAAACACATTCATTATTTCCAGCTATGTAGTTTTCTATTATACCTTTTCTTTAATTCGGTTATTCAGTCAGCAAATTATTTTCCTCGGACGTTCAATTATCCGTTTTAATCTTTATGGCTGCCATTCTCTTTCTAAAATACAATAATAACATATTAATTTATGTGATTAGGTGCAAAATATTAGAATCAAAATATGTTCCTGTTAAATACTTATGTTTTAATTGTGGAAGCGCCTTTTAAGTTCACCCAAGGAGCAATTAGTGTTCTTTCATGAGTTTAACCAAGTACCTGACATCTAAAAATCATAACCTGTCGAACTGGTTTCATATTGAATTGGAAACTGTCAAAAATTTTCACGAGACGCGCATGCGTATTGCGTCTTTTACAACGTTGTCATATATATTTTCTTGTTTACATGGTATTAACTAAAACATCCTTAAAACAGTGCTCGTGGTAAGCATAATTTTAAGAGTGTTTTAAGATGTCGTCATGGTTTTAACTAAAACACCCAAAAACAGTATTTTAGTAACTTGCTCGTGGTACCAGCCATTGACTCTTCTACAAATATATTTAACGCATCCTTTATTGAAATGCGTCCGTTGAACGATCTTTTTCATGCTTAAAAAGAGTAAAAAATTATCTACGCTCGACCATGTCCCAAGAGCGATTGCAATCACTAGCCATATTAAGGTGGTACTATCATGGAAGCCTTTAACCCGGATTATAATGAAATGTAAATATGTTATTTTTAATGTGTTTCTACACTAGTATGCAATTTTTTTTTTAAAAGTTTACCGTTGTTGAGCTCAGTAATGTAAAGTTAAAGTCGACCAAAGTCGATCAAAAATGCATTGGCGTTATAGGAACTGTACCTCGCGAGGCAGCTTACTGCATAATAAATTCATATATTGTAGTTATTTTTTAACAAAAAACTAACACACAGTGCAACATGTAACGATAAAGGTATGAGAATTAAGAAATCCATGCCTTACCGGATTAGTTTCAGAGAAAGTGGCGATGAAAGTTGGATATTCTATGATAATCAATAGAACTGTCAGAAATGCTTGGCAACGTTGCACAGCACAGGTAGACACTAGACAGAGATGGCCGCACGAATAACAAAGCAAGAACTATGAATGTTATTATTTCGATCAGTAAAATATATTAATTTTAATACAAAAAAAAATATTACAGCATTTTATATTTATTTATTTGTTGTTACAGTTGATAATAATTGCTTTGGTGCATTTTTCTCATTTTTCTTATGAACTGTCAACAGGATGTATCGATAGTACAGTTACGTTTCGTACCGACTGGCCGCTTGTGGTTCGAACCTTGTTGTCATAGCTTCTGCTGTGTAAAATCTTACACTGCTATTGGTTGGCATGAAACATTCACTTCCAAAAATTTTGGTATGTTACTGAATTTCATAAACTAGTTAAATAGTTTTATTTAATATATTCAATGTTATTATTAATTATACGATATTTGCAGCGAAATATTAATTCTGTTAATAACCTATACCATACAAAAATGTAGTAATTATTTTTGTAAACGTTTTAGGTCACGTATACTTTTGCATGAGACTGTCATGATAGAATCACCTTAAATATAGAGGCAGAGATTTTGAAATACATTGATTGTAAGAAGAAAGAAAAATCAAGAAAAAATAAATTGCATTAATGTAAATTTCGCATTTTATAATTAATTTTTAATGTTATGTTATTATAGTATAAGACTGTGATTTTAGCTTCATGTAGGTACCGACTGAATAAAAATAATTTTTTTAATCCTGCGTAGCTGCATTTTTTTTTAATTTTTCGTTACGTGACTATTTGCATTTTATGATTTTAAAAATATAAATATACATTATATTTACATTTATGTACTAATTTTTTTCTTCTGGATACCTTTATATGGCAAATAATACCCCTCCCCCGCCACTGGCCTCTAATTTCCTTCTGCCTTAGGCCTCCAAATTTGTAAACCTGGCACTGCGAACAGGTTAATAACGCAATGAAAATATTTCCGTGAAATCGGATGACAGCGTAACCTTTCATATTATAAAGTTTCATCTACAAAGAATGCTATTCATGCGGTACTTATTTAAATGTCATTTTATTAAAGATTCTTAGAAGTCTTTGAAATTTTGTTGTGACCCTCAGGCAACACAAACTTTTTATTAACTGGGGGAGCATGAATTCCTCAGCGCAAAACTTACAGAAAGTATTTACGTCAATTCTTTTTATTCATTTTCTCGTTACGGCCGTAAAGAAACGTCAGAGGAGTTATTAATTTAAATTACAAACAATGCTGTTCATGAACCATAGTTTACTGGACAATTAAATCTTATATTTTCTAATTTCCTACTCGTTTAATTCTTTGCGCAAACTTTTGAACGATAAATTGTAATAGCTCTCTTGAATTGTTCCCAAATGAATACGAATAGAAAGATAAAAACTTTACGGGATATCTCAACCAGAAGAAAATAAAAATATATAAAATAGATACGAGTCTATTGTTTTTATTTTTAAAGCTATGTTCTAGAAAAGTTCAGTTCATCCTTTATAGATACGTATAAAATAAATCCTACTTTATTTTTTATAAATGCAGATTACGCCTTGCTCATATTTATACGAGTACGAATACGTTATTCAATATTTTTATGGAAGTACGGAGCAACATTAGTATGAGAGGTTCGTATTCTTGATTTATTTCTAAGGAAAAGGCTTCAAATAAAAATGGTCTATTGATTTTTTTTTACTTTTATTTCGTAAACCGTAGATTTTTCCCTATATTCTGTAACTGTATCATTCCCTCCTATTCTGAAATTGAATCATTATTTGTTACTGATCGATAAGTTAATGATGACCCCTATTTTCCAAGATTACTCTATAGATTAACTACACTTTGACTGTCTGTGGCTAAAATAATTTATTCCTTTTTTTTCTGTTTCATTTTTATGGACTTAGTTCTCGTTTAAAACTGTCAATATAAAAATTATTACTTTTTGACCATAGATTTTACAAAACTGTAATTGAGCTGTCATTACATCCATTTTTATAATAAAAGCTACGTATACAAGTAAGAAAAATGTATGAAAATAATATAAAAATGCCTTGGTAAATTGTTCTTGTCACAGAATATCAAAATTATAATAATCTATACAGTAATCATGCAAAATATAAGTTGTCATTATCTTATCGATCATTAAGAGATAATGATCCAGTTACAGAATAGGAATGAATTATCTGTTTATGAATGATAAATTAATTTTTATTTTTCATCATTATTTTACAGATGATCACAATTTCGGTATTCTGAGACCAGAATCATTTACCCTGGTATTTTTATATTATATTAATGCATTTGGTGTACTAATATACGTAGCTGTTATTATTAAAAATAATATCATGACAGCTCATTGACAGTTTCGTAAAAGTGTGGTTACAAAGTAATATATTTTATGCTGGCAGCCTCGTAAGGAGTGTCATTAACTTATCGATCAATAATAGATAATGATCAAGTTATAGAAGAAGGAGGTTATCACAAAATGAATTATAATTTCATTCACAACATATTTTATTTTAAATATTTTTCAACATTCTCATATTTATTTATATAACAAGTACATAATATAAGCTTCATTAGGCCAGCCGTAGTTTATTGTCTTACGAGCGAGGATGATATACAAGGGATATCCTATAATGTTCGATATGTAAGAGATGCATACAAAAATTTTTGTACGACTGCCTTGAAGGCAATTTGTTTTCTTAAAATATGTTATTGTGACAAATTTAGTTGTATTTCAAAGTCTGCTTTGTTGTTGCTTTTGTTTAACATTATTATTTATAATAATTAAACTGTCAAATTTCTCAAGAAATGTGTTCTTAATGTCTCAAGACTAAGAAAAATATCAAAACAAGTAAAACAAATTGTATTAAATGCTAACGAATTAAGTAATTAAATATAATAATTATTTTGTCTCTTATTTTTTGACATTGATAGAGGATCATTTGATTATTTTATCGTATTAGTCCAATAAAGTACTGTTTTATGGACGCTAAATTAGGTCAAAAATAAAGTAATTATAGTGAAGTCGAACATAAAACGAAATTTATTTATTTATTTATTTGGCTTTATTGATCAAGGCGAGATTCAGCCAATAGATGTTCTGCCATCTCACCCTTATAAATACATAACATTTTACAAACATCTGTACTCTAGGCGGGATAAGAACCCGCGACCTATGGCGTGCAATGTGAAGCAACTACTATGCTAACCGCTCGACTACAGTCAAGTTATGAATTATTATTACTATTAGTGAATGTTATGATACTTCTATTTTTAAATCATAACTAATTTGGTATAAAATCTCTTATATTGTTATGATTTAGGAGGTCCTGTGATGTTTATTTAAATATTCAATTTACAAACTTTGGTATTACGTGTATGCAGGCAATAAAATATTCATATAAGTTGAAAGTTCAATATCATTAGCTATTAAATTATTAAATAAAGTTTGCTGATGTTCGTAAATAAGGCAATTAAAATTAGGTGATTTATGGCCAGTTGCATCATCGAAAGTTTAGTTTTAAACTTGGTTTAAATTAATAAACCCAAATCGATTGTAGACAGCAATGCCATTTATTTCATATGACATAACTTCGTTTTGTTTTTATTTAATTCAAATTTAAAATTAAAGTATAATAGCAATAAAAAAAATGAGTCAATTATTTTAATGGTCAGCGGCTTCTTAACCATTGAACACCATAGGCTGCGGATTTGAATTCAAGGATAAGGACTTTTTAAGATGTCCTTATCGAGATAGGTGGAAGAACAGCTCTTACATGGATAAGAACGAAAATTATTTAAAAGTTTTATACGTTTTTCTATTTCGATGTTTTATAAACACAATGAAAACACGTGGTTAAAAAGATCTATAAGCGCACTGTTTTTGGCGCTTTTCATTTTCTAGAAGTGGTATGAATGCTTTTAAATCTGACAGATGAATGACATATAACCTCAAAATTGTAGATTGTTGGTGTCGAAATATTACTTGTAATTATATACCTTTTATCCTTTCTCTAAGTAAAGGGACTAAAATGAATTGGACAAAATTAAAACATTCACAATACAGAAAAAATATTGATTAATTGTCAAAAAATTTAATATTTCAATTGTTTGAGTTATAAGAAGTGCTACCAACACAATTGATAAAAAACACAAAGTTATATTTTTGACAAACCGAATTTTTTTTTAAATCTAACAGAATTCTAAAATTATCTCAATCGAAAAAATTGTATAAAGAACACGTTTCATAAGGCCTATTATCGCACTCGTCGTTTGTAAAACTCGTCATAAGGCTGCTTGTTTTTCAAACTTGAACTAGTGCGTTAACATAAACTACAGAGTGATCAAAAGGAATTGTTACAGTTGGCAATAAAAAAAACTACTTGAAATTGGTACGCCTGATACATAAATTCATTTCCTGTTGTTGACAGTGACATTTAAAATTTAAATTTGAGTACGTTTATTATTACATTTATTTCTAAAGTATTTCTATTACTTAAAAAGTCAAAATTCTATTAGCTGTCAGACTCCTGACATAACCTATTTGTATTTATTAGAAATGTCAAATAGCATGTCCGCCTTTATCTGACGTTATACCAACTGTGGAATAAAATGATCTCTGGAATTGTATTGCCAACTATAACAATTCCTTTTGATCATCCTGTAGTTCTTTAATATACTATAGCAGTATTTAGACCACACCTTGCAACCAGATATTATATTGCAATGCATCAAACGCAAATAGTAAAGGAGACTAAAAAGTAACTACGCTTGTCACATGAAAAATAGACGCGGTTCTATTTCCGTATGACTGTCATATGTCATATAAAACCATTTGTTACAAAACACACTTCTACATACCAAATGTCTGCAGTTTTGAATTCGAAAATGAAATATTATTTCTTCTTTTTCACAGAATCATAGAAATATAACTTCAAACTGAAATGAAAAAGTTAATAAAGTACATTTGAATCATCTTCACTTTGTGAGTTAAATAAAATTAATATTAAAAGTACTACCGGCTAAAACAAAGCAATTTTCTATTACGAAATATTGCGATATTACTCTAGGAGAAAATGAGAAAATTATTAACCTTTTATGAAAATTAAAACACAACATGTTTATTATGAACTGGTGCATAAATTGTAAATTAAGATCCTAGGAATATTTATTTATCTTTCCTGGTGTAAACCGTTTAATATTCATAACCTTAAAACCAAGTGACATTCGTGATTAACTCTTGCTTTGTTAAACAAGAACATTATTGATCTATGCATTGTAATTAAAACAAGGCTTGCGAGTTGGTGCCAGCGACACGTTTAAATCTTGCGACGGCGGCTGTTTATTGACTCCGGTTGCCGCTCCGGTCGCTCCGAGCACGAGCACGTGAGCTTTATTATGGCATTTATTATTTCTCCCGCCACGAATGGTTTTTATCTCACGCTCTAATCACAAGTTCTTAGAAAAAGGTTTGAAGGTGACGGTAAATAATTGTAGGAAGTGGGACTTCTAACGATATGGTTTTACTAAAATTTGTTTCACTGTATTTAAGACAAAGGTAGGAAATCTTGTAAGCTATGGGCTCGTTTATCAATGTTACGATAAAGTGACAGATAACCAGTGGCGTACCTAAAACTTTTGCCGCCCAGGGCGGTCTCCAATTTGCCGCCCTTTCTAAATCAATCAAATGATGGTTTTTATAAATTAAAAAAATAAATATAAAATAAATATATCATCACGATATAAAGCACATTTCATTTGTGTATTTCATTAGAACGCAAAAATTATTGAAACGTTTATGTTATTCTTAAAAATATAATAAATATAAATATATCATCACGCCTTTTTACCCATTACTGGGTGTGGCACTCTGCCGAAGCAGATCTCGGTAAGTGATATTTTATGCGCGTGAAGTGTGGTTACCAGACTTCAAATCACGGCCCCAAAGATGTTAGTGGTGGTGGAGCCACAGGGGTAATATTAATGTGGTAAAAATTGTTTATCGACTGTGGGAATCGAACCGGGGTCCTCAGGATCCACAGGCCAACTCGAAACCACTGAGCCATTACCCCATTAAATTAATAAACACAAATAAATAATTGTAATTGAGACAAACTATAGGTGGGGAACTTTTTTACCATTGGATGATATATTTAAATTAGGCAGTAATAAAGGAATTTTTCGAGATAATATTTTCTACCATACATTGTCTTGACGATGAAGAAAAATATTCGAAATCATATAGTAATTCATAATTCGTAGAAATCTAATAGTCAACTTATGAAGTGAAGAAGTTGTTTTTTACAACTTAAATTAAAAAATAAATAAATAAATATATCATCACGCCTTCTACCCATTACTGGGTGTGGCACTCTGCCGAAGCAGATCTAGGTAAGTGATATATTTTGCGAGTGAAGTACGATTACTAGTCGTCAAATCACGGCCCCCAAAGATGTTAGTGGTGGAAGAACCACAGGGGTAGTTTTTGAAATTATGAAAATTGTTTGTCGCCTATGGGAATTGAACCAGGGATCTTAGGATCCACAGGCCGACTTCATACCACTGAGCTAGCCACTCCACTAAAACTAAATATAAAAAATGCCGCCCCAAAATATGTGCCGCCCGGTATGGATCGCACCTCCCCCCCTAGGTACGCCACTGCAGATAACTCATCTGTCATACAGAGCGAGTTTCTTTTTTCGGGTTCTTAAAACCATGAAAGATACAGAATCGATAAAATTTTCAAAGTAATGCTATTTTAAGAATAGTAGGTATATTACGTGACGTGAGTTGCAAATAACGCATGAGTAATGAGTATGAAAGTTGCTCACGAGCCACATAGTGGTAAATATTGTAATTATACGAGATTGCGTTCTTTGCTATTACAGTATCGTTGTATACTTTTTTGACTACCTCATTATACATAAAACTATTAGTTTATGATAATATACATAAAAGTGTTTCATGTTTAAGTTTTATTACTTTTATTGTAAACGATATTTTTTTGGTTTTGTTTACCTTCATTAGTACAGGTTACGTCGCTCGCACGTAATAGTTTTATGATAAATGTCAAACTCATACTAATTTAATGAAACAAAAATTATCCATTGCGCGTTCATTGGAAATAAAAGAAAAATTATAATAATATTAAATTAATTATTTTGATGCAATTTGTCAAATACAGAATACAAAATAATTATTTTAAACATTGAAAATATAATTAGATCATTGAAATAATAATATTTGATATTTCCAAGAAGCTGTGCATTTAAACTTATAACGCACATGTGCGTTATGACGAAGATAACGTGGTTAATATAGTGTGCATAAAATGACGTATTTACTGGTGTACGTAGAAAAACAATTTTAATGGTGTATTTGGTTTTACAAAATAATCCATAGCGGGCTAAGTAGAAGTAACGATGTAAGATCAATGATTAATACATATTTACAATAGTGCTAAATATTGAAACGGGTTTTAAGGTAGTACTAGCGTGAAATTTTTTTTGCAGATCTGAATGAAATTTGGGACACGTAAACATTGGATAGTCATACGCATCCTGTTAAAATATGAAACACATTCATCGTCTGTGAACAAATATTTTAGCGTGTAAAGTTGAGTTCTTATACACGGGGCTTATGGCGATCATCATTCAGAATCGCACATATTTGGTTTGTGTACCTCTAAAATTTTGCAGTTTCATTTGAAAAACCAGTATGATGTTCTAGAACTATCCATGTATATTGTATCAGGAGGAGAAAGTTTTTTATCGTTTAGTAATGATATATAGCCATGCAAAGCCTTGTTTTTAACGAAAAATTAAGAATCCCAATTTATAATGGCAACACCATACGGTGGTATGGTATTTG
This sequence comes from Pterostichus madidus, assembly GCA_911728475.2. Taxonomy (NCBI): domain Eukaryota; kingdom Metazoa; phylum Arthropoda; class Insecta; order Coleoptera; family Carabidae; genus Pterostichus; species Pterostichus madidus. The sequence continues at coordinate 22,144,425 of OU452312.1, forward strand.
AAAATTCTCTAGACCAACAACCTGTTAAGAATTCATTATATTCAAATCATAATAGGTATAAAACACTTATTTTATTCAATTATTATATTTTTTTGAGCGTCAGTTTCGCCACTCGACAACCGATGGCACCACCGTCACACTAGTACTAGGTACCTTAAATTAAAACGTGTGTAGCGTAGGTTTTTTTTTCTGTGGCACCAAATTAATTTAATTTAATAGATCATCACCTTTTACCCATTATTTGGAGTGGCACTCTGCCGTAGCAGATCTCGATAGTATTTATGCGCGTGAAGTGCGGTTACCAGCCGTCAAATCATTATCCTCCCAGATGTTCGGGGAAAGTGATTTGACGGCTGTTAACTGCACTGCATGCTCATAAATATATCAACCAACAATGAATACAAGGGTTGATGATATATTTATTTATTTTAAGTATTATGTTTCACGAATATTATATATTATTATAAATACGCAATAGTAAATTTGAAACCAAAATGTATATAACAATTAATCAATTATAAACATTGATTTTCTCTTATAATTGTGATGTAGTTGAATAAAATAATCGTAACAGTAAAGCATAAAGCTTTACCAAATCATGAATAATAAAATAATTCTTGATTGATCGTTTTTTTAGAGAGCAGAAATAAGATAAGAAGTCGTGCGGAAAGATGTATTGCTTACTTATCGACACATTCCATGAATTTTTAGTCTAAAAACGTGTTTTGTGGAAACAGCATATCCTGAAGATCAGAATATACCATTAATATGTTTACAATTTTAACAAATTAACAAAGTATGACATCTAGGAAAACAATTGTGCTGGTTTTACATATTTTGAGGTCTCAAGCGACAATGTTTTTCGGATTTCTGTCCCTTTAACATATGTATAAGTATGCTACTCGAAAATAGAAACTTTTTTTATTAATACTATTATAAGAATATAAATACGAGTATGATCAAAGTTTGATTATCTCAACTGGTAATCCCAAGTTTCTGAATATGGAAACTTCAACAGATTTTCAATCTTGGTCGACAAATGAACCTGACATTTCTGTCTTATCTACCACGTACAAAATACCTGAATAATTCTGATCTGCGGATCCTTTGGTTTACTCAAATAGAAACTATTTTCTACAATAATAGAATAAGAAGTGAGTTCCACAAACTAGTTGCAAATTTCCACAACTTTTTAAGGTAACCATCGCAAAGAACAACTAGACCTTCAATATCTTATACAAGATGTCAAAAAATTATAGAAAATTGAATCGCTTATTCTACTCCACACCGATATATATTGAATTCTTCAAGATCATCGTATACAACATTCTGTTGGTATTACTATAATTTTAATTCTAAAGTATTGATCTAGACTACTGTGCCTTAGTCTAGAGGGCTCTGTACTAACCCTTACAAAGATAGCTATAATCTGGCCGGGATTCGATTGCGTGGCCTACTGTAAATAACAATCATACAACTGCTGCGCATGGGCATCCGCAGGGGGAGGCAAGCAGGGGCGTTCGCCCCCTCCCCCACCTCTGGGTTTTAACTAAAGCGGTGACAATGATTTTCGAACATAGGACTTTAACATGTAAAATTATAATTTTGTAATTTTCAGCTTCCCTAAATATTTTAAGCAAAAAAGCTTGTAATAAAAGTTTTAGGGTATAAAATTCTGCACCTGAACCAATAAATAAAACTAATTTTACATACTTTGTAACGACACAAATTAGCTTTGAAAATGACGAAAATTGCCTCAAAACTATCGATAAGCATGAAATTGAAACAAAATGAAACAAATGTTTGATGTTTTATCTGCCAAAATAAATGAAATAATAAATAAAGAATTTATTTTGACAGTTTTGACAGATTTAACGTCAAACATTTCATTAATTTTGTTTCAATTTCATAGCTATCGATAGTTTTGAGACCATTTTAGTCATTTTCAGATCTAATTTGTGCCGTTACTAAGCATGCAAAATTAATTTCGTATTTTATGCCCTAAATCTTTTATTTGAACCTTTTTTCTTTTAAATAATTACGAAACAGGAAACTAAAACAACATGATTTTACATGTTAAAGTCCTATGTTCGAGAGTCGCGGTCACCATCCTGTATATGTAAATATAATATAATAAAATTTAAATTATAAGTTTAAAGATAATAAATTCAAGTGGAAACTGAATTTTCAGCAGTATTCATGTTCTATCGTAATCTAAGTTTATTAAGTATACACAGACACAAAATATTAGAAAATAAAAACTGTAAAACTGCTAAATCGGAATTTATTGAAGAAATGGTGTCAATTTATGAAAGAGTTATTAGAAAATTGTCATTCCTCTTCAATCCAAACCCAGACGACAAAGACTAGTAATTTATTTGACAAATTTAAAAACTTTTTAATCTATGTGTTATGTGTATTTGTATTTATGTTATGTAAAAAAATATTTTAAAAATTTATGTATATCTGAGAGTTTTTTGTGACTCGCCCCCCCTGGAAATATGTCTGTGGACGCCCATGCTGCAGCGCTAACTTCTGGCATATCATCCCCAATTATTAACAAATTTTCTTGTATATAATTTATTAATTATTATAGCTAGCAAAGTAATACGACTAAAAAATGTCGGAACTGTCATCAAAATAAAATTGTTTGTGTGATTACGTTTCTTAATACAGACTTTTAAAAAAGGCTCATGTATAAAACTGTATTATTTTTGCAGAGATTTTAATAAATTTCCGTTTATTAAATATTACACGTATACCGGGTCATGTTAAAACAACAAATTGTCACCTAGTGTGTTTATGAAGATGTGGTGATGTAGAACATAGCGTAACATGAAAAAATATATTTGACATAAATTCTAGACACAATATCAGTTAAAATTTCACTTATAATATTATTTTTTAAATGAATTGAAGTTATTCGAATTTGGCTCAATTTGCTGAGTTCACTTTGCTAAAATGTAAGCATAGCCTAGTTACTTTTTTACTTTGCTAAAATTTGCTGTTTGAGATTTGATAATTTAGTTTTAATGTACAAACACAGCGAACTTTGCTAAAAATGTAATGTGTCTTTTATTTCTTTGTCGCTGCTACCTATATAATAGGGATGTTTAGCAATGTTTGATAGTGAAACATAATGTTATTGAACTGTTAATTATCCTTAATTGGTTGTTCATATTAGTAGTTATTGTTTGTAAATTTTCTTTGTTGTAAAACAGTATTTTAAGCACTTTTCTATTGTATAAACGAGCTTTTTTATATTTTTGAATTTTGTAACAACTAGAATCTGATCCGATATCCTGCTAGCCAATTTACCGTTCGAATTCAGTAACAAACCATATTAACCTTGTGCCCGTTCTCTATTGTGAGGTTATGAAATTACAAGTAAACCACAATGCATCAGCAACACTGAATCTGATAACCTAATATTCGTGGGCAATTCTGCACCTGGCCACTAAAGGCAGTAGGGAAGTAGGTATATTTAGTATAATTGAATGCTAATAGGCCGATGCATTAGCAAGAACCTGTTGCGGCGAAGCATTCACAGCATCGCAACTTTCAGAGTGCGACTGAAGACTGATTGAATTTGCAGACTATCAAAGAGACGCTATGAAAGATGCTGATTTTCAAGTCACTTAAGGTGGAAAGGGTAAATAGCTTCTCACACAGCACAATGATGCCTTATTGCGACTATTATCTTGGTCTCTTGATGATTCTCACTTAGTATTTTGCTTGGTTCTTTAATTGTTTTTCCTAATTAAATTTTCAAGCTTTAGAATTCTAGAACTGATAAATCTCAAAATAAATGATGTGCCAACGGATTTCAACGATTTGTTTTATAGATAAGCATATGCTTATTAGTGGACGTAATTGGGTCATTAAAAAAATGTTATATTATAACTATAACACTATAAGTAACATTTATCAACATTTGTTTAATTTTATAGAAATGACATTGCTTAAATGGGCGTCTTGAATCCATTATTTCATACTTATGCCCGGTTCTTCAGTGATGGTTTAAACTTAAGTTCAGCTGAACCTTGAACTTGAACCTGAACTGTTTTTTGTTTATAACTTATCAAATTGAACTAATTCTGCTCAACCTTAACTAAATGTCAAAATAATTTTGTAGAGTTGTGTAATTTGGGATTTTGAGAAAATATCAACGATATCCCAGGTTACCGAATTTGTATTTATGTCAAAATAAGAAAAATTCTATCAAAATAGGTATGTCATCATCATCTTTCCTGATGGAAACTAAAAGTGCAGCGAATTTTTCTACTGAACTACAGAATGATCAAAAGGAATTGTTACAGTTGGCAATAAAAAAACTACTTGAAATTGGTAAGCCTGATACATAAATTGATTTCCTGTTGTTGACAGTGACATTTAAAATTAAAATTTGAGTACACTTGTTATTACATTTATTTCTAAAGTATTTCTATTACTTAAAAAGTCAAAATTCTATTAGCTGTCAGACTCCTGACATAACCTATTTGTATTTATTAGACATGTCAAATAGCATTTCCGCCTTTATCTGACGTTGTGCCAACTGTGGAATAAAAAGATCTCTGGAATTGTATTGCCAACTATAACAATTCCTTTACATTACCCTGTATTTGTGTATTTAGTAAAAACAAAAAGCATATCATGGAATTTAAAAAATCAAACAAAATATTTTGGAAAGAAAAAGAAAAGTGGTAGGAGAAATTTCGGTGTTATTTAACAATATTAGCGGTAAAAACTTCGTTACTGTTAAGGAAGAAATACGAAAATTTGAAGAAAAAAACGAAAAATGTAATTTAAAATGAATTAGTGGTGGGCCTGCAGATTTTGGATGTATTATATCTACCAGCAATATGTATATACATTTGAAGTTCATAACTTAATTTATTAGATAATATTGTGAATTGTATTATAAATAAAAATATTAATTTAACATAGTATTTCATAATACATAATAGAATTTCTTCTTCTGTTATCCGGGCCAACTCAGTATCGATAAGTATCGCCATTTACTGCGTTTACGAAATTAACAGCTGTCTCAATTTCTTCGTTAATAGGGGAAACAGCTTCTTCTTCATCACAAGCGATATTGTGTAGTATAGCTGCAGCTACACCAACATATCTTCCAGTACTTAATTTTAGCCTAATACCAGTTGCAAGTACAGGAAACATACGTTTCCATTCTCCGTTCTCCATTCTGCATTCTACACAGTATTTCTAGTCCTAGTATGGCAGGTCTTTGAAGCGAAGTTAGAAAATTTCTATTTTTATATCCACTGTCGCCCAATAACAAATTATCTGCCATTTGGCCATGTTCAAATAAAAATTAATAACTTATTCTTCATCTGAAGATTCCATTTTGATAAAATTATTAAGTAGACAGATAAACGGCAATAAATACAGTGAAACAGTCGTTCAATTTATTATAAAAACAATATAGGCGACGGTTGAATCTTACTTGAACCAGTAAAATGACGGTTCAATTTCTAGACAAATTTGAACAGAGTTCAAGGTTTAAACTACACTGAAAAACACTTTAAACTCTGAACTTGAACTTAAACCAAAATTTGAGTTTAAACCGTCACTGAAAAACCGAGCATTAGAGAAAAGTTATTCATGATGCCTTCCTTACAAACGTTGATTACCTATCGCTCTGAGTTCTTCGGTTATTTTGTTTTTTAAACCTTCAAGCCTCATTCACAACATGAAGTTAGTAGTTATGGTTAGCGCAGAGACCATGATACATGTGTTCTTATCTAAACGTTGGCAATACGAAATTAGTCCAGCGCAGGTTTACGCTAATTGAGGTTAGCTAAATAGAGTTTGCAAGCGTTAAACTTATGGTTAGTAGTTAACAGAAATAACCAATCACAGAACAGAATGAAATAAATGTATGTGTTGTGCTATGAAAATTAATAATAGAACTATTAAAATTTAAATTTCTTTAATAATAATACATATGAGGAGAAAACAAAAAAAGAAAAGCAATAGAAGATGGTGGGAATATCCAATAAACCGAAGATGTCAGGTTGACTGATACAATTTAATTCGAGATATGAAATTATGCAATGAAAATATTTACTTATTTATTTATTCTACTCTGTACAACAGGAACATAATCTTAATTACAGCACAGGGTCCGGACTTACGGAACAGCAGTGTGGTAGTTCATATATATATATTTAGCTTGAGTGGGATTAGAACTCAAGATCTCCGGATTCGAATGCCATGACGTTATTCACACCGCCGGACTATCGGTATGTTTTTTAATTACATAAGATTGACAGTAAAACATTTTTTTAGTTTGAATGACGGAAATAAAAGTTTCTTACGCCATATTCACTAAAGTTTAAATGATCAATTTAACAAACAATAAGCATCAGCTGTCATCGTGCTGTTTAAGGTCAATTTAAAGCAGTTATTTCTGGTTTGTAACCTTTATTAATGCACAAATCCTGTTGAGGTGGTTTTGACTTTTATGGTAAATATGTGTACTATTCTTAATTAAAAAGAAAGTGTAGTACATTACCAACATAAATACTGATTATTATTATTTATTATTATTATTGCCTTTATTGATAACCCCTAAGGATACATAAAAAGAGAAAAAGAAATACAAAAAAACTATTGAAAAAAAAACAGTGAAAGTATATATAAAGTGTGTATGTGCTTAGATATATGTATATTGAATTCAATAATTCAATAAATACTGATTAGAAAATATTAATTTGAAGTATTGTGAACGTCGTGTCTCAATCTTTGATTATTAACCATAACCACTAACATTAACTACTAATTTCGTATTCTGAATGAAGCTTGTACGCGAAGTTTGTTTACATAAACGCAGGATTTAAAAAAACTGCGGCCTGGGCGGTTAATTGATATCACCGTGGCCATTTAACTTCGCCTATACAAAGCCGCGGCGCCCATTTAAGCAATGTCATTTTAAAAAATTAGTTAATTTTAATAAATGACACATATAATAAAAACCATCAAAACGTGTTAGCGCTCGATATAATCTCGCAGCCAATGAGAGGGAACCTTAATGTATAGTGTGTACATCCAAAAACCGAACATGTGATATCAGTTTTTTGGTGCGCATTGCTTCCCAATTAATTTTATAGGAAAATACTTCAAATAAATGTTATTGCGAATAAAATTACGGATTTTTTTTATATAAAATACATTTCATATGTATATTTCATCAAAGCGCAAAAATTAATTAAATATTTGTAATATTCGTAAAAATAAAGGCTTCCATGAAAAAACTAAAACAATTGGGATAATTTTGCTGTAACTTTCACCGATATAGCTCTATTTTATTATTTGCAGCTTTTCTTCGTGTGAGAAATCGTTCATAGATTTTTTTCTTTGTCCGTGATTCATTATTAACGTCAATTATTCTTAAGAATAATGGACTAATGGCTCAGTGGTATCAAGTCGGCCTGTGGATCCTAAGTACCCTGGTTCGATCCCCACAGCCGACAAAACTTTCCACCAATTTAAAAAAATTACTCCTGTGGTTCCCCCATCACTAACATCTTTGGGTGCCGTGATTTGACGGCTGGTAACCGCACTTCACACGCATAAAAATATCACTTACCGAGATCTGCTTCGGCAGAGTGCCACACCCAGTAATGGGTAAAAAGGCGTGATGATATATTTATATTTATTATATATTTAAGAATTACATAAAGTTTCAATAATTTTTGCGTTCTAATGAAATACACAAATGAAATGTGTTTTATATTAAAAAATCCGTCATTTTAGTCTGTACAACTTTTATTAGAAGTATTTTCCTGTAAAATTAATTGGGAAGCAATGTGCATAAAAAAACTGATATCATATATTATAAATCTGTGTTCGGGTTTTGGATGGACAAATTGTATATGGGAATAATGAGCAACTCATTATACTACTCACTCAGTTGCTAGAAACTACAGAGAAAGCGTGTGTGCTATGAGACCATCACATTCACAGTGTTTGAGTGTTTGATCAGCGAATCTGCATTAAATTTTGTCTAAAACTTGAACATTTGTTCGCGCGATTAAGAAGGCTTTCGGGGATCAAGGCGAGAGTGAAACCCAAATAAAATTGTGGTACAAACACTTCAAAGATGATCGTAAATCTGGTGAAAGCGATCCAGGTTCAGAAAGACTTTCAACAAGTAGAATCCCTGGAATCAGGGTTCCGAATCACAAAAAATACGGTTCGGTTTCTGTTCAAGGTTCACATTATATTTTTGGGTCGGTTTTTATTCCTGTATGATAGATTTCTGTTAGTTTGATTCGTGAATCAGTTCAATTTGCGTTCAGTTAGCGAATCAAAATAAATAAATAAATAAATAAATTAGAAATGAGTACACATAGATTCAGTAGGTAAAGTAATGTAAATTTGTTGTAGATTTTTTTTTAATACAGTAGTATATTACATAATAAGTCTGGCCGAGTAGTTTAATTCGCTGAGGGAAGTAAAAACACTTTACCAGTAATTTAATCAATAATTCATCATACATAATTCAAAATGTTTAATTTTTTTGACATGAATTGTATTGACAGCAAACTACATATCAAAGATTACAGCAAAAAAACAGTCATGTAAAGTCTTTACCAGACTGTTTTGTACTTTACCAAACTGTTATTTTTATTGTAACCTTGGATACGTACTTGTTTATTTTGGTAAAAATTTACGTTCCATACTAAAGCCGCCGATTTTTGTTGAGTGTGGCTCATACTTTTTGGACATTCTCATTGCTTTAATCACTTGGCTATTGTGAATTCGTCCTTCACACAGTATACAGCCAAATGAGCCAAATAAGTAATGCAATAGGGTTACGAATATACTAATGTTCCCACTTACGCAGTAATATCTCCTCTCATTGGCTGATAGATTACAATGAGACCACATAAACCGTTCTCGGGATATTTAAAATGGCTGAATACTTTCCAGATAGACCTCGAATAAACATACTAAAGTGTTGTTTATTGATTTAAACGAAGAATTTAAATCTCTACAACTGCTATTTGAAGCACTTTACTCTAAAATAATCGAACGAGCATTGAGGACGAAAATACTAATTTACTATTAAAATCTCTATATGATATATATATATATATATATATATATATATATATATATATTGTTCATCTCTATGGGATACCTAGCTCAGTGGTATCAAGTCCGCCTGTGGATCCTGAGAACCCTGGTTCGATTCCCACAAGCGACAAACAATTTTCACCATTTAAAAAAACTACCCCTGTAGCTCCTCCACCACTAACATCTTTGGAGGCCGTGATTTGACGGCTGGTAACCGCACTTCACGCGCAAAATATATTACTTACCGAGATCTGCTTCGGCAGAGTGCCACACCCAGTAATGGGTAGAAAGCGTGATGATATATTTATTTATTTATTTAACTCTATACTGCGTCACCCAAGTCACCAGCCTACACATTTACTTTATTATTTACCTTTTACATTTTTTTATTACATAAGTTGTACTGTATATAAAAGTTTGGAAGTAATTCATGTACGCCAATGCATTAGTAAAAAAATATGTTCTCTATTATTTCTGTTGAATCAAAGAGAAATAATCTATTGCTGTTGTAACTAACTGTAGACGTCAAGTGGTTGAACGAACAAACATACAGATGTAAATGACAAGCATAGAACGTATAACGTATGTCTTGTACCACAAACAATTAAACAATTATCTTCACATCTAACATGTCCTATGTATTTACAATACGAGACTGGCTGATCCATGTGGTCGATAAATTTTGATATTATATTCATTCCATTTCTATTGAGAGTTGTAGAATGAGTTTTGCAGTATTGTTCATCATCCTGATACCATTTAGTTAACATGGAAAATAGAAATACATCGTACTAGTTTACAATAAGGGATTCGGCAACTGCTTTATGCTACATATTTTTCGAAATCGATAGCTTATGCGTATGATAGGAATATAGGTCTCATTTTGGATGTGGGTATACCAAATATAATTAATACAAACGTGGAATATTTTATATTATTGTATTTAATTAAAAAAAACAGACGGAAATAATCATCATCCTCACGCTTTTTACCCATTACTGGGTGTAGCACTTTTTATAATAAATAACAATGGTAACCTTGGGCGTCGTTAAATTTTTTCAAAATGGGTATAAACATATATTATCCTTTGTTGTCAATACATACATACATACATATCTTCACGCTATATCCCAACAAATGGGGTAGCACGAACCCTAAAATCACTCATAAAATATTCAATCATTACATTCATCAAATAATTAGCCCTCGTCAAACATTACCATCCGAACACACACTTTAACCACATTCATAGATCACTCCATATAAACTCATTCATTTATTACACTCGAAATCATTTAACACAATCAAACCTTAAATCACATCATTCCTATTCACTTATCATTCATCTTCTTCCTTCGACGTACATAACATATGTATAAAACATCTCAAATTACATACGCTTACTCCTAACAACGAATCTAATAACGAGACTAACAACGAATCTACAAAGATTAGAAAAGATAAAATATTATAAAATATTATATTATATTGTTGCAATCAATATTGCTGTATTGTAATCAATAAATCGATTTAAAGTTCCGAAATATAAGTACTAAAAAATAAATAAATAAATATATCATCACGCTTTTTACCCATTACTGGGTGTGGCACTCTGCCGAAGCAGATCTCGGTAAGTGATATATTTATGCGCGTAAAGTGCGGTTACCAGCCGTCAAATCACGGCCTCCAAAGATGTTAGTAATGGAGGAGCCACAGGGGTAATTTTAAATGGATGAAAATGTTTTGTCGGCTGTGGGGATCGAACCAGGGATCCATAGGCCGACTCGGATAGCACTGAGCCATTACACCATTAGAAATCGAAATAGACAAATTAGATTTCCAACTAATTTAAATAATATAATTTATTTATAAAATGCAAAGTAAATTATTTTTCACATGCGCGAGTTATTAACAAACATAACATTTAAAAAATTAAATACCTTACTAAGAGTCAATCTAAAATTGTGTTCATATTAAAAAATTATTTCCATGTTAAAACTAATAATAGACAATTAATTTCTAAGTTTGTTTGCATTTGATTGCCATATGCATTTAGTATTTCACAGTATAAAATTATTTTAAAAAATATATTTACATTGGTCAAAATTAAGTTTAAACATTCTTTTCACATGATGTTTGGACGCATTCATTGATAGAGATTTCAAATTGTATGGACTTTTATTTTAATATACTGAAGCAAGATATAAAAATGAATTTTTAAATTTAATTTTCTTGAAAGAAGAAATCTTAGCTTTTTTGTGTCAGACAAGATATTTCGAGACAATCATCAATATGATTCATATTAGCAAAAATGCGATATTCAGAAATATGATCGTATTTGGGAACCATAAACCTTAATCACGAGTTATTTTCTGATTATCCAAATAAGTCAAATGAGGCACATAATCACAATAATCAAATAACGGTAGTACTAGGGAGTTAACAAGACTTAATTTTATCTGCGTAGAAAGAAAATCGCTGTACAGGTACAAACGTCAATATTACAGTCTAGCTACTGTAAGTTTCTTAAGTAAATGCGTTCTAAAATGTAAGTCTTTGTCTATATGCAAACTTAAACTTTTTAATGTACTACTACGTTTCAACTTTTAACAATACTTTATTTTCTTTTCTTCAATTACTTTCTGTAGATCTGAGTGAGATACGAAACATCCACGTACTCTTTCTGAACTTATAAATTGGAGAAAAAAATCCACACATTAATTTCCACTATACAGTATTATATAATTACTGTCATATTAATCAATAAAATACTGATTACAACGAAAAGCATGTATGTAGAGAGCAAGATGTTCTCCTAGTTACTATAGTTACGATGAACAAATCAATCGTGTCAACTAAAAATAGCCTTTTTCTATTTCGGTGTTCTTATACTCGTAGCTCTATAAACGCACTGTAAAACGCGTTGCTAAGGAGATCTATAAGCGCACTGCTTCCGGCGCTTTTTATTTTGTAGGAGTGGTATGAATTTGCTCTTAAATCTGACAGATGAATGACATATAACCTCAAAATTATAAATTGATGGTGTTGAAATATTACTAACAGAATATGTTAGAATCAGACAAAATTCAAAATATTCACAATACAGAAAAAAATATTGGTTAATTGTCAAAAAATATTATATTTCAATTGTCTGTGTTATGAGAAGCGCTACAAACACGAATAATAAAAAATCTGGTGTGGGCACCACACGACTTTATAATACACAGCATATTTAATATTTGAATATATGAATGTTATATAATATTATTAAACATGTAATTTAGTTTTTCACTATACAGCATTTATCTGTTTGAAACATATCAAATATCAAATTTGTTTACGTATAATTTTTTAGTAATGTTGACTACTTTATGTCCGTTTTTCGAACCTAATCCTTGGTATCTCAAGAACCGTGAGATACGAAGTCGATTAAATTGAGGCAAAATTGCCAAATTAGTTGACCATTTTAATGATGTATTTGTTTTTCCGAAAAAAGACATAGATAACTAGATAAATCGAAAATTAAAATTTATGTTTTTTGTTTCTAATGCTACTATGATTATTGAAATATATTATTAAATATAAAAATTAGTTTTTCTCAAAATTAGACGCATATACAGAAAAATTGCAAATAACATTTTATGTTCTAAATATGTTTGGTAACATCTTTTGTTTAAAACTTTTTTTCGTAACTGATTCCATTTTTGAAATAAATGGAATTTATTGTTTTGTGTGTCCAGTAAACTTCCTCTTCCGGTTTTTCAATTTCATTCAAAATCAACTCAGCTCTGTTATTAAACATGTAATTTAGTTTATTTCCGTAAGAAGACATAGATAACTAGATAAAGCAAAAATTAAAATTTATGTTTTTTGTTTCTAATGCTACTATGATTATTGGAATATATTATTAAATATATAAATTTGTTTTTCTCAAAATTAGACGCATATACAGGAAAATTGCAAATAAAATTTTATGTTCCACTTATTTTTGCTAACATCTTTTATTTGAAACTTTTCTTCGTAACTGAAATAAATGAAATTTATTGTTTTGTGTGTCCAGTAAACTTCCGCTTCCGGCTATTCAATTTCATTCAAAATCAACTCAGCTCTTCCTATTTTCATGAAACTTATAATTACCAAATTTCGTTAACAAATCTTATCTCGTTCATGAGATATTGCACATACGGTCACACATCCATCCATCCACACACACACACACACACACACACACACACACACACACACACACACAGACATCATTGAGAAAATGATCAAAACGGATTCAGTGGACCTCAAAACACGTATTTCCGCGAAAATCTCGTCAACGATTTTTTTCGCGATTACAATACTTCCTTATACTGCGTATAAGAAAGTAAAAACACGAACTTATATTTTTGACAAGCCGCAATTTTAAAAAATTTAACAGAATTATAAAATTACCCCAATAGAAAAAAATAGTATAAAAACACGTTTCATAAGGCCTGTTAACGCACTCGTCCTTTTGTAAAACTCCCCGCAGAGCGGCTCGTTTTCCAAATTTGGACTCGTGCGTTTACAGATTGCCTTATGAAACTAGTTCTTTAATATACTATTTTGTACTCGCAGCATTCAAAATAATGTTTACATTACCTTATAAACCGATGAAAAGTTAGATTTTTTGCACTAGTGCGCAAAGTAATTGAAAAAACACCCATTTTTTATGATTCTAAATTTTGACTATTAAAACGCTAATTGTACTTACGTATACATACATTTTAAGGAATTTATAAAAGAAATACAGACGTTAGCTTATAACGCCATCAAACAGCTATATTTTAACAAGATTGACAAGATAAATAAACAATTTGTTTTCAAATAACAAATGTCACTTCATGGCATACTTAACTGTCAATATAAATTCACGCTTCAAATTTAATAATTTTCCTCATTATCGATTATATAATTATATAACAAAAAGCATTGTACAAAACTCGTGCACGAAGACGTCATTTGCATCATTCGCGTAAATTAAAGCACTCACTTCGTTCGTGCTTTAAAATTGCGCTCATGTGCAAAGAATGTCTTCGCGCACTTGTTATGTAAATAGCTATTCTGAAGTAATAATTTCTTTAGAGAATTGTTTGTCTTTACCATGACAACGTAATTCGCAATTTCACTCTACAAAACATCACAGAAAATTTTCCTCAACTTCGTTTTGTTAAATTTTCAGGTGATGTTTGATGTCGTGAAATTGATCAAAATAAGTTGACATGGAAACGACCAACAATTCTCAAATAATTTTCACCTACATTAAAGCTGAATTCAAATGGATCGTTGACACCGGCAAATTTGTCGACGTTGATGACGTTCTGTAATTGGTTAAATCTTGCTGGTTCGAACGGTTCCAACGTTGACGCCTCACAGGCGTAATTTTTTGTTTAAGATGCTAAATTTCTATTGTACCAATAGAACACAAATTAATTTGAAATTTGTATTAGAGGTTTGTAGTTCGTGAACGAACTAGTTCATATGAACTATTCCTTATAGTGAACGACACGAACTAGTTCGTGAGTTTATTAAAGACTACTTCACTACGAACTATTCGGATATGATTCAGCACCACGGCGGCACGGCCGATGAAATCGAATCGAAGGCGGTGAGCGGAGAACGGAGAACATGTGAACGAGTGAACGAGTGAACGAGACTCATACTTCATTCGTTCGTGGTCGTTGCTATGATCACCGCTCTGCTTCTGCTGTCTGCTGTCAAATTATACTAGAACCAGATTTTAAATAATACAAGGAATAAGGAGGCGCCCCTTAATCCCAGTGACACACCGGCCCACAAAGGTCTTGCTACGCCACTGTCAGGGAATCTAAATTTAATAATATTTTGATGTGATCATTTTTACACATGCAGTCCTGGGACTCCATGTTCGAACCTTTACGTAAACTTATTTTTAACAGTTGCGAATGATTCTCAAAAAAATGTATTCCCGAACGTTTGACTAGAAAAGTATATGTAAATTTTCATTCGTAACGTTACGAGTGGTATTTGTTGTGCATAAGTACGCTGCGTATAGGTTTATTATTGATTTAAATATTCTAATAATGGTAAATTTAAAAAAAATCTTGTTAGTTTAACTGCAATTGCGGTTCTAGAAGAAGAAAAATTGATAAATGTTGGTAATACAAGCCATTTTCATGTAAGGGATGAAGCTGTTGTATTTTCTAATATAGTCTCAAATTGAAAAAAATATGTAACTGCAAAAAAAAAATTATATTAATTTGTTTATGATTATGATGGAGTAGATAGGTTAATAGAATCGTGTCGGCCTATGGATTAGAGAACCCGAGTTCAATTCCCATAGCCAACGAACTTTGTTTCATATTAAAATTACCCTTGTGGCTCCTTCATTACTAACATCTTTGGAGACCGTGATTTGACGGCTAGTAACTGCACTTCACGCGCAAAATATATCACTTACCAAGATCTATAACGATAAAGTGGCAGACCCAGTAAGGGGTAAAAGGCGTGGTGATATATTTATTTATTATTCGGTAATAGTTAAATAAATTATTAATAGGTGTATTGGGATTGTTTTTCCGATTCGAGTGAATAACTTTGAATTTTTTACCGTTCGACGATCATCACGGCCGGAAAATCAACGTCGCAAATTCTCCATATGAATCAATAGTTCCACTGTGCATTCATTTTTTGTAAGAGAATTCGAAATTCATTCTCGTTTTAATTAAATACTAGGGTATACATAAATAAAATAAATGAATAAAACTTTTAAGCAAATTCAATATCATTTGAAACTGTGAGTTCATTAGAATTATTATACTTATAATTTAATTGAAATAGAGAGAAATTTTAAATTACCCTGATGAACTTGACTCGCAACAGTCGGAAGTTAGCAACGTCGCAACTTATTTATAGAGTGAACATTTTATCAAAACGTAAATTACACTGGCAACTAACTAAACTCCATTACAAATTTATTAACACATCTCTAACTTTATTTAATAAACCATTTAGGGTAGTGTACCTTACAAGTAACCACTGAAACCATTAATCAAGTTCTCTGAAACCGTCCAGAACCATCTTAGCTCATTTCGACCTAATTTAAACTCACTGCATCTTCATTCGCACGAATCTCTGCATTCTCTCGGTCTCTTTGCGCACGCTGAGACATTCCGGGCGCCGTGGTGTGTAGATAAAGACGGGCGAGGCCTCCGGGAGAATCCGGAGCCCGGAGGGAACTGGTAGTGTTTTCAGAGGCGTGCTAGCATTGTTGCTAAACGTGAATGCTTTTTGTAGAATAATAATAAAAGACGCAGCCGTGTTTTAAATAGAATTGTTGTGTACGTTTCATACTAGGACTTCGCAAGTATGACTCGGTGAGCTCTAAGTTACAACATTTAGGTTGGTTGAACATGAAAAATCGTCGATTGCATCATCTTACATGGTTAATCCATCGTATTATTACGACTAATACTCCATCTTACCTAGCTGATAAAATATCATTCCGAAATAAACATCGCAATAAAATATTGAGAAATAAATTAGCCTTGCATATTCCCGCACACAAAAGTGCACTATTTAAACATTGCTTTAGTTACAATTATCCGCAGATTTACAATCAAGTTAACGATGATCTTAAACTACTAAAGTCTTATTCATTCTCCACAAATTTAAAGAATATCATAATTGCAAAACAATAATTCTTATCTATACATTCGCTTCATTCGAGCAGTACCTAACATATTTTGTTGTATATTTCATTTTTATATGTACTATTGTTTATACTAATTTTGGTCTACTAAATGCTTGTATGTAAACATTTTTGTATAATGCTGTAAAGGTTAAGTGGTAGAACAGCCTCGGCTGAACTGTCGCCAAATAAAAGAGATGTATTATTATTATTATTATTATTATTCGAAGATGTTTTGAATTTTTTTCTTTCTGGGATACTTGCAAAAATAATGATTTATTTTATTTTTATATAATATATCGTCTGATCCAAGTAAGTAGTTAACAAGTAAAATCAGTTTTTACAATACCTTTACTGTAAGTTATCCATTAATGACCAAATTTAAACATTAGGCGTATTCCATTTGTCATTTGGATAAGATCTAACTTATATTTACTGAACCAGATCACTTATTCATTTCGCTGGATTACTTCACTGACTTTAATTCCAGTACTAGAATTAACTATTCTAATTTACTTTGAAGTAATTCACTCAAACGTGTGCATTAGTTTGTTTAATTCAGTTCATTTAGGCTGACTCAAATTTATTTGAACTGATTTAAGGTAGTACTAGTGTGACGGTGGCGCCATCGGTTGTCGAGTGGCGAGACGCTCAAAAAAATATAAAATATAAAATAAAATAAGTGTTTTATACCTATTATGATTTGAAAATCATGAATTGTTAATAGGTTGTTGGTCTAGTAAATTTTCAAATACCATACCACCGTGAGGTGTTGCCATTATAAATTGGGATTCTTAATTTTTCGTTAAAAACAAGGCTTTGCATGGCTATATATCCATTACTAAACGATAAAAAACTTTCTCCTTCTGATACAATATACATGGATAGTTCTAGAACATCATACTAGTTTTTCAAATGAAACTGCAAAATTTTAGAGGTACACAAACCAAATATGTGCGATTCTGAGTGATGATCGCCATAAGCCTCGTGTATAAGAACTCAACTTTACAAGCGAATATATTTGTTCACAGACGGTGAATGTGTTTCATATTTTAACAAGATGCGTATGACTATCCAATGTTAACGTGCGCCAAATTTCATTTTGATCTGCAAAAACTTTTTTCACCCTAGTACTACCTTAAGTGAACCAAATGGAAAATGGAATACAGCTACAGTAAGTGCAACTTTTATTGCAGTTGGTTTCTATGGTTATATCAGAACTATAATATTTACTTATCATCTACCGCGGACAGTAAGTAAATATTATAGATCAAGGTCCTTTTTACTTTGACAACAATTTGAAAGCTGTTAATTTTGAAACTTATTTTTCCTTTCCTTCTATTTGTGCAGGTATTGTAAAAAATAGCTTATTAACATCGAACTGTAAGTGATTTTTTAGGTCGCGAATGCTTAGGAAATCGAAACCCTACAGGCCTCGATTTCCCAAACTACATTCTTGACCTAAAAACTGTCACTTATTATTCATGATACGTTATATCGTATACTATTTTTTATGGGATGGCTAGCACAGTGGTATGAAGTCGGCCTGTGGATCCTGAGGTCCCTGGTTCGATTCCCACAGGCGACAAATTTTCATAATTTGAAAAAGCTATCCCTGTGGCTCCTCCACCACTAACATGTTTGGGGGCCGTGATTTGACGACTGGTAACCGCACTTCACGCGCAAAATATATCACTTACCGAGATCTGCTTCAGCAGAGTGCCACACCCAGAATGGGTAGAAGGCGTGATGATATATATATATATATATATATATATATTTATAAATGGAAAGTGTCCGGCAGAAATTATGGGACTAAATTTTATATCAATACAGCCAATATCCTTCCATTTTTTTTTATACAGATTATTTCATTTTGATAGCGTAATTAAATGAAATTAATAAAAATAATTTCAAATTTTTCGCCTATTCTTTTATTTCTACTGACGTAAAATGTTTGCTATTTGTTTTACAAATTTTTATCTGTCACTGTCATGAATATTTTAATTTGTCTAACAGTTGCTGGCGATGGAAACCATTCGGCGTTCATTCTTGCGAAGTACTCAGATATTTGTCTCGTACTGCTCCTCCCAAAAACATTCTAATAATCGACATTGAAAATATAACAATAACAGATTAAAATATTTAAAACAAACTTTACATCAGTAGCAATAAAAGAGTAGGGAAAAAATTAGAAATAATTTTTATTAATTTCATTAAATTACGCTTTCAAAATGAAATTATAAATAAATAAATAAATATATCATCACGCCTTCTACCCAATACTGGGCGTGGCACTCTGCCGAAGCAGATCTCGGTAAGTGATATATTTTGCGCGTGAAGTGCGGTTACCAGTCGTCAAATCACGGCCCCCAAAGTTGTTAGTGGTGGAGGAGCCAAAGGGGTAGTTGTTGAAATTATGAAAATTGTTTGTCGCCTGTGGGAATCGAACCAGGGTTCTCAGGATCCACAGGCCTACTTCATACCACTGAGTTAGCCACCCCATCAAAATGAAATTACCTGTACTAAATAAGATATAATGGATATTCGTAATATTGTTATATAAAATTTGGTCCATTTTTTGCCGGACACTTTTTTAATTAAAAAAAAGTGATTTTACATGTTAAGTGTCTATTACGTGGACACGCGGTATATTTGTGGGAAGAACGATTTGAGAGCAATTTTTACTTTTAAAAAATGTGTTTTTTGCATACAGTGGCTTAAATCTAATTGGAAGAATAATACAGCTTTAAACATTATGAACAATGAAATTTAAAGTTCGTATTTAATAATCTGCTTCAAATCCATTTTTCATTTTAGCTTGTCAAAGAGACGAGCTTAAGTGATCAATAATTTGTTACGGTGTCTCTATAATCGACAATAATTAAAAAAATATACTGGGTGTCTCAGGAAAACTGTGCCAGAGTCGAATAATATAGGAAATTAGTTTTAAGTTACCATTTCTTCCTTGATTATTTTCCGAAAAAAATATTTCATTGGATGTTTTGAATATTAAATTCTGCTAACTGTTACTGTTAAGATTAAGTTTATAATATGTTAGTGACAGTTAAACGTTATACATTTCTTTGCATTTGTTCCAGTTTCGTAACGAAGTACGAAAATAATATAAATTTTTGACAACTTTTATAATTCATTTTAGGAATAATGAAATCAGTAAAATGAATTATCTTAAATGATGTAAATACAGAATACAATTTTCTACAATTGAAATATTTTTCTGTAAAGTAATTAGGAAATAAAGGCAGTGGGAAACTTATTTCCTATGAAATTCTGAATAGACTTTCTATACATTTTGTATCCTACTTCGGTTTAGATAGATTGAGGTGGGCCTTTTCGTTCTCATTTTTTGCCTCACATTATCTTGCTGTTTTAAATCGATTTCAACCAAATTTTTATTCATGTCAAGTTCGAGTTATAGATGACCGAGATTTATTTTTTCAAAATATTGGCAACTTTACATAAAAAAAGTCATATTCACAATATCTAATATTATATACTACGATGAGCTTTACGGATATTTCCATCAGTGATCATTATCAGTGCAATTCTCAAAAAAGTTTTATCTAATATCGAATATTGGAGTAGCTAATCTTATTCTAGTCCGATATTAAAAATATAATTGAAATCGCTTTCCAAAAACTAGATGGTAACATGATAAAATTAGAGTTTATTTAAACTTTTTTGAGAACATGTTTTAGCTTAATTTGACGAATCCAAAATGTAGGATTAGTTAGAACCCTTTTGAGAATTGGGCTGTATAAGATTTAAGAGTTTTGTTTGATATTTGATAACATAAGGTGTAAATGGTTCAGTGGCAATGTACAGGATTGTGGAAATTAGAACCTGGCTTCAATTTCCATAACCGATAACTAATTTTCACTTCGATTTTCTTCATATTATAATTATCCCTATGACTCTCTTTGTCCTAACATCTTATTTCATGCATATAAATTTGAAATTATACAAAATCTCTGAGTGTGGCGATTGTTTTCGTAGTTGATATGAAGCAACATAAGTTCGTAAATAAAAATTTGATTAAAACTATACTCTCGATAATAGTATGTATATGAATATTATAATATTATAAAATATGAAATCAATTTAATCAATTCGTATACTTAAGAGAGTAACTAAAGACTGAAGATAGTAACAGTACTCTCCTATTCGTTAAAAATATTGAAATTAAATTAAATTATTGTAATTTAAACATTCAATTTAATATTTTCCATTTGTCTACCTAAAATTTTTGCCAATTGTTATATGATAAAATGTATCTAATAGCTAAAATAAAAGTCTTAAAGGGAAAGAAATAAATAACTTTACATATTATAAAAAATAATTTTTTGATTTGAATTATAAAAAAAAATTGGAATACCGCCAGAGATTTGTTCTATAAACCCCGGTATATGTTTTAAACCAACTAAACTACGGTCACCTTGGATTTAGTTGTTAACTATTTACTTAAAATACTAATTAAATTTTTTAATTTACCTATTACCAAAGAAAAGTCCATTTTTATCAAATAATCTTAAATTTTAAGTTATCATAAATTAACAATATCGATCCAATCTGTAACTGCAATGTAAACTATGATATTTGACTTTGATTTGCTTTCATTTGCTTTTATTTATTTAAGGAATAGTTTTTCCATTTCCGGATAAAGTACTCAATAATTATCAGCGGGGTAAATAAAAAAGTATCGCATTGAAATTATAGCACAAATGGTAATAATTATGCTGAATGTCATTTTCTGATGCGAAATATATATATATATATATATATATATATATATATATATATATATATATATATTTTCAATTTTCATGTCAATAGTTACCGAGAACTTTATGTGGAGATAGAAAAACCATATTAAATATAAATGGAGTAAATTTTATACTCTTACTTCATTTCATACTTTTCAGTTTTTTGTATTGTCCTGAATATATAGTCATATTACTGTAATAAATAGGAGAAAAGTGTAAATTTTATTGTTTTCAGTTGTCAATTGCCATTTCATTTGTTCTCGTGTGTATTCGATTCTATTAGGCGGACTATATGAAATATATAAATTTTTAAATAAAAATGAGGTAATAAATTCCACGTGTGCTCTGCATCTAATAGCAGGTGTGCCACCATAGCAATTACAAACAAATATGTCATAATTTGAAGAGGTGTGCCCGAGTGATGCACGCCCCTGAGTGTGTTATTGCAGGTGCGACGCGATGCGTGTTCGCGCAACTGTTCTCGGCAGCGTTCAACTGTTCACGTGAAATATCCGCCGAAATCTAAATCGATTCGTTGCCAATGTCGAGATGAAACTATAGATTGAACCAAACGTAGTCTTCGATATTGTTTGCGAATAAGATTGGAGATGTTCTGAATGTTTACAGGGCATTTGTTTGAAGGAAAAGATTTTAGAGAAACTGTTATGACAGTTTCTCAATATTTTACTACTGAATATGCAGCAACCATGCCATTTTTCACAATTGACAAAATAAAATAAATATATCATCACGCCTTCTACCCATTACTGGGTGTGGCAGTCTGCCGAAGCAGATCTCGGTAATTGATATATTTATTAGTCATCGTCAAACATTTTCATCCAAACATACCATCCTCACTTCAACCACTTCCATAGATCACTCCATATAAACTCATTCATTTATATATTTATGATATAGGATAATTAGAAAAGTGTATGTATTGAAGAAATTTTTACCAAAAAATATTCTTTTTTAATGATATGTTTTTCCATAGCTAGGTAGATAACATAAATACGCCCTCGTATATACGTATAAAAGAATATTGAAATATTACATAAGTTTTTTTTCCAGAATGCGAAAAATATAAAGTCATCCAGACAGTGACAGTTATCCGATAAAAAATTAACATTTTATGTGTCGTTTTTTTGAAATTTCCACAGAGACTAAATAACTTTTTTTGATATATTATTCAAAGAATTTCAAAGCTATAAACCGTATCGGTACAATTTAATATTTCACAATTGCAATATTTTAAAGCTACCTCTGTGGCTCCCACACCACCAATATCTTTGGAGGCCGTGATTTGACGACAGAGTGCCACACTCAGTAATGGGTAGAAGGCGTGATGATATGTTTATTTATTTACAATTGCAATATTTGTTTAATATTTCGCAAATAAAAGACACATAAAAATTAATGAAATAAAATAAATTCTAATATCCATGAACATCCTTTTGAGTCGATCGTTCCAGTAATGAAAATTAAATCGGAAATATAACATCAATTTCCGCAATCTTAATAAAATCATTTGATAGCTATACCATTCGTTCCCTACAGCGAAATAAAATAAACATGAAAACGAAATCTATAAGCTATTCAGCCGCTTCGAAAATATTAATAACCACAAAAATACATCGAAATATTTTTTGCAGATCAATAACACTGAATTCAAATTCGCGAATACGTATACATACATCTTGTCATATTGACAGAAAATTTACTTCTCGAGCGAGGGCGACCATGTCAGCTATTCATGAATTTTTTACTAACTTTTTATATCACATAACATTTGAAAATGAATTTTTTTTTTTGGATATTGAATATATTTTGTGAGGAAGATCGTTATTTTGAAGTTAGTAAATTTAAATGCAAATCCTGTAAGTATGATGAATGTAGATACAAACTTGAGGCTATTTTCTTTTTCGTTCTACTTCTTGATTTAATGTCATATTTTGCTCGATACATCCGCAGTGATGTATTAAGTTTTTCAATCTATAAGAAAGATCATAATTCTTTCTGACGTTGCTCTATTGATGAGGGTAGATAAAATTCTATTGAGAACTTTTGTTTTCCACCTGACATAAAACTAAGAGGAAATAGAAAATAAATTGGCTTCGACCGCGAAATAATCCAAAGACTGATTTTCTTTTTTCATATTAAATGAAAAGTCTTTTGTAAGCATGAAATGTTTTTAATTCTGCGTTTCACAAACTGTTTATGAGTGGGTCGCGAGTCAATTTTTTGTGGGTCACAACATTGAATGTATATATTTATATTTTTAAGATTTAAAACGGTAACATTACTACTGGCATATCGTCGAGGGCCGAAGAAGAACTTATTGACGTAATTTACGTAGCAAAATGACACAATTCTGTCTGTTTGTTTAACAAACTTTACTAATTATTTTTACTGAAGCTTTGAAGGTATTTTTACCTTTTTCATGTTCAGTTGGAATAATAAAATAACTAGATTCAAGTGGTAGAGCTTTTTAATATATATTTATTAAAATAAATTCTTGACCGTACATCATATTTAATATAATATAAAATCATACCATAAATGATATCTTTATTGCTGAAATATGAAAGTGTTAGTTGAATAATTTAAAACGTTCGCACTGCCATATTGCAATGACGTAGTTGCATTAAGCCAATTACAGAGCTTTGTCTGAAACGTTTGTCGGTGCTCAAGAAGACGAAGAAGAAATAAGCATTCAGCATTCTACGGTTCTACCAATGACGTATAATACTAGACGAATTATGCCGTATTCAAGTCAATGCAGTGTTGTGAAGCAGAGAGGAATGGAATAACTTTTGGGTCCGCCGGATGCGCGGCATGGAGCGAGTACACTTTGATGTTATGCAAGTTGCTTCTTGCCGCGCACCCGCCTCACCAACCAGTTATTCTATCCCTTTCTGACTCACAACAAACGCCGATGTTATCCGTCTAGTTATGTTTTGTCTGAGTTACGTGTTATTTATCTCTGTCTTATCTGTCTCTCTTTAAGCTAAGATGCAACTACGTCATATTAATTTGTTTCGAAAGTTTAAATATTTTTATCATGCTTAATACAAGTTTTTTAATAAAATAAAAAATTTGGGTATAATTATTTTATTACGTAGATTAATATATAAAAAATTCAAAAAAGTCTTGAAAGGCCCATTGATCTGGACGTCATTACCGTCATTAAGAGCAATCGAAAATTAGCGCACCGTTCACACATCTCTCAATATTAGTAATATTTTTTGTAAAATTATGTTTGTTAATAAATATAGTATATTACATAATAAGTATAAATATATCATCACGCCTTTTACCCATTACTGGGTGTGGCACTCTGCCGAAGCAGATCTCAATAAGTGATATATTTATGCGCGTGAAGTGCGGTTGCCAGCCGTCAAATCACGACCCTCAAAGACGTTAGAGGTGAGGGAGCCACAGGGGTAATTTTAAATTGGTGAAAATGTTTTGTCGGCTGTGGGGATCGAACCAGGATTCTTTGGATCCACAGGCCGACTTGATACCACTGAGCCATTACCCGATATAAATAAATATATTATACCCATTACTGGATGCGGCATTTTCCCGTAACAGATCTTGTGTGAAATGCGGTTACCAGCCGTCAAATTGCGCCTTCCTTAAGATGTTAGTGGGTTAGTTTTACGGTGATGAAAATTATTTGTCGGATGTGGAAATCGAACCTGGGTTCTCTAATCCACAGGCCGACTCGATACAACTGAGCCACCTACTCCATAAATTTA
Organism: Pterostichus madidus; assembly: GCA_911728475.2. NCBI lineage: Eukaryota > Metazoa > Arthropoda > Insecta > Coleoptera > Carabidae > Pterostichus > Pterostichus madidus. Next base: position 22,169,771 of record OU452312.1, read on the forward strand.
GATTAAAATAATCTAATGAAAAAAAGATATCTTATTCCGTGATATTTTATAACAATATTTATTTATTTGCTTTGTATAAAACTAATTTAATCCCAATTATTGAACAATTTGCTACCACCTGTGCCATGACCCCATTACATAATAAGTCAAGAAAGTAATGTTTTAGTTAACACAGGCCGAGTACTTATTTTAATCCACTGAGACAAGTTTAAACACTCTTCTGTCGTATTATGTATACTATTTTGCCTGAAACCGTTTAATTTAATCAATAATTAATAATAGATAATTCAAAATGTTTAAATTTATTGATATGAATTATATTAACAGCGGACTATATATCCAAGGTCAACAGTCAAGTAAAATACAAAACAGTCAGGTAAAGTCTTTACCAGACTGTTTTGTACTTTATCAGACTATTATTTTTGTTTTAACCTTGGACTGTTGTTTGTGAAAATCTACTTTCCATATTAAAATTGATCAGGAAAGTCGATACTTTCTTACTGATGTCAGGAAAAATATGTTTCTTTATAGAAGTTCCTTCGAAAAGGACCTGTGCTGTTCATTGGGATGGTGTTTTGTAAGCGACGTTAAAATAAATGTGAAGCAAATGAAATAAAAAGATAAAAGAAGTTTTTCCTAACTAGTCAAGTATATAGCTCTGAAAAAAATAAATGTTGGTCGCTATAAATTGGATTTCTAAAAAGTGGATCGCAATGTTTAAAAGTTTGGGAACTTCTGCTCTAATTCATGAGATATGTAATAATTTAACGCGACAAATTGTTTTATGTACTTAGCTCGGTAGAGATAATATAATAATAATAATAATAATAATTGTCAACGGCCATGGCTGCGCTCGTTGGTACTGATCTAAGCGATAACGCGAGTTAATTAACGTTGCGCGCGGGTAGTATTTGGATGGGTGACCGTCCAGAGAAAAACTCGCGTTGCTGTTGACCATAACACCTAAAACGCAGATCAGGGCGTAATGGCGGCGTATGACCTTGGTAGTTGGTCCGCCAAAGAATCCAAAAAAAAAATAATACTTTTATTCCATTGGAAAATGTTACATTTTATAGGAAGCGTCAATATACAAAAAATGATATAAGTAGTAGGGATAGAAGGGAAACATTATCACAACGTACAAAAAAAATCGTTTATATTATAAAAACATTTATCGAGAAGCATTGTTTTAAGTTTTATTTTGAAACTATTTAGAGTATTAGCATTTTTAATTTCAGGTAGAAGTTTATTAAAGATTTTTATTCCAATAACATTCGGTGAGTTTTTGGCACAGTTTAATCTGCAAAATGGGATTCCAAATTCATTTTTCCTCCTAGTATTGTATTCATGTTGATCTTTCTTACAAGAAAATTTAATTTTATTTAGAAATATGTATTTACAAATCTCGTAAATAAAGAGGCAAGGAAGAGTCAGTATATTTAAGGCTTTAAAAATGTGTCTACATGAATCGGTATTTCTAATACCCGTTAAGCATCTTAATGCTTTTTTCTGAGCAATGAAGACTTTATCAGCTGAAGCCCCTGGCACATATAGCGTCAAAACTCCGAGTCTGCTACAAACTGCTGAAAAACTGAGAGTCACGTCCAAAACGGGTGACACATATAGAGTCTGTGTTTCTGACAGTCAGAATTAAATATTTGTTAATTTTAACGTGTTATTTATTAATTTGTATTATTTAAAATATTTATCGACTATTAAGAAGTATAAAAACTATAAACTACGAAATATAAAACAAAAAATTAAATTACAAAAAAAATTATATGAACTATAAATGAAATATAAAAACTTAAATGTATTATTTAAAATATTTATAGACTATTAAGAAATATAAAAACTATAAACTAGGATTAATAAAACAAAAAATTAAATTAAAAAAAATTGACATGAACTATAAATGAAATATGAAATCTTAAAAGTTTCGAACTATGTATAAAGTAAATGAATTTAACTATAAAAATGTACAAAAATCAAACAAGAACATAAACAATAATAATTCATACGTCAAACAACAAAGGAAGATAGCGAAAAAACCAGCATCATAATGAAGTTGGTTTTCGGCAGTCGTGACTGCTGAAAATAGAGGCGTTTCTATTTTTGGCAGTCAAATGGTAGACTCGGAGTCTTGACGCTATATGTGCCAGGGGCTTAATGTTGAAACGCCCCAGAAGACGATACCGTATCTCAAAAGTGAACCCACTTTTGCGAACATTTGTGTATTACTTTGTGTATTACTTACAATCATTAATCTAATTATTAGCCTGGAACAGTTAACGTATAAATCGAAACAATAGGTACGAGTATATCTATTAAATCTTTATTCGTGTATAAAACGAAGAAAATAAAAAAATGGAAGTAAAAGGAAGTTAAAAATTATTAAATCTAAGAGAACGAGATTTAAAACGGATATAACAAAATTATATGATTTCTACCTTTTCCTTCCTTCCATTTACAATCAATTTACTTCATTTTGTTCATTCGAACCAATTTTACTATTCTTACGAAAAACAACATAAAACATGTATAAAATTGTTTCTTTATTTAGTCTAATACGCCGAAATCTGTTAACTATTTTTGAATTATTCAGCTACTTAATAAATAAATATATTTTTCAAACAAATACAATATACTTTAATTCTGTATTGCCTTCACATGCTCTAGGTGCCTTGCTATATCAATGACATTACACCATGTTATAAGCCATGAATTTTTATGACGTTTCATCCACAACGTTTATAGTAAATATCGAAATGTTAAAATAGAAAGCAGGAATTTACAATTTACTATAACTGTCAGCCCGCTGTATACAATCAATATTTGTCATCGAATATATATATATATATATATATATATATATATATATATATATATATATATATATATATATATATATATACATTTTATTGATTAAATTGTTATTCTGGCGTTAATAACATTTTCCATACTTTATATACATTTTTTGTATTGTATTTCCAATTTAAAATGTAAATCTAAAAAAATATACAAATGTATGCAAGATTATTTCATTCGAAATAAATTCAACCAATCAGATAACCTCATTTTCTATTGTTTTGCATTTTACATAAATAAATAAAAGGCACCCAGCCCTTGAATCGGAATTAAATTACAGGTAGCTTTTTCATAGGAAATTTCGAGCTTCTTGAAGACATACGAGGCTGGAACTCATCCAGCCTCGTATGTCACAGAAACAAGACACTTAAGGAAGTACTAGCGTGAAAAAAAAATGTTGCAGATATGAATGAAATTTGGCGCACGTAAACATTGGATAGTCATACGCATCCTGTTAAAATATGAAACACATTCATCGTCTGTGAACAAATATATTCGCTTGTAAAGTTGAGTTCTTATACATGGGGCTTATGGCGATCATCACTCAGAATCACACATATTTGGTTTGTGTACCTCTAAAAATTTTCAGTTTCATTTGGAAAACTAGTATGATGTTCTAGAACTATCCATGTGTATTGTGTCAGAAGGAGAAAGTTTTTTATCGTTTAGTAATGGATATATAGCCATGCAAAGCCTTGTTTTTAACGAAAAATTTAGACTCCCAATTTATAATGGCAACACCACACGGTGGTATGGTATTTGAAAATTCACTAGACCAACAATCTGTTAACAATTCATGATATTCAAATCATAATAGGTATAAAACACTTATTTTATTCAATTTGTATATTTTTCTAAGCGTCAGTTTCGCCACTCGACAACCGATGGCGCCACCGTCACACTAGTACTACCTTAACAGGCAGATTCATAAAGCAGATTAGGGCTAACACCATTTTTTATTTTGTTTTTAATTCTCTTTTCAATGTACGAAACAAGTTTATTTTAACTTGAGTTAAAAAGAGAGATAATTATAATCAAATTTAATTCATTTCTTGAATCTGACTTAATTTGAAACAGAGTTATATATATAATATTATAACGTATGTCGAATGAGAGATTAGTGAAACAGGTATATGTTGGTGAAATTGAAGGTGAAAGATTGCGTGGGCGACCTATGAATAAATGGATGAATATGATAGAAGGATTGTTGCGTGAACGAAAGTTTCCGAGTACGAGGAACAAACGTGCTTGTATGAAAGGAATTATGAATGTGGATGAAGCAAAAGTGGTGTGTCAGGATAGGAACGTTTGGCGAAGATTAATTGCGGAATGAATCTGATGATTTCAGAAATGTGCAGGGTTTTAAATTTTAGTTTCGTTGTTTAGTAATTTCATTAGAGTGTTTACCTGTAATTGTGTGAAATTCACTTTCAAAAACAAGCGCAGGGACGACACTCCCTTCGTTTCTTATCTTTTTTATTCTTTTCTGATCTTACATTGAGTGTTTAACTGCAATTGTGTGGAATTCACTTCCAAAAACAAGCGTAGAGCGACACTCCCTTTCTTTCTTATCTTTTAATTCATTTTCAGTTATTACGTAGTGTTTAACTGCAATTGTGTGAAATTCACTTTCAAAAACAAGCGCAGGGCGATGCTCCCTCCCTTTCTTATCTTTTTGTTTCATTTTCAGTTACTGCATTGTGTGGTCTTTTCTTTCATATATAAGTACAGACTATCGCTTTCATCTTTTCTAATCTTGTAGATTCGTTGTTAGTTTCGTTATTTTTTCGTTGTTGGGAGTGAACGTGAGTAATTTGAGATTTTTTATGCATGCGTTGTGTGCGTTGAAGAAGGAAAGTGAGTGGTAGGTGAGGGGGAGTGATGTGATTGAAGGTTTGTTGTGTGATAGTAGTTTCGAGTGTATAAATGAATGAGTTTATATGGTGTGATCTTTGAGGGTGGTTGAAATGAGGGTGGTGTGTTTGGATCAGAGTGTTTGACGATGATTGGTTGTTTGATGGGTGTGATGAGTGAATGTTTTATGAGTGATTTTAGGGTTCGTGCTACCCCATTTGTTGGGATATGGCGTGAAGATATGTATGTATGTATGTATGTATATTAAAAACGGTGTTAGCGCTAATCCGTTTTATGAATCTACCTGTAAATGTTTCTTACGTTTGCCAATATTATATTTCATTAAACACGCCAATTTAGTAATATTTTGCAAATATAATGCAGTATTTTTTTACTTTTACTTCATAGGAATAAAAAGTGCTTGCTATAAAATTTTAAGAAATAATTTCTACATATACCTCTCGTAAAAAAAAAATTAAACTAATAGTGGAACTCTGTGACAAATCTATAAGATTATAGATTCGTAAATCTGTAAATAATGAACAAAATCACATCGATATTTGTTGATACGTAGAAAATATTTCGTAAGGCTGTAAGTTTCGTTGCGATTTTGTTCATCATTTACAGATTTACAGTTCTATAATACTTATGGATTTACACGGAATTCCACCATGAATTTAGCATGTCTGCTTGGATTATTTTTAACATTTTGCTTTTAAGAAAGAGATTTCGCACATAGTAATTTCAAATCAATTTTATCAAATTATTATGTACTCAAACTCATTCTAAGCAAAATTTTATAAATAAGCCAGACATGTCAAATTTAATCGATTTAATTCGTAGCTCTCTGGATATGATGGTTAAACATATGCAACAAACAGATAACTATATTAAAAACCTTTAAAAATGCAAAATTTGAGTTTATAATTTCACTTAATTTTTGTTTAAAACGCACACAATGTAAAAAAAAATGCCAACATACACCGAATAAATATGCAAAAGCATATAATCTGCTTTCTAAAGATTAGTTCAGAATTTGTTTAATCCTTTATGAGAATATGGTGTGGATTAAAATGATTGAATCAAAGTGCAGGATTACTAGCTAATCCTTATTTGAGAATTTGGTAGATAAAATTTACAATTAAAAATAAACAAACTAGTAGAAAGGATTAGTATAAATTGGAAAGCAATTTGGTTTTTTAAAATAAATACAGCGTGATTAGAAATAAGTGTTTCAGTTGGAAATAAAATATAAAACTTGAAATTGGTAAGACTGAAACATAAATTTATTTTCTGTTGTTGACAGTGACATTTGAAAATTTAAATTATTAAAAATCATTGTTTCCCTTACCAACATCCTTTTATTACTTACGGAACAATAATCTAAAGTATCTCTATCACTCAATCAATTTGTATTTATTATAAAAATGACATGTGAAATATTATTTCCATTTTTACCTGGCATTGTGCCAATTGTGGAATAAAAAGATCCCCAGAATTGTATTGATAACTGAAACACTACTTTTGATCGCTCTATACGAGCCCGACCCCACTTCAGTTGGCCCAATTTTATTTTTCGTTTGAAGTTATATTTTATAGTTTTATTTCTCATGTAGTATGCAAGAAAACGAAATGTAATTTTAATGAAACATATACTAGTATACACAGATAAAACTTCAAGTCAATCGATACATACATCTAGAAATGACAGCCATTGAAAGAGGAAGTAAACATTTCTGATTTAACTAAAAAAAATTGTTTTTTTAAAAACTGTATAATAATAAGGTTTGTTTTAAATAATAATTAACTTCAATTTCATCCGACAAACTGCCCACAAGATAATAAGCATGATAGTTCATTTGTGTATTAATTTAGTTTATGTGACAAAAAAAAATTAAGAGTTAAACTGCTATACATTTTCAGGCAGATTCACAAAACGGATTAGCGCTAACACCATTTTTTATTTAATTTTTAACTCTCTTTTCAATGTACGAAACAAGTTTATTTTAACAGGAGATAAAAAGAGAGTTAATTAGCATCAAATTTAGTTCATTTCTTTATTCTGTTTTAATTTGAAACAGAGTTATATATAATATTAAAAACGGTGTTAACGCTAATCCGTTTTATGAATCTGCCTGTTTGTTTTTAAGGTATATTTAATGTTAAATTTAGTTAAAAATGTTAAAAATTAATTATAGAATTTAGTAAATATAAGATACCTGGATTTGTGGTATTATTAAATTTTTAACGATAAAATTAAATTCGGGCCAACTGAAGTGGGAACGGGCTCGTACATAGACTATTAAAGTTTAAGTCAATATTATGACTTCTTTATCATAGAAAATTGTAAAATTTAATTGACTTCCATCCCTATTAAACAACCTTAACTGTATCGTAGTAATTTATAACATATTTACTCCAGGAACACATTAACCTGGTAACAATAATAACCGGGTTATGTAAAGATACATATGTAATGAAACAGTGTTGTGGATTTTTGACAATGTTTGTTCATGATGTCCGGAATGTTTACCGTGGGTGGGACTGGGTATGATGGTATAGATTGCATTCACGTGCGCGAGAGCTTTCGTTGTTCAGATGCTTGAATTATGAACAGGCTGGTGAAGCTCGGGCGCTCGACCCGCCCTAATTCCGAATCCGCCGCATCAGCTTCCAGTTAGGCACAGGAGGACCGGAGACCGGAGTCACGTGACTTGCACGACGCATACTAAATAGACGCTAACAACTACCGCAGACCCGTACTGGGAATTTGGTTTTATGAATAAATTTCAAGCATTCTGCGGTTGATGTGCAAATCTGTAAGAGTTGCGGAATGGTAAGGCGGTGAATGTAAATGTTGAATTTGTGTACGTTGGCACGACTGTGGACTTTCAGCAGTTACTAGATTTGTTCCGGAAGTGAAAATTTGAATGTCAATAGTTTCTTTTTTCGTCAAATGTTATAAAAGTCACACTTTTATGAATTGATGCACAAAGTATGAAGTTTTTTTAAACTAAATAAATAAGTATCCATAGCAACTGAGCAGCTACATAGAACTATAGCTGTATTCAATTTGCCACTTGGTTCATTTAAATCAGTTCAGATAAATTCGGCACATGACAAAATTAACTGAATTAAGCAAACAGATGCATTTATTGGGATGAATTACTTCAAAGTAAATTAGAATCTATAATTTTAGCACTGGAAATAAAGTTAGCAAAGCAAACTAGTGAAATAAATAAGTGATCTTGTTCAGTAAATGTAAGTTAGATCAGATCCAAATGGCAAATGGAATACGCCTTATATTGAATATTGCCCCACGACTTTAAACAACCAATAGCGTTTCATTATTTGACAAAGTTGTTATGGAAATGGATGAATTAATAAGTGATAATTGCACTAGTGCAATTACTGCGCTAATTTACACTAGTGTAAATACCGCGATAATTTTCTGTATAAAAAATGGACAGTTATACTCTAATGTTTTTTAGTTACGTAGCAACGAAGTTATCTGACATATGCCAAAATATTAATTTTGTAAAATTTTTGGTTTGCTTTCGTGAGGAAATATTCTTACCGAATATAACACGTGTATTGAATATTCCCAGAAATTTTTTCTCGTTGTTCACTCGGGCTTTTGTTGCTCTTAGAAACATAAACATTCGTGAGCTCAAAAAAATAAGGTTTGACTGACGTTATCAAGAAATATAACTAGATGAATGACATAGGGTGCTGTTACGTTTATATAGTGGTATAAATTCGGCCTGTGGATCCTGAGACCCCTGGTTCGATTCCCACAGGCGACAAACAATTTTCACCATTTTAAAACTACTGCTGTGGCTTCCCCACCACTGACATCTTTGGGCGCCGTGATTTGACGGCCGGTAATCGCACTTCACGCGCAAGATATATCACTTACCGAGATCTCCTTTGGTAGAGTGCCACACCCAGTAATGGATAGAAGGCGTGATGATATATTTATTTAAATATATATACAGTGTGGTCATGCAAAACCCGAACTTAGGCATATAACATGTGATATCAGTTTTTTGGTGCGCTTGCTTCCCAATTAATTTTATAGGAAAATACTTCAAATAATAGTTATAGAGAATAAAATTACGGATTTTTTGATATAACATACATATCATTTGTGTGTTTCATCAAAGCGCAAAAATTAATTAAATATTTGTAATATTCGTAAAAATAAAGCTATCCATGAAAAAATTTAAACAATTTTCTACTGTAAAAAATTTGGACAGTAGAAAATTGTTTAATTTTTTTCATGGATAGCTTTATTTTTACGAATATTACAAATGATATGTATGTTATATCAAAAAATCCGTAATTTTATTCTCTATAACTATTATTTGAAGTATTTTCCTATAAAATTAATTGGGAAGCAATGCGCACCAAAAAACTGATATCACATGTTATATGCCTATGTTCGGGTTGTGGATGAACACACTGTATATATATATATATATATATATATATATATATATATATATATATATATATATATATATATATATATATATATATATTTATTATTATTTTTTTTCTTTGGTTTCGCAGATATTTTAGAGACCGTGGATCTACTAACTTTTAGCACGTCCAATACTCTCTAATGAATTTTAAATTAACAAAGAAAATTAATGATATATTTACTAATTTACCTCTCGTACAGCACTTAAGCAGTCCATAATTTGTATATTCTTGTTCAAAATAAATTATTAAAATTAAAACGAAAAATAATTAATTTAATAAATGAATCGATACACAGTGTATATGTTACCGGTAAAGTATAAAATCCAGTCAATGTACAAAATTCTATTATATTAAAATGTATTCTTGGCTGCGCTTGCTTCGCACGCATTTCTAACAAATACTACGCCCGTAGAACACGTGTCCTACACCCATAAGCCGTTATATTCGATTTTGGCTCTAATTTACTTAAGCATTAAATGAGTTCTTGGCCAGGCTCGCTTCACTCGCATCGTATACAAACAAACCCTGAACCCGTAGGAACGCACGCTCCATACAGCCTTTATAGTTAAAGGTAATAATTTTTGACAAAATTTGAATGATTTAATGCTGCATTTTATATTTTGTCTGAATTTTATACTTTGCTGGTGAAATATGAATAGTTTTGCAACAAAAAAGTAAATAGTATTCATTAATTTAGTTGTGGATAGTTGTAGTATTATGGTTGTGCTCCTTTTTTTCAAGCAAGAGTTTTTGTGTTGCGGCATAAAAAAACTCCGACTTCATTTTTATCCAAAAATACTTCTAACGCTGAATTAGATTTCTTTTGTTCCCTCAAATAAATTAATTTTATAACTTTATTATATAGAAAAGTATACCGCAAATAGAACTCGAGGTATTCTTTTAGGTAAATTGTATTATATTTAAATTTAACTTTTCCTAAAAATTTTATAATAGATTAAAAGTATTACAAGCTTAAAATTTGTTGAAAAGAAGTAAAAAATTTGAAACACAATTTTTTTAAAACATTCTTTTATTAAGAAGCGACGTTTCGGCCACAATTCTGGCCATTATCAAGCGAAAAAACAAGAGTAAAACTGAAGTTACATAGTACAATAAATTTAAAACATGGTTCAAGAACCACTTTGTGAAACAAAAATTCTTGAGATGAACATCTCAATGGTCAACAATGTACAAAGAACAACTCACAAAAATTTTTGTACTATGTAACTTCAGTTTTACTCTTGTTTTTTCGCTTGATAATGGCCAGAATTGTGGCCGAAACGTCGCTTCTTAATAAAAGAATGTTTTAAAAAAATTGTGTTTCAAATTTTTTACTTCTTTTCAACAAATTTTAAGCCTGTAATCCTTTTAATCTATTATAAAATTAAATTCATATCTTTTCGACTTACTTAAAATATTTCTAAAAATTTTCCTAAAAATGTTGACAATTTAATTAAAAATAAAATAAAATTGTTTTAGAACTTATTTTCGTTTAATACCATTCTAATACAACAATAATGGTATCACAGTGTATATAACTATAACTAACATATATATTATGCTGTTGCAGGTCCAAACGAAACTATTCAACCAGTTTAAACTCTGCTGATGTGCTGACTGCTGATACCAAGAATGCAGTTGAGTGTAATTCGTCCGTACGTTAACATTTAGTAATGTTTTTTCGTTTGTCTTCTATGAAAAACAGTGTAAATTGTTTTGGTGTACCTATATTACGCGTCGCGAGTGTGTGTGTGAACTCTCCATATTTGTGAAAACTGTCAGTTACATTGGTAAAACTTCCTAAATCCAAAATGAAATAAGGTTAGTGTAATCAATTTCCATATTATTGTTTTGTAACTGCAAGAAGTGCAATATACATTGACAAAAGGATATGAGTCTTCGGAAGAGAAGTGAATTACTTTACCAACTCAAATATTATTGATGTTTTAAATATATTAGCATATATAACAATATTTTAAATCCAAGTTGTATAAGCGATCTTAGCAATCACTTGCTAGGGTTTAATATCCCTTTGTCAATGTCTAGCATATTGATATTTGAATATTTGACTCCGATTATATTGCGTTAGTGGTTGGAAGGATGAGTATACATTGGAGTTAATAAGGCTGGAGTCCTGGTTTTCAATTTTCAAGGGCTTCTCCAAATATAAATCTCGATTATTATCATTATGTGATGTGCAAAAATATTCATATTTTATAATTACAAGATATGTAGATTGGATATAATGTATAAAAATATTGATATTTTTGCTAAAACTCCAATATACCGACTTGCCTTATTTTGATATTTTGCCAAAAGCACTGTATATGAGTCGTTCATGTTTCCAGTGACTCTAAAACAACCTGACCAAACCTAACCGAACCTGACCTATCCACCACTCGAAACTATCATTACAACGTTTACAACGTTCAAAACATACTAACTTTCAACAACCAATGAACAAGTTTACTATAGGACTAGAACTATTCACTCTTTTAGAACCGATCGTATCATGTAAAGTGTCTAATTTAACGCATGCATTAAACTACTGTCAGTCGACAAGAGGGTTTAATGGAGTTTAGCCATATTTTTGATGGGAGACCATTTATTTGTTTTTAAAGCACGTAGTTCATTGATTAAAATATTTTTTGTACAGCAAAAATATAATTTTTGTTTAATGCCTACATTTTCTTTATTCTGCATATATAATAAATTTAAAGCAAAATTTGTTAATTTCATTGTTAGTATTTAAGTTTAAAATACGGTAATCTATAAACTAAAGTTGAATATTAAATCTTCAATAAAATATCATTATTCCTCATTAATTTGATGAACTTTTAACAAATCATATATTAATAAAATGCATTTTTCGCAAAGCTCGCTTCGCTTACGATATCGGGAAATAAACTCTAAGCCATAGAATACCTTACTTAAACTGAAGCCGTTAAACTTGGTTTTAGCTAAATATATGGACCGTTTATTTTGAAAGTGGTGTAAGTCTTGTTTCGAGAAAATTAAAGGTTAACATATTTAACGCAATTTCTCTTACCGGCCAATTTTAAATTGAACAAAGCATGAACATTTTTTGAGAAATTAAATACGAACTAGTTATAAATAAAAAGTTTACACTAAATTAAGCATAAATTACGTGATATCTCATTTTTTGTCAAAAATGGACTTACACAACTTTCAAAATAAACGGTCCATATATTGATAGACTTGCAATGAACTATAGAATAGCGCCCCTTCTTCCATATATAAGAGGAAAAATAAAAAGCATAACAGTAAAAAAAATTGAAAAATACAATAAAAAAGGTAGTTACATATAAACTGTTATACATATAGAAAATGTCGCTCTCAATTGCAATTATTGCCAGATTCATAAACCTTTTCTTGAGATACGAGTATACTAGATCAAAAATAATTTTTATCATTTTTAAACTACTACACTAACTGAAATTGAAATCAATATTCTTAATTCAACTTTCAAATCAGGAAACGACGGTAAATTGTTCAACTTAATTGATTTCCAATAATTTATTTTTGTTACAAATTAATATTAGTATTCATTTATGATTGCTTTATTATTTTGTGATTTTTTTCGACACGCGGCACCCGAAGACAGTGGTGTTATAACTCGAAGGTTAGAATACTCTCCTCACAAGCGAGAGTTAGTTAATCCTGGCTGATCATTGATTGCATGGAAGTTTTTATTCTCGATTATGTATTAAGTGGTTGATTTCAACAATAACCAAAAATACATCTGTGTCCTAGTGATTAAAATTCCACTATAATCTATTGTGGACGATTAATTGCGAAATGAATCTGATGATTCAAGAAAAATGCAGGATTTTTTATTTTAGTTTTGTTGTTTAGCATTTTCATTAGAGTGTTTACCTGCAATTGTGTGAAATTTACTTTCAAAAACAAGCGCAGGGATGACACTCCCTTCGTTTCTTATCTTTCTTATTCATTTTCTGATCTTACATTGAGTGTTTAACTGCAATTGTGTGGAATTCAGTTTCAAAAACAAACGTAGAGCGACATTTCCTTCCTTTCTTATATTTTAATTCCTTTTCAGTTTTTACGTAGAGTGTTTAACTGCAATTGTGAGGAATTCACTTTCAAAAACAAGCACAAGGTAACACTCTCTTCCTTTCTTATATTTTTGTTTCATTTTCAGTTACTGCATTATGTAGACTTTTCTTTTACATTTATATGTGCAGGCTGTCGCTTTCATCTTTTCTAATCTTTGTAGATTCGTTGTTAGGAGTAAGCGTGAGTAATTTGAGATGTTGTATGTTGTAAGCATATGTTATGTACGTCGAAGAAAGGAGATGAATGATAAGTGAATAGGAATTAATGAATAGATGTGATTGAAGGTTTGTTGTGTGATAAATGATTTCGAGTGTAATAAATAAATGAGTTATATGAATGTGGTTAGAGTGAGGGTTGTGTGTTTGGATGATAATGTTTGACGAGGGCTGATTATTTGATGAATGTAATGAGTGAATATTTAAGGGTTCGTGCTACCCTATTTGGTAGGATATAGCGTGAAGATATGTATATGTATGTATCTATTGGCTTTTTATATTATAACTCAGATTAAATTCCTGTTGTGCAACGAATTAAATTAATATTTCGATTGTATTAAATACGTAAACAAATAACAGAGTCACAAAAGTATCATACCAAGCGTGATACAAAGAATACTTTTGTTATCCCACTAATCTCAGATTCAGTTCCAATTCTTTGTATTGTTTACGCTGTCTGGTAGAAGTGAACCAAAAAATATCTCGCTTATTTGTTCTGATTTTATTAATACAACATGATTTATACTACAACATCTATATGAAATAATAGCGGTTGTAAAATTATAGCATTTTCTGTTTTCTAGTAATTAAATAAATAAATATATCATCACGCCTTTTACCCATTACTGGGTGTGGCACTCTGTCGAAGCTGATCTCGGTAAGTGATATATTTATGCGCGTGAAGTGCGGTTACAAGTCATCAAATCACGGTCCCCAAAGATGTTAGTGGAGGGGGGCCACAAGGGTATTTTTAATTTGGTGAAAATTGTTTGTCGGTTGTGGGAATCGAACCGGGGTTCCCAGAATTCACAGGCCGACTCGATACCACTGAGCCACTACCCCATTAGTAATTAAATGAATCTTTCAAATTTCAAATAAAACATGTAGGCCGGTATCACAAGCTCCGTTTTTGGATGTTTTACGAGCACTGTTTTAACATGGTAAAGATAGCTAAATACAGGCGCGGTGGTTGAACGTGTTAATGCCAAGGACGTTGAAAGGAGGGGGTATGGCATTACGATACTGTAGTTGCTTGAAGTAAGGCTTGGGCAAGGGAAAGAGACAACAATAGTTTTTCTGCACCGTGCTTAGCCAAATCTCTTCTTCTTCCAAATAATTTGAATTTTTGTGTAAGAAAAGTGACGTTTAGACGTTGTCTGGGGGCGTTGTTGTATGTGAATATAACCACGATGTGTTAATTTGTGTTTCAATCGTTGCGCAGTGTGGAATTGGACATATTTTTTCTGGATAAGATGGTAACTACTAAGTGTTTAGTTTGTACACTTATGTTTGTTGAAGTAATTGTAGTTTTGATTTGTTTAAAAACAAATTTGATATTTATTCTTAAACTTCCTCTTCATATTAACGGGTTTTATATTTATTATTAATAGTAAATATTGTTCAACGATAAGAATTACAAATAATTATTTTAATCGATAGATCACACTAATAATAAACGTTGATAATTTCAGTTTCCTTGTACAAATTTATAATCTTTTAGGGAGAATGATTCTGTTCTGTCCTGTTTAAATTTCAAATCTCTTTATGACACATACGCAATAGCAGGGGCTAAGTACGGTACAGGAAATAATACTTCTGGCTCTGTCAATCTGCCGAGCCTCACAATCTTTACTTTATGCCGTATCCCCTCCTTTCAACGTCCTTGGTTAATGCACACCTCTTAACATACTGTAATGTCACCCGAACCAAGGTTCGTCAGTTTGAATCTGCCTGTCGACAAAGTATGATTTGTAGTTAAATAAAAAATACAGTTACTTGTCTTAATCATACTCGGGCGCTTATACATATGCTTTAAAGTAACATCGACTACGGAAACCGGCAGTACGGCAGCGTAAAAATTGCGACTCGGTGTGCCCGGTAGGCTCAGGCCCGATTTGGGCTGTAGCGCCATTGAAGAAGAAAGATAGCTAAAACACCCAAATACACTGCTTTTAAAACAGGTAAAAACCAAATTTGTGGTACCAGTCAATATGTTTTGTTACAAATTTGAAAAGTACGTGAAATTTGCTTTACAATAGCACTAATTATGTCATATTCACCCTACTACAGCTGGGCCTGAAAACAGAAGCATATCAAGGTAGGTAAATAAATTACAATCTTGCTGATACTCATAATAAACGTAATTGCACTGATTGTTGTTTTCAACAATTGTTTAATTTTAGGGTCTACAGTTATAATATTCAACATGGAATAATTAAAGCGCTCGCCATTTTATTTTCGCAAAATGTAACATATGGCAAATTAAGCACTATTGTAAAGTAAATTTGTGGGGTAGCCTGTGGATTTAAGAACCCGGGTTCAATTCCCACAGCCGACAGATAATTTTCACCACATTTAAATTACTCCTGTGGCTCTCCTCCTCTAACATCTTTGAGTGCCGTGATTTGACGGCTAATAATCGCGCAAAATATTTCACTTACCGAGATCTGTTACTGCAAAGTACTACACATAGTATAGGTAGAAGGCGTGATGATATATTTATTTATTTGTAATTTTTATGGGGTGGCTAGCTCAGTGGTATGAAGTCGGCCTGTGGATCCTGAGAACCCTGGGTCGATTCCCACAGGCGACAAACAATTATCATCATTTCAAAAGCTACCCCTGTAGCTCCTCCACCACTAACATATTTGGGGGCTGTGATTTGACGACTGGTAACCGCACTTCACGCGCAAAATATATCACTTACCGAGATCTGCTTCGGTAGAGTGCCACACCCAGTAATGGGTAGAAGGCGTGATGATATATTTATTTATTTGTAAATTAAATTTTATGTACTTTTCGAACGTTAATAAAACATACTATGTTATATTTTAAATTTGAAGGATGCTATCAATTACTAGGAAACAGAAAGTGGTATCGAATAAGTCTGTGGATAATAAGTTTCAGATAGAGAAACAGAAAGCTCGGACCTTTTTTTTAAATGTTTGCAATTGGTACTGAATCTGCTGAGTCGCTTTCCCTCCTTCAAGTATTTACTTTGAACCATGCAAGTATTCACCAACTACATCGTAGTTGAATATATTCACTTTGATCTGTCGCCTAATGATCGTTTGTCAAACAAATTATTGTTGTGAGCTATGTAAATTAGCTTTCGAGGTCTGTTCCTAATTAAACGGTTTCTATTTTTATTGTCCTTATAGCTAAAACAGCTAAACACGTATACAGTTGCGGCAAAGAAAATACACGCACAGCAATTTGTGACAAAACAGTAGGAATATAAAATGTTCCAACTGTAGCAATTTAGAAATATAACAGAAATTTCAACTCAAAAAAACTAAATATTCTTAAGAAATGAATATTTCAATTGATTTCTATATTGCCAATATTTCCACAAGAATTTTGTAAATTTCCAATATTTCTAAACTCTATTGAACAAGCTGTTGGCACTAGGTGAAACATTGTAGAATAAATTCAAAAAAACACTCGTTTCACAAAAGGCGTGTTTCTTTGGACTGTGATTCGTAATCAAAGTGATCAAACTTAATATGATCATGAAGAATCATGTTTCTTCGTTCGTTATTCGTTATCCCTACTCTTTCATTTTGTGATCACGAAACGCCAACCCCCTACCCTTCTGAATCATACTTTTTCTATGATTCATGTTGACTGATTCACATCGAGGGTTTAAAAATGGCGTCTGATGATAAATTTATGTGCTCTATTTGTGGAATTAAGGGAAATTGGCTGCTTCTGGAAGAATGTTTAAATGGCTTACATGGACACTCATTTATGAAATTTTAAAATAGGTTAGTTTGTGTATTTGACATTTGCAGTTATTTTAACGTTCATACTATAGGATCGCGTCGATCGGGTTGGATTTGAATCATTATTCCTGTTCGATGTTTTCTTCAGTATCATATTTAATCATGATTCAACGCAATCACGATCAAAGGAATCATGATTTAGAAAATCACAATCACAGCCCAAAGAAACACGCCTATAATAGAAGAAAATTCTTTATTGTACAATTTTGGGTGTTTAGTCATATATCATCAGAAGAATAATGATAATAATAATAATAATAATAGTTCTGATGATGGCTTAACAACCGAAATTGTACAATAAAGAATTTTCTTCTATTTTGTGAAACAAACCGAGTGTTTTTTTGAATTTATACCAATATTTCATTTCCATGAAAACATTTCCATTTAGAAAGGCATGATGATTTATTTTTAAAATTTTTATGATCAAATTTTAATGTTTGTTTCTTAAAATACGCAAAATTTAGCGGGGTTTACCATAAGTACAAAATTTTAGTACCACTGATTTGACAGTTATTTCTAATTTATTAATTATTAATTTATTTATTTTACAATATCAGATTAGTGAGTATTCGTAATGTTTACAATTATAATTTAATTATTAATTAATATATAAGAAATAACTCTCAAACAAGTGTAAAAAGGTGAACTTCAGATAAATTGCACCATTTTTGAGAATTAAAAAAAAACCTTCCGTTACCGGTACATCATGTAATATATACCATTAAAGTTTTATCAAAAGTTTAAACTCTGTAGAAAAAGTCAACATTGAATAAATTAACTCTTCCTGTGGTTCTCGTTCACGTTCCGCTGAGATGTGTGTTTTATACTGCAATTTTTTTTTTTAATTAAAATTTTTATTGGCTTCTATCTATATAAAGTTATTGTAGCTTGATGCTTGGTAATCGTACTTCATTATATATAATGTACAGGGTGTTTCTATACCTATGCATGAAATTTAAATGGGTTATATAATTTGATATACGAGGGCAGGGTGAAAAGTCCCTGAAAAATAAAACAGATGGCGCCACAATCGCAAATCTCATGTGACATTTGTGATGTACCATCTTTAACTAGAAAGCATTAAAATTATCAGACTGATATGTCATTCAGTTCTATTTTGACACCCATCGAAAGCAAGCAACTTTGAATATTTTTGAAAACATGGAAATAAGTGAATTTTGCGTCTTGATTAAACATTATTTCTGCGTGGAAAAAACATTACGCAAACCAAAGCATCGCTTGTTAAACATTATGGGGACTCCTCACCATCGATTGGAACGATTCACAAGTGGTTTATTGATTTTCGTTGGGGTAGTATGACCACAAAGGACGCCGAACGTTCTGGTCGTCCAATTGAGGTTACAATGCCAGAAATCGTCGATAAAATCCATGGTATGATATTGGACGATCGGCGAGTTGAAGTGCATGAGATTGCTGAGGCTATGAGCATCTCAAACGAACGGGTACGGAACATTTTGCATAAATTTTTGAATATGAGAAAGCTATCTGCCAGATGGGTGCCGTATTGTGGACAACGTACCGGCGCACAGGTCCGCAGTCGCAATAGCAAAATTTCATGAATTGCGCTACGAATTGGTTCGTCATCCACCATGTTCTCCAGATTTGCCCCCCTGCGATTTTTATATATTTCCAAGCTTGAAGAAATGGCTCGGCGGAAAGAGATTTGGCTCCAACGATGAGGTCATCGCTGAGACAAACGCCTATTTTGAAGGATTGCCAAAATCGTATTATTTGGAAGAGATCGAAAAATTAGAAAAACGTTGGACGAAGTGTATCGAGCTACAAGGAGATTATGTTGAGAAATAAAATATGTTTTGACCAAATAAATCATTTCTTGTTTCATTTTTCAGGCACTTTTCATCCTGCCCTCGTACTGATTATAGAACAAAAAGTATTTTGTTTGTTTTGAAATTCGCAAAAATAAGTGCTCGTTATTTGAAGTGTACATTTTTAGTACCACTAGTTTGGTAGCATATTTAATTATTTATTAATCATATCAATAATTAAGTATAATAAACGAAACTAATTATAATTTAACATTATGTGTGAGTAATTAATAAATAATTAAATTTCAGTTGGAATTGATTAATGTTTTTGTGTTTATGGATACTTTTTTAATCTATTTATAATTTGTCTATAATAATTCTTATTCGTATTAATTTTCGTATTCTTTTCTAAATAACTGATATTTCATCAATAGAGGAAGAAAAGGTATTACGCCGAAATACTATTAGGAATGACTGAAAAGTCGATTGTTAGTCTTCATTTCTATCAAAGTATATGAAACTTATATAAATTACCTTTCATATATAGGTTTTTATTCATCATCTTATAATGTTCTTTCATTTATATATGTATATGTATTTCAAAAATCTCGTAATATGCCATATGCGAATAAGATTTTTCTATTACTAAAAAAATATTAAATAAAAGTAATCAAGCAGGGATTCTCGAACGGGGTTATGCGGACTAGTGCCAGAGAATACGCCTGAGTCTCTGTAGTGTTTCAAAAAAGTGTTAACATATGGGAAAAGTTTATTATTGATACAAATTCTATTTGGAAGAAATGTTTGTAATTATCCTTTAAATTTATTTTAAAAATATGAGAATGGTCGTCAAAAGTTTTTTGCTTACGAGACAGGAAAAAGTGTATTTAATTATACAAAACGCTTCTACGTGTCCGCGTTCTTTTTCTGCACACGGCGTCTAACTTTTTTTGTTATATTTTTAAATTTTTGTGGTGTAATATTCTTCGCGTATTTTTCTGATTAGCTCTTGTTATGTTCTTGATCGATTATAATAAATTAGATTTTTTAAATATCTCGATTAAAAAAATCCGGCTTCCATGCAGCGCACAGAGTGGTAAAGTTTTTACCAGACTGTTTTGTACTTTATCAAACTGTTATTTTTGTTGTAACCTTGGCTATTGGTAAAAATTAGAGTTGCAACGAATATTAGGCAACTATTCGGTATTCTGCCTATTCTGCAACTATTCCACTATTCGGCAGAACGCCGAATATTAGTTTAATATTCGGCCGAATACCGAATAGTTTGACAATATCTTAGCTAACACTTGAACCGCGGTAGGTACTTGATTTAGTTACTTAATTAATTAATAGGAAACAAATACAAATTTTTATTTAATTATTTATTCATTAACATAAAAAGTACATTCTAAATAAGCTTAAAAATAAACCGAAAATAGATTTCAATCAATAACTAAATAAAATATGAAGGATTAATCATAATTAAAATTTAAAAGTGGCAAATCGTGATGTAGAAAACAAGTTTTTCTGCATGTGCTGGAAGTAGTCTATTCCTTTTTTCGTCATATACGTTTCCTGCTTCTGAGAAAAGTCCCTCCGAGTAAACACTGCTCCGTGGAGCAGAAAGATAAATTCTAGCAAATTTTGTCAAGTAATTCGGAAATAGATTTTTATTTGCTGCCCACCACATATAGGTATTGTCACATCGTGATATACGTTTACATTTCAAGTATTCATCCAATTCCCTTGAAATCATGGCAAGTCCACATGTCAGACATTACAGAAATGGACATTTTTAAATTTTGTCCGGAATTATTTCATTCATAAAAAAAGGTCAACTTGGTATATTGTACCGTGGTAAAGCTTTCTTCATTAGTCTAGGAAAACCAAGTCTCTCAACTATAGTAACCGACTCGTTGTCAACAGCTAGCATTTCTGAAATTAAATAGTAATATTCTTTAGCCCTTACGTCGTTTATGTTCCAATGTTTAAATTTTTCTTGGCATATATTGTACACTTTATTTAAAAAATCAACTAAAACAATAAGTTCTAAACTACACAATATTAAGCAAACAAACTTGACACAAAACGCTCATTTGAGGAGTGATGCAGGAAGCGGGCCAGTCACCAACCAAATATGCAGAATATTCGCCGAATATTCGGTTATTCGGCATTCGGTCCCACCGTATATTCGGTATTCGGTAGATTTACTATTCGTTGCAACACTAGTAAAAATCTATTTTCCAAACTAAAATTATTCAGGAAAGTAGGCACTTTGTTGCCATTATTATTAAGCATTCTGTATGCAATAAATATGATTCGATGATTGATATATGAGTTTTAAAAGAAGCAAAACTTTTTCTATTCTATTTTTTTTTTGTCAGGTCAATAATAAAATTTTGTCTCATATGTTAACACATTTTTCAAACACTGTATAAAATGGCAGATTTCATTTGTTTTGATGACTGTGAAGCGAGCGGAGTGGTACGAAAATGCTGAGCACAAAATATGCTAAAAATAAATTGAACAAGTTGATTTCATCCATGCAGCTTAAAATTGGTAAGATTGAGAATCTGCGCAGAAATGATTGCTACGTTGCTACGTGACAGGGATGCGAATCCGATTTACAGGTTAAACTGAATGTTCTTATTATTCATATATTCTTTGATTTCTGTGATTTTATTTACCAAAAAATAGATGTTTTGCTCAATAATTATATTTGACATACAAATTTTGTATTTTATAATAACTATAATTTGTATTTATTTTTCTATCTTTATAATTTATGGAGCAATGGTTCAGTCGGCCTGTGGATCCTAAGAACTCTGATTCGATCCCCATAGCCGTCGAAACATTTTTACCAATTTAAAATTACCACTGTGGCTCTCTCATCATTAACATCTTTGGGGGCTGTGAATTGACGGCTGGTAACCGCACTTCACGCGCATAAATATATCACTCACCGAGAACTGCTTCGCCAGAGTGCCACACCCAGTAATGGGTAAAAGGTGTGATGATATATACCGGGTGACCCATTTTAAATAATCCACTGGAATATCTCGAAAAATATGCATCAGACAAAAAAATATTTCAAACAAAAGTGTATTGGTTTTGAGGGGGGCACCCGATGCTGTAATAATTTCTCCTCCCCTCACCCCCACGGGGTCGGGGAGGGGTGTAACTTTGAAATTTTAAATAAGAACCCCACTTTTTGTTTCATATTTGGATTCTACGCATAAAAATAAGTAAGTTTTGTCTGAACATTTTTTTTCGATTTGCGATAGATGGCGCTGCAAATGGTGTAATTCTATTTTTTCTCGATAAGTTATTTTTTCTGGTATTTTATGAAGGAGGATTGACACCAATGATTTTTTACCATTGACGTAAAGGAACATCATTTTACCGCCGGTATTAACGTTACCCGTTATACACCACGAGGAGGTTGCACGGTCGGATCTGAAAATTATTGATATAAACTTTAGAATTGAAATCGGCCAGTAAAACCTAATATCGGTCTACATTTTAAACCGATAATACTAGCCGATTTTACTAGCCGATTTCAATTGTACATAGTTAAACTGTTTAACTTCGTTTCAAAAGATACAAATAGCTTTCAACAGTATTCCTCGTGCAACTTTTTTGACAACCGTGAACAACTTCAAACGCCGAATTCATCTGTGTTAACAGGAAAATGGGGCGACTGTACAACCTCCTCGTGGTGTACATCGGGTAACGCTAATACCGGCGGTAAAATAATATTCCTTTACGTCAATGGTAAAAAATTACTGGTTTCAATCCTCCGCCATCTATCGCAAATCGAAAAAAAATGTTCAGACAAAACTTACTTATTTTTTTTGCGTAGAATCCAAATCTGAAATAAAAAGTGGGGGTCCGTATTTAAAATTTCAAAGTTACCCCCGTCCCCGACCCCGTGGGGGTGGGGGGAGGAGAAATTATTACAGCATCGGGTGGCCCCCTCAAAACCAATACACTTTTGTTTGAAATATTTTTTGTCTGATGCATATTTTTCGAGATATTCCAGTGGATGATTTAAAATGGGTCTCCCTGTATATATATATATTTTATAATTTTAGAATTTTTAAATATTTGTATTTTTTGTTCTTTGTTGTTTATATATTCCTAAATTGCCTAAATATTCACTACCTAAAAAAATCACTTGCAGTTCAAAGTTTGTAAGATATTTGCAATAGCTACAAAAATAAAAGTAAAAGTAAAATAGATTTCACAATTAACGGTTGTCAAATTGTTGAAAAAATAAACAGAAACTTGATCTATAATATTTACTTACTGTCCAGGGTGGATGGTAACCAAGGAAACCAACAGTACAATAAAAGTTCCATTTACTGTGTATAAATTTTGTCATTAATGAATAACTTACAGTACAGGTATTGTAAAAATAAATATACGTATTCCTTATCAATTTTTATGATTGTTATTATATTTTCTAACAATTGCAATTTTTTAATTTTGCAATGCAAGAGCTTATGGTTTATGTTACACAAGAAATGAAAGGTATAGTTGAGAAATAACTAAAACGCTAGAGGGAAATATCCAGAAAAACGTTTATTTTTTCATCATTTTATAATTGTTAAATTATTGTTCCAAGTTGTCAAAATTGCAATGTTTCATATAGCTATAAATGAATGAAACTGTAACAAAGAGCAGCAACTTAAAATATAGTTTTATTTTATTGAGATTTTTCTCTATCAAATCTGCTTCAAAAGATATATGCTAATTAATAAATATGTTATTACAAAAATTAATTTCGGTTCATCAAATTTATTAATGTATATAATTTCTGAATTCCCCAGATCACGTTTATGGCTTTCCCAGTTTGACACGATTTACATCTTGCAAGCATATATTTTTTTTTGTGAAACGTGAGATCGGTAATCTTTGGAGCAACGCGGCGATATCACTTACTTCTTGTCGCAAGGAAAAAGAAAACAACGTTTAGTTAGTGGTAGTTTATTTTTAATATAGATAACTCGACTCTTTAGCTTGTTCAAGATTGTATCCTTGGCTTAGATTGTTTTGTATCTTTATTAAATTTTGTTCATATATTGTCGTTTTTCATCGTCGTTCGAAAGTCGAAAGTAATGGTTAGAATCATTTAATGGATATTGGTTTCATTGTCAAAATCTCTTTTATTAGACATGGATTATATTTCAGCCAAGGTTATAGTCATCTTCAAGTCAAAACGTACAACGAAGGAATTAATACACCTATAACAATAAAATTATTCAGACATGTTAAAAGATTTTGAAATAAATGCTGAAAATAATGACTCGAAATTATAGTCTATCATCGCAAAATCTATGACGGTTTTGGTCTGAATATGGTCATAACCGTGTCTAAAACATAGTCCATATTTCTAAGAATAAAATTTTTGACAAATTAAGCCTGTGTCCATTAAATTATTTTAAACTTTTTCATCGTCGTTCATTCTCAGTTTCACCATTTTCATTTATTCATATTTCTAAAATATATGAACTATAAACACAAACTTGTATTTAATTATTCTCTCGGAATTATAATTAAAAAAAAAATAACTGGAACAACTGTGAACAAATGTCACATAATTATTTTCTATTTGATTTTAACAGTAACTGAATAATTAAAATACGTAGACTAATGGGATGGCTAGTTCAGTGGTATGGAGTCGGCCTGTGGATCCTGAGGTCCTTGGTTCGATTCCCACAGGCGACAAATTTTCATAATTTGAAAAAGCTATCCACCACTAACATCTTTGGGGGCCGTGATTTGACGACTGGTAACCGCACTTCACGCGCAAAATATATCACTTACCGAGATCTGCTTCAGCAGACTGCCACACCCAGTAATGGGTAGAAGGCGTGATGATATATTTATTTATTTTATTTAATTTAGATGCAAAATTAAATCATCCTGGCTTTTTTTAAAACTTTTCCTCTAAATTTCAAAAGTAGGTAATTAAAAAAGTAACGGAAACAGAGAAGCACGTTAATCGCTTATACCGCAGTTTTCGAGACACTTATATTTAATAATAATTAATAATGTATAAATTTGGGGTAGTGGCTCACTGGTATGGAGTCGGCTTGTGGATCCTAAGAACCCTGGTTCGATCGCCACAGCCGACAAACATTTTCCCCAATTTAAAATTACCCCTGTGGCTCCTCCATTACTAACATCTTTGGAGGCCGTAATTTGACGACTAATAACCGCATTTCACGCGCATAAATATATCACTTACCGAGATCTGCTTTGGCAGAGCGCCACACCCAGTAATGGGTAAAAGGCGTGATGACGTATTTATTTATTAATTTGTTATTTATGGGATGGCTAGCTCAATGGCATGAAGTCGGCCTGTGGATCCTGAGGTCCCTGGTTCGATTCCCACAGGCGACAAATTTTCATAATTTGAAAAAGCTATCCCTGTGGCTCCTCCACCACTAACATGTTTGGGGGCCGTGATTTGACGACTGGTAACCGCACTTCACGCGCAAAATATATCACTTACCGAGATCTGCTTCAGCAGAGTGCCACACCCAGTAATGGGTAGAAGGCGTGATGATATATTTATTTTTTTTTATTTTTTTTTTATTTAAATTTGAATCTAATAAAATTTTAACAAACTAAACTAAGAAATTCACTGCACAAAAATTTGTCTTAATGCGGCCCTGAAATGATGTGTGATCCTCCGATCACGAATCAGTCCAGGAAACTCAACAAGCTCTGCAACCTCTGACGTCACTACCCTTTTATCCTGAGGACCCTTCGATTCCGCGCTTTTTACTTCCTCTCTCTCCCCACCAGGGCAATCTGATAAATGCATTCAGCATTCAATCCAGATTAGATAAGTGGTTAACGCTGCACAATCGAAGCTACTGCCTGGTTTCAAGTTACCAGGAAACTTTCCAACGCAACGGACTTTAGTTTCCTGCCGCCTTCCTTTAATGTAAAGAGCTTTGCTTGCCGCAGATTTCTTTAATTAAACAACTTTTGCGAGGGCCAGGGCATATTTATAAGCGCTTTAATTTGGCCTCTAATATTCGCAAAAAAGTTAGACGCGTTTTACGAACATATTAAATTTAAATTATGAAAACTAGAGAACAAGAACAAGAACAAATATTTAGAATGAAGTACTTTGTTTATTTTAATGAAAATCGATGATTCGACAATACTTTGTTGTCCTTGCATATTGTAAGTACGTAGTACTTTCAAAATCATTATTTACTTTTCGCAATTTCTTTTCAAAGATTTAAGAGTCCCAGAAGGATTAAATTTCAAATTTAATCCCACCGGGATTAAATTGACAGGTACACAAGCATTACCGTAGCAACAAGTATATTATAAACCTCAAAATATTTCCCTTTATGTTGCCTAAGGTACCTAAAAATTTGTATAATGCTGACATTGTATAAAAAAATTAATAATTAATTTAAAATGTATGGCTGAAAGTGTAAAAATAATGTATATATCCCCCTTGTGATTATTTCTCTCGCCTCTGACTCGTGAAATAAACTTAACCCTAAGGATAAATTATGTACTTTAGTCCCTTGGTATATAATATACTATTTTGCACTTCCGCGAGCCAGTGACCTACTTTATTCTTCCTTTTCGAGGACTGAAGAATTACTTTTAATTCCGGAGGAATTAAATTGACAGGTAAACAAGCAAACCTCAAAATATTTCATTCTTTTTATTGTCAAGTCAATATCAAAATAAATCATAAATTTAAAATTTATGGCTGAAAGTGCGAAAAATAGTGTATGTACTCGAAGGTTAAGAACAAGTGAAAAATAAAATATGTTAATAGCTTTTACATTATATAATAACTTGTTATCCTACAGTTATAGAAAACAATAAAGAAGGTACAATTCAAATACAAAACAAAAATTAATAGGTATTTCTTAATTAGCAGTGGTAGCTTTAAGCTACAAAAAGTAGCTTTAAAAGTAGCTTCAGTTGTTATAACAATATTTTTAACCTAATAGAAAAAAAAAACATAGCTCGCTACAAGCTACAGCTATATTTTTTCACATTTAGCTAAGCTACAGCTACAGCTAAGATAAACGTAGCTAAGCTAGTAGCTAAGCTACAGAAGTAGCTAGCTACTGCCCAGCTCTGGTGTCAAACATCTGTGATTTAATACGTTACTAATTTTAAAACATACGACTGCGGTTAAGTGATGATTCAATTATAAACTGTCCCTGTACTGATATTAGAAATAATTTTTTGTTGTATAGCTTAGTAAATATATAGTAATAGGACTTCTCACTGTAGTTTTAAATATAAAACAAGTACAAAACTTTAATATAAATAATAGTTTTTATATAAAGAATTTTGATAATTTTATAATTCTTTATAATAGTACATAAAAGAATATGCAGTGTTTTTTGCATATTACAATATTCTTTTACATAAATTATGTCCTAAATGACCGTTAAACAATTGTAAAATTAAAATTAAGAATAAATATCAATTATACTAATAATAGCATGCATAGTTTATACAGCTTCATTATATTATTAACCTAAAAATAAAAATAAAATGATAAAATAAATGAAAGAACAGCAGAAATATAAAAAGTATAATACAATAATCTACTAATAAAATCAGATAAAATGCTTACAAATAAAGTACACAAAGAGGAAACCTCAGCGTGAAAACAACTCATGTACGACATGCGGATATAACAATGAACTTCCGTACCTTCTACAGCTTCTGTCACAATTTAAATCGCACAATTATTTCTTCCAATTCGTATATTTAAATTTTCTAACCGCATTTTTGCACTCCACCAATTAACCAAAAAATTCATTGGCAATATAAACAAACTTTGAGACACGATAAAACTTTCTCAAAAATGCTTAATTTGTGTGTCAATATCAAATTTGATGTGCTCACTGATTAAACTCGATTCTTTGATCAAAGTTGCTCGGAGGTTCGCCGCAAGGGTGTATGCCGTCTAGCGTGAACCCTCTCGCGTTCTGATGTGGTGTATGAGTATTTTGCGTGACCCCCTACCCCATTTACCCATTCTTCATCGCGCATGCGCGAAAAACCACTTAATACATCCCTGCAATCCTGAGTTCAAATCCCGCAACGCCACTTTGTTGTATTAACTTATTTGAATTTGCTTTGCCATCTTATGATTCCAGTTTTCATAAAGAGTCAAAATAAAAGATAAAAGTGATATTTTGTTTTTATTGCAGACGATCTGTTAAGTATTGAATTTGATAGTACTGTTAGGCATAAGCAACAATTGGTTGGACATTTGTACCGGATAATAAAATCAATAGTGAGCATGCGCGTTAGTACATAAATTTACTTGATTGCTATTTAATTTTATTTTGAATGTTAAGAAGAGTATTATTAACTCTTTTAGTTGGTTTTTGTTCCATTAAAATAACTTTTTAAGTATACAATTTATTAATTTAAGATGACATTTATTAGTAAATATAAATATATAATATTATTATACAATTACATTTATTTATTTAAAAATAAGTTTGATATTCGGTAGAATGTATATAAATAATAAAATTTTATCGAAGTTATAGGTAACTTTTATTAGAGTTCACATAGTTTCTGTAGAAATCTGTAGCATCCAGCAAGACATTTCTGTACAGCAAGTTATGCGCTTTACCGTTGTAAGGCGCTGTTGTAAAATTTTCTCATGTTTCAACGTTTCCTTCATAGTTGTCAGTCTTTCAAAACTCATATCACAATATTTCAACTGTTTTCATATTCCTACACAAAATTAATAAACAAAATAAATATAAAATCCTACTATTTATTGATTTTGGGAACTGCTATAGAATATATTTTAAACCATGTCATATATTGTGACATTTACGTTCTTCAATTTGAGATACTCATTACTTATTTATTTTGTTTTTATTATTTATACTTTTAATAAAGAGTTATTCACGATTAGTTTTAGGAGATTTACAGCCGTGACTAAAGTTTCACAGTAGCTTTTTGCTTTTTACCGTGTTTTTTCTTAAAATTCAAAATTAGTATTTCGTGATTATTTTCAATATTTTTTTATATTATTGCCATCATCGTAGTCATCATGCTGTTATGCATTTATTCAGCGGTTGCTATGTAAAAGGAAATTTGACGTTTATAATTTCATAAATAGGCGTATTCCATTTGCCATTTGGATCAGATCTAACTTACTTATACTGACCCAAATCATTTATTTATTTCGCTGCATTACTTCGCTCACTTTATTTCCAGTACTAGAATTACAGATTCTAATTTACTTTGAAGTAATTCACCCTAATAAGTGCATAAGTATGCTTAATTCAGTTCATTTAGTAATGTGTCAAATTTATCTGAACTGATTTAAGTGAACCAAGTGGCAAATGGAATACAGCTAATGTCATTCTGTTTTTAATGAATGTTAACAATCACTATACATATATTAATTAAATTTACAAGATTTAATGGAAAGTGCCAAAGAAATGCTAACCTCAACCTAGATTAAAGAAGTGACATGCGATTGTAATAATATTTATTAAATTAAATCTTAAATGTCACTTTTACAGCTTACAAAACTTTTAATGTCAAACGGCAAAAAAATCATTGTACTGGCGTGGTTATTTTGAGTAAAATATAATATATGATTATAGATTCCCTTAGTTTCGTACCTGCAAGAAATCCTTGTTTCTACTATTTTGTATAAATTTAATTCAACTGTTGAGGAAACAAAATAAAATCTAATAAAAAATAAAACAAATACTCGTTTGTTTTTACAATAAATTAACATTTAAGTCAAATGGAAGAAACCGTCTCCTTTCCTAACTGTAACAAAATAGTGAATAACATAACATCTTTGGGGGCCATGATTTGACGACTGGTGCGCATAAATATATCAGCTTCGGCAGAGTGCCACACCCAGTAATGGGTAAAAGACGTGATGATATATTTATTTACATATTTATTTATTTAATATTTGAAATTCAGGTTATACGTTCAAGCGATACTCGGGACATACTTCCCAGGGTTTCATTTTGCGTTGCCAATGCTTACTATTTAAGGAATTAAGTGGAATATGATATGTATTTCTTTAAAATGAGATTCTTAATACACTATTAAGGTTTTTAACATTATTTGTTGTTGTTATATTGCTATTAGAGTTGGCATTTGGAAAAATTCCAAAAAAGTAATTTACCAAAAAATAAATTTACCGGTAAAGTAATATTCATAATTTTGTTTCCTAACGAAATAGGTATTCGAAGTAATTTTCAGGAAACTTTCCTAGGAAATATTCAGTTTATTTTCATATTTCGCGCCTCAGTTTGATATGTTTTGCCGCTTTATAAGTAACCTCATTTTTGTTTGGACTTGTTCGCTTGCAAGTTTTTGATTCTACAAACTTAGAAGTATTTGGTATCAAAATAAAGTTTAAAGCATAAACAATAGAA
The DNA here is from genome assembly GCA_911728475.2 of Pterostichus madidus. Lineage (NCBI taxonomy): Eukaryota > Metazoa > Arthropoda > Insecta > Coleoptera > Carabidae > Pterostichus > Pterostichus madidus. The sequence continues at coordinate 22,200,304 of OU452312.1, forward strand.
AATTTCCGAAATTTTCCAGTAATATTGGTGAGGAAAGTTTCCCAATTTCAAAATTACCGGGAATTTTCCAACTCTAATTGCTATTATTTAAAAAAATCGCCTATTTGTTAAATCATATGACATAACTAGTGGCGGAATTACGGAATGCCGGAATCTGCAATGCGGTGAAGCTCGAACTTGCTGGGAGCCCGAATTCCATACCATATTTAAAGTATAATAATTCAAGTATTAAAACTATCAATTACTTTACTTATTTCTTTTCCAAATAGTTAATTTATTTTAAAATATTGTTACATTGTTAAATGAGAAAAACGAAAACAATCATTCATTTATTTTTGACGTTTAGGGCGAATAAGCTGCGTAGTGGTTCTGAGATTCCCCGAATATGACTATGCGTAACATTTCTCTGCATAATTACAAATAATCGCTATTACTTTAATGTAGTATATTACTCAAAATTTTTCTATTAATAATTATTAACATATTTTATTTTAATTTTGGGCAGGGAAAGACAAAATATATATATCTGCGGGGGGCTCCAAAATTTTAAGTTCCACCAATGGACATAGCCAATCATATACCTATCTATGTTTTTAAGCGTGAAATATAGACGTTCATACGAACTGTAAGTTTTTCATTGGATTTTACGAAAAATTTGCAATATTTATTACATTTTCTATGTTTGTAAGTAATTTGCCAAAATAGTCAATATGAAGACAGCCTAATGAAATTTGTTATGAAAGATTATGGTGTGAATTATGTTTACTTGACTTCAAAACGTGTCCTTCAAAGTTATTAATGGAAAAAGAGCCACAAGAGTAATTTTTATGATGAAAAATGTGTTTTCGACTATCAATCTACATATTTTTGCGCTGCTTAGTAGTTAAGTAATAAGGATATTAATTATAACCTTGATAAAATGTCAAACAAAACATTGATTAAATTGAATGCTTTCCTGTAATTGAAACCTCTGAAAAATGCTCTCAATATCATTATCCTTGTCAATATCAGATGCAACTGAGATAAAATACAAATCTCGAACACGTGCGCAGTAGAAACAATTTATAAACGCCCAAGGACTCACGATACAGACACATCCGCGAAAATGTTCAGCATTGAAGAATATATTATTTTGTTTTTGACATATTGCGTGCACCATTAGCTTTGTACATTGTTGTGTGCTAAAACAGAAATTGATTTGTTACACGTGCTAAAACAAGGCAACTTGTGACTGTTTTCTAATAACTGCTTTAAAAGTTATAATTAGTGATGCAACGAATACTAAATCTGCAGAATAATGAATATCGAATATGAGACAGAATCGTGTGCCGAATATGCGGCGAATATTCTGTAATTTTTTTCTCATGTTACTGATTTATTTTTTTATTTGTTACTCTACACAACTTAATTCCAATTATAATACAGGGCACCTACAGCGTATAGTGGAATCCGAACCACTCAGACACAATCGTATTTTTATATATAAGTTGAAGACAGTGAAATTTAATATTTGTACAAATGAAAAAAAAACAACTTAATTTCAAGAAAACTCGATGCGTCTTCAACTATTAAACATATATCACGTTGCGAAAATCTTTATACGTGGTGGACAGGCATTTATTGGCAAAATTTACTAGAATTTATTTTTCTGCTCCAAAGAGTAGATTTTATTCAGAGTGACTTTTCTCAGAAGCAGGAAAAGAGGACTATTGTCGCATTCGAAGGAAGTAGTCTACTTCCTTCGAATGCGACAATATGAGGGCAGGGTGAAAAGTTCCTGAAAAATGAAACAAGAAATGATTTATTTGGTCAAAACATATTTTATTTCTCAACATAATCTCCTTGTAGCTCGATTCACTTCGTCCAACGTTTTTCTAATTTTTCGTTCCCTTCCAAATAATACTACGATATTGGCAATCCTTCAAAATAGGCGTTTATCACAGCGATAGCCTCATCGTTGGAGCCAAAACTCTTTCCGCCGAGCCATTTCTTCAAGTTTGGAAATAGATAAAAATCGCAGGGGGCCAAATCTTGAGAAAAAAGTCCTTCTTATTGCGCTTGAACATCGCCAAACACTCCTTTGAACTTGTCACACGGTCGCGCTTGTTGTCAACAGAGAGCAAATGCGGCACCCAGCTGGCAGATAGCTTTCTCATATCCAAAAATTTATGCAAAATGTTCCGTACCCGTTCGGTTGAGATGCTCATAGCCTCAGCAAACTTGTGCACTTTAAATCGCCGACCATCCAATATCATACCATGGATTTTATCGACGATTTCTGGCGTTGTAACCTCAATTGGACGACCAGAACGTTCGGCGTCCTTTGTGGTCATACTACCACAACGAAAATCAGTAAACCACTTGTGAATCATTCCAATCGATGGTGAGGAGTCTCCATAATGTTTAACAAGTGTTGCTTTGGTTTGCGTAATGTTTTTTCCACGCAAGAAATAATGTTTAATCAACACCCGAAATTAACTTTTTTCCATGTTTTTAAAAATCTTCAAGGTTGCTTACTTTCGATGGGTGTCAAAACAGAACTGAATGACATATCAGTCTGAAATTTTTAATGCGTTCTAGTTAAAGATAGTACATCACAAATGTCACATGAGATTTGCGATTGTGGCGCCATCTGTTTTATTTTTCAGGGACTTTTCACCCTGCCCTCATAGTATAGCAAGTACCATAGGTATGTTACATACTATTTTTTCTACGATCGTGACATCTGTCATTTACTGTTATATTGCACATTAGTTCAGATAAAAAGATTGTTCCACAATGGTTGTCTTGGAATCATACATGATTTCTTGCCGTATTACGAAGAGATACTTTCCACACTCATTTTGAATATCACTTTTTATCACGACCGTAAACAAATCTTATTATTATAATTTGTGCTTTAAATTTTAATTGCGATGGTTAGTTAATCCTTCATTATTAAAATTATTAATTGACATTCATTTATTTTATTATTTGTAAATCTATTTGTAAAATGGTTTATTGTTGAATAAATAATTAAACAAAATACCCAAAAATCTATTTAATAAGAAGCTGTTTTTGTTTTTTTTAAATTACTATTTAAATAACTAAATTAGATACTGCAGATCGAGTGTTAGCTGTTACCATGGGCGTCCACAGACATTTTTCCAAGGGGGGGCGGGTCGCAAAAAACTCTCAGATATACATAAATTTCTAAAATATATTTTTTTTACATAACATAAATATAAACAATAAACACACATAACAAATAGATAAAAAATATTTAAATTTGTGAAATAAATTACTAGTCTTTATGGTCTGAGTTGAATTGAAGAGGAAGGACAATTTTCTAATAAGTCTTCCATAAATTGACACCATTTCTTCAATTAATTCCGATTTAGATGTTTTACAGTTTTTATTTTCTAATATTTTGGGTCTGTGTATACTTAATAAACTTAGGTTACTCAATCGTTACGATAGGAAACATGTCGCTAGCTGACCATAAGAATAGCTATGAAATTGAAACAAAATTAAACAAATGTTTGACGTTCAATTTGTCAAAACTGTCAAAATAAATTCTTTATTTATTATTTCATTTATTTTGACAAATAATACGTCAAATATTTGTTTAATTTTGTTTCAATTTCATGCCTATCAATAGTTTTGAGGCAATTTTCGTCATTTTCAAATCTAATTTGTGTCATTCCATAGTCGCAAAATTAATTTTGTTTATTGGTTCAGATGCAGAATTTTATGCCCTAAAACTTTTATTTCAAGATTTTTTGCTTAAAATATTTAGTGAAGCAGGTAATTACAAAATTATAATTTTACATGTTAAAGTCCTATGTTCGAGAGTCGTAGTCACCACCCTAGTTAATATCCAGGGGGGGGGGCCTCCTTGCCTCCCCCTGCGGACGCCCATGGCTGTTACGTCAAAGTATTCGGTATTCAGCCGAATAATAAACTAATATTCGGTATTTTACCGAATAGGTACCTAATATTTGTTGCAACTCTTCTTATTATACAGAATAAGAAATGGGTAAATTACTTAAAAATGTAATGCATTAATATTTTTTTTCCAAATTACTGCCTCAATGTCAATTAAATTACAATCGGCCATTTACAGTACTTTACGATAAACAAGTATTTAATTAATTTGCTCATTTACATGACCAAAATGTAAATAAATTACATGAAATAATTGCAAAATAGAATTACTTTTTATTTTTTATGGAAATAATTTTATTATTAATTTCTAACGATATTTTGATAACAACAATAAATAATTCGTAAAATATAAATCACCATCAAAATCAAATACTTACTGTAACAGATTTGTACAAGTTACACGTACGTTGACTGAATCGAACACAAATATCAAAAGGCCAAAAGGGACAGTTAGGATCAGATGTACGTCATTCTTGCTACCATAAATTAGCATTCGCCTAAAATTAAAAATATAACTATAACTACTTTATTTTGTAGCTCAATACATGTCTACTGTACTAGAGACAGAGCTGGGCAAGCTACTTAAAAAAAGTAGCTAAGCTAAAGCTACAGCTATTCTTTAAAAAGGTAGCTGAGCTACAGCTATAAGCTACATTTTGTAAAATGTAGCTAAGCTACAGATAAAAGCCTTCATGAAAGTAGCTGTTAAATTTTAAAGCTACTTTTTCAATTATTGTGAATTAATTAAAATTGCCATTGTCATATGATCAGTTGATCAGTCTTTTGTTATAATGACTGTTAATAAATATAAAAAATCGCAAATGGACAAATGTACTGATGCTATAATTCTTATTTATATCGGAATAAATTTACAGTCACATTAACAGAAGACTCCTATACAGTGAATATTTGTTAAAATTTTACACTATATAATAACTTGTTATCCTACAGTTATAGAAAACAATAAAGAAGGTACAATTCAAATACGAAACAAAAATTAATAGATATTTCTTAATGAACAGTGGTAGCTAAGCTACAAAAAGTAGCTTTAAAAGTAGCTTCAGTTGTTATAACAATATTTTTAAGCTAATAGAAAAGAAATATTTAGTTCGCTACAAGCTACAGCTATATTTTTTCACATTTAGCTAAGCTACAACTATAGCTAAGATAAACGTAGCTAAGCTACAAAATTAGCTAGCTACTGCCCAGCTCTGACTAGATATCAATAGTTTGTTAGTTGTAAAGAAAAGAATTGCTTATGTAATTGTAATTATATGAAAAAAAAAAACGGGAATTAACAATTACATGGATAAATAATGTAATTAATTACAGACTTGTCAATTACAAATCGAATGTAATTGAAATTTTATATTGACAGTTACATTATTGAAAAATGTATTTCATTACATAATTTAGTTACATGTAATTAATTACATAATTTAATTACTGCCGAATAAATATTAAATAGAAGCAATTCGCATGGCGAAATTTGATATTTATGTGATCAACCAGCCTCTATTTACGTATATAAACAAGTGAATAAAGTTATCAGTTGAACATGCAATATTGTATTTTTTTTTTTTATTAACAAATATATTTAACACAGGTCTTATTTAAGGCCAACATGCCAATTTTATGTATTATTACAAAATGTTTTCTCTTGGCTTATATATGTTTCTCATCACGTTAATTATTTGTCTAGTTGTATTTCTATAGTACATTATACAACAAAGTGCATTTTGTAATAAATGGGCCCTTGTGGGTTTCGATGATGACTGTAACGCTGGCAATGTTTCATAAATATTATTATTTTTCTTATTTATATGACATGAGCTTTCATTTTCGTATGTGAAACGAGTTATATTGCAATATTTCCCAGCAGTTGAGTCTCACTTCTGTACAGTATTTGTTCAACAACACGTGTAGTATGAATTTTTTTTTGTATATTTTGTTACGAAATATTAAAAATATGTTCAATATATAAAAAAAACTGAAAATTGCGTATCGAAAACCAAATTATTTTTTATTTATCTAGCAAGCAGATCATACTTTGTAAAAAAATAACTTTGATGTTATTAATCTAGAACATGCATGACTTCAATTCCATTTTAAAATCAAATATTAACTATATAAAAATAACCTACGCAACAAATAGAGAAAAATACACAGCTAGATAACCATAAAAAGACTGAAACTCTGAAAAAAAAATTATGTTTATACAAATAGCGTATCTATAAATTGACAGCCTGGAGCAAGAAATGCGTTTCTCAAATACGAAAAATTTTAAATATTGGTTCGAATCAAACTAATGAAAATTCTATATTAGATGTTGCAAAGCTTACTTTTCGATTTTAGATGACTGAAAACTTATTTAAAATAGCATAAACAGTTTTTTTATTATGGGGTGATTAGCTCAGTGATATTAAGTCGGCCTGTGGATCCTGAGAACTCTGGTTCGATTCCGACAGGCGACAAACAATTTTCATAATTTCAGGACTGGTAACCGCACTTCACGCGCAAAATATATCACTTACCGAGATCTGCTTCGGCAGAGTGCCACACCCAGTAATGGGTAGAAGGCGTGATGATATATTTATTTATTTATTTATAAACAGTTTTTAAACTATGAATAATACATTTTCTAATTTATGTTTATAAGGGAAGTCATTATGAAACCCAGTTACGTATTTAAAAAACTTTTATTAAGATACACAACATTTTGTTTTAGACAGGGATGCTCTTAGGCAATTTTCGCCTTTGTGCAATAGATAAATAGCTGCATCTTTATAAATATTATAATATTTAACTTCAAATGTAAATAAGATGTCGCAAGAGTACTTTTATGGTAAAAAAAAATAGTTACATTACCTAAGAAGTGATATTTTTTATAAAATTATATTACTAACCTTTTTATATTTCACAAATTACGCAGACAATTTAAGTATTAATATAAAATTGTCTATTGAACAAGCTATAAAATGAAAACTATAAGCTAGAAAAAATGTAATTTTTATATACTCTTTCCACATGAGGTCAAAAATTGTTCGGCATAGCAGTGCACGACCATCGAGCTACGAAAAGGAATCAAAGATAGGCGTCACAGCCAGTTCTGTATGAACCTTTTAGAGAAACAGAAATTTAATTTAATATCATGAAACGGCCGCCTTTTAGTTTTGGCTGCCTTTGTTCGCACATCCAGACTATTAGATATTTTATCTGTGGTTGGTAGTACCGGATGATATATTTGTAACTACCAAGCTGAGAAAAAAAAATGACAACCTTAAAATTTCTATGGAAATAACTTATTTATCGTGTTTTAAACTTCCTTGATATATATGAATACACAAAATCTAACAATAATAATAGAAATAATTTCAAAATTCTTAAATGATCGTCAACTTTTGAACAATTGCATAAATGTCTATAACAGTTAACAACAACAACATTTCATATACAAATTTCCCTAAATTGAAATTGGTTTAAAATACCGCAGATTTTTTAAAAATTTTTGCTTTATAAAAGACGCAAAATAAAAAAAATCAGTATAAATGACTAATTTTTTACTATACCTGCACAATCATACACAAAATCATTTTATTCTTTAAATCCATTCATATTCATCACAACAAATTGCAAAAGTTGTAGTCTGTTACCATCTAATTGTGCAATGTCACTTATTAAGTTGTTATGACTTGTGTAAAAAGTGAACGAAGAACTATCAGTATTCTAATATTAAATGAATTGACAAGATTTATGGGGAAATGTATCAAAATGATAACAAACTACAACTGACAGACAAACAAAAGAAAAACAAATGCTTCTACAACTTTTTCCAACATTAATTTATCGCTTCCCTTATAAAAACTAAAGAAATAAAATCTCTTTTATTATAAAACTTTTACTACGATGTTTCTACATTTGTCGCCTTCTTTTGTCCTGTAGTATCACCCGTACTTTTTTTAAAAAAGAAAATCGTAAACACTTTGTAAAGAAATATTTTAATTTTATATTTTGCACCTCTTGCCATCCACGCCTAGAACAATATGCACGTTCTGCGCCACAGAAGGTACACTACTGTTAACGTAAAAAATTAAATGAGCGCTTTAATTGTTTTTTGAAATTAATTTCAATTTGTTTTAAGTTTCCATCATTCATTTAGATACTGAAAATAAAATACTCGTAAATATATTGATGGGTAATTTTTGTCAATCTCGAAAAAGCATTCAATGCCATGCTACAAAGTAAAAGAGAAAGGAGGGAACTGTTGTTTACACATTGTTCCGTGTTTGTCGTGATTTATCCGTTTAAACTTTGTCAATTAGTCAAATTTTCCGTACGTTGTTATGTCCTGCGAATACGTAATAGCTGTTATTAAATTAACTGCAAGGACTCGTTATCCTTTATCTGGACGACATATGTCGAACAAGAAGCTTAATTTTCCTAAACAAAAAATTGGTAATACTATTAATATTTGACAGCTATGAAGAGCTATATTGTATTTATAACATTTTTGGATCATTTATATTTCATTTTAAAATGATTATACTTAAATTTGAAATAAAAATTAAATAAATATATCATCACGTCTTTTACCGTTGTGGTACTTTGCCGTTGCAGATCTCGATAAGTGATACATTTATGCGTGTGAAGTACAGTTACTATCCGTTAAACCACGACTCATAAAGATGTTAGTGGAGAGGGAGCCACTGAGGGACAAATCACTTTGGAATTAATTGTAAACGTTGTTTGAATATAACTGGCATTATTTGAATGAAATCAAAATAGCAGAAATAGGAAAAGAGAGAGGAAAAAATATAGAAGAAATGAAAAAAATGGCAAAGAGAATCTTAACCTCAAAGAGAGGAAATTTAATACCCAACTAAAGTATAACGAACATAGAGAAGAAGAAGAATAAAATAAAATCAATTGAATTAACTGGAATTAAATAGAATTACATAAGTCATATTTTAATGGGGTGGCTAGCTCAGTGGTATGAAGTCGGCCTGTGGATCCTGAGAACCCTGGTTCGATTCCCACAGGCGACAAACAATTTTCATAATTTCAAAAGCTACCCCTGTGGCTCCTCCACCACTAACACCTTTGGAGGCTGTGATTTGACGACTGGTAACCGCACTTCACTTGCAAAATATATCACTTACCGAAATCTGTTTCGGCAGAGTGCCACACCCATTAATGGGTAGAAGGCGTGATGATATATTTATTTTATTTAAGTCACATTTTGAATTTCATATACATTTTTTTTTTCAGTTTCGACACACAATTTTCACCACATTAAAATTAGCTCTGTGGCTCCCCCTCCACTATAATCTTTGGCGACCGTAATTTGACTGCTGGTAACCACATTTCACGCGCATAAATATTTCACCTGCTGAGATTTGCTACGGCAGAGTAACCGCACTTTACTCGCATAAATATATCACATACCAAGATCGACTACGACCGACGCTTCGGCAAAATGCCGCACCTAGTAATGGGTAAAACGCGTGATGATATATTTATTTAAATATTTAAGAAGTGATTTTCCGCTGGAGTGCTGCAGGGATAATTGTAATGTCGGTTCCGGGAATCAAACTCTGGATCTTAAATCCACAGACTGACACGATACTATTGAGCCTATTGCCTCATATAATCTGTGGAATGATCTTGATATAGAAAAAGTTGTCATTAACATATCGATCAATTACAAATAATAATACTGTTACAGAATAGGGAATCTTGTTTCAAAAAGGTCAATGTTTAAGTGATAACTCGTGGCGCTGCCTTGTAACGGTGGTGTATTGCATGTGCGGAGTAAAGTCATCGTTTACATATTACTTAGTGGCTTTGTTTGACATAAAATGTTAAAACAAAATCAAATATATCAGCAACATCTATATTGTTATTAAAATATAAAAAGAAAAGCAAACAACGTATCCAAATTCATTACGTTTTTTTTTCTTCTAATCGGTATTGCAAATACAAACACTTGAACACTTTCTAATGTCAACAAAATAGAATTATCCGTTTAAACCCATCTATTTCCATAATGATGTCTGATTGGATGTTGCTACTCGGTGTGTTACTTGCGCGTTTACCGTCTCTAGCAATATAAGGCATTACTGGAACCAATGCGTAACAATAAAATTATTCGAGGTAGACATGTCTACCAAGAATAATTTTATAATATAACTTAACATCAATTCTGTATTAATTCCTTTTTTTTGCGTTGTTGACCTGAAGATGGCCATAACCACTGGCCGAAAGGTAGTCCATTTTAAACAATAAAGATTTGACAAGCCTATGTCTATTAACTTATTCAAACTATTACCATCGGCTTATTAAAAACTTAGGACACAAAAAAACAGATAGATTATATGCTAACTATAGCTATAAAAAAATAAATATAAATAAACGCCTTCTTCTACTGGGTGTGGCACTCTGCTGAAGCAGATCTCGGTAAGTGATGTATTTAGCACGTGAAGTGCGGTTACCAGTCGTCAAATCACGGCCCTCATAGATGTTAGTGGTGGGGGAGCCACAGGGGTAGTTTTTCAAAATGGTGAAAATTGTTTGTCGCCTGTGGGAATCGAACCAGGGTTCCCAGAATCCACAGGCCGACTTGATACCACTGAGCTAGCTACCCCATAAAAGATAAGTTTAAAATATTTAATTTTATTATATAGGTACTGGATTAAAAGGAGATAGTGAAACAAATAATATTTCGAAAATAAATATAGAAAAATAAATGTAGTGAATCTTAATAAGCAACATTTTTAGATAGAGGTAAATAACGGACAAGGGCTTAAGTTGTTTGACAATCTTTAATGAAGATTGGACAACGTTTCGGCCAAGGTTATGGCTATCTTCAGGTCGACAATATAAAGTTGGTACAATAAAAATAAAAAATTAGACTTTTCGGGAGCAGATATGCAATTTAAAGGCTATAGCCGGGTAAGATGGTCAAATCTGCCCCCAAAGGAAATCACATGGGGATATTATTTCCATCTTATTTACACGAAAGTAGAATTTTCTGACCAATTTTCAGCCCAACACGCCCCTCACCCCGATAGGAGGAGACAAAAATGAGTTTTTTTATAACTTAATTCTTTTTCTTTTTTATTGGTACTATGTATATGACAACAAAACAAACCTACGAAGTATAATCCACTCTTTCTGTTAAACATTGTTTTGGGATTTTTGGCTCTATATTTGAATTGTAAGACATATTTAAAGTATGTAAACATTGATTAAAGTAGTTAAACATTATGTTAAATAAAGGTGAGGCTATGAAAAAAATCACTATAATTCCTCTTTAAAAGAGGATTAGTTGGTATTTTTTTCAGATTTTTCCAGTTGGTGCGCCAAAAATCCCAAAACAATTTTTAACAGAAAGAGTGGATTATACTTCGTAGGTTTGTCTTGTCATATACATAGTACCAATACAAAAAAAATAATTAAGTTATAAAAAAAACTCATTTTTGACTCCTCCTATCTGGGCTGAAAATTAGTCAGAAAATTCTACTTTCGTGTAAATAAGATGGAAATCATATCCCCATGTGATTTCCTTTGGGGGCAGATTTGACCATCTTACCCGGCTATAGCCTTTGTCAACTTTTGCTTTATTTAAATTCAAACATATTTTGTTATTTTGTCATGTCTGCCCCAAATAATATTGTTCAATTTATTTTTTTATGTTTTGATTCCACCAATTTTTTATTGTCGGTCTGAAGATGGCCATAACCTTGGCAGAAACGTTGTTCAATCTTCATTAAAGATTTTCTAACAACTTAAGCCGTAGTCCATTATTTACTTCTATCAGAGATAAATAAAGATTGAGTTTGGACTGACAAAAATGTAAGTATTCGAATTCAAATAAGTGCTATATTTATCATTTATGCTAGTGATATGCTGATTTCAAATTGTCTTATTGTTGATTAATAACTGCACTTCTTAGAGTAAAGAGTGTAATTAATTTTCTTCCAAATGTGATATTTTCCTTTTATACAAAAGAGCGCTTTCACATTGCATTTATATGATCATTTGTAACAGTTTATGAATTTATGTCGTATATCTGACATAACAAATTTAATCTTGCGTTATAAATGTTCAGTTTTTACTTCACTTGTAGAAGAGACAAATTAAATTACATGTACCTTGCATCGTAGTACGCTGCTAAGAGCAGGAGGATCGCAATGCTTTTAAAATTAAGTTTTTAATGGACATCGAGCCATTAGCAATATCTAGTGAAACCCTTTTTGATACCTTTTACCGCTCTGTTTTCGTAGTTTTTCAGGTACCTACTTAATAAGCATTAGCGAACGCTTTTTAAACGTACACCTACTTTACATAATTGTATTTGGTGTAGTGTAGTGAAAATAATATTTATAATTTAAAAATAAAGATGGTAAATATCGTTGAGATTAAAATTTAATACGCGCATAATAAAAACAAAAATATCTATACAGTAAATATTATAATAATAGGTATAACTTTTATTTTCATATCTAAATTTTCATAATTATTTTGTTTTTCTTCTTCTACTTCTTCTTCATAATCCTGATACCCAAGGTGGATGTCGAATTTCTTGTCTTTGAAGTTTTTATCCATTTTTCCATTCTCTTCTATTTTTTGCTATCTTTATCATTTCGTCTATATTTTTGCTATTCTCTTTTCTATTTCTGCTAATCTTTCTTCCCATGATTTCCTCCTCAACTAGCATCTTTGAGGTACTTTATTTGACGACTAGTAACCGCACTTCACTTGCATAAATATATCACATACCGAGATCTACTCCGACCGAGGCTACGGCAGAGTGCCGCACCTAGTAATGGGTAAAACGCGTGATGATATATAATTTCAATTCATTCTTAGTTTTTGCTATCTTTTCCATTTCTTCTATATTTTTTCCTTTCTCTTTTCCTATTTCTACTACTCTTACTTGCCATATTTTTCTAGGTTTCCCTCTTTTCTTTCTTTTATCAATGCTTTCAGATCCTATAATTTTCCTAACTAGATTGTTTCGGTCCATCCTCATTATGTGTCCATACCATTTCAGTTGCTTTTGCTCTTTCTTTTTAACTATATCTATTTCTTGATTTATCATTCTTCTTATATTTTCATTTCTTTCCCTGTCCCACTTTATTTTTCCTGCAATCTTTCTTAGTTATTTCATTTCTGTAGAAATTATCTTTCCGGTATGTTACCTTTAGTTTTGTTTTCCTATCTATTTCCTCTATATTATTTTCTTTCAAATATTTTATTTTTAAATTTAATTAGAAAAATTTGAAGAAGGTAATTAATTTATTTAGATTTTTATATGTGATATCATGTTTCAGTTTAAAAATTTTAACATATGGGTATGCTTTATTTAGTCATTTATTCATTTCTGTACTACAAGAACTTAATTCCAGTTACAATACAGGGATGCCAAATAGTTGTCTAATTTTATTCTTTAACGAACATTCGTTCCCAAATTATTCTTGAATAAACTATTTCGCATAAAAGTGGTTAAACATTTAGTTCAGAATATCTTGTATTTCATGCAATTATCTCTAAAATCATACAAATATTTGATTAAGAAAATAAAGTTAGTTAAATAGTCACTCTTAATCGGTTGATTGTAGTAGTAATTAGTATTATTTATATTGTGCGACCAATTCGCTAAATATACTACATATAATCAACACAAATTTAATTGTAACAAAACAAATTACATAAATACACAAAACAATTCTATGGAACAGAAAAAGGTTCAGTGTAAATGTTGATATACGTCAGAATAGAATACATCCCTAAAGCTCTTACCTAACGCTGGATGAACTAATCTCATTATTAAGAATAATTAGTTACGTTTCGTATCTTTGCGTATCATTTTTATCATAGTTATTAAAACTAAAAATAATATTTTGTTAGACGACCACTGCAGAAAACATTAGATATCGCGATAGTAACCTACTTAAGAAAGTTGAAATTATCGTACACTAGCATGATATAAATATAGTACTAGCACGATATACTCGTAGCTATATCTCAATGCCCGAGGGATGCAATCGCTTGAGGCAAATAATGACACTTTACTCACATTTTACATACGATATATTATATACAAACTGAAAAATTTGTTATTTAACAAAAGATATTGTTAACCGCATGTAAAAATAGTAAGAATAAAGCACATTCCTATAAACGAAAAACTATTTATTTTTTAATGTTATTAACAAATATTACAAATATTTGCAAGTAAATAATTTCACAGAGAAGTTCGGATGTCTTTCTTTGAAATGCGGACAAGAGTAATAATGAAGGTTAGGATTTGTTTTTTCTTGGCGGCACACAGTGGGATTTTACTGTTCAAAAATCGGTGGAGACCTTAATATGCATCAGATCTGGATAATTATTATTTTTTAATTAAAGGTAATTAAATTCCCTACACATCTGTCGAGGCAGATTTTTAAATAATTTTGTCAAATTTTATTAATTACATAATAAACTGTCAAAAAACTGTAAAATATATTAAAAATTTAAACCATGAAAATTATGTAATCTTATATTATTTTTATATATATTAAAGCAACATGACAGATTTTACAAAGCTATTGACAGATGTAAACTTTATATTATGTTGAGAATAATTACAATACGGATTCCTTGTCTTAAGATACCATAACTAAATTTCTAATCTATTCATTAAATCCGTATTGTAATTATTCTCAACATAATATAAAGTTGATATCTGTCACTAGCTTTGTAAAATCTGTCATGTTACTGTAATATATAAAAATAATATAAGAATAAATAATTTTCATGGTTTAAATTTTAATATTTTTTACAGTTTTTTGACAGTTTATTATGTAATTAATAAAATTTCACTGAGTCATTTAAAAATACGCATCGACAAATGTGTTGGGAATTAAATTATCCAGATCCGATGGATATTAAGGTCTCCACCGACTTTTGAACAGTGAAATCTCAATTTGCCCGACTGTGCGGCACCGTCAATAGTCTTGAATCATTTTATTTTCCTAGGGAGTACTTGTCATTTTTATTTTTCTCGGTAAATAATGAAGAACATTAAGTAATGATTTTGATAAGAATAAAATGAACATTATTTACCGATTGTATATAATAGTATATTGCATAATAAGTCAGGAAAATGATATTTTACTTGTCAAAGTGGTTGTTTGAAATACGAGGCCGCACTTTACTGACGTATTATGTATACTATTTTATACTATACTATAATAAATAATTCAAAATGTTAAATTTTTTTCATATGAATTGTGTTGCCAGCAAAATACAAAACAGTTAGGTAAAATATTTTTCCTACAACTGTGCGATTTATTTGTTATTACGTAACTATAATTGCCTTGGTTAAGTATGGAAAGTAGATGAATGCAGACCAAGTGCGTTTCCGAAAGCAAAGAAACACTAGTGCGGAAAGTGCTTCATTACGTAACTGTCAAAAGAATATTGTTTTGACAGCGATTTAAATTTCGCGCCGAGCGCGGAATTCATATTTTGACCACAGACGCTTATGGAAGAAGAAGATACGGTGAACCAGCGCTAGTAAATATGCAGTAGTATATTTTGACGTTTATAAACGTAACCTTAATTTGCAGTATATCTAATCTGTAGACAATTAATAAAAAGAACCGAACAAAGTAAAATATATCGATAAATGGTTTTATTTAAAGAGTAAGTAAAATACTTCATATTTATTGTTTGTGTATATTATTAATACAGTTGTTACAGTTGCTTATATTGACATAATGTAAAGTGGAAACTTTTGTGTCTAAAGAAATATTGATTTCTTCCGTACCTGTTCATATTATTACCAGTAATATTATTAGTAACAATTTCGGAAGCTTCAGAAGTACCAGCAGCAGGTTGATTGTCATTGTCGAAAATAGATCCAACATAGTATGATCCGGAGCTTCAATTATCTTTGGAGGTGTTAATGATAAAGAAGAATCACTCACTGTACTATTCCAATCAAGATGATTTTGAAGAAATTATTTTGACGTTAGTGAAATATTTTTAAATAACGTAGAACAATGTGCAAGCAATCAACAAACAAACCATAACAACGCCGTAAAACATCGTTCTCATGTAATATCATTAAAATTTTATAAATTTTAATAATATTTTAGTGATTTACTAAATCGCACAGTTGTAGGAAAAATGTTGTTTATAACACGTGCCGAAAAAGGTTACATGCTCGTGCAGATTTCCGCTAATTCTGCACTTGCACGTATCGAGCCTTTTTCGGCACTTGTTATAAAAATAGCTATACTAGATTGTTTTGTACTTTACCAGACTGTTATTTTTGTACTAGCCTTGAATTCGTACTTTACTTGACTGTTTTGCTAAAACTACTTTCCATACTAAAATTGGACAAGAAAATCGGCACTTTTTTGCCGGTTTCAGAAAAAATAAATTACAATACATAGTTTATTTTAAAATTTTATATTATTCCCAAAAAAGTACGTTATATACTGATGTCATGGAAAAAATAGTATATGCACTTCGTGAGAGAAGTGTGATAAACAATTTTCATCAAATTTAAATTATCCCTGTGACATCTTTGGGGGCCACGATTTGACGAATGGTAATCATCATTTATGCGCATAAATATATCGAAATCTGCTACAACAGAGTACCACGCCCAGTAATGGGTAAAAAGCGTGATAATATATTTATTTATTTATTTTTAAATTAGGTAACTAAAGATATTTTTGTAATAATGAATCCAAAAACATAAAATAAGGTGTTTGTTAGAATATATAAAAAGGATCAAACATGATACCATATATCCATTTTCAGAAAACCAATCTATCTTCCATTAAGAGGTTTACCTCAAAAACAGAAAAACAAATCCTGAAAAGTGTTGACACAGAATATCTAGCAGTAAAAAGCGCAAAGCCCAAATTACACCCTACCATTAGATAACAATGTTGTCTGAAATCCTAATCCGAGATAACTTAACTCAAAACCATATCATTTCGTGTATTTCCGCCGTCTGTAACATCCCTACGTTGCAGGAATCGAAGCTACCCGAAGGGGTGGACTTTTACCGTGGCGTCAAGCTTATCTACCCCACTATTTCATTGAGATGTACGTGGTTTGTGTTCAGTCGCTCCTGACTCGTCCTTTGGTGGTGACGGCGACTCGTCTTCCTGCAGAAGCAGCTGTTGAGAATCCTTTCAAATATTTCGGCAGTTATTTCGTTGATATAAACTGTGTTTGTTTTCATTGAAGAACAGCTCTGTTTTTGGTGAGTTATCAAATTTGAATTGTTGTTAACTTTGAACCAGATGGTGACGCGAAAACTTGGGAAAAGTTTTAATGTTGATAATATTTGTTATAGCAACAATCAGAATATGTTATTGAATCCTAAGCTCACACATGATTAAATCGATTTTTTTTGAGGTGTTACAATACATTCATGAATGTATTTATGTTTCTTTGCAGAATCGTATCATTTATACAACACATATGGCATTGAATTAAAATTTTATCTAACTCTGTATATGATGTATCATACTAATACTTGTTTTAATTATTCTGATGCTTTAATTTTTTTACAATAACGAGTTCCTTATTTGAAAAAGGGGCTTATTTTTATCTACTGTTTTATTTTTTAACTTTACATGTTAAGGATCCAAACTTATAAGAGTGATAAAAGTTTTTGAAATTTATTTTTTATATTCTAAATAAAAGTTAAGTTGTAAACATTAACGAATGGTGATAAAAGAGAATTCATATATTGAAATAAAAGTTACATTTGACATAAATATTTTATTACAAAATATAAAAATATTACTGGAATATTTACAAACATAAACTAGGAAATTGTTGAATAATTTTATACTTTATACTCCTGCTGGATCATATATATTTTTATAATAAAAAAACTACTATAGCATGTTTAACATTATTTTTACTATCATACAAATTGTAATTACATACACATATTTTTTTATATTTCATATTATCAACTAGTTTTTTATTAAACATGGATGACTATTTTATATTTTTATGAATATTTATAATAAGAATGTTATCAAAATGATTTAAACAAATAAATATGTAAAATATTATATTTCACCATATCGTGCTTGTGTTTATTAATTTCTAAATATGGCATCTGCATTTGCATCTACAAAACTCAGAATTATTATTTAACATAAAATAAATAAATAAATCATCACGCCTTCTACCCATTACTGGGTGTGGCACTCTGCCGAAGCAGATCTCGGTAATTGATATATTTTGCGCGTAAAGTGTGGTTAGCAGTCGTCAAATCACGGCCCTCAAAGATGTTAGTGGTGGAGGAGCCACAGGGATAGTTTTTGAAATTATGAAAATTGTTTGTCGCCTATGGGAATCGAACCAGGGTTCTCAGGATCCACAGGGCGACTTCATACCACTGAGCTAGCTACCCCATAAATATGAATATGAAGTGAGGATACTAGCCGGGAAGTCATAACACCAAAATATGGTACTGGAGGGTGAGGTCTAGGATGTCGCTATTTGGAAATTGAAACCCGGATATTTGCAACAAAATTGTGTAATGCTATGTACACATAATTAGTTAGACTGTAGCCAAATGTAATATTTATTGCAAAATTAAACTTTTCTTCGATCTTCAAGCCATTGATTTGTTTACAATAATAACTTCTGAAAATGTATCGCTAGTGCTAGTAAATTTTGCCAACTTTACAACATAATATATAAGTATTTTCAAAACCTCTTGAACAGTTGAAATGACATATATATTTTCTAGTATTAAATATGGGGTAATGGCACAGAGGTATGAAGTTGGCCTGTGGATCCTGAGAACCCTGGTTCGATCCCCACAGCCGACAAAACATTTTCACCAATTTAAAATTACCCCTGTGGCTCCCCCATTACTAACATCCTTGGTGACCGTGATTTGACGGCTGGTAACCGCACTTCACGGGCATAAATATATCACTTACCGAGATCTGCTTTGGCAGAGTGCCACACCCAGTAATGGATATTTTAAATATTTCTAAATTACGTATTTTGGAGAAAAATGCTAAAAGTAATTAAAAATTTAGTTCTTTTTTATTGGAATCATTTTTTCTTACATATAAATTTATTTACATATTTATTTTGTTACTCAGCACAACAAGAACTTAATCCCAATTAAAATTCAGGTGGCTTACAGCCATAGGTGCCCACAAGGGGGTCGAATGGGTCGATGCAACTCCCTTTGATATGTGAAATTTAGTTTTATTTATATGGATAAATTTCTTTCAGTTCAATGTATTTTTTTATTAATTACGATATTTTTCTTATAATCAAATCAAATATTTATAAATTATTACAATTATCTTCTGTTGCATGTGATAAAAATTCAATATTGTATTAACTATATTGTTAGTTAAGAGTATGTTAAAGGTTAACATTGGTTAAGATGGCTACCAAAACATTTTTTTTATACGAAATTTTTCTAGTATTTGGTACAAGCTCGTTGCATGAAATAATTTGTTTGTTTACAGGACTTTAATATAAATGAAGTTATTTGTTTTATTTCTCATGAAAATCTATAAATATAAATAGCAAGATATAGTAACTATTATTTTATATCTATCTCAAAGTAACATACATATTATATCAATAAATTAGAGCTCATTGGATGCAGTTTTTAATTTTGAATAAATATAAATATATAAATATATCATCACGCCTTCTACCCATTACTGGGTGTGGCACTCTGCTAAAGCAGATCTCGGTAAGTGATATATTTTGCGCGTGAAGTGCGGTTACCAGTCGTCAAATCACGGCCTCCAAACATGTTAGTGGTGGAGGAGCCACAGGGATAGCTTTTTCAAATTTTGAATATCTGTTGTATTTACATTTTTGTTCTAATTATTAGAGAAATGGAAACTTTACTATTATGTTCCTAATGTACCAAAAAAGAAACCCGCAGAGAGCTGCTTGCGTTCATAGTTTCCATAAAATATGACGTTAATATCGTAGAACTAAGGGTCATCAGTAAAACTAGGATTAAAAATAAGCTTAAAAGCACAAAAAAGCACGTAATAATAAATTTCAAATAACTTACGTTCAAAATTTAGTAAAATTTATGTTTGCTTTAAATATTGGATATAAGACAAAAGGGAAAGTCATTCTCTACTCTTTAAGAAATAGCTGTTGTGGGTGGTGATTTTTTTTTCAATTACATTTTTTTGGCTTCTACTCTATATAGAGTAATTTAGCCAAGTAGTGATCTTAACCGAAAGGTAGCTTAATTTTAATGTTCATGTTTTAGAAAAATGATAATATTTTTAAAAAACATGTAAGTTTATTTATATCATTACGCCTTCTACCCGTTATTGGATGTGGCAATTTGCCGTAGCAGATTTAGGCAAGTGATATATTTTGCACGTGAAGTACGGTTACCGGACGTCAAATCACGGCCCCCAAGCATGTTAGTGGAGGGAGAGCCAGAAGGGTAGTTTTTAATGTGGTGAAAATTGTTTGTCGGCTGTGGGAATCGAACTCGATAGCACTGAGCCACCTACCCCATAATTTTATATATGTATGTATATATCTATATATATATATATATATATATGGGGATGGCTAGCTCAGTGGTATGAAGTCGGCCTGTGGATCCTGAGGTCCCTGGTTCGATTCTCACGGGCGACAAATTTTCATAATTTGAAAAAGCTATCCCTGTGGCTCCTTCACCACTAACATGTTTGGGGGCCGTGATTTGACTACTGGTAACCGTACTTCACGCGCAAAATATATCCCTTACCGAGATCTGCTTTAGCAGAGTGCCACACCCAGTAATGGGTAGAAGGCATGATGATATATTTAATTATTTATTTTATTTATATATAATGTATATTTTACCAAAAAAAGATTCGATCTTCCTTGCAAAAAGACTACTTATAATCCGAATCACTCAGACAGAATCGTATTTTTTTTAATATATATATATATATATATATATATATATATATATATATATATATATATATATATATATATATATATATATATATATATATATATATAAAGGAGTGGCTAGCTCAGTGGTATGAAGTCGGCCTGTGGATCCTAAGAACCCCTGGTTCGATTCCCACAGTCGATAAACAATTTTCATAATTTCAAAAACTACCCCTGTTGCTCCTCCGCCACTAACATCTTTGGAGGCCGTGATTTGACGACTGGTAACCGCACTTCACGCACAAAATATATCATTTATCGAGATCTGCTTCGGCAGAGTGCCACACCCAGTAAAGGGTAGAAGGCGTGATGATATATTTAATTATTTATTTAATTTATATATAATGTATATTTTACCAAAAAAAGATTCGATCTTCCTTGCAAAAAGACTACTTATAATCCGAATCACTCAGACAGAATCGTATTTTTGTTTGTAAGTAGAAACCAGTGAGATTTAAACACAAGATTTCTTGCTTGTTAAATAGTAAACGCAAGTTTTAGATATATTTAAAAATATAAAATAAATCATCACGCCTTTTACCCATTACTGGGTGTGGCACTCTGCCGCAGCAGATCTCGGTAAGTGATATATTTATGCGCGTGAAGTGCGGTCACCAGTCGTCAAATCACGGCCCCCAAACATGTTATTGGTGAGGGAGCCACAGGGGTGTAAATGTTTGTCGGCTGTGGGGATCGAACCAGGGTTCTTTGGATCCGTAAGCCAACTTGATACCACTGAGCCATTATTATTATTATTATTTGATAGCGCTAAATATTCAGCTTGTTTTTAAAATACTTTAGAATGTATTTACCATTTAAAATATTACTTTATGGGGGTAAATAGCTCAGTGTATCGAGTCGAACTGTGAATTTAAGCTCGGATTTGAGGACCTGAATTGGATTCCCCTAGCTGACAAAAAATATTCATCACATTAATATTACCCCCTGTGACTCTCCCGTCACTAAAATTTTTGAAAACCGTGATTTGACAGCTGATAACTTCACTTCTCACGCATAAAATCTTACCGAAATCTGCTACAACAGAGTACCACACTCAGTATTGGGTAAAAGGCTTGATCATATATTTATTTTTTTAATATTTTATTTTCCATAAATTCAGGACAAAATAAAAGAAATCAAGTTATAGAAATATAATGTTAAAAATTTGAATATCCCACACACTGTATTCACATTCATGTAGTGATCACTTATTTCTATGCATGAATGTGATACTCATCCTGACTGTGCATCTGTCCGCTGGCGGGCGACGGCATCCACGGCGTCTTATTTGCTGTTAACATCGATGTATATACATCCCTGGAACGAGGAACAGCTCTCACATATGTTTAGAATTTACTGCCGTACTCTGAATCCACTTTACTTAACATTCTAACGGAAAATTCAAGAGTAAAGCCTTCAAGGTGATCACTGTGTCCCTGAATATGTTTACTAAAATTTGGAGAAGTAAAATACGTATTATTTAATAGATTTTCCTAGCGCAAAAGTTGACAAATTATTTTAGGTTAAAGTATTCAAATAAATGTTTAAAAAAATTATATTCTGTAAATCCGTAATTAGATTTTAATTTTTTGTAACAAATTTGTTAACTTTTAACGATCCGTTAAAAATTTTAATCACTCGAGTCGGCAACTGGATTTGAGAAGCTGGGTTCGATTCCCACAACCGACAAACAATTTTCACCACATTAAAACTACGCTTATGACTCCCTCTCCACTAACCTCCTTAGAGGGCGTAATTTGATGGCTGGTAACTACATTTCAGGCGCAAAATATATCACTTACTGAGATCTGTTAAGGCAAAGTGCCACACCCAGTAATGAGCAGAAGGCGTGATGATATATTTATTTATTTTTATTTTATCAATCACTGGCACTGAATAATTTATTTTTCTAATAGTATATTGAAAAATAAGTGTGTACAATGACTGGTTTTGTAATATGAGTAAACATTTTCATATAAATTTTTCTATAGCGCATTAATTTAGTTTTATTTCAAAATATTTATTAAAAAATAAATAAACATTTGAAATTTATTCTATTTTGACATTTATTAATTAGGTTAGAGTTCAAATTCATAATTATATAGGTTATGTTATAAAACCACCTTTAATTTTCAATAAAGAAGGGTTTTACAGTTTACTGTAATTATTTTAATATAAAAAGAATAATTGCAATAATTTTACATGTGCAGAGCAATGACAACTAAAGTGACAGATTTATATTTGATATTGACAACTTCACAAAAACTATCACCAAAAACAGTTGCACAAAATTGGATTATATAAACTCCATTCCCTGTATGAAAACGATGACGTCATATGTGGACGAGGTTATCATAGATACGATGAAATATAGCTATCTTTTTTTAATCATATTCGTAGCTACGCGAATTGCATTAACGTATGTCTTAATAAGTAAAGATACATGTTTCATGTTCTTTCAGGTTCTATCACATTAATTATTTTAAGGAAAACGTATGACAGTTCTTTCTAATACGAATATTTATATTTACTTTGTTCACACTTGTTTATAAAATAAAAATAGAGACCTATGGCCATGATTTTGTTATTTTCTCGCCTGTCATTGAAGTTTGTGACATTTTTGAAAGATAAATAAAGACTCAGAAATAAGAAATAGCTTATAAAATTTTGGGTAATCAAATGCAGAAATGCGTTTGTCATCTTCATGATTATTTTGCGCTGAAGTTAGAGAATCAAGGATATTTAATTAATTTAACTGTAGTACAAGAGGTAATGTGCATTGTATTTTGTATTTTCATATATTATTTATCTATAATAATAATACCTATAAAAATTTATATTCCTTTGAGTTTTATTTTACAAAATTACATATTTCAATAAGGTAGGTAGTATATTTCGTGGGATAAGATAAATTTATATTTGGTTATTATTTAATATATGCACTATTTGGTTTCATTAATAAACTAATTAAATTTTATACAGACATTTAAATTTTAGGTTATGGTTTAAAAATGTAAATCCAATACCAATGTAAACGTTTTAAGTACAAAATCTTGAATCACATGGATACCGAATGTGACGTAATCGTTTAGCACTGTTTTTGACAAAAAAAACATATTTTTATAGGTTAGAATTTTTAACTGGCTCTTAACAGATAATTTACAGAATACGTCCGTTTAATTGTTGGATTGTGTTTTATATATTTGGCTTATTAGAAAATATTTGGCATATTTAATTAAAGTTGATCAATTTAAATTTTAATTATTAAATACGCCGACCTCTGTGGCTCAGTGGTTTAGACTACTAGGCTACTGACCCAGAGGTCCCGGGTTCGATTCCCGGTCAGGGCTGGCATCAATCAGCGTCTGTGCTGACTACAGCGCAGACGCTTCCATCTTCATATCAGCGTCTGTGCTGACTACAGCGCAGACGCTTCCATCTTCATAATCAGCGTCTGTGCTGACTACAGCGCAGACGCTTCCATCTTCATAATCAGCGTCTGTACTGACTACAGCGCAGACGCTTCCATCATCATACCGGCTAATAACCAAAAAGCAGTTGAAGCCGTATCATCAAATAAAAAAAAAAAAAAAAATTAAATACAAAAATACATGAAATTATATAATTCATAGAAAAAAAATGTATAAACTAATTTTTATAGGTAAAATATCGTACAATTGTTTATAATTTCATGTTAATTTCAATGCTGTCACTATAATAGAGTAGTATTTATAATACTTTCTTCTGACTTTTTCGATAATAGAAAACGAAAAATAAAATCTGATTATTGAATTGCATACAGAATTTAATTATTTAATATGGAGTATTTTTATTTAAAATAATTTTATTTTTTACAAGGAGAAATTAATTTGTAGTTCTTAATTAATATCTCGTATATGTAAATATAATTATATTGTAATTTACAATTATTAATTAATCAGTAGACTAATTGTAATTTTTATATCATTAATTATTATATAAATTTAACTAACTCAATTAAAAATTAACTATCCAATTTTATTTACTAATGTAATTATTGAAATGGCAGTAATAATTATTGGGAAAGAACATTTATAATTGCGATTTGCTTTTTGATTTTATAAAATAAATTTAAATAATTTTACATACATACATAATAAATGTATGGTAAATTTTAAATTTACATAATAGATTTTATTTACATCAGCCCAAAATCCTCTTAGTGAGTTTGGGGTATGAAATCAAAGTTATTATTTACAATAAATTTTATTATTATACAGTTTCTTTAATAAAACGTTGAAAGTAATACAAAAAGAATTATTTCTTCATTCAAGATGCATTATCGCCCTTAGGGAGGCGGTCCAATGGCTCGATGGACTCCTCTGTGATATCTGGTGTTTAGTTTTTTATCTAATTTTGAATAAAATGATTTTTTTGTTATTTTGTTTTGTTTTACAATCTATTATTTATTGTATTATTAAAATATGTATCCACTACTCATATATTATAAAGACATGATTATACTGATTTCAATTGTATTATGTGGCTTATAAAACACTAGTGTTTTATATGCCATAAAACACTGTAAACAACTTGTTACTTAGCAACCACTTCATGATCTACCGTATTTTGAGAAACTATATATAATTGAATCAACGTTAAACATTACGACCCATCTTCTTCGGTACCTAGAATTATGAGTTTTGGTTACATTTGTGTTTTATTGGTGTTAAAAAATTATACACTTCGGTCTTGTGTTTTATATACCTAATAAAACACTTGTATAATAAATAACTATTACAAAATATATTTCAGAACATTAAAAATATATTCTTTGTATAAAATTTAATTTATCTATTTCGAAAAAAGTCTATGAGCGCCCATTCCAAGATGTATATATATACAGCTTAACTTCAAATTTCATTATGCATTAACATCATATTAGTATATGTCTCATTAAAATCTCATTCAATTTTCTTGCATATTACTCGAGAAATAAAACTGCAAAATAAAACATCAAACATAACATAAGCTTCGAGCCAACTGATATGATGAAGGGCTCGTATACTCACCTAATAAGTAAACCTACAAAATGTGTTGTGAGTGTTTGGAGAAACTCAAAATGTTATTAATATTGTTAGAGTAATAATGATATTCTTCTTCTTCTTTAATGGAGCTACAGCCCGAGTCGGGCCTGGGCCTACCGGGCACACCGAGCCGCAGTTTTTACGCTGCCGTACTGCCGGTTTTCTGAGTCGATGTTACTTACTTTTAAGGCATATATATAAATGACTAGCTTATAGCGCCCGAGTATGATTAATACAAGTAACTGTATTTTTTATTTTAACGACAAATCATACTTTGTCGACAGGCGGATTCGAACTGACGAACCTTGGTTCGGATGATGTCACAGTATGCTAAGAGATGTGCATTAACACGCTCGGTCATCGCGCCCTATAATAATGATATTACGTAACTCTAATTAGCTATTAAATGTTAAGTTAGATAATAACATAACAAACCCTACCATCCATAGGCGCCGACTTTAGATATTTGAAGTGGGTGCTCACTTTCTTTTAAAAATAATACCAGTATGAGGTATGAAAATAGTAATACCATCTCTGATTACATGATACTAAGATGCGTTACGTTCATATAAAATTTAGCAGTATATTTTATAAATACCAGGTGGCGACACACATTATAGTTCGGAATAATGTCGCCGCCTTGTACTGTCATTGCCAAAAGAGAATGCCAAAGGGGTAAGGGAGAGTAATTCACTTAATAGTGATGTTACACAATAAACCATCTGTGCAATTTGCTACTCTCGGTTGAAGTATTTTAATTCTTCTTCTTGAGTTTTCGCTGATAAATTTAACTTTAGTGCTTTATTTTGTGCTTCACTATCGCACATCTACATAAAATTTACAAAAATATCCCCGCGCTCCACTACGAATAGTGTTGCCCTGTGCAGATTTCATTTTGCTACAATTATGTGTTGCGTTTATCGCAGTTTGCAAACGAAGTGGAGATACAGTGGTACAACTGTACTCTCGACAGAACGTTGCTGTGAAATTGTATTTATTCCACTGGTCTATTACAGTTTGTATTGGTCGACAGTGCGGTTCATGTATTACGTATAACACTAATAGTAAAATATTTCTAATCGCAGTGCCGCATTATACAGATCCTCCAATCATTTCATATTTTTGAGCTTGGTATACTATCATATCGATAACAGTAGTTATCTGCCCAACTGTCAAGTTAATAACTAAATTTCCCCAAATTATTTACTACGGCGTAATTACAGCTCAATGTAATTATGAAATATTAAATTTAAATTTAACTATTATTTGATTTTACTTATTCTAAACGGTGATAAACTCTACAAATAATTAATTAATATTTTATTTATTTGAATGTTTTATAGTGGGTGCTCGGCACCCTTTAAATTATTGTAGTGGGTCCTTGAACACCCGAGCACCCACCGCGTCGGCACCTTTGCTATCATCTGATTAATTGCATAATTCTATGCAGTTTGACCACAACTTTGATGGTGAATGCTTAGTTTGTTAGTTGTATGCCAAAGGTGAGTTCATTACTTCCTTCTTGCATATGTGAGTTGCCGTGGAAAAGTTTAATTATATTTAGACAGATTTGGAAAAGCTATGTATAATTTGTGAAGTCTGATAAACTACCCTTAATTTGTGCCCACGTAGTAAACATACTCTATTCACTCTTCAAAGTTAATACAAACTTGAAATGAAAATTTGTTGTAATTAACCGTCAATCATTTATTATTTTTATTTAAAAATATATTGCATATCATATTGATTCATGTCACGTGTAGTGTTTTATTGTCACCTGGATAATAATTAACAAAATAATCTGTTTGCTGCAATTAAAATAAAATAACTACATTCATTAATTTATTGAATCAATAGCGAGGGCGACGAGAATAAAACAATAAAATAAAATAATGAACATTGCAAAATAATTATATTTCTTATGTTGCATAATGAATAAATTTACTATTGTAGTGTTTATAATTATAATTGACTTATTATTATACATATTAGAAATAAGTAACAAACCAGAGTTACTATAGTATTTCACATTACTAGCATGGTAAAGCAATTTTTACTGCTAAAAGAAGGAATTGAGTGGCGAGCCTGTCATCTCCTTGAGGCAGTAAAAACAGTTACCTTGCGAGTATTGTATTAGTATATTACATAATAGGTCAGGAAAGTGATAGTTTATATAAAAACACTTTCCTGAAGTATTATGTTTACTATTTTTTCTGAAACCGTTTAATTTAATCAATAATGAAGCATAAATCATTCAAAATGTTTAAATTTTTCGATATGAATTGTATTGATAAAATATAAAACAATCAGGTAAAATATTCACCAAACTCTTTTGTACTTTACTATTATTTTTGTTGTAACCTTAAATATGTACTTAACTTGACTGTTTTGGTAAAAATCTACTTCCCATATTAAAATTGGTCAGAAAAGTAGGCACTTTCTTGCCGGTTTCAGAATTTTTTTTTTATTTGTAATTCATTTTTATTATTTTTCTATCGGGGATTTAAGCATTTCCTCAGTGCTATAATCTTGATTTTATCCGTGGAACATAGCAACGTTTCATTTTATTTTCGTCCTTGAAATTTAAGGATCTAATCAATAGTTATTCGTTATCGTTTTGCTAGCGTAGTTAATTTTATGTATGTTATGGTTTCTCTGCATGTACGGAGATTGTGTGCGTTGCTATATTGTTTGTTTACAAACTAAAATATTGTAATTTATTGTCAAATAAAAATGGAGGTTATCAATAATTATTGTAAAGAAATATTGGATAAATTTTAGTCTGTACAGGGGAAATTAATACCACAGAAGTCAAAAGAGCTTTACGAAAAACAATACGAATTTATTGTGTTGTCTGATATTTATACATAAATCGCAATTTCGATTTATTTGAATAGCTGTTGCTTGGCAAATTTATATGCCCTAGAGCTATAATAATCAAATTACGCCCGCATTTGAGGACCAATAAGAAATTTATGTTGTTAAAAGAAAATAAACAAAATTAGAGTATATAACAATACAAGGTCTCGTTATTCTAAATTTTCCTCGTCCTTTCATAAAGCACTTAACGATCAAGTGTTGTAAACAATTTTTGCGGTACCGAAATTATTTAAAAATAAAAGTTTATTGAACTATTTTAATCTGTCAGACTTTTACTTGGGCGCACGCTATGATTGTTTCTATAGTGACAGAATAACAGAATGACAGTTAAATAAAAGCTGTCTACCGGAAGGGTACTGTTACGAACCAAAACAGGTTTGTTTTGTATTATTTCCATGATAACAACTGTCAGTTCGGTAAATTGACAGGAAATCGTAGCTCAGTGGATAAAAGCGAGATAAAACTTGCGTTTCTTAATTAGCAAGCAAGAGGTTGTGTGTTCAAATCTTACTGACTTCTACTTCTATAAAAAAAAATACGATTGTGTTTGAGTGGTTTGGATTCCAGTATAAGTTGTAATTGGGATTTACTTCCTATTGTGCAGAGTAACAAATAATTAATTGAACTTACCATTAAGCGTTGTCTGTAAAATATCTGTTAATTTTTAACGGTACGTTAAACTTTTTTACCAATGACAGCGGACAATACTGACTAAAATATGAAAATTTCATTTGACATTTATATTTTTATGGGTTCAAATTTTCGACTACCCGTTAAAATTTAACCGATCAGTTACAGAATACTTCTCCATGACAAATAATTGTGCGGGCAACAAGCTAAAATAGAGTTATAATTAAATCCTGTCAGTTACAAATGTTGTATCAAAAATGATATCTCATAATTATGACAACGCGCATTGTTTACTAACTTGTATAATTGACAGCTGAGTTGTAGTAGCTGTAAAGATTTATTTACATAGTTACGAAAGAGCTTGAATAAATGGCGTTTACAAAAGAGTAACAAATAAAAAAATAATTACATAGCACTTAATTTAGCGAATTAAAATAAAATCTTTTTGTTACGTGATTAGTATGTCTTATCCTATTTACCCTTAAAGTTGCATCCCGAAGTATAGGAAACATCCTGTAAATGCTTGAAAACCAGCAATACGGTGATGTGGTTAGTGTTCAAATCTCACTCAAGCTGAAAAATGTGGCTCGATGAGTTCGGACTCTATACTGTAATTGGGATTAAGTTACTGTTGTACGAACTAAACTAATTAAATAAATTAATTAATAGTTATTTACATAACAAGTGCAACAATGGTCTTCGTGCAAAAATTATATAATGGACAATGAGGAAATTGATTAAATTTGAAGCGTGGATTTATATTGACAGTTAAGTATGCCATGAATTGACATTTGTTATTTGAAAACAAATTGTCTATTTTTCCTCGTAAAGTTTGTTAAAGTATGTCTGATTGATGGTGTTATAAGCTAATGTCTCTATTTCTTTTATAAATTCCTTAAAATGTGTGTAGATAAGTACAATTAGCGTTGTAATAGTCAAAATTTTGAATAATAAAAAAATGAGTGTTTTTTCAATTACTTTGCGCACTAGTGCGCAAAATCAAACTTTCCATCGGTTTCCAAGATAATGTAAACCTTATTTTGAACGAAGCGAGTACAAAAATTCTATTTCATGTAGTCTTACGTTCAAATTGTACTCTTCATAGTCATAAACAGTTCGTCTTCAAATATCAACAACCAACTTCATTATATCGTGTTCTCAGTCTTAAAGTCACTTGAGCCTATGCTTTTATAAAAATCTGCATAATGGCTCACCCTTCATTAGATCACTTATCTTTTTATTGATAATTCCAAATGTCTTAAACCTGAAATTATAATGTAACTACATCTGAATGATTCGCTTGCTCTACATACATATAAGATAAAATTGGAATATATTTATTTATCTACGGCAGTGCGATAAATGACATTTATCACATTAACGTTGTCTGAGATAAGTACCTTATTAAAGCACTAGTACGTTTTTAAAAATATGAACGCACTAGTGTTTCAATCAAATACCGCACTCAAAATGATAATTACAATGGTTTCACTTAAATTTTTATAAATGTCAATAATTATGAGAACTGTCCATTCAAAATTATTTTAATTTTTATTTTAATATGCATCATGAAGATATTTGTGTGATTAAACAATTCGGCTATCACCTCGTTGTGCAAATTTCACATGCGTTCTTATTGATGCTCTTATCCCACTAATGTCGTAAATAACTATTATTCTACACAGTGGTAAATAATAAAATAAATAAACTTCTGTCTACTTTTCTTCAAACCATTTATCTTTTCTCAATATCGAAAACTTTGTTTTCTTCGTTCGAAATCTTCGAGGAAATTCACGCTTAAGTTTATGAACGTAGGTGGTCTGTAAAATACTGTGATCCGTCTTACTTTGTGTACATTTATGTGTGACTTGCTTGTCAAGTAAATTTTCATTAGAGCTTTCAACTAGAAAATTTATCCAAAGCGCTTCAACTTCGAAATGACACTACAGTCACGTATGTCGCAACTTATAATTCTCGCTTAAATGAAGATTGATTGACAACTACTCTATTGGAAGGTCAGGATGATTTGAATAAAAACTTTATGCAAAACAGAAAATATACATTTCAGATATAAATGAAAATTGACAAATATGGTTTAAATATCATAGATAAATTATACAAAATATTTCACTTCAAAATACTAGATTTAAAAATTATTATTGTACCTAATATTTAATATAAATTATAAAGACCATATTTGCACATACTCGTAAGTTTAATTAAATAAATAAAAGAAATTGATTAGGGTAGCCTATATCTTGAGGGGGTTTTTACTAAATAATAAAAATAATGTTACAAAATAGCTAGTTTTTGGGTCTATATAATATTTGAGATGGTGATTTTTATCATTCTCGAGATTTTGTTCGACTGAATCTAAAACACATAGTTTACAAAAGTTTGTCTACTGGTTTGTATGTTTGCAAATAAACATTTGAGTTTTGGTATTGAATTTTAGGACTAAAATCTAATAAATTACAAGAACAGATCATATTAAACCAGTGATAACATAACCTTATTGACAGTTTTTTTCAAATTTTTACGTTGATTTCTTATCACAAAATCAATAATAACTAATTTTAACCAAAATGTAATTCAAAATAAGTTTTACTTGAAACATTTATATTTATTAAATCAATTATTATTAATTATTGCTTAATGTTTTGGAATCATAACAAACAAGTGTGGTATCAAATTAAAGCTCATATGTAGTTGTGATTAAGAAAGTCATGAATTCACACAGAAGTTTATTTACATTACTTTGAAACATTGATCGAGATATTGTCCATTTAAAGTACATTTAAAATGGGCAACTGCTCAGAAAATTAGCCCTATCTCATGGGCGTCCGCAGGGGGAGGCAAGGGGGGCGCCCCCCTGGATATTAACTAGGGTGGTGACCAAGACTCTCGAAAATAGGACTTTAACATGAAAAACTATAATTTTTTAATTTCCAGCTTCCTTAAATATTTCAAGTAAAAAAGCTTGAAATAAAAGTTTTAGGGCATAACATTCTGCATCTGAATCAATAAACAAAATTAATCTTTCATACTTTGTAACGACACAAATTAGATTTGAAAATGACGAAAATTGCCTCAAAACTATCGATAGGCATGAAATTGAAACAAAATTATACATATGTTTGACGTTTTATTTGTCAAAATAAATGAAATAATAAATAAGGAATTTATTCTGAAAGTTTTGACTGATTGAACGACAAACATTTGTTTAATTTTGTGTCAATTTCATAGCTATCGATGGTTTTGAGACAATTTTAGTCATTTTCAGATCTAATTTGTGCCGATACAAAGCAAGCAAAATTAATAAAAACTGTAAAACTGCTAAATCGGAATTTATTGAAGAAATGGTACTAGTAATTTATTTCACAAATTTAAATATTTTTTTATTCATTTGTTTTGTGTATTTGTGTATATGTTATGTACAAAAAAATATTTTAGAAATTTATGTATATCTGAGAGTTTTTTGCGACTCGCCCCCCCACCCCGGAAAAATGTCTGTGGACGCCCATGCCCTATCTGATCACTTTTTAGACTGGAAAATTATTTCTTACCTATGTAGATCGAAAAATACGACCAGAAGGTAAAACTACCGATCTCTAAATTGCAAAAAGAGGTCAGTAAATGAATATTTCCATGGTGAACAGTTTATTTATTTTGTGTAACTATTTTTCATTCGTTTGTCACATTATGAATAATTTACCGTTGGTGATCGCAAAAATCACACTCTAAAAGTGTCTATACTGGACGCTCAAGCTATCAAAGCTCACCTTTGGTTCGCTTTAGATTATGCTTGCTCACCCAGTAAACTATCACTTTCAGATCTTGTGAAGTAAATTAGTTATTTTGTATCAAGTGTGAAGATTGACGTTTCTTTCCCGTGGCATAATTATACTCAGGGATAAGAACGCTTCTTTTATCCGTGGTACATACAATATTTTATGCACAACAAAAGAATATTTAATTTTATATTTAAAAGATTAAAACAGGTACATTTATAATTTACATTTTGTAAAATCATGTATTCACAATAAATAAAAAATGTCATTTTGCTTATACATCCACCGGAAATTATTTTATTATGGTCCTAGAGCAAAAACAAGTGTTTTCATTATTAAAATATTTGAATTTCAGCCCGGTTGTACATAAAATTATTTTGTCGGTGTAACTAGTCATTAACTAGTACTATTTCTCACCAATGAGTTTCTGTAGGCAATTATTGTTTGTCACTGTTAGACGTTCCTAAATATTTTTTGCACGATTTGGTTTTTTAATATTTACCGATAGGGTTTCCAAGGTAGTAAGTTATGTTTACAAATTACTGAACGATAAGTAATTACTTACTAACCGGGAGGCTGTAAAGGCTAGTTTATATAACTTTTTATAATGCATAAGAATAAAACATAATGATAAACAAAAGACATAGGAATCAGTTTACGCATCTTTTATGAAACATAATTTTCAAACAATGACAGAAAAGTTATTCTTATGTAGCGATGTTGTAGGCGATAAAGCGTAACAATACTGAGAAAATGTATTTAATTGAAATACAATTTGCCTGTGGATCCTGAGATCCCTGGTTCGATTCCCACAGGCGACGAATTTTCATAATTTCAAAAAAGCTATCCTTGTGGCTCTTCCACCACTAACATGTTTGGGGGCCGTGATTTGACGACTGGTAATCGCACTTCACGCGCAAAATATATCACTTACCGAGATCTGCTTCAGCAGAGTGCCACACCCAGTAATGGGTAGAAGGCATGATGATATATTTATTTATTTTTTTTTACAATTTGACATTTGTTTGTGTTTATTTTTTTATTTGATTTTATATCACTTTTATAACGTATATCTCTTTCCAGTATGTTATATAAATATTGTGTTAGTAAAACCGTGATAAAACTAAAACAGTATTAAATTTAGTGACTTTTCATACTTCAACTACTTTGAAATATACGCATGCGTTGTAGAGAGGTTTGTATTAAAACATAAGGATAAATCATAAGAAATAATATTTTGTCAGTTTTATCCCTTTTGTTTATGTTTTATTGAATATTTGAATAAACGGTTATGTGTTTGTTGTTTTATGTTTTATTGCTTATGCGTTATGAAAAGTTGCATAAATCAGCCTTAAGTAAATAAAAATTAAATATTCCTCCGTACCATAGCAACTATCAAAATATACCTTAAAATTACAACTTTGACAACTAATAGAATATTATGATACTAATGTATAAGTCTTTCAAATATGTGTGACGAGTTTAAGCACACGACGCGAAAAGGAGTGCTTTCAACGGCACTAGTGTTTTAAAGGCACTTTACACGTGTATATATCGTTCAAATGGAGATAAGTTAGCATTTGTGGTATACATTACTATGTTAAGGTAGTACTAGCGTGAAAATTTTTTTTGCAGATCTGAATGATATTTGGCTCTCTTAAACATTGGATAGTCGTACGCATCCTGTTAAAATATGAAACACATTCATCGTCTGTGAACAAATATATTCGTTCGGGCTTATGGCGATCATCACTCAGAATCGCACATATTTGGTTTGTAATATATATATAAATATATATCATCACGCCTTCTACCCATTACTGGGTGTGGCACTCTGCTGAAGCAGATCTCGGTAAGTGATATATTTTGCGCGTGAAGTGCGGTTACCAGTCGTCAAATCACGGCCCCCAAACATGTTAGTGGTGGAGGAGCCACAGGTATAGCTTTTTTGAAATTATGAAAATTTGTCGCCTGTGGGAATCGAAACAGGGACCTCAGGATCCACAGGCCGACTTCATACCACTGAGCTAGCCATCCCATTATATATTTGGTTTGTGTACCTCTAAAATTTTGCAGTTTCATTTGAAAAACTAGTATGATGTTCTAGAACTATCCATGTATATTGTATCTGAAGGAGAAAGTTTTTTATCGTTTAGTAAAAGATATATAGTTATGCAAAGCCTTGTTTTGAACGAAAAATTAAGAATTCCAATTTATAATGGTAACACCACACGGTGGTATGGTATTTGAAAATTCATTAGACCAACAACCTGTTAACAATTCATGATTTTAAAATCATAATAGGTATAAAACACTTATTTTATTCAATTTTTATATTTTTTTGAGCGTCAGTTTCGCCACTCGACAACCGATGGCGCCACCGTCACACTAGTACTACCTTAATTCGTTGTTCTGAAATTTGTTGTGATAAATATGGATTGATTTAAAGAGTAAAATTATGTTGCTTTTGCTTAGCAACTTTAAAACACAGCGTGTTGTAATGTTGCGTTTTCGCACGCTTTTTAGTTCGCCAAACAAGTATTATTGTGCAGGTATAATATTTTATTTCTTTAATATATCAAAATAATTTTCAAATTTTACTAAACTTACGTAGATCGTACTAGAAACCTAATAACCATTGTGGTCAGTAATTGTCCTAATGGAATCGAATATAATGGAGAATTTGAATTCGTCTCGTTCTGAACAAGTACTTCAAATTAATTATGCATTAAACTAAGTTGTCTATCTACTACTTTTATTTGAAGTATTGTCCTGAAATACAATAACTAATGTAAAATAAAGTTTTTTAACTGTCTGTTAGTTCATTAATCTGAGTAACGTGTAAAAACCTGCAAACGTCTATTGAAATATTTACTTATTCTGACATGGAGTCATTACAGACAAAATATGTACAGAAACAGTAATTTCAGATAAAGATAAAATCAATTTATTGATCTAGCAAAGTTATTTATAATTCACGAAATATTTTATTGAGATGCTATTATAGAATTACAATTCATTACTTGTTACTGGCTGTTTTCATATTGAATAAATTATTATACGATATCTCTCTTCAGATAGTGAGCTTTGTAATTATATAAAAAACATGTGTGAAGGTCAATGTTTGGTAAACAAAAGAATCAATAACAAGAGCTGTTGTAGCACATGATTTTATCCTGAGCCTGAGCTTGACATATGTTGCACAACGAACGGCAGTATGTTTTTCTCGGGAAGTCTGAAGCAATTTTAATATAATTGACAATTAACGCACCGTCAAATACCATTTATCCGTAATTTTTTCTTTAAATTAAAATTTAAGAAATATGTTAAATATTGAGTAACAAAGTAAATAAATATAAATATAAATATATCATCACGCCTTCTACCCATTACTGGGTGTGGCACTCTGCTGAAGCAGATCTCGGTATGTGATATATTTTGCGCGTGAAGTGCGGTTACCAGTCGTCAAATCACGGCCCCCAAACATGTTAGTGGCGGAGGAGCCACAGGGATAGCTTTTTCAAATTATGAAAATTTGTCGCCTGTGGGAATCGAACCAGGGACCTCAGGATCCACAGGCCGACTTCATACCACTGTGCTAGCCATCCCAAAGTAATATTGATTATTTCAACTTTTAGGCTTAAAGGTTTTTTATACTAAAGGTTTTTTTATACTATTTATAAAAGATTCATTTTACACTGAACTCCCATTTAAGGTATATATTTTTTTTTCATAAAGTTTTCCAATACAAGTTTTCTAAAAGTATAAATGTAGGTTAGGGTAAAATTGTTCGGAATCACATTTAGTTGAAAATTGATTTTTACTGAAATAAAATGCTGGAATATTCACTTCATAAAATATTAAAACAGTTCGTCTCTAAATTGGCTCTTTTTTAACAGCGCAGTTGCAACAAATTGCGTCACAAAATTTTAGGGATAACTCAATTTTCCGTGCTGCAATTCCGTCGAAATTATGTACATTCCATGAAAAAGAACTATTCCAACATTCACGTGTTTCAGAACTGACAAAAAAGACAAATAAAACAATTCCAAGCCCAAGCATTCTTCTTGTTTTCAAACTAAATCGTCTTCCAAGAAAAATAGCAGAAACGTGTATTGTATTTTCAGAATAGTTGGATTAAACTACGCTGAATATAAAAACATTTTAACGGACACATTGTTAGTCACACGTGCATGCTATAAATTTCAGAAATAAGGTCATTACATGCAAGCATAGTTCATGAGCTTATAACATTTTGTAAATTCTGATTCGACTGCAGAGCACAGCAAAATTGTAAACAGATTTTAATTGCATATGTCGATTAATTATGATGTTGCTAATGATCTACATATTTTCTTATGACGTCAAACATTCATTTAATTATCTTTCCCACGTGTACAATGTATTACCCTATAATGTTTCTAGTTGTATACATAAATAAGTAGTTCACTCAGTTTCTCATTTATGTGTATAGCGGCCTGTGGATTTGTGAACCTAGGTTTGATTACCATAGCCGGCAAGCAATTTTCACCACATTAAAAAAACTACCCCTGTGACTTCCCCTGCATCTTTGGAGGCTGTGATTTGGCGGCTAATAGCCGCATTTCACACGTAAAATATATCACTTAACGAAACCTGCTACGGCAAAGTGCCACACCCAGTAATGGACAGAAGGCGTGATGACATATTTATTTATTTATTTATATATTAAAAAGTCAAACAAGTATAAATCGTAAATAAAATAAATAAATAAAAAATATAGTCGTCTCCTTGTGCGCTGTCATCGAAGTTTTGTCCGAATCTTATGCGCAAAATGAACAAATGTAAGAAAACAGTATAATATATAAAATAGTACCTACTTGCTTTTTCTGTTTATAATTTATGAAAAAACAATAAAAGTAATATTTTCACAATCACAATATGCACGATTTCAATATTTATAAAACAATATTATATATCAGTAATTTTGATTATCTAAACATTATTTATTGAAATTAATATGTATAAATAAGGTTTTATTATTTGAGAAATAATGCATCACATCACATTTCACACAGCGACAGCGCCTCCAGGCTAGGAATGGGCGATATTGAATATTAAATATCGAATAACGGTATTATTTAAATATCGATATTATCGATATATTCGATATTATTAATATTATTGATACTACCGATAATATCGATATTATTGATACCATCAATATTATCGCCATTATTGATATATTGATATATCCGCAAGTGGATATAATTATTACACCGAAAATAATAGTAAAATGTTTAGTAAAAAAAAATAAAATAGAGCGGAAAATAACGGATATTCCATTTAGAAATAAAAATTTGGATAAGGGGAGAAGAGAACTATCTGAGTCAGATGATCTGATACAGAAACGTAAAAAATATAGCATCATTCTAAATCATAGCACATATATTTAAAATTATACTGGGTGTAATGTAATATTCAGTATTTTATTTTTTATTCGGAGATACAAAAAGTACTAGGATATTATATTATTATTACAAAACAATAGGGCGTCAAATAAAAAGTCATTTATCGCATATGCAAAAATTATATTATATTAAAAAAAAGATGCAAACAAAATACATTAATATAATTTAAAATTATGATCTACAAGACAAACTTATATGTATGTAAAATTCAATGTATTTATTAAAATGTTGTTGAAATTGGAACATGTTGAATATTTTGCGGTAAAAAGATTAGTTGTTCAACGTGTTCACACGTCAAGGAACATCTCGTATCAGTTACGACTTTACTTCCTCTACTAAACACTCGTTCTAAAGCAACGCTAGTTGCCGAAATACATAAATATTTATATATTTATATTTTATAATAATATTTTAATTTCATAATCTCGAACTAAATATTTTTTTTAATTTGCAACCACACCCTATTCATATGATAGCTCAAATAAATACTCTGTCAACATTTCGTTATTTCAACGAGAAATAAGTCTGTCTTATCTTTGTCAAATTTGACATATTTTGTAGAGATTCAGATAAAATTATACTTACTCCAATTCACATATTTTCCGGGTTTCGCTTCTAGTTGGTTGCGCTACATAAATTTTAGTGGATATAACAATCACAAAGATGAATTTTGTAGATATATGGTGAAGTTATAACTTAATATAATTTTATATGTTGACTCCTTGATCGTGCTTACATTCATATAAACATTTTTTTAACCTAAATTAATATTTTCTATAGAATGTAAATAGAAGTTTGCACAAAATATGTGGAACAGTGAGAACAATGCACCGGTAACCAATTACCGTTAACTCCTTTGTATAAAATACAATGGTATTATTGATAAAAGAATACATATAAAGACAAGAAGTGCTTCTTAGTTCTTTACAGTAACTGCTAGTTTCTCTAAAGCCCGTCCTTTATTTGTCAATTTAAGGAACTTAAAATGGCTAGCTCAGTGGTATGAAGTCGGCCTGTGGATCCTGAGAACCCTGGTTTGATTCTCACAGACGACAAACAATTTTCATAATTTAAAAAACTACCCCTGTGGCTCCTCCACCACTAACATCTTTGTGAGCCGTGATTTGACGACTGGTAACCGCACTTCACGCGCAAAATATATCACTTACCGAGATCTGCTTCGGCAGAGTGCCACACCCAGTAATGGGTAGAAGGCGTAATGATATATTTTTTTTTTTTATTTTAAAATTGTTCAATGAATTGATTAATTTCTAGGCCAGTAAAGAAACCTTTTACCTTTAACTATAAAGACACCAATCCAATCAGAATGCGTAATTTTAGTATCTCAATACGCCTGAGTTCCGTCGCTTGGCCTTCAGTGCTAACAGATAGAGTATCCTTCTTCCTGGTGTATTTATATTCAAAGCATCCAACACTAGAAAACAAAAATATTAAGGAAAGTAGTAAGCTGCTTATTAGAAACTTAAAATTTATACACAAATTGACAAGTGTAATGTTATCATAGAATTATAGTATTGATTTAGATTGCACAATCTTTGTCTAACGATTTTAGCCTATTTAATAATTATTGACAACGGTCATGGCAGAGTAAATTTGTCACTGTAAACTCGGTGTTTTTGTATCTTTTACAGCCGCTTGGCGTTTTCACATCACTTATAACAAGCAATCTAGGTACATATGACGCTGGCAGTTTTAATAATAATAATTCTGTATTTACTTAAAGTTCGAAACGTAGAGAAGTATATAAATATATACAAAAAAAGATCATCTTAAGTCGTAAATTCCAAGTTTATAGCATTTTAAATACATGAAAATGACACATATTAATTATTAACCAAATTAATATATAATAATATAATAATATAATAAGTTGCGACTATACACCATTTAAAATATCCGGCAGTACAGTTCTGTGGTTTTAGCATTGAGGCATTCGAATCCGAAGAGTTTGAATTTGAATTCCCCCCAAACTAAAAAATATATGGAACTACCACATATACTGTGATTGGAATTTATACGAGAAATCTGTGTAAATCCAGAAGTTTTGTAAATACGTAAATCTATAAATGATGAACAAAATCGTAACGAAACTTAATTATTAATTATCAACAAATAGTTATGTGATTTTATTCATTATTTACAAATACACTTACCAATTTATTACAGAATTCCACGATAAATTTTATAAATTAGTTAATTACATATAATAATGACAGGTACATTATACATATTATAATATATCGAAATCACATTATAATACGAGGGCCCTGAAAAATGAAACAAGAAATGATTTATTTGGTCAAAACATATTTTATTTCTCAACATAATCTCCTTGTAGCTCGATACACTTCGTACAACGTTTTTCTAATTTCTCGACCCCTTCCAAATAATACGATTTTGGCAATCCATCAAAATAGGCGTTTGTCTCAGCGATGACCTCATCGTTCGAGCCAAATCTCTTTCCGCCAAGCCATTTCTTCAAGTTTTTAAATAGATAAAAATCGCAGGGGGCCAAATCTATTACGAAACGGCGCAAAAAGACCTTCTTATTGTGCTTGAACATCGCCAAACACTCCTTTGAACTTGTCACACGGTCGCGCTTGTTGTCAACAGAGAGCAAATGCGGCACCCATCTGGCAGATAGCTTTCTCATATCCAAAAATTTATGCAAAATGTTCCGTACCCGTTCGATTGAGATGCTCATAGCCTCAGCAACTCGTGCACTTTAACTCGACGATCGTCCAATATCATACCATGGATTTTATCGACGATTTCTGGCGTTGTAACCTCAATTGGACGACCAGAACGTTTGGCGTCCATTGTGGTCATACTACCACAACGAAAATAAGTAAACCACTTGTGAATCGTTCCAATCGATGGTGAGGAGTCCCCATAATGTTTAACAAGCGATGCTTTGGTTTGCATAATGTTTTCTCCACGCAAGAAATAATGTTTAATCAAGACGCGAAATTCACTTTTATCCATGTTTTCAAAAATCTTCAACGTTGCTTGCTTTCGATGGGTGTCAAAACAGAACTGAATGACATATCAGTCTGAAAATTTTAATGCGTTCTAGTTAAAGATGGTACGTCACAAATGTCACATGAGATTTGCGATTGTGGCGCCATCCGTTTTATTTTTCTGGGACTTTTCACCCTGCCCTCGTATATCAAAATTAAAATTAAAATTTTATCTGTAGTAATTGAACAAATCTTTTATAGTTGTCTTTTTCTGGTTTCATTTATACTAGTATTTATTGTAGAATATATATTTTTTTAAAACGTAAATTGATTTTCAGTCTTCATATTATTAGTTTTAATTTATCATTTACATATTTTATTCTCATTATTATTATATATAAGCTCGCGGTTTGTGTAAAGCTATATTTACACATTGTATTCTTTACATATTTTCTCATTGGTTTTTTTCTATTTCACCATATTA
Organism: Pterostichus madidus; assembly: GCA_911728475.2. Classification (NCBI taxonomy): domain Eukaryota; kingdom Metazoa; phylum Arthropoda; class Insecta; order Coleoptera; family Carabidae; genus Pterostichus; species Pterostichus madidus. The sequence goes on from OU452312.1 coordinate 22,242,499, forward strand.
TACAATATTATAATCTATCAATCATTTTTTTTTCTTCTAAATTTGGATGAACTGTGAAGATATATTTATTTAAGAATTCAGCTTTAGTTTAAGAAGATCGATTCACATATTTTATATAAACTAACAAGTTTTAGTCGAATCACATCAATATCAAAGTAAAGCATACAATGATATTATTTTCATACGTTGTTTTTGTTGTAATAGAGCCGAGCAAACAATGATGAGTATATAAATGAGAAATCTCGTATTTCTTTTGTGTTAAAATATCATTTCACAAGCGAAGTATGTACGAGATTTTCTATAACGTTTCTCATCTTCTCGTTGATTGCAACTTGGAAGAAGTATCTTATCTACACGAAGATTAATAACTTGTAAGAATCCAATTAGGTACAAAAGAATAAAATGGGATTATCCTTCATTTCTCTGTTGTCATCTGCACTTCTATAGTGTTATTGTAGCGCTTGCTGATAGGATTACAGCCTACTTATAAAAGTCAACGTTTAATCGATTGTTTATTAAAATTTAAATTGTGTATTAGAACAAGATGGAAAGTTATATTGACAAGAATTTTAGTAAATCCTATACATGTTTGTGAAGTAGGTACTGTGCTCATATTATATTTCACCGTTATTGCTACAAAAGTATACATATAATTAAGATTCATTTTTCTCATACCTTACCTATATGGTAAGTTAAATTAGCCACATATTAATCGTTAATTGGAATTTTAGTAAATCTATATGGCAGTCATTTATGCCACGCTTGCACTGTACTCATCAAATTTCGTCGTTATAGCTGCAAAACTGCGTTTATAATTAAGTTTTTTTTTTAACTGTCAACTAGAGATGCGCACGAGCCGTGATTTTGATCGAGTGACGATGGGTCACACCGTGCCCGCATAATCGTGAGCAAATTTAAAATTTTGTAGTAGCGTGAGTGAGCGTGAATCATTTTTTTAATGTCGTGAGTAAGCGGATATGAGTGAGAGGAAAAGTTCAATGTGTACAAATTTTTGCGAATTAAAAAAAATCCTTTTACTTTAGAATAATTTTTTTTTGGTCGAATATGGAAACACTCAGTATACGAATCATATCTTTTTTTAAATTAATAGTGATAAATAAATTATAAACTGGAATAATGTTATTTTGATTTATACATATAAATATTAAAACTTTATAACTAGTAAATTAGAAATAATACTTACTGAAACACTGTTATGACCCATTCGGAAGTGATTGTGCAGAAGTCAATTTTTTTTCCGTGACTGGGCTTTTACTCACGCTGCTAGGTTTACTGCCAACTAGAATTAACAGTTTATCTGTGTTTCTCATATAATGTATAATTAAAATAAATAAATACGTATATTATCACGCCTTTACCCATTACCGGGTACGGCACGCTGCATGGTAGATCTCGGTAAGTGATATATTTATGCGAGTGAAGCACGGTCACCAGTCGTCAAATCACGGCCCCCTAAAGATGTTAGTGGTGTAGGAGCCACAGGGGTAATTTTAATGTGGTGAAAATTTTTGTCGGCTGTGGGAATTTAACCAGGATTCTCAGGATCCACAGGCCGACTCGATACCACTGAGCCACCTACCCCATAAATTTTGTATGACGACTTTATATCAATCAATTTGAGGTATTATGAAAACTAGACGACCATTCTCTTCATTAGAGTGAATATTCGCAAACACAGCCGACAAAACATTTTCACCAATTTAAAATTACTCGTGTGGCTCCCGCACCACTAACATCTTTGGGGGCGTGATTTGACGGTTGGTAACCACACTTCACGCCCATAAATATATCACTTACCGAGATCTGCTTTAGCAGAGTGCCACATCCAGTAATGGGTAAAAGTCGTGATGATATATTTATTTTTATTTATTTTATAAACATAACCTAGGTTATATTATTACAGTTAACCTTCTTTTAACATTATATTTATATTAATTCAATTCTAAGAATTATAATAATTATATTGAAAATTTGAACCATGGTGAATAGAGTTTAATTTTGTTCATTCAATCTGTTAAAACTACCAAAGTGGAAACAAAATGTATTATGGAGTAAGAGACATTCCTGTCTGTATTTGACTTAATTATATGAATTGAAGTCACATATTTGTGTTTGTCATAAAAAGTTTTATCAAATTCCTGACCAGAAGGGTCAAGAATGATGTGCAGCCGAGAACTGATTTAGCATTTAACCTTTATAAAGATATTACAAACATCCCTACCCGGAGCGAGATTTTAATCCGATAACTACGGTGTGAAATGATCAAACAGCCGCTATCCTGGCCACTGGACTTGGACTATCGTAGCAGATATTTAACATGTTTGTCTTTTATTAGATCAATTTGCCATAAAATAAATATGTGGACGATTCATTAATACAGTCATTTGATTATATTATAGTACCACTAGAGTATGAAAGTTGACGTTCAAATTATACTATTGTTGTGGTTTCTTTTCATAAGAACCAAGGGTCTGTTTACAGGTAAACAGTCCAATGTCGTAATTGAAAATTCCAGAAAAATATTAGCATGTCTAGCTTAAAATCATATATATATATATATATATATATATATATATATATATATATATATATATATATATATATATATATATATATATATATATATTATTAAATGTTGAAATTGAACATTCCAGAAAAACATTAGCATGTTTAGCTTACAATCACTGCAGTACTGTTATAATCCCAGAATAACAACACAGAGATGTATAATTTTTGAATATTATTTATTACTTTATTATATAAATTTTCAAGGACGTAGATTATATGGGTACATGGACGCGCAAGCACTCACAGAATGGAAAGGATGGGTGCACTGCACCCACAGCAATTACCGTATTTTTTGGACTATAAGACGCACCTTTTTACATAGAAAAATGGACTCAAATTTTAAGTGCGTCTTATGGTCCGAAAGTAACAATAAAATATTTTTTTCAATAAATCTTTAAAAATTTTATTCTAAAATTAGAAAAAATAAGCGTAAAACAAAAAAGACTTTCATATAACGTGAGGTATAAACTAAATGTGATCAATTATGCAAAACAATATGGAAACAGAGCAGCAGAAAGGCATTTTGGTCGACCACCAACAGAGAAAATGGTTCGCGAATGGAGAACACAAGAGGAACAATTAAAACTGCTAATTAAAGACAAGAAAACATTCCGTTCGCGCTTAGAAAAATGGCCAGAATTTTGGGTGCGTCTTATTATCCGAATGTAACATTCTAATAAATTTTTCTAAAAATCATCTTATAAATTTGAGGTGCGTCTTATCGTCCAGTGCGGTTTATAGCCCGAAAAATACGGTATTAGCTTTTTATTTAAATTGAATCATATCAAACAAACTGCTTACATACATTCCTTAATCCTTATAAGTAATATTTTATTCTATACGTATCTATATCCCTGGTTACTGTCTAATTACAGTTGGTCAAGTGCAAACTTTAAAATTAAGTAATTGTACTATTAGTCTTTTAAATTATATACGGTAATATAAAATATTCTGCATTTGCACTAGCTAATGAAATTTGATGCATCCACAGCGCCTCTATTTTGTTCGTAATGTTCACCTAAATACTATCATTCTAATTCGAATCAACTCTGGTTCATTTGTTTGTTTTTTGAAAAAAGTCGACAACTAATATAAATTACATTTAATATATTTTTATTTGTTTTTTTAACTCTGATGAACAAGTTGCTACATGCCTCATCAATTACTTTGCATCGTCGAAAAATTTTGGTTCATGCTGAACGAGGTTAGTCCAGTACAGTGCGGTTGTTTGCAATGAAAGCAGTGTCTTCGACGTTTTTATGAACATTTTAGTGAATATTTTAATGTGTAAAATTACTTAAATAGAGTGATATTGTGTGTATTTCGTGTATCATATACATAATAAACATTATTATAAGTGATAATAAAGGGGGACAGACATTGTGGATCTCAGAATTCTAAATAGGCAACGTGGGACATATCCAGTAGATGGTTCCTGCTCAAAGTATGCAATAATATTATTAATTTTAGTAGTCTTTCGTTTTTGAAAATAAATAGTAAAATAAATTCCCGGTTTACTTATCTCTATTTCTACTTTCTATAATTAAAATCGTAAATGCACATGGCAATCAAATGTAGACTTTAAGATTAATTAAGTTGTTTGTTTTAATTTTTAATATTCTTTCTAATTGAAACTTGAAAATAATTCTTGCCAGTGATGTACCTGGGGGGAGGGGGAGGGGGTTCGCACCGGGCGGCACATATTTTGGGACGGCCTTTTTTATATTTAGTTTTAGTTGTAAAAAGAACTTGTTCACTTCATAAGTTTTCTATTCGATTTCTATGAATTATGAATTACTATATGATTCCGAATATTTTTCTTCATCGTCAAGTCAATGTAGGGTTGAAAATATTATCTCGATAAATTCCTTTATTACTGCCTAATTTAAATATGGCATCCAATGGTAAAAAAATTTCCCATCTATAGTTTGTCTCAATTACAATTATTTATTTATGTTTATTAATTTATAAAAACCACTATTTAATTGACTTAGAAAGGTCGGCAAATTGGAGACCGCCCTGGGCGGAAAAAGTTCTAGCTTCGCCACTGGTTCTTGCATTTTTATTGTGAAGGTATTTTATTTTAAAAATATTATTTTTCTACGATCAGTAAAAAAAAGTAGTTTTCGAACGTCATTTGGTAACAGAAATAGATTGCAGATTACTGCTATCGACAATGGGGCTCTTTGCAAACCGTTGCTATTGGCAAATGGTTTATAAAGTATAGTTTTACGATTCTGTCAGAGAGTAAAATTTATACTATTAAATTTGCCTATTTAATTATATTTCTGTCTTTCTAATCAAATAGAGTAAATACAAAATATTTTACTAGGTATTTCTAAATTCCATCTGCAATCAAAGCCAAAATGAAAACTCTATGCATCTGTAAATCTTTCTTATTCAACAGTACTAAGTCTTAATTACAATATAATATTACATAATATAAAAGTGGAACAATAGTAAATTACAATAAATTATAATTTAATATATCAAGCATTTTTTTTCCAAAAATTAAATAATGAATTATAAAATATTATGAAGCTCATTTTTTTATTGTATTTCTGCATCTGTTAATATTTTTAATAATAACAAATTTCAGCTGCTAGCTTATTAAATATGTTAAAATAAGCTATTGTTGATCATTATTTCTCGGTCCTATGGACGAGCGCGTTTAAGCGTAGACCATTACTTGTGCGTTGTGCATTCTCGGGTTCGGCGGACAAGTGTGTAAGCTGTTATTATGCCACAATACTTGGCATGTAATCACACACTCTGTACTGTATTTGGAATTAAATTATGTTATATGGAGTAACAAATTAAATAGTTATTTATGTACCTAGGGTATTATGAAAATATTTATACACTTTAAGGACAATGATTACAAGGTCGAGGGCCTGCGGCCCCAGAGTTTGTAAATCACCCAAGAAGTATAAATATCAAGTACTCGTAATACCTGTGGTGCATATAATATTTTATGTGTTACTAGGATTTTTACATAACCTAAATAATAAATAATAGATTACCTGGCAATACTGAAAACTCTCTGTTTTTGACAGTATTACCATACTCGTAGTAACGTAACTTTTAATATCCTTATGCTGGGTTGCAAGAAAAAAATAAAGAACTCTTTAGTTAAAGAATTGTTTATTTAGCAACAGTATCAATAGCGATTTTCGGAAATTTATTGAACCGTTAGTTGCTAATGAACCGATAAAACTTTCATGCAACCCAGCATTAGGGTCTATTAAAATCATATAAATACCATAGAGCCATTATGAACTAAATAATATACATTATATTCGTGGTACGAGTATTAATAAAAAATAACAGGCATATTCATAAAGCGGATTAGCGCTAACACCATTTTTTATTTCGTTTTTAACTCTCTTTTCAATGTATGAAACAAGTTTATTTTAACTTGAGTTAAAAAGAGAGTTAATTACCATCAAATTTAGTTTATTTCTTTAATTTGTTTTAATTTAAAACAGAGTTATAGATAATATTAAAAACTGTGTTAGCGTTAATCCGTTTAAATCCGTGTAAATAACTAGGAAGTCATAAAAAACACTAGTTATAATATATTTTGCAGGTAATCCAAAGATCACATTTATTCTATATTTAATATTCCATTGAATACACAATGTTAGAAAACATTTATTTCTACAATTGTGCAAAAAGTGACTCAGTTTTAGTGTAATGAACAATGCCAAGAACATTTTATTTTTAAATACTTTGTAGTGTCAAAAGGACGTTATTTTGTATGTTGCCATTAGTTATGTTCAAACAACGTAATTAAATAATAAGCTACAAAAAAAATATTAATTTAGATTAGCATAATAAGTTAACATGTCTTTATTGCACTCATGGGTTTCCACTCGTCTAATAAAGTTATACTTTTAACACTAGTTGCATAAATAACTAATTGAACGTTGTTGGTAGTGGCACCGTGTAAAAAAAGTGATAAACTAATCAAAATAAATATTTTTAAGGTTTGATATGTAATAAGTAAAATTAGTATAATTAGTTATAACTTGACGGTGGAGAAAATAATGTATACATCGGCAAAGTGTCTTTATTGCACTCATGGGTTTGCTTGAGTTTGCAAGCTTCCCACTTGTGCAGCAAAGTGATACTTTTAACATTAGTGATATAAGTAACATATACATAAATTATTATTTTTTCGGTAACAAATTGTGTGGGGACGAACTTGATCTTGAACAAAATATTAATTACTGGATACTAATTATCGAGGACCATTTCTCGGCATGCTGCCTTCGGCATAGAAGTTATTGTGAAATTCTATTTTTTAAAGAGTTTATATTCAACTCCCTTTTAACTTGTATTTAAATTGTAAACAAAAACAAGGAATGTTATTATTTTAACAGCAGGAAATATTCACTTCAATTTAAATTCTTTAGACAAACACTACGTCGCAAATTTCTTTCATTTCCTTTTACATCAGACTTCAGAATCACATTAAGTGTGAGCTGTAATCAACAAACAAGCATGGTCGGGAGTAGGGGTAGACCGCAGTGCACCCCTGGAACAACAACTTATTAGCTCCCTGAACCACTATCGCCCTCGCTGCTAATATAATAACAAGCTGCGTTTACAGAATACCGATTTCTTGCTGAACTAAAACGACAAATTTCAAATCAAATTAATTTGTTGTTACATAGTTCGCTGTTTGTAAGGTTGAATTTAATATAGAACGCGGAAAAAGGAATTTTATATCATAATAAACTTTGATTTTAACACTTTAGATTTTATAAAACAGAAGTTATTAGTAATAAATTTTATGGATTAATTCAAAGCGAGATCTTTTAGAAGAACGTAAAATTAATTTTATTGATCAGTAACACATTTTTATATCCGTTTATTGCTTGCACTTATTTTTTATAGCATCCTGATTTCGTTCTTCGCAGTTGTTTTTTTTTATTAAATATAGAACGACTACATTTTCTTACTTACTTGCGCGATAAAAGACAGATTGCCAGACTGGTAGTTTAACTTCGTACTGTGAAATGTAGACACAATGTGTCCTTTAGCTTTAGTACTTGACCGTTAGTGTATTAACTGCATTTTGTCCGTTCGTAGTCTAATTAACTTACTTCAAATGCATTTCGATACTAAATATTACTAAAACTACAATTCCTGCATTCATTTCGTATATTTGCAATACTATCCGTGGTTAACCTTCAAAAGTCTGAAAAAAATAAATAACATTCCTAGCGGAAAAAATTTAAACTAATGTAACAAAGGTAAAAATAATTCAGGGATTCAAAATCAGTTATAAACAACTTTTTTTTTTAAAAAAGAACGTTTCGAGTGTATACAGCACTCAACATCAGCACAAAATATAAAGATTTCAATTGTAACAATATCAGAATAATAGATAAAAAAATATAAACACTAATAAAGAGTGATTAAAAATGTTTCAGTTGGCAATACAATTCTGCGAAACTTTTTATACCACAGTTGGCACAACGCCAATTAAAGGCAGAAATACTATTTGACTGATCACTCTATATTTGGTTTATGATTTTTAAATATATTTTATCTTACACGAGTAGGTTTTGCGGTACTTTATGCATTTATCTTTAGTGACTAAAAACAATATTAGTCACAAGTGACTAAAATACTTGATTTATTCATAATTATTTACATTCATGGTACAATTAATATTGTTAGTTTCTTCTCTTGAGAAAACCGACGATTTTTTAGCTTCATATTCAACGTGTCGCTATTTTAAAAGAGAAGTCAGCTTAATGTATTTGCGGAGTTCTACATTTTCATACATTTTTAACGAGTTTTCAGCATGAAATATTGTCCCTACAGGAAAGATAATTTGCATTTCTATAACTATTTGCAAATATACCACAAATTCATGTAGAAATCTCTATACGATAATTAATGGGACAAATTTTAATAATTTGAATAAGCTATCCCTGTGGCTCCTCCACCACTAACATGTTTGGGGGCCGTGATTTGACGACTGGTAACCGCATTTCACGCGCAAAATATATCACTTACCGAGATCTGCTTCAGCAGAGTGCCACACCCAGTAATGGGTAGAAGGCGTGATGATATATTTATTTATTTATTTATATACGATAATTTGAGAAAATTTTGAAAATCTACCTTTTCTGAAATGTATGACAATACATCTTCAGAATTTTGCAGAACTCCGTTTTTCGCTTTCCAAACTTTATACAGTGAATATTTTTTATTGTAAATATCCTTTGATTTTGCAGAAAACAAACCTAATGGCCGGTTTCACCAACAAAAGTTAAATTTTAAACTAGGATTAAGTAAATAAAAGCAAATCAAAATTACTTGTCAAATGGAATAATTGACATTGCTGTTATACCCTTTAGTTTTATTTTTATACCACGTTTAAAATTTAACTTTTGTTTATGAAACCGGGCATAAAGCTGCTGTTTCAGCTTCTAAACATATTTATTTTGGTAACGTTCCATTGACGTTCTGTCATTCAATTCTGCTGTTACAAGAAAATAACAAAAGGCGTATTCCATTTGCCATTTGGATCAGATCTAACTTACATTTACTGACCCAAATCACATATTTATTTCGCTGGATTACTTCACTGACTTTATTTCCTATTTACAATTACTTATTCTAAGTCACTTTGAAGTAATTCATCCCAATAAGTGCATCAGTTTGCTTAAATCAGTTCATTTACTCATGTTGTCTAATTTATCTGAACTGATTTAAATGAACCAAGTGGCAAATGGAATACAGCTATAATTATTTATCAACGACTCATTTTTGATATAACATAACCTTAGCAACCGAGCATGACATTCTATGATTAATTTTTCATAAAACTTCATTTTCTTATACTGTGTGCCCCATGTAAATGTTGGCATAGACAGTTAACATGTACAATCAGTCTTTTGTAAATAAAAAGTTTCGGGCAAGAAAATATGGGACCAAATTTTAGATAGAGATTATTCCATTTTGATAGCGTTATTTAAAGAATTTAATGAAAATATTTACAAATTTTTCGCCTACTATTTTATTGCTACTGTCACTGTCATCATGAATATTTAAAAAATTGAGAACTGTGTAAATATTATTGGAATGTATTATGGAGGGTACAGTACAAGACATCTGTGTATTTTGTCAGAAACAGAAAAATTAAAATATTCATAATGACAGTGACAGATTAAAATATTTAATACCAACCATGTCTACGAGCTATATTCATAATTATGTCATAACTTATTTATAGCATAACTCTACTGAAAACAAAAATTCTTGATAAGATCTTCATGAAGATAGTCTGAATGAAATTAATATGTATGTATATCGGAAAAGTAAAATTTTATTTAATTCAACTTAATTTTTACATATGCAGATTCATTTAATTGATATTAATTAACATTTAAAAAATAAAGATTGTAGTTCTGGATCATTTAATAATTTTTAAATCCCAGTTTTGGTTATTATTATTATAGTTCTTTATTAAACAATAACAATATTTATATCATATTTTAAAATTACAGCACAATTGTGAATGGTGAGAGTATCGATTATTAAAAGAAAAAAAGTTTATTTAATATACTAAATGGTTTTGGAGATTGATCATTTAAAATTTAGCAGACTCTAATCTTTTATTTTATAATGCACGCCAATGCAATTGCCATTATTTATTTGACAGCAATACGTAATTACGTTTATGTTTAAAATAGTTATGAAAATTCTGTATTATAATATGTTTTAGAGATATAACTATAAACATTAAGCAAAAGAACAAGCAGTTTTTATTAATACATAACCTAAACAATTGATATTTCATGTTAAAATTTACGTACATTTTAAAAATATTTCTGTGTAGTCATGGGCGTCCGCAGGGGAAGCCAAGGGGGGCGCGCGCCCCCCCTTGGATATTAACTGGGGTGGTGACCAAGACTCTCGAAAATAGGACTTTAACATGTAAAACTATAATTTTTTAATTTCCTGCTTCCTTAAATATTTGAAGCAAAAAGCTTGAAATAAAAATGCATCTGAACCAATAAACAAAATTAATTTTGCATACTTTGTAACGACACAAATTAGATTTGAAAATGACGAAAATTGCCTCAAAACTATCGATAGGCATAAAATTGAAACAAAATTAAACATATGTTTGACGTTTTATTTGTCAAAATAAATGAAATAATAAATAAGGAATTTATTCTGACAGTTTTGACATATTGAACGACAAACATTTGTTTAATTTTGTGTCAATTTCATAGCTATCGATAGTTTTGAGACAATTTTAGTCATTTTCAGATCTAATTTGTGCCGATACAAAGCATGCAAAATTAATTTCATATTTTATGCCCTAAAAATTTTATTTGAAGCTTTTTGCTTTTAAATAATTAGGAAGCAGGAAATTTAAAACAATGTGATTATACATGTTAAAGCCCGACGTTCGAGAGTCGTGGCCACCACACTGTATATGTATATATAAATTAAATTAAAATTAAATTATAAGTTTAAAGATAATAAATTCAAGTTGAAACTAAATTTCCTGCAGTATTCTTAAGGCCAGCTAGCGACATGTTCCCTATCGTAACGATTGAGTATTAAGTATACACAGACACAAAATACAGGGTGATCAAAAGGAATTGTTATAGTTGGCAATACAAATCCAGAGATCTTTTTATTCTACAGATGACACAACGTCAGATAAAGGCGGAAATGCTATTTGACATTTCTAATAAATACAAATAGGTTATGTCAGGAGTCTGACAGCTAATAGAATTTTGATTTTTTAAGTAATAGAAATACTTTAGAAATAAATGTAATAATAAATGTACTCAAATTTTAATTTTAAATGTCACTGTCAACAACAGGAAATTAATTTATGTATCAGGCTTACCAATTTCAAGTAGTTTTTTTTATTGCCAACTGTAACAATTCCTTTTGATCACTCTGTATTAGAAAGTAAAAACTGTAAGACTGCTAAATCGGAATTTATTGAAGAAATGGTGTCAATTTATGGAAACTAGTAATTTATTTCACAAATTTAAATATTTTTTTATCCATTTGTTATGTGTATTTGTTATGTAAAAAAAATATTTTAGAAATTTATGTATATTTGAGAGGTTTCTCCGACTCGCCCCCCCCCCCCTGGAAAATTGTCTGTGGACGCCCATGTGTGTAGTATTGTTAGACTGAGTTTTTTTAAATCGTAGTGATTTAGGTTTAGAGTATGGTCTAAAATTTAAATATTCATCAAAATTGCGAGGATTCATTATTACATATTTCCCCTATCAACAGTAGGAGAAGCTAAAAACTGTGAGAGATTATATGAACATAATAACGTCATATTATTTCAGAAAATTTTAAATTTCCAGACTTGAATTTATTTATTAATAAAAAGAATTTTCGTGATATCTCCTCATAAAAGTTTTTTAACTGTAATAAATTTGTTATGGTTCGACTCTGGAAATTTGAATGTTTGTGATGAAAGAATGGCGAATAAGAAAAAGATAATTTAAATATTTTAATACTTTTCCAAATCGTCTTGCCTCCAAAAGTTCTGAATGCAAATGACACGATTAAAATTGGAATATTTAATGAAAACGCAATCACTCGATTCAATAGATTTACGTTAATGTCACGGTACATTTTGCAAATTTAGGTTGATTTTCCGAAGTGGAAATAACGTATTTATGAGCGTTGTTCGCGTATAAACTCCGTAACAACCTATCGGTCAAGCTGTCAATTTCCGTTGAGGAGACATGTTCAATGTGTCCCCTCTGCCCCGTTACCATGATGGAAGGCTGTCCAGGATTACGAAGGCAATTGTTTCGAGGGGACAAGGTCCGCAGTTGAACTTTAATAAAACGTCAACAGCAGGGAACAGGTCCGCTCTTAATAAAATCCTTGTTTTGAAATAGGATATTAGATAAAATAAATAATAATAAATATATCATCACGCCTTCTACCCATTACTGGGTGTGGCACTCTGCCGAAGCAGATCTCGGTAAGTGATATATTTTGCGCGTGAAGTGCAGTTACCAGTCGTCCAATCACGGCCCCCAAAGATGTTAGTGGTGGAGGAGCCACAGGGGTAGTTTTTGAAATTATGAAAATGTATTAGATGAGAAAGGAACAGCCCCCGGATCGCGCCATATAGAATTTTATAATAGGGTAGAGTGGTTGTAGTCACGTGACCCCCTTAAACCAGTCCGCTTTGAGAGCTTCTGTCACTAACGCGTAACCAGCAATAATTTCTGTCAATCATTATTTTGTCAAGTATTCATCGTGAACAAGTAGTAAAAAAAATTTCAGCCTGTAAAAAATATGTCACACGACACCATAAAAATTGCCACTTTGACCGTTTCTGTCACGCATGCGTCACCTGCCAAAACTTCTGTCTACCATATTTATTACTTAATTATACCAATGTCTATAATTTAAAGTGAAAATTAGCCTGTAAAAAATATGTCACCAACCACCCTTAAAATTGGCACATTTATTGTTGCCACCCGTGCCGAAATTTAATTTTCTTTTTTTCATGTTTTTCATGACATAATCTATTGAAAAAACCATTTCTGTCGCTGGAATAAATGAGACATAATTTTGCACCCTAGCTCTCTAACTAATACACATAAATAAATAAAATAAAAATAAATATATCATCACGCCTTCTACCCATTACTGGGTGTGGCACTCTGCTAAAGCAGATCTCGGTAAGTGATATATTTTGCGCGTGAAGTGCGGTTACCAGTCGTCAAATCACGGCCCCCAAACATGTTAGTGGTGGAGGAGCCACAGGGATAGCTTTTTCAAATTATGAAAATTTGTCGCCTGTGGGAATCGAACCAGGGACCTCAGGATCCACAGGCCGACTTCATACCACTGTGCTAGCCATCCCATATATACTAATACACATAGGCTGTCAAATTAATGTGCCATGAGAAGGCCACATTAAGTTGTGCTTCTTTTTGTGATATTATTTTGTGGATAAAAGTAAAAATGTAAAATCGTCAATTTTCTTTAAGTAATTTTAATTTTAAATTAATATCGTCTCTTAAAATGGAATTACTTTGGTAATTTAACCGATTTTGTATCTGATACGGTTCTCCTAATCCCAATAGTGTACCAAAAATAATATTACTCGTACGAGTAGTTATTTTCAGAAAAGAGAATAGCTTTACTAACAAAACCGAGGTAATTCAAATTTACATTAGGATTCAGTAGTACATTTTGATAGTAACTATTAAATAAAATAAATAATTTAAATGATGTCATTAGTTGCCTTACGGTTAGAATGTTAAATGACTAACTTTTGACATTTCTACACATAATAATGGTTTCTCTAAATGTAATTTCTTGTTCTTATATGCAGATATATAAATGTTATCATCCGTTATATTATGCAAATGATAGCGTTGGTTCACAAGTTAGGCAAGATCAATTATAGGTCAGACATTTGACGGTCGTATAACCTAACATTAAGACCCTACAAACAGAGATATAGCCAATGGAATTAACTGAATAGATTCAGCTGAAATAACATTATTCAACTTGACGTCAGTCTTATTGATGTTTATCTTAGAACCCGCAACGTATTTCAGATTAATCTTAATGGTGCTACATATTAAAACGGATTTACTATTTGATCGAATACTCCTAGCATGTTATAGATATAATTCAAATTAAACTCTAATTTTGCCTTTCCCATATACTACTTGAACAAGAATACGTTTATACGATTACACTTAACAATAAGTGTGGTGCATTAGATGCACTCTTAAGGCGCACAACCTCTTGCTTGTTAATTAAGAAATGCAGGTGTTATTTCTCTTTTATCCACTGGCCTACGATTGTCTACAAATCCCTTGAAAAATTATCTTCACAATAGAAGAATTTATTTTCACAATTTCCCGAAATACTTTTTTTTCATTATTTAAAAAGTATGTTAATCACGGTGTTAATAATAATATTTCATTTCATTCATATTACTTTTAATAATCATAAATTTTAATTCAAAACAAATATATTTATTATAGGAATACAGTAAACTTTGTTAGTAGAGTGGTCAGTTTTTGCACTCTGTCAGGTTCATTTATACGAAGGAATCATACATTTGAGAAAAAAGTTCGAAATTTGCAAACTTTCATGGAAAATTAAATTTGGTCTCAACGAATTTCAGCGCTGTGAATATAAGTACGTGTTTGTCATACAGGGTCCATTATGAAAGTAATGCGCATGATCGTATTGTGACGCGACTATCCATCACAGCGCGCTCCGATTGGTCGGAAAATGTGGAGGGGGTTCTGCCCGTTAAAACGCGCCTGGTCTTGTTTCGCTCCGAGCATTGAGAGCGGAAGGACGTGTTTTTGCGTGGACGTTGTTTTTCGCCTTTGTAACACGGCGTGATGGAGGGTTCGCTCGAACAGCGGTACGCCATCAAGTTTTGCGTGCGGCTTGGAAAAAATGCTACCGAAACATTCCAGATGCTTCAAGAGGCCTTTAGGGATAACTACTCCGAGTGGCACACAAAATCATCTCCGCGCATGAGCAAATCTCGCATCAAATCCAAGCTCATTGTCTTCTTTGACGTCCGATGAATCGTCCATTTTGAATTCGTACCGCCAGGACAAACCGTCAACGCAGTCTTTTACTTAGAGGTGCTCAAAAGATTGAAACGCCGGGTCGCGCGCGTGTGGACTGACATCCAAGCGGTCAAACTTCACCACGACAATGCCCCCAGCCACTCGGCCTTCATCGTGACCAACTTCCTGGCCCGGAGCAACACCCCAGTGGTCCCCCAGCCCCCTTACAGTCTCGATTTAGCTCCCTGTGACTTTTTCTTGTTCCCCCGACTGAAGAGAGAGCTAAAAGGGAAGCATTGGGAGACAGTGGAGAACATCCAAACGCATGTCACAAGGTTCTCAAAAGACATCCCTGTGGAGGAGTTTCAGGGTGCCTTCCAGGCGTGGCAGACACGCCTACGCAAGTGTATCGATGCAGGAGGGGACTATTTCGAAGAATTTTAAGCATTTGTACCAATAAAATCATTCAATCTATTTTTCTCATAAAATGCGCATTACTTTTATAATGGACCCTGTATACTAAACTTCACAAACTTCACCAAATTTTGAGCTTTGAATGCAGTTAAGAACATTACAAATTTTCTTAAATTCAACCCATACTAGTATCCCGGATGGTGAATTGATTTTTGTAATATAGGCAATACAATGGTAATTTTTCATATAGCCATATATTGATCTTTATTGATTCTAGAGCAAAATGCTTGAAATAAATCTTGCAGATAATTGAATTCTGCACAAATCATATTTTAATTTGCGCCTTTTGTGACCATGTAAAATCAAGTTTG
The DNA here is from genome assembly GCA_911728475.2 of Pterostichus madidus. NCBI lineage: Eukaryota > Metazoa > Arthropoda > Insecta > Coleoptera > Carabidae > Pterostichus > Pterostichus madidus. The sequence continues at coordinate 22,258,451 of OU452312.1, forward strand.
TATTTTTTTAAAAGTGCTCATTGTAGTGATAACCATAGAATTAAAACATAATTTCAAACAAATGCAAATAATTTTCAGTAATATGACAGTTCGCGCCTAGCATTAATATTACTATTACTATTTGTTTCGTTTCGTAATCATTTACATCTCTTTTACATTTTCGGGTGTCGAAATATCCGAATGTGGTTATGTCTACTTGACTCGTCGGACGGTCACCCATCCAAATTCTAACTGCTGTGTAGCGTGCTTAACATTGATAATCATAACGTTGTCACGTTAACTACACTGCCATACCGCCGACACTATTATTATAAATATTCCTTAATAAAAAATAAAAATAAGGAAAAACTTTGTAATTTTGCTAATAATAGCTGTATTCCATTTGCCACTTGGTTCACTGAAATCAGTTCAGATAAATTCGACACATGACTAAATGAACTGAATTAAGCAAACTGATGCACTTATTGGGGTGAATTACTTCAAACTAAATTAGAATCTGTAATTCTAGTACTAGAAATAAAGTCAGTGAAGTAATCAAGCGAAATAAATAAGTGATCTTGTTCAGTAAATGTAAGTTAGATCAGATACAAATGGCAAATGGAATACGCCTAATAATGCTTGTGTAAACTGTCAATCCAATGAAAATTGTTTTTCGTATCCATGATACGTAATTGACAGATTGTTTATCTACCACATTTGCGGTTAACAACGGCGAGTAACTAAGAAAACGCGGGATGTAATGAACGTATACGGGTTTTTACCGTTCATGCGTAGGACGCGACATCTAACCGCATGAATTTGAAACATAACTTCAATAGAATTGAACAATTGTAATTATTTGTTCAAATTCAAGGAAGTACGAACGTAATTCCAATTATTTATAAAATTGCTAATTCAAGTTATTTTTTGAACGAAAATTTAATTCTTATAATTTGAAGTTGTATGTCAAAAATATATTGTTGTGCAATCTGTGGGAATGATGATTTAGAAACAACATTCTACTATTGCAGATAAATTTAATTTACAAATTATTATTCCTCTTTTAATTCTGGAGGAGTATTGGAAACTCACTATCGCTTCCTTTCATAATAAAAATTTAACAAAAAATTAACTGTCACACAATTATTTATTTATTAGTAATTTTGTTACTTGTTACCAAGGTTTCAGTTTTGAACAAGACGAGATACGTTCTTAAAATAAGGTTGTATTCTACATTAAACTCTTTTCATTTAAATCGCGATTTTCATGAATAAGAAAAAATATCATGTGCACTATGGGAATCTAACGGCATATTACATCCTTCAGCTCTTGCTGCCCTCGCTCCCTCTACGGTCGCTCGTGCAGCAGAAAACTTCGGGATGTCGTATGCCCTTATCTTTTCTTATGACGCAATATACTATTATATTTATTTGTAATTTTGTTTAAATTCTATGACTATCATTACAAATTTATAAAATTTCAAATTTGATTTTACATGTTAGAAAAGATGTACAATAAAATACGACTAGTAACATATTTGAAACATTTTGCTCTAAAACCAATAGGCAAAGACATATCGCTACGTGAGAAAATTAACATTGTATTCCCTATATTGCATAATTCAATTCACCACTCTGTATATTGCACTCGCAACTATGTAAGATTCCAATGTAGGTACCTATATAGACTGGTATCCAAATTCATTATAACTTTGGATACAGTGTAGTATATTTCCGTAGTTCTAATTAAGAATCTTTAGTGAGAATTCGCGGATTCTAATCTCGCTGTCATTAACCCTACCAAAATTTAATTTATCCAACTGATACGAATTCCAGTATTACTACAAGAGCTTTCCTCAAACTTCAGATATCCGCGTATCCCTTCTTAAATTTGTGTTATTACTATGTACCCTCTTGTTCAAATAATAATAATAATAAAAAATCTGGTGTGGTCACCACACGACTTTCTTATACACAGCATATTTCATATTAAAAACGCTGAATTGAACACTTATGACTTGCTCCTTGCGTTTGACAATTATTATTTGACATATAAATGTTAAACATGTTTTTGTTTTTTGTTTCTATTGTTACTATGATTATTGAAATATATTATTAAATATATACCTAAATTAGTTTTTCTCAAAATTAGACGCATATACAGGAAAATTGCAAATAACATTTTATGTTCCAAATATTTTTGCTAACATCTTTTATTTGAAACTTTTTTTCGTAACTGATTCCATTTTTGAAATAAATGGAATTTATTGTTTTGTGTGTCCAGTAAACTTCCTCTTCCGGTTTTTCAATTTCATTCAAAATCAACTCAGCTCTTCGTATTTTCATGAAACTTAAAATTACCAAGTTTCGTTAACAAATCTTATCTCGTTCATGAGATATTGCACGACCGGACACACATCCATCCATCCATCCATCCACACACACAGACATCATTAAGAAAATGATCAAAACAGATTCAGTGGACCTCAAAACATGTACTTCCTTATTCTACGTATAAGAAAGTAAAAATGATTTATTTTTAAAGAAAAAATCGGCAATAAAGTGCCTCCTTTCCTTCTAGTAACAATCTTGTAAAGAACAAAACAGTCTGGTAAAGACTTTACCTGACTGTTTTGTATTTTACTTGTTTTTTTGTTGTAAACTTGGATATGTAGTCTCTTGTCAATTCATATAAAAAAATTTTAACATTTTGAATTATTTATGATTAATTATTGATTAAATTAAACGGTTTCAGAAAAAAAATATATACATAATATGTCAGGAAAGTATTTTTACTTGACTCAACGGATTAAAATACTCTGCCTACAGCCTCGTATATCAAACAACCGCTTCGTCAAGCAAAACATCACTTTCCTGACTTATTATGTAATATACTATTATATTCAACCGGTAAATAATGTTAACTTTATTCTTATTAAAATTATTACTTCATCTACTTGATTATTTACCGAGGGACATAAAAATGACAAATTCTTCCTATGGTAACAAAGTGATTCAAGGCCATTGGCAGCGCCACGTAGAAAAAAATATGTTCTTAGTATTTAATAGACCTTCATTACTCTTGTGCGCATGTCAGAAAGAGACCTCCGAATTTCTCTGTGAAAATTTGTACATAATTATTTTTCGACGTTTCTCCAAACCAATTAAATGCTTCATTGTATGTCACGTGTCTGTGTTTTAACCAATCCTGTCATTATTATACTGAGAATAAAGCACTTGTGATTATGCCCGGCAATTATCTCTGTAAATGCTTTTTTTGTGACAAATGATAGGTAGTTGTCAAATAATTATTTAAAACTGTCAACGCGTCAAGTAAAATGTCTGAAAAAAATCGATATAGGTAGTTGTATTTTAGATACAGAAATACACCAACAAATTTTGGAAACAACTTCCAAGAATATATTAATAAATAATCAATCGAAATGGAAACCAGTTCAAAATCTTTTAAGTTGGATGAATCGACCTCAACAGCTAAGTCAAAAAATAATCTAATTAAATATAACTCGAGAGTTTGATAAATTAGAAAATAATTCTCCAGTATCTTTCTCAAACTTGTTGTCATTTGGCAATAGCCATTCAAGCCCTACGGGCTTTCGTGATTATTGCCTGGCAACAAGTTTTCGAAAAATCTGTCAAATTATTTTCAATTTATTCTCACTCTCATCTTATATTATTACTGAAAATATTTGTAATAGTAATAACTATAAATAAAATAAGGCTTCAGAGATCCAAAAATTATTTATATATTTTTAAAAAATGGACGTTTCTAGTTTCAAACGAAACTCATAATCAGCATTAACAATACAATATAACAGAAATTTAAATTTTAATTTTAATTTCTGTTATATTGTATTGTTAATGCTGATGATGAGTTTCGTTTGAAACTTGAAACGTCCAATTTAAAAAAATATATAAATAATTTTTCGATCTCTGAAGCCTTATTTTATTTATAGTTATAATTTTGGATCCTAAATATTTTTATTATAATAGTAATAACATTAAAGAATAAATTATTTTTCATTTTTAGGAATGTGCTTCATTCTGACTAGGTTTACATGCTGTTAAATAATGAATTTTTCCATTTGTAAATAAAATATTGTATAATATAACAAGTAAGTAAAGTGTCATTATTTGCCTTCACTCTCGACAAATAATGACGAACTTTACTTTTTTGTTATATAAACTACTATTATTTACTTTAATTATTTTATCGTCATTGAAAGGAGTGAAATGCACTAATTATTCTAAAATTGATACGTATCCACTGAAGACCTTTCATATACCCCTGGGGATACGCGTACCACACTTTGAGAAATACTGTGCTACAGGTTCAATGTACTGTAATTAATTTTCTTTTGTGCAAATAAATTAAATAATTAAAATTCCTGCCAAACCACATGTGCTTCACTTCATGCTAATTAACAAATCGTGTTAAATAAGAAGGTTTATTTATTTTGCGCGTGAAATGTCAATAATATCTCCATTCATGTCCTTCACGCCTCAGCTGATTACAAAGTCGTTCACCCCTCATTTTCACCTTTCATTCGTTTCGTATTTAATTAAAATTTTGCAAAATACGTATAAAAAGGTTTATTATTCTTTGTCTATTTTTAGTTACATAAGGCAACATTATTCTCTCCTTATTAATTAATATCTCGTTAAAGCAAAAAAGTAATTAAAAACATCCGTATTTCAATTAGATTTTAAATTGTACTGGAAGGAGACTTTTAGTCTAATTAGAAAGCTCGATAACCCATTACAACTTGACGATTTCCTTTTAAACCCTTGGAGTGCTTTAACTTGATTTTTTTCACTGTCTCAGTTCACTCTTTAATTAGACGTAATTTAGGTAAACAAGTAAACGTTGTCATAGTTACCTGAACAAACTTTTCCCAATCAAATTAAGCTATTTTTGTATAAATCTTCAACAAAACATGTAGGCTGACACAACGAAAATGAAATAAAATAATAAAACGCATATACGCTAATTATTAGCAATTACGCCCTACACTATAGTCACAAATTAAACAAATTAATTAGTGATTTATGTTAAGAAAAAATATCCCTGCCATTCTTTTCAAAGTTTTCTACAAATGCCATTTCTCACTATTATAATTTGAATCACAAGTTTTAGGACGCTTCCAATAATTGATAATTGTAATAATTGCTAGTCGTATTTACTATTTAGCTAGTTATGAATGCAGCTTACCACTTAATTAATTAGTTATTAATTTTATAGGGTACTTATAACACAGTATAAACTATCCGGTAGTACGGTGGTGTGGCAACCGTTACTGGAGATCCTGGGTTTAAATCTCGCTGAAGCTAAAAATATATGACCTACCACACTGCGTCTCGGTGAGTTCGGAGCCTGTACTGTAATTGGGATTAAGTTCTTTTAGTACAGACTAGCATAAATAAATAATTAAATATCTGCACCATAAAAAATTTAACGCCCTTATCAATGAGACGTCCTCACTTAATTCTGTCCTGTAGAGGATATTAAAAGGTTTTATGTTTAACTAAAAAAAACATATATATTTTGCGTACCGACGTAATCGTAACTTAAGGTAGTACTAGCGTGAAAAAAAAATTTGCAGATCTGAATGAAATTTGGAGCACGTAAATATTGGATAGTCATACGCATCCTGTTAAAATATGAAACACATTCATCGTCTGTGAACAAATATATTCGCTTGTAAAGTTGAGTTCTTATACACTAGGCTTATGGCGATCATCACTCAAAATCGCACATATTTGGTTTGTGTACCTCTAAAATTTTGCAGTTTCATTTGTAAAACTAATATGATGTTCTAGAACTATCCATGTATATTGTATCAGACCATACCACAGTATGGTGTTGAAATTATAAATTGGGATTCTTAATTTTTCGTTGAAAACAAGGCTTTGCATGGCTATATATCCATTACTAAACGATAAAAAACTTTCTCCTTCTGATAAAATATACATGGATAGTTCTAGAACATCATACTAGTTTTTCAAATGAAACTGCAAAATTTTAGAGGTACACAAACTAAATATGTGCGATTCTGAGTGATGATCGCCATAAACCCCGTGTATAAGAAGTTAACTTTACAAGCGTATATATTTGTTCACAGACGATGAATGTGTTTCATATTTTAACAGGATGCGTATGACTATCCGATGTTTACGTGCGCCAAATTTCATTCAGATCTGAAAAAATTGTTTTCACGTTAGTACTACCTTAACATCGTCCATAAACATCTTATCAAGTTAAAAAGGAACTAAAAATCAATGCAAAAAGTAATAAATTTCTTTGACAAAGTCTAATAATAGTTTCATTCTATTCAGCTTAGTGCTTATTACAAGTTAAGCTCTTGTTAGAAGGGTAGGAACGTATGTCTGAGCATAATCCATATAATCCTTACTGTTGTTCCAACAGAAATAGATATCTTTACTGACCCTCGCATGGAACATTTCGTAATTAAAAGATATTTGAGATGACATGGTTGTTCACCTCAAAATTTATTTATTAATGGATAATGAATGACGTTTAATTGATCTCCTAATTAGTTTTTCCTTTACTTTCTTGTTATTCATATGTCTAAAATAGGTTTATATAAAGAAAAGAGCATTTTAATTTAGAGAGAAAAATTGTACAGACGCCTCAAAATTAAAAAATAAATAATCGAATATTAAGAGTATCGTGTTAAATTCCTAGTGTCAACCGATTTTTCTCTTAAAAATTATTAATTTCATCGGTACTTAAAAGCAAGTAAAAACGTATATTTGTTTGAAGTTCCTTGCCGGCTTAATTGAGATTTTTTTAAATTTTTTACTTTTAGTTTTGCTTTTCTCATTACTAAATAATTTTTTCAGGGCCGTAGTCAGATTTTTCTGTGTCTAATACGAAAATCAGTGATGGCGCCAAATTGACGACTTTTTGCATACAACCTATTTTTATTTGTTAGGTAAACCAGATGAAAATCTGGTCATAATTAGAGAGCTAAGGTGCAAAATGATGTTTCATTGATTCCAGTGACAGAAATGGTTTTTTCAATAGATTATGTCATGATAAACATGGAAAAAAGAAAATTAGATTTGGGAACGGGTGGAAACAATAAATGGCGCCGATGTGAATGTGCCGATTTTAAGGGTGGTTGGTGACATATTTTTTATAGGCTAATTTTCACTTTAAATTATAGACTTTGGTATAATGAGGGATTCAAGTGGTAGAGCTTTTTAATATATATTTATTAAAATAAATTCGTGACCGTACATCATATTTTATACAATATAAAATCATATCATAAATTATATCTTTATTGCTGAAATATGAAAGTTAAAGTTGAATAATTGAAAACGTTCGCACTGCCATATTGCAATGACGTAGTTGCATTAAGCCAATCACAGAGCTTTGTCTGAAACGTTTGTCGGCGCTCAAGAAGACGAAGAAGAAATAAGCATTTAGCATTCTACGATTCTACCAATGACGTATAATACTAGACGAATTATGCCGTATTCAAGTCAATGCAGTGTTGTGAAGCAGAGAGGGATGGGATAACTTTTGGGTCCGCCGGATGCGCGGCAAGGAGCGAGTACACTTTGATGTTATGCAAGTTGCTCCTTGCCGCGCACCCGCCTCACCAACCAGTTATTCTACCCCTTTCTGACTCACAACAAACGCCGATGTTATCCGTCTAGTTATGTTTGTCTGATGATTCTACTGACAACGACAAGTTACGTGTTATTTATCTCTCTCTTTAAGCTAAGATGCAACTACGTCATATTCATTTGTTTCGAAAGTTTAAATATTTTTATCATGCTTAATACAAGTTTTTTTTTAAAATAAAAAATTTGGGTATAATTATTTTATTACGTAGATTAATATATAAAAAATTCAAAAAAGTCTTGAATACCATTGGGTAATAAAAATGGTAGACAGAAGTTTCGGCAGGTGACACATGCGTGACAGCACCGGTCAAAGTGACAATTTTTATGGTGTCGTGTGACATATTTTTTACAGTGAAAATTAGCCTGTAAAAAATATGTCACCAACCACCCTTAAAATCGGCACATTCACATCGGCGTCATTTATTGTTCCACCCGTTTCCAAATCTAATTTTCTTTTTTTCATGTTTATCATGACATAATCTATTGAAAAAGCCATTTCTGTCACTGGAATAAATGAGAGATCATTTTGCACCCTAGCTCTCTAACTATCATAGACGTTTAATATGGCCAATCAGTTTTTCCTTGCGCAAAAGTAGCCAGTTAATTTGAGACAAAAATGCTTCAAGTACAAATTGTATGTAAATAATTTTACATTTCGCGTATCTTACCCGAAACAATCGTATTTAAAGTTTTTTGAGAATTGCTTCTTTTTAGTGACAGCCGTGGAATTGCAACGAAATAACTGATAAATGTATTACGTTTTAGCTGTTAGAAAATTTTACTTTTGAATTTGTAACACAACGGGGGGGTCTGTTCATCGCGAGTGCGTATCGTTTCTCTGGATGGCGATTATACAAACGTAATTAAACCGGAAGCGCGAAGTGATAATTATTTGGTTAATAATAATACGCACACAATAACAAAACACAGATAACTTTATTAGCAACAAACTTAATAGAGTAATTAGTAATAAAACAGAATAACGAAATCACACTCCTATGGATTCCATCCCATATTGGAATAACGGGAAATGAAAGAGCGGACATTGTTGCCAAAGAAGCCATAGAATCATGTTTAATAAATACCCCCATCACAAAAGAGGACTTCAAAAACCATATAAAACTCCAAACAAAAAACACATGGCACACAAAATGGCTCCAAGTTACAAACAACAAACTTCGAGAAATAAAAGACGTAATAATTCCATGGAAGACATCAGGAACCAGAAGAGAACAAGTTACAATCACAAGACTGAGAATAGGCCACACAAGACTCACGCACAGCCACCTATTTAATAAGACGAACCCAGAACTATGTGTCCAATGTGAAGAGAACGTCAGTATAAAACATATTATAGAAAAATGTCCAAACTACCACCACGAAAGGAACCTATACAACATCCCGAGGAACATAAAAGACGCTTTAAGCAACAGCCCACAGCACACCCATAACATCATCCAGTTTCTCAAAGCAACAAATCTTTTTAAAAAAATATAATGTCAATAATTCAAACATAAATCAAATAACTTACTTAAGTATGTAAATTTCATGTAATACCATATTGTACCGGGATTCTAATAATCTCGAAATTGAAAAAATCCCAAAAAAAAAGCTAAATAAAAAAAAAAAAAAAAAAAAAAAAAAAAAAAAACAGAATATAATCTAAAGCGTAAAATACTAAATATCCGCGCGAAAAGCGGGAGCGGATGCGTTCTGGTCACATCTTGACCAGCCGAGGAGGCGAACGTGACATCACTGCCGATACCGCTCAAAAACAGACGCTATGTTTTTGAGCGGGGTGAAGGGTGGTATTTTCGGGGGTGCAACGATGGCTGACGACTGCAGATAACCGCACATATTCGTTGTCACGATAAGATTTTTCCTCAGAATCTTATCGCACAAAATCGGGAAGCAAACCAGCAGGATATCTACAGTCAACTCAAAACCACTTTGTTACAAATTGATTTGTGATTTATTTTAGCGACAATAAAAGTTATCATAACATTAATGGAAATGATTAATTATTCACATGAGGAAAAGTTAAAAACTAAACTCTCCAGACAGATAATATGTCATAAATTTTGATTCAATTCCACGACTGTCAATAAAAAATGCATTTCTCATGAAAAATAAAATCCGATTATTTCGCATACGAAACGCGCAAAGTAAAATGTGAATACTGATTTATATGCAGAATTTGTTTATTTACAACTTGTATTTGAGGCATTTTTGTCTCAAATTAACTGGCCACTTTTGCGCAAGGAAAAACTGATAGTTTATGTTAAACGTCTATGACCGACTTTTCATGGGTTTCAATCTGATTATTTCGGTTATAAAACGTGTAAAATTAAATATGATTACTGAATTAAATGCAAAATTAAATTGTCTACAATTTGTATTTGAAGCAATTTTTGTCCTTGATAACATGTAAATTATCAGCTTATAATTAATAAGAACATTTTATAAATACATGAAGAACCAACTATATATCATTACAAATATATCATCTGCTTGATGCAGATCCTAAGTGCCTTCTCCGACTTCTTCTTGCCTCTTTTACTTTCTCCTTCTATTACGTCCTTCAATTAAAGCATCCTTTCTCAAAGCATAGTCCTACTGCATTTTCTTCCTTTACATTACATGCCAAATTTTATTATTAACAAAATTATATTAAATTCATAAATAAAGAAAATAACGGAATATGACATTCTTTTTACTTTCTTATATGTAGTATAAGGAAGTATTGGAATCGTGAAAAAAATCGTTGACGAGATTTTCACGGAAATACATGTTTTCAGGTCCACTGAATCTGTTTTGATCATTTTCTCAATGATGTCTGTGTGTGTGTGTGTGGATGGATGGATGGATGGATGGATGGATGAATGTGTGTCCGGTCGTGCAATATCTCATGAACGAGATAAGATTTGTTAACGAAACTTGGTAATTATAAGTTTCATGAAAATACGAAGAGCTGAGTTGATTTCGAATGAAATTGAATAACCGGAAGAGGAAGTTTACTGGACACACAAAACAATAAATTCCATTTATTTCAAAAATGGAATCAGTTACGAAAAAAAGTTTCAAATAAAAGATGTTAGCAAAAATATTTGGAACATAAAATGTTATTTGCAATTTTCCTGTATATGCGTCTAATTTTAAGAAAAACTAATTTATATATTTAATAATATATTTCAATAATCATAGTAGCAATAGAAACAAAAAACAAAAACATGTTTAACATTTATATGTCAAATAATAATTGTCAAACGCAAGGAGCAAGTCATACGTGTTCAATTCAGCGTTTTTAATATGAAATATGCTGTGTATAAGAAAGTCGTGTGGTGACCACACCAGATTTTTTTATATTAACTCTATAAGCTTTTGCTATGGCAAATTCGTTAATTGTACTTTACTTTCTTTTGCAGGTGTAAGGTTATTGACTGTAAAATTATAATTCTTTTTTTTGCGTCCTCATGTTCAATTGAAATAAAGGCTAAATTAGATAAGCGATCTTGAGCCATGGTAGATCTGATTTTTTATTTTTATTTATTGATAATTCTTAATTAGCTAAAACTACGCTTACAAGAAGCTACTGTTACTGATAATTCTGCCGAATTATTGTTATTTAAATTATATTATTAAATAATCAAACGAATTCCAAAATTTTAGTGGCAACGTTAGAAATATGCGCGTAATATAATGAGTATTTATGTATTATATTTAATGTTTAGTAGCATAGCTGTACTTAAATTCGGTATTTAACCTTTTCGCTGCTCTGGACGTATATGATATATACGTTTATCGTTTTCCGGCTCTGGACGTACATGTACGTTTCAATAAAAAAAATATTTATATCGACAAATTGCTGCAGCCGTATTTATACCTGTAACCACTAACTATTTGTGCATGGATTCAGTCGGACCTTGTATGTTGTTTCGCATGGAACTGTACATTATAATATAGATCTTATGTGTATATTTTCGAGATAGAACGGTTGGTCTATTTCGTGGTTTTTCTGATAAAGAATTGTGAAATTTATTAATGTAATTATTTTTTTGTAATAAAAACTAAATATATATTTTTTTTTATGATTTATCACCTACTGCGTCATTTTATTTGTTGTGCATTGCGTACGGTAAACTGCTATGAACGTATATATACGGAACCCAGTAGAAAATTGCGTACACAGCGAAGAGCTGTATAAAACAAATGCGTAGTGAAAAGGTTAAGCTTTAGTTTGATTTTTGAAATCTTCAATTTCAACGCAAAATACATTAGAATATAAATTATTGCAATATTTTAATCATAAATCCGCAACTGATTTTTGTAGATAAATTGACCCATTAAACACAAGTTTTGTTCGATTTTGCTTATTTACGCCTCATTTCTTTTCGTACAAATTTATTTTTATAAATATTTTGTTTCTAAAAGTATTTAAAAATTCTGCCTAGGCTTGGACACAAAAGTAAAAGAATGTAGCCTGTCTTGAATATAATAACTTCTAAAAGCTGTTAGTATTACATTAAAAATTCTTTTATACCTTTATATTAAGTAAAAAATGGCCTGTCTTACGTTAAAATATGCCAAGTGTCAATTTTTTATCGGTTTTATACGTCGTATATTTTTAATGTATCCATTATAGTATAGTAGCCAAGTACTAAAATGCTTCTCGTATTTCGATTTATTATTATAGGTTTTGCATATTTCAAAACAGTGGTATGAAGTCGGCCTGTGGATTCTGTGGTCCCTGGTTCGATTCCCACAGGCGACAAATTTTCATAATTTGAAAAAGCTATCTCTGTGGCTCCTCCACCACTAACATGTTTGGGGGCCGTGATTTGACGACTGGTAACCGCACTTCACGCGCAAAATATATCACTTACCGAGATCTGCTTTAGCAGAGTGCCACACCCAGTAATGGGTAGAAGGCGTGATGATATATTTATTTTATTTATATTTCAAAGTATACTTTCATGTTTATATTTCAAAGACAGATTTTTTTGTTAGTTATCTTTAAAGAACATGAGCTATTGTGTTTGATCATATAAACAAATTTATAATGAAAATTCATTAGAATGAAGAATCGATCTCCGGTGTATACTGAAATAATTCCGGTTGTAGTAAGGGGCTAAAGTTTACTCGGGGTAGTAAACTTTGATAGTCAATTAGTTTGACTTTGATGCATATTGGAATTTGTTTGCTCCCTCACTGACTCGTAAACAAAAGCTTGTTCTCTCTGCTCGATCAAGTTGGTTATTAATTGTGCTTCACTAATTTCCTTGAAATGAACTTAAAGCTTAGAGCTTTCAAAAGATTACATTGTAAATTGTTGACTGTAAATACTGTTTAATACATTTATACTTTAAAAAGTAGCTTTATAAAGTTATTTTAACTTTGCAAAAGAATTACGTCGTGGAAATAAATTTAAGTTAGAATCATAAAAAATATAAATAAAATTTCTTAAATTCGTTTAAGAAATATTTAAATTTTGTTGTTAATATGAGTAATATATATATTATTTCTTCTTCCGAACCAATCAGAATAGTTAGAGGGCTAGGGTGCAAAATGATGTCTCATTTATTCCAGTGACAGAAATGTATTTTTTATAAGATTATGTCATGATAAATATGAAAAAAAGAAAATTATATTTGGGAATGTGTGGCAACTATAGATGGCGCCGATGTGAATGCGCCGATTTTAAGGGTAGTTGTTGACATATTTTTTACAGGCTAATTTTCAGGTTAAATTATAGACTTTGGTATAATTAAAAAAAAATATATATATATATCATCACGCCTTCTACCCATTACTAGGTGTGGCACTCTGCTAAAGCAGATCTCGGTAAGTGATATATTTTGCGCGTGAAGTGCGGTTACCAGTCGTCAAATCACGGCCCCCAAACATGTTAGTGGTGGAGGAGCCACAGGGATAGCTTTTTCAAATTATGAAAATTTGTCGCCTGTGGGAATCGAACCAGGGTCCTCAGGATCCACAGGCCGACTTCATACCACTGTGCTAGCCATCCCATACTTTGGTATAATTAAATAATAAAAATGATAGACAGAAGTTTTGGCCGATGCGCGACAAAACCGGTCAAAGTAAGCAATTTTGATGGTGTCGTGTGACATATTACTACTTGTTCACGACGAATATATGACAAAAAAAAAAATTATTGACAGAAATTATTGCTGGTTGCTTATTGGTGACAGAAGCTCTAAAAGTGGACTGGTGTCCTACCCTTAAAATTTGCTCATTCACATCAGCGCCATCTATAGTTGCCACCCGTTCCCAAATCTAATTTTCTTTTTTTCATATTTAACCAGATGAAAACCTGGTCATAGTTAGAGAGCTAGGGTGCAAAATGATGTCTCATTTATTCCAGTGACAGAAATGGTTTTTTAAATACATTATGTCATGATAAACATGAAAAAAAGAAAATAAGATTTGGGAACGGGTGGAAACAATAAATGGCGCCGATGTGAATGTGCCGATTTTAAAGGTGGTTGGTGACATATTTTTGTAGGCTAATTTTCACTTTAAATTATAGACTTTGGTATAATCGAGTAATAAAAATGGTAGACAGAAGTTTTGGCCGGTGACACATGCGTGACAGAACCGGTCAAAGTGACAATTTTTATGGTGTCGTGTAACATATTTTTTACAGTGAAAATTAGCCTGTAAAAAATATGTCACCAACCACCCTTAAAATCGGCACATTCACATCGGCGTCATTTATTGTTGCCACCCGTTTCCAAATCTAATTTTCTTTTTTTCATGTTTATCATGACATAATCTATTAAAAAATCCATTTCTGTCACTGGAATAAATGAGACATCATTTTGCACCCTAGCTCTCTAACTAGAAGATAATTATGCCTGAATAAATTTTTCTGTGCAAATAAAAGACGCATAAAGACTGGTACGTAACTATGATCAACCAAAGATTCAAAAATAAATATGTAGTATTGTTGACATTTCTCTAACACCATAGTTATATCACAAAATATTGCAATGAATGTAATATTATTTATGATGGGATTCTATTTAAATCCATAAATTTTATAGATCCGAAAATCTGTAAATGACTAAACTAACTTTATGAATTATTTTCTACTTTTCAACAAATATTGATATCATTTTGTATATTATTTCTAGATTTATATATCAATCAACTTATAGATTTATCACAGAATTTCACCATTAGTTTGAGATTGTTATGAAACAAACCTTAGATAAAATAAATAAATAAATAAATATATCATCACGCCTTCTACCCATTACTGGGTGTGGCACTCTGCTAAAGCAGATCTCGGTAAGTGATATATTTTTGCGCGTGAAGTGCGGTTACCAGTCGTCAAATCACGGCCCCCAAACATGTTAGTGGTGGAGGAGCCACAGGGATAGCTTTTTTCAAATTATGAAAATTTGTCGCCTGTGGGAATCGAACCAGGGACCTCAGGATCCACAGGCCGACTTCATACCACTGTGCTAGCCATCCCATTACAAACCTTAGATTGTGTTCTAAAATGTTTTTATTTTTATTTGCTATTTTGATAAGTCCATTTGAGTCCGGAACCTGTATTATATTTGAAGAGTTGTTTTTCAATATTATGCAAATCCATTTTGTATAAATCTCGAGATAAATGGCAAAACTCATAACTCTAATATTAGTTATATATTAGTTTTAATTACTGTACCAGTGATTCAAACGAAGATAATTGTGTAGTTTAACAATAAAATTAAAAAAGAAAACAATCCATTTCATTGTTATTTTAAATTAAATATTTTGGATTTGTTGAGTTTTGATACGGTAGAATGGATATGTTTAGTTTTTAAAATCATTGCGTTGGATTTGTTTAGTTATAATGGTAAATAAATTTAGGTATTAAAATAAAAATATTATAGAGCCCAACTTAACTTATATTTTGATTACATAATAAAAAATAATAATATTAAGACACAAATGTTATGATAAATAAGAAAAATAGGAAAAAAATTTCCATCACTTGTCTCGTAATTTCACAGAGGTTTTTACAGCACGTTTGCATCAACTTCTCAGGTCATCAACAAACGGCTGGTCAGTTCAGCTTTAACCATAGACGTACGTTTCGTCCTACCGGACTCATCAGTATGGTGCGATCATATATCCAACTAGATCAACTAGGAACTAGAGGATTGTGATACCGACTTAGCTGAACTGACTGATGTTAACCTATCTACAACGGTAACATGACATGAGAGCTGACCAGTCGTTTGTTGATGACCTGAGAAGTTGATGCAAACGTGCTGTAAAAACCTCTGTGGAATTACGAGACAAGTGATGGAATTTTTTTTCCTATTTTTCTTATTTATTAAGACTCAATTCCACATCGCAATAGACATTTTGTCTTTTGTTTTATTACAAATGTTATGCATGATTTACTGCAGGTAATCGCACTCTTCTCCTTCGCTTTCGTTAATTGAATCTTGTTCATCAGTATTTTAGTATTTAAAATTTCTTTACAAGAACAACAACTTTTTTGATCCATCCATTAACCTCCGAAATGTTTCCGTAATAAGTTTTCTATATCTTTCATTTATTTTCTAACGATACTGAAGACTGCGTCAACTTACTTTTCTGATGTAATATTCTCGTACTTTCAGCATTTATCTCGCCAAAAGTTTTATCCATTTCTCCTGTTGTATAGAGTTAGCATAAATAAATAATATTGTACTATAATTCAATTCTTAACAAAGCGTTTCATAAATATAGTTAGTGTAATCTAATTTTATGAAAAATTGGAAATAAGTATTTCTTTGCTAATAAACAGTTTTAGGAAGCTGTAAATTAATCAGGCGTAAATGATAAACATGACGAGTAACGTTTGTCTCATTCATAAGCAAATTCTATAACGTAATAATCTTCTTAAATTCAATAACCTTTATCTCTTTTTTAAATTATAATAATTATGTTTAACGAGTCTGTTGAATAGAAAATTTCAAGATGAACACCTGAACACGTTCTGGATTTAAAAGAACGTAGATAGAAGGTATTGATTTTTATAATGAAAGCTGGAATTCTAAATTTTAATTGTGTGCAATTTTTAACCACAAATTATCATAAATGAATATATAAATTTTGATTACCAAAATCTTTTAAACGAAAGGGCAATGCTCTAAGCACGAATTTTAATTTAAAAATACCTTTTTTTCTTTAATTTATGGTCATTGCTGGAATACTAAGTTGGCGTTTAAAAAGAATGATTATTTTCACGATTAGAAGCATTGTATAAAAACGATAAATAATTATCTCGCTATCATCAAACTAATAAATAATTTCAGTTCACGTTGAGCACATAAAATCGATTCATAAGTTCCATCTTTCCCTTGTGTAACATACATTGCTATATCCGATTAGATTACATTCACTTACGTCACAGTTGATTCGTCGCTAAGCAACGGACATATTAACACTTGATTTCTCCATTGTTAGTCTCTATAAAGTTTTCTCTCTTCATTTGTTTTCTTCATCCTCAGGGACGCGTCAAGAATATCTTGTGTGTCTTTATTTTTGCTATGAAATTCTTATCATTTTTCAAATCACGTACAAATGTTTCGCAATTCAGTTGGATTAAACTAGTTTAAAAAAAGTCTTATAATTTATGGCATTAATAATTAATTAACTATTTTTCAAAAGCCAGTATATCAAAATAAATCATGAGAAATTGTAGGCTATGTCAAATAGAATACGAATTACCATGAACAACGACATATGCTGTTGTTTTCTAAAGATTAATTGAAAATTAAAATGACGAAAACAA
This sequence comes from Pterostichus madidus, assembly GCA_911728475.2. Lineage (NCBI taxonomy): Eukaryota > Metazoa > Arthropoda > Insecta > Coleoptera > Carabidae > Pterostichus > Pterostichus madidus. The sequence continues at coordinate 22,275,905 of OU452312.1, forward strand.
ACTGAGTAAACACATGTTTTATGCCACAAATTCATTGGGATAGAATTATCGCCTTAGGGATCCTTATGTGTAGGTGGTGAATGAATAAATAAAATATTTCATAATCATGTATTCGAACGTTTCGATCCGACAAACGAGTCATCATCAGCAAACTTAAAGTAAAATCGTAAGCTCAACGTGCATTTTGATGTAATATGAGTAACAACTCATTATAATACAAGCCAACAACAAAAATGTCAGAAAACAAAACAGATGAACAGCTCCATTTGGAGATTGGTACAGAACTATCGGGTCGAAACATTCGAATACATGCTTATATGAAATAAATACTATTATTTACTTATTCACCATCTACACATAAGGGTCCTTAAGGCCATAATTCTAACTCTAAGTGATTCTTGGGTCCATCTTAACCTCAAACAAATTCATTGCCATAATTTTCATCCCATATTTGATATAAATAAATTTTCCTACAACTGCACGATTTCTTTGTTATTACGTAACTATTATTGCCTTGGTTACGGGTGGAAAGGAGACAAATGCAGACCATGGTCGTTTCTGTAAGCGAAGAAGCTCTAGGGCCGAAAGTGATTTGTTTTACGCAACTGTCAAAAATTAATTGAGAGCTATTTAAATTTCGCGTATGGGATGGCTAGCTCAGTGGTATGAAGTCGGCCTGTGGATCCTGAGGTCCCTGGTTCGATTCCCACAGGCGACAAATTTTCATAATTTGAAAAAGCTATCCCTGTGGCTCCTCCACCACTAACATGTTTGGAGGCCGTGATTTGACGACTGGTAACCGCACTTCACGCGCAAAATATATCACTTACCGAGATCTGCTTTAGCAGAGTGCCACACCCAGTAATGGGTAGAAGGCGTGATGATATATTTATTTATTTATCTTACGAATAAAATAATAAAATAGAACAAAACATATAAGAATAATTAAATGCTAATTAAATACCTGGCTTGACTGATGCTACAACTTAAAACCAGACGCTAAGTTTTTAAGCGTTGGTGAAGAGTGGTATTTTGGGGATGCAACACATGGCCGAAGACTGCAGATGACCACACACATTCGTTGCCACGATAAGATTTTTCTCAGAATCTTATCGCACAAAACAGGGAAGCAAACTAACAGAATATCTACAGTCAACTCAAAATCACCTTGTTACAATACACAATTGGGTTTCGTCATAACTTCCTTATGTACGTAAAATAGAAAAACAAAATAGTATTTATAATTCCGTCCGGCTTTTATATTGCCCTGAATATTTAATCAGATTAAACGAAAATATAAATTATATCTTTTGTTAACATTCCATGACAAAAAATTGTATCATACGAGTAAATAAAAGATGCTTGTAAATATTGCCTTCAGCCTTCAGTTATCTCTGTTAATTAATTAATTTCACTTTTTGTAATGTTTATATCATTTATAGGCAATTAAAGTCAAGTTTCTTGAACAAAGTTTAAACTTGGGTTTATTAATTAACAAGAAAGATGTTGTGCTATCATATCTCGCGGAGTTCAACGCATATATAAATAAATATTGTGTTTGAATTGTTTGGATTCCATTATAAGTTGTAGGCCCTCTATACTGTAATTGGGATTAATTGTTGTGAGGAGTAAAGTCTTGTTTCCACATCTTAACATAGTCTTAGTTTTAGTTTTTTGACATAACCTTGAGAGTTTGTCATATGTGAATACAACTGACCGTTTCCAGCTACTGTTTTAGTCTTAGTCTTTGTCTTTGTCGCTGCGCATAAACATAAAGTTTGCAGACTACATACTTTCGACATAGTCTTTCGTCGCTGTTCTGCAGGCACTGGAAAGTCTTATGAGCGAAGCTGCGCACTGTTTTTAATTCCTGACCCAACCAAGAGATGGCGCACGTAGTATTGTAGATGATAATTCAGAAGTGTGTTTTTATTGGCTAAACAGATGACGCTAAAGTTAGAGTCTTCTGCCATTAACCGCCATTCGTTTTCATAAGTTCTCTATAACAAGTTCGTTTTTACGTTTTCTAGTTCAGATATTCTTTTAGTTTAGTCAACGGTTTTTGTGTTTCATTACTGTTGTCATTTGGTGTATTTTTCAATACAAACTGTAATATCTTCTACGTTCTACGAGTACAAAGTGCTGCATCGTCGGATGTCAGGCTACTGGTAAGTATTTTTTATTATTCTGTAGATTTTAATATACTTGATCCTTCCAAATATGCACAGCAACACGATTTTCAGAAACAGATACATTTTTCTTATGTTGATTGTAGTTATTCGCTAATTATATCCTTTAAATTTGTAATTTTTTTAAACAGATGTCCACTATCATCGATTTCCTAATCCAGGAAAGGATTTGGTTCGTTTCAACAAGTGATTGGATATATTGGATATGGACGAGTTTCGTTTGATGGATAGTACGAGCACCCATAATTTATAAAAAGTGTCGAATATGACGAAATTACCAGGCTGTAATATCCTTCATTTTCAATCGTAACAGCGTTTACAACTATTAAAGACATAAGTTTACAGTTTATAAAATTAAATAGTGAAAAAAGCAATTTTGTCAAACATTTAAAATCATTTGTGAGAGAAAATGTTAATTTTTATTCCATAATGTATTGATCACAAGGAACTTGTAATGGATTCGATAATATCCATTTTAATTTTGCATCACTATATAAATGAAATAGACAGTATAATAATAAGGAAGAGAAGAATGGCCAATACCGATGATACATTAGTAAGTAAAGTCAAAATGTGCTATAATTGTAAAATTAAAAATATTACAAATAAAATATAGACACTAATTTACTGTTGCATTTTTTGTTGAATGAAAAATTCTATTTTTCTGTCACATAATGTACAATTTTTAAAGAAATTGTGAAGTTATTTTCATGTACTTCACAATTTCTTTAAAAAATTGTATGTTATGTGACTAAAATATATATTTCATATAATATAAATTCCCGGCTACGCTTTTAAATCTAGTTTAGTTCTTGACCCAACCAAGAGATGGCGTTGAAAGAGTGCACCGGCCTTTAACATTACAGTTTCCCAACTAGAGTAGGATATATATTATCTTTGGCTGTTCTGTAAGCTGTCTCTTGTTATGCTGCAACATGTAGTCAATTCTATGCCATCTGTCATTAGGTTTGTGTGGGGAATTCGTATTCGATAAATATAGACAATAGAATAAAAATAGTAATAATTTCAAATGTGAAAAAAATAAAAATTACTGGGTTAATACCAATAACAAAACTAACATGTCAAAAAGAAATTATTTAGTCGCTGTCATTTTAAAATTTATTTATTTTCTTTGATTTTATAAGTATAATTGCAATTCAATCATATTTTAATAATATAAAAATCCATTTTGAAATTTAAATTACTATATTCGAAATATTCTGGTTTGTTCATTACAAAATGTCTCAATTTTTTTAAATTATTTTGGAATTGTATAAATTAATTAAACTAGTGCTTAATTTTAATAGTAATTACTGTTCCTCATTAATAATTTTATATAATTTTTAAAGTATTTCAAATAGTTTTATACAATTATTTTCTCATTTAAGTGAACAAACCTTTACTAGAATAATGAATTAAGGTTATGTTTATGTTAAGAGCTGGAAATGGCTGGAATTTTCCCGACATAAACAGAAACAAAAAACCAAAAACAAAGACTAAAACAGGGACTATGTTAAGACGTGGAAATGTAGCTTAACAAACAAATAAATACAATTATTGTAATCAAAGTGACGTAATCACTGATCTCTATTTATTACTGGATTGCGTGTGGGGTAGGCCGCAGTGTGACTAATTGAACGTCGCCATATTGCGAAAAGTGTAGTCTCTCGGTCCGCGAGAGAGCGTCGGTAGTGGCGGGAGTCGCTCGCAATTCAAATACAGTGACGACGAAAAAATGGTTGTTAAATGTGTTTTCTGCGGTAAGAAGAAAGGATCTGACAGACTCAGCTTCCACAAGTAAGTGAATTGTGCGTTTTATACCGATTAATTGTTTCATTTGTATATAAACGAACAAGCAATCTACATGACACAAGTTAGATTAGTTTTAGGGTTAAATATTCAAAGTAAATATTTATCTAACTTGTACTTCAATGACCTTATTGAAGTTAAATCAAAAGGAGGGTTGATTTTTCCGAGTGAATCTGTTTTTATCGTATGCAAGACAACCGAACAATTTTTACGGAATGCGCTAAATGTGAATAACGGTTTGATTCCATCAGAGTCAGGTTTTACAGGGTTACTGTGTTCGAAAGTTTTGCATGAGCTCCTGCAACCTCCATGCACCCTTTTCCCTACGTTGAATGAACATTTATTCGATAACTCGCCGGAAGAGACGAACCACGTATTTTATTTGACAAAAGTGATATGCGCAACGTACTTAAAAGTACGGTTTTTTGCTTCAACTAAAGTAGCCTCTGATCGTTTGACCGGTGAAAAGTTGAGACATCACTTGACTCGTCAAATAGTCTGGAGACATCAGTAATTACAAATACAAATTTTATATATTTATTTATGTATTTTTCATTTTCATCAAATTAATTTCACTATTAATTTACTGCAATGTTTTCCAAAAACATTTATTTTCGCTTTTTTATAACGCTTTTGTACCATTTTCAACTACGACTATTTTGAACTTCCCGCTGAAAGTAGGCCGAGAGACTACACTTTTTCCAATATGGCGCCTTTCTACTCGTCACACGCTTCTAACACGGTATACGCAATCAAGTAATAAATAGAGATCAGTGGACGTAATATATTCAACGCAGATTCTTGTACTACTCGTATATGTAGTAGCTATGTTACTTTATTTCTTTACTTGTAAAAAAAAATGTTCTTTTCCGGATGTTGTGATGTAAGATGTAGTGCAATCCCTCGGGCCATATTCCTGATCCTAAGCCGTAAACTAGCGAATCTTTCCAAGGAGAACTTCCGTCTGTTCTTCTCTTTCCGTTGTTGCAAACAAACTACTGCGCGATGGGATCAGAAGCTTCAGACTTTTCTGATGAGCGCTGAAATCGTGGTGTGGAATATTGATGAAGCACTCTGGCATTGACTGTTATTTGAGGAAAGTATTAGTGCTGCCTGAATGAATGTTATAACTGAGGTTCTCGTGATTTTTATTACTCTTTGCTTGGACTATTGCGGGAATTATGGTAATGATGGGTTTTTGAGTTGAGCTGTGGTTGAAACGACTTGAATGGCATCGTTAACTAATCCTGCATTTATGGATAGCAAATCTCTATGTAGGAAGAGGAAGTTAATTACCTTTTTCATATTTTCTATATATCTCTATTGAACCATTGAGTGAAATGTAATCAATAAACAATTATAGCGCTTTAATTAACTATAGTAAAGACTAATTTAAGTTTTTCAAAAAAATTACTTAATTAATAACGTAGTGTGCTGCTTTGTTTATATGGTAAATCTGCATCCCGTTTTAAATTGTATAGTATTTTATTAACAATACAAATAAATTAAAATACAAAAAAATATGAAAAAGGTAATTAACTTTCTCTTCCTACATAGAGATTTTCTATCCATAAATGCAGGATGCTATTCAAGTTTAGCTTTTAAAACTACTGTAAACTAAGAAGCATTAAAATTATAACTTTTCTTTGTAAAAAATCACAAACCGATTAGAGATTTGAGTCATATGTTACACAAATTACTTTTCCGTTGATCGTTCTTTAATGTATATAAAATCATATATTAATTACTCCTATTACTGCATGATTTTTTTATTAATGAACGATTTTTTGGATGCGTACAACACACGTAATATAGCATATATTGGTTAGCACTAAGTTGTAACAAAATGCTAAATAGAATTAAAGAAATAATTTTGACTTTTCTCGCTAAATAATATTCACATAGCATTTTTTTAAAATGAATACAAAAATAAAAACATTATTCTAAAATAGAAAAAACGGTTGGTGCTAGCGAATGTTAAGTGAACTAAACATATCCATTGTTGTCAAAAAATTACCCCTAACCACGAAACATATGTTTCTTCGGGTTCAACCCTGAACTGATCTAGAACTAACTCGTGTTACTTCCAAAAAAATGATGCTTCTAGTGTCAGTTGTAAAAATAACGATAAATTTAAAATCTTAATGCACGTTTTAAGTGACATCTGCTTAAATACAAATTGCGATGCCACCAATTCAAAACGGATAACAAGAAACACAAGTTGATTAGAAAGAGATAGAAAACGGGTTCAACCTGCCAACCCACTAAAATAGCTGGGGCAGTAGGTGCAGTTCAGGAACTGTTCTGGGTTACTACTTAAAACGTGCCAATTAAACAAAAGTATCCTGCCGGGTTACTTTAAAAATGCCAAATAAATACGGTCATTACGTACGTTACTAACCTAACAAATATGTCATGGAATACAATTAGATTTTTTTCCAAATTAAAAAGGTACGATCAACAGAAAAATATTGTGACTAACTCATGTGTTAATCTGCGATCTCAACAATTAACGCGCTCGCCATACTCTCGCATTAAAATGTCTCGACTTATGCCTGGTTTATAGATTGCGTAGAACATCAGTAGAATAGAAAAGAACAAGAATAGAAATTTAAAATAATGTAAATGCATGCAACCATTTATAGATTGCACAGCATGAAATATATTGCACAGAATAGCACAGGAATTAACCAAATATTATTTCGTGTTTCATTCCTGTTCTATTTAAGTTAGTCCGTCGCTATTCGTGTTTTTTGCTGCATTCAAATATATATATATTTTTTGTAGCTTCTTTGGCGGACCAACTACTTAGGTCATATGCCACCATTACGCCCTGATCTGCGTTTTAGTTGTTATTGGTCAACAGCAACGCGAGTTTCTCTGGACGGTCAGCCATCCAAGTACTACCCGCGCGCAACGTTACTTAACTCGCGTTATCGCTTAGATCAGTTCCAACGAATGCAGCCATGGCCGTTGACAAAATATTTATTATTTATTTATTTATTTTATAGCGTTACCTTTTCAAACAACAACTTCACGAATAAAGAAACACTTCGCGACTGCGATGTGAACTGAGTTAGTGTAAAAATTGACGTGATTCTATACCATCCCTGTGCAATCTATAAATATTCTTGTCAAACTTCTGTTCCAAAGTCATTCTTATTTCTATACTACGCAATCTTTAAACCAGGCATTAATCGCCGTCATTAACACACTAGTTAGTTAAAAATCTATAAATATAAATAGGTATCCTAATAATATACCTTAACATACATAATTGAATCTATAGGTATAATAAAGAACTGTTCAAAGCCTTGTGTTCCCATACAACGAAATTTTACATTTTTTATAATTAATTAAGTTACATCAGCTAACTCGAAATTGTGTTGCGATAGTTAGATATTCATTTAAGTAATTTCATATACCATCGGGTTCGCAAAAAAAATTCTTTGGTCAGGATATGCAGACAACAGTTCACTAATTGGTATTCCCTTGAACGGCTCAACCCCTAATACGAGTACGTAGTTGTCTAGCGTCTGAAATTATGGGTCACGACCCAAGAGATTCGGGTTTAATCTCGAAACCTTTGGCAACCTCCAATAATTTTTTAGCATATAAAATCCATTCTTTGACTTTCTTTCCATAATAATTGGAACGTACTCTATCATATACTGAACTGACATCCTCATGAAAGGATAAGAAGGCGTAGTAATATACTTATTTATTTATTATGTTGTACAACTGCGTTGAAAAAACACTTCTCTCATGATGTCTACTTATATACAGCTACATTTTTTCCATGGCCTCAGTCAGGGCCGCCTTGTGTCATGCAGAGGCAAGAGGCACAAAATTTGAAGCCCTTTTAAAGAAGTAAAAAAAAAATGTTAATGAAAACATCAATATATTGTTTTATTTAGTGACTTTACTGGTTATTATGGTTAGCTTTAGACAAATCAAATATAAGTGAAGTAATTACTACTCGTTTTCTGAGATTAGGACTTACGTTAATGATGATAGTTTCTTCTGGGATATCTGTTGAGCAAAATCTTCTATTATGTCCTCAAAATTCTTTTAAATATTTTAAAGTTATTTTAATATTTGTATAAATTTTATAGGATTAATTAAGAAATTTTAAGTTATGTATTTTTTTTAGATTTAATAAAATTTTGTTCATTGTTTAAAACTTATTTAGAAATCGATTTACATTTCAATTTAAAAAATTTAACGGCAATTCTTAGCAAAATTGCATTAAAAATTGAGTTCCTCTATTTTCCGTGTAAACGAAGACCTTGGCATTTTCAGTTGAGATACTTTTATTCCACAGCTGGCACATCGCCAGGTAAAGGCGAATATACTATTTGACATATTATCATTTTTATAATAAATACAGATAAGTTATGTCAGGAGTCTAACAGCTAATAAGATTTTAAGTGATGGAAATACTTTGGATTATTTCTCTGTAAGTAATGTTATGAAATAAAAGGGGGTAAGGGAAACAATGATTTTATTTATGAATTGTAAATGTTCTTAAATTTTCAAATGTCACTGTCAACAACAGGAAATAAATGTATATATCAGTCTTCAAATAGTTTTTTGTTTGTTTTTAATGCCAACTAAAACACTTTTGATCATTCTGTAGAATACAAATCAGTCGGACCTAATTGTAAGAGTATTTTTGATCATATAAAATAAATTGATGTCAACGAGATATGTAATTTGTAAAATGACAGTTCAACCATTGAAACTGCATACAGTTATTTATTTTAATTCAAATTATTATAATTTGCTAACAAACTTCAATATTATAATCTGTAATATTTTTATATGGAAATAGGTAAATTAAATGTTCATGTATGAAATCAGTAACAAATTATCAATCGCACGGTGTGAAATACAAATTCCAACATTTTATCATGAAACAACAGATAAAACTAGATAACACATAAGTAATCAAGAGCTCCATGGAAACAATGTAAATGTTAGACAAAACAGACGGGTTACCCAAATCCACCACGAGCAACCCATCTAAGCTTAGGTTAGGTTACATGTAGCTATTTGAGTTTCTAAAATTACCGATCAGAACCGATATCGACCGAAGTCGGGGAACAGCGCGCCTTTGCGGTTGAAGTTTGCTTCTTCTCTCCCCACCATGGGATGTTTGTAAAGGGGTGAAATCAGCGGATTATTGTCCCCAAAATGTGTCTTGACTAAACAATCTTGGGTGATGTTCTCAAGACACGAACAATAGAGTGGAACAATCATATTTTACCCTCGAAAATTGTATAGTGTATTGTCATTTAAACTATGACAGGTTAATTGGAATTTGGAGTCTGTCCCATGTACATGTTGACATAGACAGTTAACGTGTAAAATGTTTTTTCAGAAACCAAAAAAAATAAACATTTTGAATTCATGATTAATTTTTGATTAAATTAAACGGTTTTATAGTATACGAGGGCAGGGTGAAAAGTCCCTGAAAAATAAAACAGATGGCGACACAATCGCAAATCTCATGTGATATTTGTGATGTACCATTGTGATTCATACATTTGTTACAGTGCATATTCCCAACTCTGATATCTCAGTGTCCTTTTTCTTTCGACGCTCCGTTCCACCACGATTTAGAAGTTAACAATTCCATTGGACTTGTGCCTCGTGAGATTATATCTGCAGGATTTGTTTGGGATTTGACATATTTCCAGTCCTGCCTTTGTGTATTGGCTTTGTATTTGTGCAATTCTATTGGCAACGAATGTTTTCTATTTATTTCTTTCCCCTTAGATCCAGCACAAAGTAATTGTTGAATCATACCAATATTGTAAACTATCAAAAGTGATCTTTATTGCTTCTTTTACTTTATTTGCTAATTTTTTATGTAGTACTGCTCCACATAGCTCAAGGCGGTGCTTTAACTAGAACGCATTAAAATTTTCAGACTGATATGTTATTCAGTTCTGTTTTGACACCCATCGAAAGCAAGCAACCTGGAAGATTTTTGAAAACGTGGAAAAAAGTGAATTTCGCGTCTTGATTAAACATTATTTCTTGCGTGGAAAAAACATTACGCAAACCAAAGCATCGCTTGTTAAATATTATGGGGACTCCTCACCATCGATTGGAACGATTCACAAGTGGTTTACTGATTTTCGTTGTGGTAGGACGTCGAACGTTCTGGTCGTCCAATTGAGGTTACAACGCCATAAATCGTCGATAAAATCCATGGTATGATATTGGACGATCGGCGAGTTAAAGTGCACGAATTGCTGAGGCTATGTGCATCTCAACCGAACGGGTACGGAATATTTTGCATACATTTTTGGATATGAGAAAGCTATCTGCCAGATGGGTGCCGCATTTGCTCTCTGTTGACAACAAGAGCGACCGTGTCGCAATGGCAAAATTGCATGAATTGCGCTACGAATTGGTTCGTCATCCATCATATTCTCCAGATTTGGCCACCTGCGATTTTTATCTATTTCCAAACTTGAAGAAATGGCTCGGCGGAAAAAGATTTGGCTCCAACAATGAGGTCATCGCTGAGACAAACGCCTATTTTGAAGGATTGCCAAAATCGTATTGTTTGGAAGGGATCGAAAAATTAGAAAAACGTTGGACGAAGTGTATCGAGCTACAAGGAGATTATGTTGAGAAATAAAATATGTTTTGACCAAATAAATCATTTCTTGTTTCATTTTTCAGGGACTTTTCACCCTACCCGCGTACATAATACGTCAGGAAAGTGTTTTTAAAACATCACTTTTCTAACTATTTTTTTCTAAATAAAAAGTGTCCGGCAAAAAATTAGTAAAAATTAGTATTATGAATATTTTAATGTTTATCAGTTTCTGGTAATGGAAACCATACGGCGTTCATTGCTCAGATATTTGTCTTGTACTGTACCTCCCATAATACATTCTAATAATATTTATGCGATCCTCGACATTTTAAATATTCATGATGACAGTGACAGATTAAAATATTTAAATGAATTGCAAGCACTTTTAACAATAAAAGAGTAGGGGAAAAATTAGGAACAATTTTTATCAATTTCATTAAACTACGCTATCAATTTGAAATAATCTGTTTTAAGATGTCAGGATATTGGCAATATTGTGCTATAAAATATGGTCCCATAATTTTTTGCTGAATACTTTTTATTTGCAAACGATTGATTTTACATTTTAACTGCCTATACCAACATGTACGTAGGACACACGGTATAGTTGGTATTTTGGTAATTAATTGATTAATGTGCAGATTTTCATTCGATAGATATATAATAATAACGTATTTTATTTTCATTATTATTGGGCAACAAAACGTGAAAATGAAAACAAATTACCGCACGAACGAAAAGCAGTTAACTTTCGAGTATAGAGTCCCTTGATACTCTACTTTTGATTAAAGTACCCGAGATTGCACTTCCTGTCGGTTGATCTATAATTAACGTTTACTTAGCAATCGATTGATAAACCAGGGATTAGAATTGCGTGTGCTAAATTTATAATTAGTTTGATTGTAATTCTATGCGTCTAGGGCAATGACATTCATCTGTAAATGTCAGGAGTTCGAAACAGTTCACCTGCAAAATTAATCCATTATGTACATGTTTGATTGTTACTAATAATAGCTACTTATTGTCGGTTATATCTAAATATAGTTACGATATAAATATAAATATAAATATATCATGTTGGTGTAGTGTCCGTCGTTTTTATATTTCATGCATGTACTTTGGAAAATTTCTAATTTTAATATGCTACATAAATATTACAAAATATATCGATGATAAAACGTTAATATGACCATATTCTGTAACTAATCTGTTAATTTTTAACGGCCCATTAAAATTTTTAGTCAGTGACAAAAAATTAAAATTTCATTTTACATTTATTTTTATAGGTTACAATTTTTTACGGGCTGTTAAAATTTAACATATAAGTTATAAAATACACCGCCAATGAATAGATAATAGCATGCGGGCACTCACGTGACAATGTGACGTAAAAACAGCTGTTTGGGCTGCGATCACTGCGCCACCTACAAAATGAACTATTTTTTTTGGACGAGATTTGAAAAGAACCGTTCATTCAAATCTCGTCACAAAAAATTTATAGGTGGCGCAGTGATCGCAGCCCAACAAGATTTGAAAAGAACCGTGCTTTTCAAATCTCGTCCCAAAAAAATAGTTCATTTTGTAGGTGGTACAGTGATCGCAGCCCAAAAACAGCTGTTTTTACGTCACAAAACGTCACATTGTCAGGTGAGTGTCCGCACCCTATGGAATACTTTAATAAAACATTATATTCAACTAAGTAAATAGAAAGATGTAATACTTTTTCACGTGTTTTTGTTTCTCTACCAGTCAACTGTAATACTCAGAACTGTTGACTTTAATTTTATAATTTAAAAACAACTAACATCGTATGATAAATATAAACAAATCTATTAAATAAGATTAAACAGCTCCTTTGGGTGATTAAAGATTATAGCAGTTGATTAACCTTATTTATCTGTTAAATGTTCCTAAATTAGTTTTTATAACAATAATCCTTGTTTAACAAACTAAAAACTATGCGAAATAATATTTTACGTACCGTGAATTGTAAGTGACAGTTTTTAGGTTAATAATGCAATTTGGGAAATCGAGGCCCAAAGTGTCGAGATTTCCTAAACATTCGCGACCTAAAAAAATCACTTACAGTTCGAGGTTAGTAAGCTATTTTTACAATACATGCGCAAAAACAAAAATATGTTTCAAAAATAACAACTGTGAAATTGTTGTAAAAATAAATGAGACCTTGATCTATAATTACTTACTGTCCACGGTGGATGGTAAGTAAATATTATAGTCCTGATGTAACCATGGAAAACCACTGTGCAACAAAAGTTTCACTTACTGTGTTTAAATTTTGTCTTTAATTGTCAAAACGTAACACTAAGACATGCCGTGTTTTATGGTTGCTAAAAAACGACGAAACCATCAATTCATATTTATCACAACAAATTGCAAAACAACGAATGCACATAGTAACATTGAGAATAAATTCTATCATATTTCTATGTAAACGATATTACACGTCAAATCAAACACGCAAAATTGTGGAATGAATCAAAATGAAAACGCTGCTGTTTAGCTTTATTTACTAAATAATGATGCAGGTATAATAAAAAAAATAACATATGATACATGTATACGAGTATAAGTGCATTGACAGCACTAATGCCATTAAAAGCACTCGTCACACGTGCTTTAGAGATTTAACTAGTATCATATGATGATACTATTTTCTATTCCCGTTATTAAAATGTGATTTTCAGACGAGCACTTATGAAAGTAACCATAACAACATCATAAACTACTACGGAAAGTTGAACCTAACATACACCTCGTATGTTAGTATAACGCACACTTCTAACATATCATGTGAAGGTCCACTGATTGACAACAGATGGCGTTAAGATGAAAGAAGTATAGTATCGTTTTACAAACTCTTTAAATACACGTTTTTTTTTTATATTCCCGTAACTTAAGAGACTTTATAAAACTTGTTATATTAATATACTAGTTAAAAATAAATAAAATAAATTATAAATGTATACTCGTATAACCTTCGATGTTCAAACAACACTTACAGTTTTTGGTACATAAATAACTATTATTAGAAAAGTTGTTTCTAATACGAGTGGTATCAAGTATCAAAAACTGTTTTTCTAAATTTGTTTTCTTTTTCCAAACTAGAATTTATAAAAAATGCTAGTTTATAGTTAGGTTTTTTAATGTTTTAATATTTGCCACCTAGCAGTGATACATCCAATTCAATAACAAACAGAATACATTATTCTTTGTCTGAGAAACACTAAAATTGTCAATGACAGAAACAAAAACCGACTAATTTCCTGTTGAATTGCACAATTTAGCGTCAAAATTACTTTCGCTGAAACTATAATTTGTAATCCTTAGTCAAACAAAAGAAAAAAACCTATAAAAAGCGCCGAAGCTACATCCCAAGTTAATTTAATTGTTCTCGGCACGACACCTCGTCCATCCAGTTGACATTTTCTTGCAGGAAGATTTAGCAGTTAAGGTTAAAAGCAGAACATTTGACCGAATAGGTGTATCCGGTTTTATCAGAGCGAATAAATCACCAAGCGCTACGATCGAACACGAACACTGACAGTCAGCCTTGAGCTTCCAGCTCCGACAGATAAATTAACAGTCGGTTTAAATGCAACGTTATTTATGCGCCAGTGAGGGTGAACTCATTTTAATATTTACTTAGTTGTGATACAATCGAACAGTGGCGTAGCAAGACCTTTGTGGGCCGGTGCGCCACTGGGATTAAGGGGCGCCTCCTTACTCCTTGTATTATTTAAAATAGCGTGTTAGCTGGTGAATTGATGATCTGGTTTCATTCTAACACATACAAAAACTTTCCATCGAGTACACCGAAATATTATATAATTTATTTTGAAGCGGCTCGCTCTATCCTGTGGACATTTTTCTCCTCGCTATTCCGGCCTATATAATCTAGAATTCTAAATGAATCTTCACGTTTTTGACCCTACTGAACCCAAAAAACATAGTCTCAAAAAGTTGATCTGCTGATCTGGTCCAGATAACTAAGCAGGATATTGTAAAATACAGTGAAATTTTATATTTAAAGTTTTTAGTGAAAACTGATGTTAAGTTTGTTAATATGGGGTAATGGCTGGCCTGGTTCGATCCCCGACAAAACATTTTCACCAAATTAAAATTAAACTACATGAGAAATCAAACTGTAAAATAAATCATCCAAAAGAAAAATAATATTCAGGCCAACTGATATGGCGCAAGGCTCGTTGTTTTTGTGCAATTTCCTGCTTTCCTGTTCATTTTATGGAGGAAAAAAACTGTAAAGCGAAAGATGTTAAGAATTAATAAAACTGCTTACAAGATTATTTTTACATTTTACTATTACGTGACTAGTTTGACCGTAACTTTAAAAAAAAATTCAAAATTTCTGTTAAATTGTTGCTATTGCCATGACTTTTGTTTTTTCATTACAAATAATAATATTCCTTAAACATTTATGACCGATTTCACCAACAAAAATTAAATTTTAAACATGGATTAAATAAATAAAAGCAAATCAAAATTACATGTCAAATTAAATAATTAACATTGTTGTCATACATTCGATTTGCTTTTATTTCTTTAAACCATGTTTAAAATTTAATTTTTGTTGATGAAACCGGGCATTAGTTTAAGGAATATTATTATTTTCTGCCAATTTCTTTTTTGTGAGCTGAAGCATGAATGTTTATTAAAATGATGATCGTGTCGTCATGATTAACAATTATTATGAAGGAAATAGTTACAGAAGAATATAGGATTTATATATAATCTCAAATTTTTTATATTTTTTATATTGCTGATACACTTAAAAGTAGGGATGGCAATTGACTGGTCAAATACTCTTCGTTCAATTGACCTAGTATTTGACTGGTCATTTGTCAAATTGCTGGCATCAAATACTTAAGTAGTGAGGAACGGGCCAGTAGCATAATTCTTTGTGTAGCCTCTGTTGACAGGTCGACGCGTATCCCGTGTTCGGCGAGATGCAGGAATTACAGTATGCAGTTCGCATTTTTGAGAGTTGGTGTGTTAATAGTACAACTATGATAATCGCGCACATGTTTCGTGTTTATTTCTTATATTCTTATTATTTATCTATTTACGTTAGCATTAGTTTTTTTCCTTTTACCAATGTTGTATTGATTATTTTGTTTTTTCGAGAAAGATTTTATTTTTGTATACAATAAACTTTTGTTTTTTGCAGTTCATTTTTTAATTGGTCAAATATTCCAAAATCGGTCAAATTGACTGTCAATTGACAATTTTTGACCAGTCAATTGACCGAGCTGCCATCCCTACTTGAAAGTGCTTTATTAAATATGATAAATAAATTTTGTTCAATAATAAAAGTTATTTTTATTATATTTAATTTATAAAATAGATTGCCGTTTATAAAATTCAATCAATTTATAAAAAACAAAAATCATGTCATTGCTACAATTTAACAGAAATTTTGACATTTATTTTTAAAGTTGCCGCAATTTTAAAAATAAATCAAATCCAAACTTTTCATTTCACACATCTTGATATACTCGTAATCTCCTTTTTTACTTTTTGTTTGTCCATGATAATAAAAAAAAATAATGTTAATCTTACTATTTAATTTTCTCAAAGTATTTATGTTTATGTTTTATAACAAATTTTTATATATTATACTTTTTTGAAGACGAAAGTATATACAAATGCTAACACAATTATTGCTAAATGTTGGAAGATTACAGAAGATTATTTTATTTGCGTAATTTAAATAAGTCTCTTCAAATTATAAAATGGTTCATAGGTTGCCGTCGCCTGAAATAGATTGTAAATTTTCAATCTTTAATACCCCCAGCTGTATCAACAAATTCTAATATGAAATATGTGCTACTCAAATATTTATAACAGGTACATTTGTTTGAAAAGTAGACATGTTTTCTTTGTTATATTAAGTTATATGTAACTCAAGGTCAAACCAAGGCAATAACGAAATTGGGCGAATGCCACGGGCGGAAAGACAGAGAAGCAATATTTGGAAAGTTAATAAAAAAAGGAAAATTGTATTTTGCAACATTATTTCATGTAAAGGGAAAAGGGAATTACTATTTGCAATGCAACATATTTATATTCTAACAAATAAAATAAAATGAGTAATAGTTGTTTCTAAAATTAATAAAAGACATCACAATAAAATATACAACATTTAGTAAACAGTGAATGCTAGATTATTTATAGAAAAGAAATGCATACTATTGCATTTCATTCTTATAATATATAAATAAACATAAATATATCATCACGCCTTCTACCCATTACTGGGTGTGGCACTCTGACGAAGTAGATCTCGGTAAGTGATATATTTGGCGCATAAAGTGCGGTTGCCAGCCGTCAAATCACGGCCTCCAAAGATGTTAGTGGTGGGGGAGCTACAGGGTAATTTTAAAATGGTGGGCATCGAACCAGGGTTCTCAGGATCCACAGGCCGACTTGATACCACTGAGCTAGCTAAAAGATAAAATATTTATAAATTCCTGTTTCAGATTCTTTTATATTTTATGTATCTTCTATTTTATGTGGAATAATGTAAAGATACCTATATATTTCGTATTTCATTTTCCGCTTCAAAAATTTGAAAATAGGTACCGGATTGCTTATTATAAAACAAATTTAATTTTTATTATAAGTTTTTATTACATAAGTTATTTATGTATACATCTTTTTGATATCATTATATCTCAAGCTAAACAAAAATTAGACTATTTATATTTTTCCACCTTGAAAAATAAGTCTAAATTTGTGAAATATTCTCGTTCACACATTAGTAATTTATTCATCGTATTTTTATGTACGAAAACCGAACTAAATAAGAAATTAAACTTTTCGAAAGTTTAAATTAAAAAGTTTTATCAAAGAAATGCGATATAGTTGGTTACTGATTCAATTGATTCCATCAAACTAAGTTGTAATGAAGTTTATAGACTTTTATTACTACGTAAAATGTGAAATTATTTTAACTAAAGAAGACTTGATTATATCTAATAGTATGTCTACATACATTATTTTAGTACAAAGACCACCTCTCGACCTAATAATAATAATAATACAATAAAGTTAACTACAAAGATAACATAACTAGTTACTAAATTACTTACCTAAATAGAAAACTTAAAATTAATGTATTACTAAAATTAACACAAGAAACACTGAACTATAATCTAACTAAATTATTATTAATAAAACTTAGAAAATACTGAAAATTAAAAAATAAAACAAAGAAATACTACAACCTAAACTATGAGTTGTTATGGAAATGAAAATATAGCTGTATTTCCTATTTCCATAACAACAAATTTTAAATTCATGTCACAATATTATCTAACAATTTTCATATTGCGAGTTATATTTTGCGTGAGAATTTAACAAGCATAATCTTTAATTTTTTTGGTATTTTTTAAACATTTTCTCTAATTTTTATAAAAATTTCTTCTGTACAATTTGACATTTCAAAAGATTATTTTCAAATAATATTTATAAAAGTTGCATTTATTTTATTAGTTACACATTAGATTTAATTACAGTGAAAAAATATCAAAATATCTTTCATTTCATTGGTTCACTTTCGAACAAATTCGTGATTCTAATGGTTCCCAAATATTTGCTGTAAATTTTCTTTCCCATCCAATGCATTATTTAAAATAAAACTTTAAAATAAAACTTTAAACTCAAATTTTAATTTGACAAAACTAAACAGTTATTCACTGAAACGCACGCATTTATGTGAATTATAATGTATTATAGACCATATCAAATAGCTTCACAATACGTCATTTAATATTTTTGTTATGTAAGCCGTATTATTTTGTTGTATTCTGTGCAAGAATTTGAAATAGCGTATAACCTTTCCTCTACTTTGTACTTCTTTTTAAACCTGGAAATTTCTATATTAAGTTGAACTTTCACAAGTCACTATTCTTTCAAATAGTTCAAATAAGTGAAATACTTCAAATATTTGTTCAGTACTAATAAAAAGAAAAATAAATCCTTTAATACGATCGCCATTTGTTATTTGCCGTCTGTTTGCTGAGGGATTTACTCTAGGACAGACGACAGACGGCTAAAATGCCAGCTACGTGTATATACATCCTTAGAATATATTACTTTCTTTCCGATATCATAGTCTCTACAAGATTCTGCAATATTCCAGCGCCGGAACCAGCTACTCCATCTTGAAGTATTGGTTTGTTTCTCAAGAATCTGCTTCTTTCACTTTGAAGAACCTTGCGCAAATATAAAGCTCATATTTGTAGCGGTGTATGCAAAAGTAAATACGGGTTTTTTTCCAAATATACCTCTAAATATGTAATCGAAGAAAAAGACAATTTAATAAATACAACGTCGTTCTTTTAAAAGTATCTTGAATACGTATGTTAATACTTTAAGTATTTTCATAATGGGATGGCTAGCTCAGTGGTATGAAGTCGGCCTGTGGATCCTGAGGTCCCTGGTTCGATTCCCACAAGCGACAAATTTTCATAATTTGAAAAAGCTATCCCTGTGGCTCCTCCACCACTAACATGTTTGGGGGCCGTGATTTGACGACTGGTAACCGCACTTCACGCGCAAAATATATCACTTACCGAGATCTGCTTCAGCAGAGTGCCACACCCAGTAATGGGCAGAAGGCGTGATGATATATATATATAAGTATTTTCATGACCTTATATTTTGACAATAATCTTGGAAACAGCGGAAAAAGTTACGTATTTATATTACACCTGGATAGGTATCTATTGAAGATTCAAAGAAAATTAAAGAAAATGAATCAGAATAAATACTTTGTACGTCATAATATTGATACACGAGTGAATTGGATCATGTTACAATTCTTCGTAGGTTGGTATTAAAATATTATTCTTTGACCTTGATATCTGATATCTTTAGCCAGGAGTGGATTGAGAGTTCAGGTCGACCCGATAGATATTAGCTTTGTTCGAGTCAAGGACGGGTACACGTGGAGGAGAGACAATAGGGGCCATCTCCTCCCCCTAGGATTTTTTTTTACAAAACCTAAGATAGTACTTTGAAATGTAGTACGAGGGCAGGGTGAAAAGTCCCTGAAAAATAAAACAGATGGCACCACAATCGCAAATCTCATGTTACATTTGTGATGTACCATCTTTAACTAGAACGCATTAAAACTGATATGTCAGTTCTGTTTTGACACCCATCGAAAGCAAGCAATCTTAAAGATTTTTGAAAACATGGAAAAAAGTGAATTTCGCATCTTGATTAAACATGATTTTTTGCGTGGAAAAAACATTACGCAAACCAAAGCATCGCTTGTTAAACATTACGGGGACTCCTCACCATCGATTGGAACGATTCACAAGTGGTTTACTGATTTTCGTTGTGGTAGTATGACCACAAAGGACGCCGAACGTTCTGGTCGTCCAGAAATCGTCGATAAAATCCATGGTATGATATTTAACGATCGGCGAGTTAAAGTTCACGAGATTGCTGAGACTACGAGCATCTCAACCAAACGGGTACGGAACATTTCGCATAAATTTTTAGATATGAGAAAGGTATCTGCCAGATGGGTGGCGCATTTGCTCTCTGTTGACAACAAGCGCGACCATGTGACAAGTTCAAAAATTGCATGAATTGGGCTGCGAATTGGTTCGTCATCCACCATAGTCTCCAGATTTGGCCCCCTGCGATTTTTATCTATTTCCAAACTTGAAGAAATGGCTCGACGGAAAGAGATTTGGCTCCAACGATGAGGTCAGCGAGAGGAGAGATCGCAACTCCTTATACATTACAAAAATTAATAACTAATTTAAGAATACAAATTAAATCTTGTGCAAATTATCCCAGTACTCGGGATCTTACGACCTATTTACGGTATTTCTCGGACAAAGTGAAGACGCGACACGCTTAGAGTGGATTTCAGTATTGCGGAGGCTGGATAAGTAAACAACTTTGTGTTTGTATGTTAGCGTTGAATTAGAAAAATTTGTTTACTACGTGCAAACCTACAAACTTTAAATACCTACTGAAATTATTGTTTATATAATTTTACATTTGTTAATAGTTATTTGAATCAGTAGGCTGGAAACTGTACTTTTAATAATACGAGAATATTTTGACAGGTCGAGCCGAAGGCGAGGTTTGCGAATTGCGAGTACTCGCAAAACAAATTTTAGACGCGTGATACACAAGATCTTTCGCGCCAGGGACGTCGGAAGTGTGGATCATAGGGGGCGGATCGCCCCCTCCGCTTCAAAGGGGGGCGACGCCCTCCCTGTTTTGGGTAACTTGGGAGTTTGTTGATATTTTCGTTTAGTGTTCTACGCCGAATTTTGACGTATCTTTGAGGGACTCAAAAAAGATTAACGAATCTGCTATTACTTCATATTCATTAGGAAAAGACGAAACTATTGGATTCGAACGATGTATTGAAGGAATTCGTTTCTCGAACCCAAGAACGAAGAAAAGTGTTTGGAGTTCCGATTTAAAAGATAATTTTTTCTTACTAAATGGCGAGCTCAGTGGTATGAAGTCGGCCTGTGGATCCTGAGGTCCCTGGTTCGATTCCCGCAGGCGACAAATTTTCATAATTTGAAAAAAGCTATCCCTGTGGCTACTCCACCACTAACATGTTTGGGGGCCGTGATTTGACGACTGGTAACCGCACTTCACGCGCAAAATATATCACTTACCGAGATCTGCTTCAGCAGAGTGCCACACCCAGTAATGGGTAGAAGGCGTGATGATATATTTATTTTATTTATTTACTAAATGTTTAATTAAGTTCTATCCCCCCCCACCCCCGATGAGAACTTTTGCCCCCCTCCCCCAAGGAAAACCACTTTCGACGTCCCTGTTTCGCGCTGTTGAATGAATTATTGTTTGTAAATTGCTAAAAATCTTTCTAAGCTCTAAACACTCAATGCATGAAATTGACCAAAATTCCTAATTTTTACCAATAAACACATAGTTTTTATCAAACGGCATACTGTAAAACATAGTTTCAGAATGATTTTCGGTCAAAACATAGCTTCCAAACGGCGTTCGGTAAAAACTTAGTTTCCGAACGACATTCACACATTGTTTCCGAATGTAGATACTGTCGATCTCGGAGGAAGTCGACAAATAGTATATTACGTCCCATAACCTGTAAGTGACAGTTTTTATGTCAAGAATATAGTTTGGGAAATCAAGCACCGAAGGGTCGAGATTTCCTAAACATTCGCGATCACTTACAGTTCGAGGTTAGTAAACTTTGTTTTACAATACTTGCAGAAATAGAAGGAATGGAATATTCAGTTTTAAAATTAACAGCTGTCAAATTGTTGTCAAAATAAACAGGACCTTGATCTATAATATTTACATACTGTCCACGGTGAATGGAAAGTTAATATTATAGTCCTAATGTAACCATAGAAACCGCTGTGCAATAAAAGTTTCACCCACTGTATTTAAATTTTATCATTAATAGGCAACTTACAGTAAAAAATCTATTTATTACTCCAGTAATTATGAGTAAAAGAAATTCAAATTTTAACGAACAACTCGTAATTATTTTACCAAAGTTTTGGTATTATGTAAATAATACAAAAATAAAAAGCAATAAGAAAATTATAGAATTTGTTTGGAAATTCTTCTTAAAATATTATCAGCTTACTAAAAGTTACATTGTGAAAATTATGCTAACGATTATCCCAGAATAATCTCGTATATAAGGTAGTTAAAAGTTGTTCATTATTAATTCTAGTCCTATTTCATGTACGTAGGCAGAATAATAAAATCCTTTTAAAGTTGTTTAAAATTGACAATGAGGAAATCCACATAAAGGACGCCGGATAAACGAAAACGTAACATTGCTTTTAAAAGCTTACGGTGCTAATATTGCATTTAATTCCGGTCGACTCTTCTACTAAATAAATGGGTGGCTGATCAAAGTCACTAACTTTTCAAGAAACTTACTTTTAACGTCAAAGAAATTCATGCATGAGAAAATACGTAAAGGTTACGTTAGGAACATGTTTTTATTAATATATAAGGTTCAATAATTATTGATTACACGTGTTCAAATAAAATGTTTATCTATGGAAAATATAAATTAATCATCCCGATGTCGTCTTCGTGCGCTGCAGTCGCAAATTATTATTTTTTTGAGAAAAATTCTAGTAAAATAGTTGTTTTTTATTTGTTTATGAAGAGCAACATCAACATTTAAATTAATATTTCTGAAAGCTAATAGATTTACATAAATACTTGTATTATGAGACATAAAGTTCATTTGGTAAGAGATTACAGTGTGGTTGCATAGTATTTTATTCGGATTCTGATTAGCTGACCAAAACATCAAAATGAAGGCATGTTTACAAGGAATAAAAATCTTATGACAGTGACAGTAAGTACATTGTGTGGTACAAGCATAGTTTTTTAGATTTCCAATTTATAATAGTGGTAAAAGTATAAACAAAAGCTCACAATCTGTATATTTTTATTTTTGTAAAAATATGAAACTATCACATTATAGTCTATTCCATTTAAAGATGGATCATAGAATTAAATAGGGCTAATCCTTTTTGTCCTCTGAGTAGTCGAAATCCAACCGAAGTTCACAAAGTAAGAAAAATTACGCCATATACAGTTATGACAGATAGCAACACCACACTGTAATCTCTCAACGAACGGGCTTTACTTCAGTACCTATTTAATTTCTTTGCTGATATTGAATGTATAATGAACTAGCTATTACCTGCGGCTTCGTTCGCGTGGTCTACAATTTAATGCGAGTACCCGGCATGCATTGCATTGCAACTCAAAGAAAGAAAGTGTTTGTGTTTAATTCTGTTTATTGAAGTGCTTTTGTATACACAATTTTTTTTTCTCTTTGGGACGTACACGAATAAATTAGAAAGTTTACCGACGCGTGACCATGCCACATACAGCTGTCCATGTGAGAAGCATGGATTTTCTAAATTTGGTCCACACACTTGTAGCGATTGTCCCTGTGCTTTGTTGTTGGTCATTGCAAATTCGAGACGTACCGGAAACTGCAAACGTTTGAATTCGAACGGCATAGGACTGAAGCTTTATTATACCTATATGTTAAGATTGATTCTCGTCTATGCCTATACCAAATTTGAATCGAATCAGTGCAATACTTTTCAGGATAGCTAGCGGCCATTTTGTTGCAAAATGGCGGACTGAAGCTTTATTATATTATATGTTAAGATTGGTTTTCGTCTATGCCTACTCCAAATTTTAATCGAATCAGTGCAGTACTTTTCAGGATAGCTAGCGGCCATTGTCAAGCTGGCGTACTGAAGCTTTATTGTACCTATATGTTAGGATTGGTTCTCGTCTATGCCTATACCAAATTGGAATTTAATCAGTGCAGTGCTTTTCAGGATAGCTAGCGGCCATTTTGTTTCAAAATGGCGGACTGAAGCTTTATTATATTTATATGATAATATTGGTTCTCGTCTATGCCTATCCCAAATTTGAATCGAATCAGTGCATTACTTTTTAAGATAGCTAGCGGCCATTTTGTTTCAAGATGGCAGACTGGACTTGTGCTAAGTCAGAAACCTTCACTTACCAAAGTTGCATCGCAAGCGGATGTATGATATAGGAACGCGTACGGAACAAACAAATAAACATTCATTTTTACTTTCTTATACACAGTATAAGAAAGTATTGTAATCTTGAAAAAATCGTTGACGAGATTTTCACGGAAATACGTGTTTTGAGGTCTACTGTATATGCCTCATCAGTAAAGTTAGACATAAAGTAGTTAACAATACCAAAAAATTATACGTAAACAAATTTGATATTTTATGTGTTTCAAACAGATAAATGCTGAATTACTGAAAAACTAAATTATATGTTTAATAATATTATATAACATTCATATATTCTAAATATTAAATATGCTGTGTATAAGAAAGTCGTGTGGTGACCACACCAGATTTTTTTAATTCAGAGTTGGCAATAGAAACGGTTTGCTAAGAACCGAATGACATTCGAGAAACATATTTTCTTCTAATTGTAGAAACAATTATTTCTCATGTGTAAAACCTTTATCTCTATTTATTTCTGATATACTCGTATAAAATGAAGACCGCGAGATTGGAACTCGTGATTTCTTGCTTGATAAACGCAAATTATATCCACCAGACTACGAGATACAATTGTCTATAATTTTGTAATATCATCGAAAGTTTTACGTTAAGATTTTAAGTCTGGATTGTTTCAAATTCCAGTTATTTCATTAGAGTTATGTAAAGCATAAACTGAAATTCAGAGACGGAATTTCATTTATAAACTAATATTCCATTAATAACTTAATAATTAAGTGTATCAGTATGGAGAATATTCTAAACGAGAAGTCAGAAATTCCATCCAGAATAACATGTATCATGTATTCATGCAATATGCATTTTGTCTACGCAAGAGAATTGCAAAATCTGCAATATAGTCAGAATAAAATATATATAGTCTACTTGTTAAGAATTTTGATAAGATTCTGACGTCAGCCAATGGAACTGTCATTTCAACCTGTTCATTTTTTCACTATTGTCAGCTGAGAAAGAAAATACTCATTTGTTTTCCAATAATATTATTTTCATCATGGATTTATATAACATTCTGAAATATATTGAAAACGTGTAATTTTCTACATGAATTGAATTTTGAAGGACAGTATTTTAAATTCCGATATTCGGATTAAAGTCTTGTTTGTCTTTTTCTTGCCTTCTATTTGTAATTCAATACGAATTTTATA
This sequence comes from Pterostichus madidus, assembly GCA_911728475.2. Classification (NCBI taxonomy): domain Eukaryota; kingdom Metazoa; phylum Arthropoda; class Insecta; order Coleoptera; family Carabidae; genus Pterostichus; species Pterostichus madidus. The sequence goes on from OU452312.1 coordinate 22,301,298, forward strand.
TTTTTTTGATAACTGCTGAATAAAAGATTCAGTAGGATTTTCCATCACATTAATAATCATACTAGCTATAAAAAATCGCTTAAGACTGTGTGATAGGTATTATATAACTGTTAGCTTGTAGCGTATATTTTTTTGATTAAAATAAATTTACCGAACATACTACATTTTTAAATTTGGAAAAAAAATCCTGCTATATTTTCCAATTTCAGATAATAGCTTTATTCTGTAAAAGTAAACTTCTACATAGGAGTATATGCAAAAGCAATAACAATTTATCCGTTTTGCATTTGACATTTTTAAAATTCACCTAATTACATTCAAATATTTTGCTCTTCCTGCATTTTAATAGTTATTTACAAGTGTTATAAGAGCATCATTAGGATACGCGTGTGAAACTATCTTCATTATGTACTATCACACACATATAGTAAATAATTTTATCTAGGACCTCAAAATAAATTAAAATCAAAACAAAAATAATTTTATCTACAACTCATATATTATAAAGACATAATTACATTGTTAGTGTTTTTAACATACCATGGGGCGTTTAATATTGCTCTTATTGTTTTGGATTCAAACCTTTGGATAATGTCTATGTTTGAGTTGCTCGCAGTGCCCCATAGCTGTATGCCGTAAGTCCAAATCGGCTTTAATATGGTTTTATAAAGTAGTAGTTTATTTGCTGTGGTAAGTTTCGAGTTCTTGTCTAGCAGCCAGTACATTTGCTTTACTTTTATGTTGAGTTGGTTCCTTTTGGTTTGGATGTGTTTTTTCCACGTTAGTCTTCTGTCTAAGTGTAGCCCAAGGTATTTGACTTCGTCGACTTGCGGCATTGGTTGGTTGTTTAGGTATACAGTAGGGCATGTTTCTCTTCTGGTTGTGAATGTGGTATGCGCAGATTTTGTTGCGTTAGCTTTTATTTTCCATTTGTGTAACCATTTTTCTATTTTGAGTAGGCTTTGTTGTAGTTGATGAGAGGCTAAAAATGAAAAACGTCAGAGAAGAAGTCAAGGACTACAGCGATAAATACCTAAAGCGCTTGGAAAAACATCCAAACTCCACAGCAGTAAACCTGCTAGACAACAGTCAGGACAGCTACAGGCTAAAACGCTTCACCCCGCTCGAACTACCATACAGATTCAAATAACAACTCAACACACCCACCCAACAAACAAATGGTCTAATTACGAGAGGAAACGTCAATGGACGTAACCCTCATCATGATATAATCCCACTTATTGTTACCCTTAACAGATTGTAAATAAAATTACAAATAATAAAAAAAAAAAAAAAATAATTACATTGATTTCAGTTGTATTACATGGCTCATAAAACACTAGTATTTTATATTCCATAAAACACTGTAAACAACTTGTTACTTAGCAACCACTTCATGATCTACCGTATTTTGTGAAACTATATGTGTATTCCATTTGTAACGTCAAGTAAATATTTCATAACATTAGCCGCAGTCCATTTGAAATTTGAATCAGATCTAACTTACATTTACTGAACCAGATAACTTATTTATTTCGCTGGATTACTTCGCTGACTATATTTTCAGTACTAGAATTACAGATTCTAGTTTACTTTAAAGTAATTCACTGCAATAAATGCATCAGATTGCTTAATTCAGGTCATTTAGTTATATTCTTCAATTGATCTGAAATGATTTAAGTGAACCAAGTGGCAAATGGAATACAGTTAATATATAACTGAATTAATGTTAAATGTTATGACCTATCTTCTTCGATACCTATAATTATGAGTAGTGGATAAAATTTTGTATTGCACTTGTATTGCACTTGTGTTTTATTGGTACAAAACCTTCGGTCTCGTGTCTTAACTTTTCTTGCGTGTTTTATATACCTAATAAAACACTTGTATAATAAATAACTATTATCCACAACTCATATATTTTAAAGACATAATTACACTGATTGCAGTTGTATTATATGGCTCATAAAACACTAGTGTTTTATATTCCATAAAACACTGTAAACAACTTGTTACTTATCAACCACTTCATGATCTACCGTATTTTGAGAAACTATATATAACTGAATCAACGTTAAACTTTACGAGCCATCTTCTTCGATACCTGTAATTAAGAGTTGTGGATAAAATTTTGTATTACACTCATGTTTTATTGACATAAAAACACTTCGGCTTCGGTCTCGTGTTTAGACTTTTCTTAAGTGTTTTATATACCTAATAAATATATATATATATATATATATATATATATATATATATATATATATATATATATATATATATATATATATATCATCACGCCTTCTACCCATTACTGGGTGTGGCACTCTGCTACAGCAGATCTCGGTAAGTGATATATTTTGCGCGTGAAGTGCGGTTACCAGTCGTCAAATCACGGCCCCCAAACATGTTAGTGGTGGAGGAGCCACAGGGATAGCTTTTTCAAATTATGAAAATTTGTCGCCCGTGGGAATCGAACCAGGGACCTTAGGATCCACAGGCCGACTTCATACCACTGAGCTAGCCATCCCACTTGTATAATAAATAACTATTAAATTGACAGATCTCATAATTTTTTGACATTTAAAAAATTAAAGTAAACCCATGGCAACTTTCATTTTAAGTGTGATAAATATTTTATTAAAATACTAAAGCGTTAATATTTCGAAAAAACGCACTAATGCATTAATAAAATAATCATCACACTCACTTATCGCACGATCATAGATAAAAAATATGTTATATTATTAATTATTCATACTAATACTAATTGAAGAACTGTTACACATTATCGTTTGTTTTAATTTTAATAATAGTTTTAACTTTGGTACCTCCACTATTTTTCACAATTTAAATTTGTTTTTATATGTTAAAGTTAAAGTGTGAAATTCAGATAGAGTGTGAAAAGCGGTATTAATTAATCAAAATTTTATCATCCTCGAATTCATGTACAAGCCTTAGTGAATATAAGCTCTTTTAAGGAGCCTTAGACTACTATTATACATAATAGTTTTGCATTATTGTCTGTATATATGTGTAAATGGATTATAGAGTAGTGGTTTTCTGATTAGAAAGTTTATAAATTAGATACGAGATATGAATTTTGATTATCACGGTTTGCTTATATAATTAGATGTGAGCTTACCTACATATTAACAAAAGCAAATAGTACGAGTTCATAATAAGTATCGAACGTGAGACATATCGTGCGAATGTGAAGTATACACACTAGTAATACGACATTACTTTCGAGCGAGTTATGAATGCTGTTTTTTAGACGAATACATAATAATTACACAGATATTTTCAACAATTTTATTTTTTTCAAACAATCAACCATAGCAAAAAACAAAGCAAGATTGCTTGGTTATGTTAATTTGAGATCATCATTGTTGTACTTCATTCTCTGTATGAAAACTATTACGTCACATTCGGTATCCATGTGATTCAAGATTTTGTATTTACAAGCGTATTCCATTTGCCCTTTGGATCAGATCTAACTTACATTTATTGATCCAGTTATTTATTTCACAGGATTACTTCGCTGACTTTATTTCCAGGGATGGCTACCTCAGTGGTATGAAGTCGGCCTGTGGATCCTGAGGTCCCTGGTTCGGTTCCCACAGGCGACAAATTTTCATAATTTGAAAAAGCTATCCCTGTGGCTCCTCCACCACTAACATGTTCGGGGGCCGTGATTTGACGACTGGTAACTGCACTTCACGCGCAAAATATATCACTTACCGAGATCTGCTTCAGCAGAGTGCCACGCCCAATAATGGGTAGGAGGCGTGATGATATATTTATTTTATATTTATTTACTTTATTTATTTCCAGTACTAGAATTACAGATTCTAGTTTACTTTAAAGTAATTCACTCCAATAAATGCATCAGATTGCTTAATTCAGGTCATTTAGTTATATATTGAATTTATCTGAATTGATTTAAGTGAACCAAGTGGCAAATGGAATACAACTATTGTTATTGGATTGACATCTTTAAAATATAACTCAAAATTTAGATATCAGATTAAAATATTTATTACTTTACAAAATTTTATTAGTTATACGAGTACATGAAACCAAGTTCTACAATAAGATAAATGAAAACCAAATATAAATTTGTCTTAACAGACGAAAAATATTATCTACATTATTGAAATATATAATTTTGTAAAATAAAACTCAAAGAAATAATGTATGAAAAAATATAAAAGAAATATATCATCACGCCTTCTACCCATTACTGGGTGTGGCACTCTGCCGAAGCAGATCTCGGTATGTGATATATTTATGCGCGTGAAGTGCGGTTACCAGCCGTCAAATCACGGCCACCAAAGATATTAGTGGTGGAGGAGACACAGGGGTAATTTTAAATTGGTGAAAATGTTTTGGTCAGCTTTGGGGATCGAACCAGGGTTCTTAGGATCCACAGGCCGACACGAGAACCACTGTGCCACCTACTCCATTATATATATATATATATATATATATATATATATATATATATATATATATATATATATATATTATTTATTTTTTTAGTAAGTGATCTTAATCGTTATGGTAAAGTCCCTCCAGTACTCACCTCTTGTTATTATTTCGCAAATTCTACTAAATATAACTTTTTGATAAAAATATAAATATTTTGTAATCTGAGGAGTAACATAGTAGGAGAGGAAGATTTTATTCATTTTGTTACTACAGTAGAACCTCGATTATCCGAATCAATTGGGACCGGAGCTCGTTCGTATTAACGAAAATTCGGATAATAGAGATGTGAAGTCGTGTTAAACGGTTTTGCGCGATATATATATATATATATATATAAATTATAATGTGCATATATTTTTAGTAATTATGATATATATTTGAAAAATAACATGATACATGTACTTTTATATCATTCAACGTTCACTTCAAACCTTCTTTACCATAAAATCCATAATTTTCGTTTGGCTCGAGCATGCTTGTAGCGCGCAACAATGTAAGGACAACAAAATTTTGCGCCATGGTTCGGATAGTAGGACATTCATCCGAACCAAGCTGCGGTTCGGATAATAGAGGGTTCGGATAATGGGTGTTCGGAAAATCGAGGTTCTACTGTAATTAGGACTCAGAGATAGGAGGTAATTTGTTTGAACAAACATTTAATTACGAATTCAATACAGTATAAATTGATGATTAATATTTTAATATTAATATATATTTATTTATAACTTTTCAATATCAGTAGTTCGGAGGAGAAATTTAGTAAAAGAGGAAGATATTTAATTCATTTTATTGCCAATTAAGAATCCGTTGAAGGAGGTAGTTTGTACTTTGTATAAAAATTTATTTATTAATTCAATACAGTATGAATTTCACAAATCATTAATATTTATTTATTGGAAATTATCAAAGTAACTTTATTATTTCTTTTCCACTATTACACAATATGTTGATCTTTCAAAAAAACAAGAAATAAAAGAGTAACTACTTTTGTTACATTCGTTTCCATTGCTGTCCAGATTCATAAAAAGAAAAAGAAAAGTCAACTCAGCTCTGTTGCATATGAATCAAAATGAAGTTCTATCGAATTGTCGTTGCATAAATGAGAAAACTTTGTTATTTATTCCCCTTGACAGTAGCTTTACACTCTTCGGTGTTCGATCGATTTACCATAAAAAGCTTCCATGCGGTGTAGCCTTCGATTTGCATTGGAAACGACTTGATTTTCAAGAAACATGCACGCGCGCTTCTTGTTTGTATCTTGTATTTGAACACTATAATTATTATATTATTTTTGTTAGTGAAATATCGTCATGATTTTGTTTAGTTATTTATTTATGAAATATAAGTATGTTTAAATATCTCCAGTTAAATGTACATACTTGTATATTATATACATATGTTCATATTTACAAATCCTTTTTGTTTTAAATAAAATTCTAAATAACGTACCCATCACATAAATGAAAAACGTCACAACAAAAATGCAGCCTGTATAATTTATGCAATTTTGTGTTGTGGTTTTGATGCATTATTTTTTTTATTCATATGACATATACGTAGTAGAAGATGGCGCGTGAGTGATTTCTGACTTATGCTCAGTGACGTACCTAGAACTTTTGCCGCCCAGGGCGGTCTCCAATTTGCCGCCCTTTCTAAATCAATCAAATGGTGGTTTTTATAAATTAAAAAAATAATTACAAAATAAATATATCATCACGACTTTTACCATTTACTGGGTGTGGCACTCTGCCGAAGCAGATCTCGGCAAGAGATATATTTATGTACATAAAGCGGTTACCAGCCGTCAAATTACGGCCCCCAGTGATGTTAATGGTGGGGGAGCCACAGGGATAATTTTAATTTGGTGAAAATTGTTTGTTGGATGTGAGAATCGAACCGGGGTGAATGCCGTATTTAAATTAGGCAGTAATAAAAGAATTTTTCGAGATAATATTTTCAACCCTACATTGACTTAACGATGAAAAAAAATATTCGAATTCATATAATAATTCATAATTCGTAGAAATCGGATAGTAAAGTTATGAAGTGAACCAGTTGGTTTTTACAACAGAAACTAAATATAATAAATGCATCTCCAAAATTTGTGCCGCCCGATGCGGACCCCCCCCCCCCAGGTACGCCACTGGTTATGCTCGCGCCCTTTCACGCATAATATGTCACAGCTGTGACTAGATTTTTTTTCAATTTCTTTGTTTAAAGGTTCATTATCAAATCAAAATTAGTGTTAGTTTTATGTTTTACGTTTGATACCATTTTGGAGCAGCATTCATAAATCATGTTTTAGTTATGGTTTTAGTTAGTAGTGACAGCTATTGACAAATATGAAAAACCAATCTAAGGAGACCGTTGACACAAGAAGCCATGAGAAATCGTAATCATATGTTTTTTATTAGCGGTCCAACCATTGATAGAAATTTATCAAATAGTTCAATATTCAATCGGGTATATTCACAAAACATCTCTGCGTCATTTAATCATATCTTTTGTAGCAATTTTTTTCAGTCTCCTTATTGTTCTCGTATTTATTGGATGTACCACCGTCTCCTTATATTTTTCTTTTTCTTATTATTGTATTATTTTATTAATAAAACTGCAGTTAACAATTTCTTATTATTCATAACTATTCAAACAGTCCCAAACAAAAAACACATTTAACAATTCTAAACAAGGATATATCGCTACATCATTCTAAGCTTCTTCCTATTGGTCGATTTTTAAGTATAAAACATAAAACTAAAACATAAGTTTAGAGTTTGCAACCAAAACTAAGTACTGATTTATGAATGGCTGCATAAAATAACAGGTCTACAAAGATCTTAAAACAAAAACAGCAAACAAAAATAACACAAATTTTGATTTGTGAATGAACCTTTAGACATTTTTTTTCTCACATTCGCATCTTTTATGTTAAAGAAAAGTATCAAAGATACAAATGTGTTCTGTTTTATCCGAATTTGAACTTTTGAACTTTCAATCGGGGTGCACACAAAGTTTTTTAGGCAGATGTCACAAAAAGTTATACATTTTTATTTAAAAATAAATTTCATATCTAATTGATTCATATCAATTTTAGAACGCTTTGCTGTCGTCTGGACAATCTGTTTACTGTCAAAATATTTTAAACCGTAAAAATGAAAATAAAATAGCTACATTAATTAGTTTATTAAACAAGACAATGTGCAATGAAAAAAGAGGGTTTTCAATCTCGTGTAAAATTAATGAACATGCTTCGCTCGTTCATTATACTTTTACACTCGCTAGAAAACTTCCACTTTTCTTTACTTGTTAAACAATCTACTATTATCCAACACCTCTTTATATATGGTAATTTTAAACAAATAAAGTTGCTGATTTCCCGCGCTAATTTATTTTGCACACTTGTTACTATAACGACGCTTGAGAAATTAACTTATTTTCTCACAAAAAAAAAAATTATAAAATAATATCCATAGTTACTATCTTAAGTAAAAAGTAAAAATCTAATAACTAAAATAACAAGTAACAACTAGATTTAAGGAGCATTTAAACTACGTTAAATACGGGAATCCGAAAAAATCAAGTGTTTCGGAACAGATTTTTCATAATAATCACATCAAGTCAGATAATTTAAAAATACTAAAATCAGTGAATAATATTAGACAATTAGACGCGTATGAAAGTATGAACATTTTTAAAAATAAACACCGCTTGAATAACTCTGACCTGGGTCTCATCTCTAACAGTAAATTGTTTGCTTTCTTAGGCAATTAGTTTTGTAAGTTGACTCAAACTTTATGCTTTTTGGTTTTAGTATAAATAGATATGTACCCTTTCGGCAAGGTGGATTAAACCTAGACCACTAGCTTGGTTCACAAGTCGTGTAATCGTGGTTATTCCCCTTGCTTCGTCTACTGACGATGAGAATTTAGTTTGAGAAATACGTATTTAAATTTATTTTATATTGATTAAGGCTTAGGGGTTAAATTTATTTTTAGTTAGTTACTACCTTATTTTTGAAAATTTATATATATATATATATATATATATATATATATATATATATATATATATATATATATATATATAGAAATTTTGTATTTAGTATTTTTATTATATTTATTGAAAGGTATTGGATAAAACGTTATACTACACACATGTGTTAACAGATATTGCTCACTTGAAAAAATTGTCTCACGAGGTCGCTAAACTTTTTTTTTTCTCGATGAGTAATTCTTCTCTTATCACACTAGTATTAGTAGTAAATAACTATTATTCGTGATTTACGTCCAAACACACGTTAGTTTTTTGACCACTCCATTTAGACACAATCAAGTGGAATATGGCGTAACATTGCTAGCCTGTTCTAAACTACATAATTTATTTTTAAAGTAAACTATAATTAAATAAAAAATTAATAAACGCCAAATATACTGTTTTAAACCTGTATAAAAAAATTAACATGTTTTTATTGCATACCATTCAAAACAAAACAAAAAATCCTATTTCTTTAAAAAATCGATAAAAACCAAGAAGTCACAAAAACAAATCTACATCTTTCAAGGCATTTCAAGAATTTTTAAATCACATTCTATTATGAATTCGTATTCTGTGAATCTGGCATGACGTCAATAAATAAAAATTAGTGTAGCATAGAAATTGTGTACAAACATTCGTATTCCTTCTTGTATTCTGTCATTTCTATTTACATTGCGAACATGAACATCAAAGAAATTCACTCAATTTGTTTAATGTAACGCTCCATTTTCCACACGTGTCTTGTAATTGACTTTATCCAATTGGAAAAAAGATTTCTTCTCATTAAGTGAACTCATGTTCTCTCATTTACCATGTATCAATTAACAATTATTTAATATTTATTTGCACTGTGGAAATAAAAATCCAACAACAAATGAAACTATAGTTATCGGGAATTGCCACCATTTAAATTACAATTACAATAAGTCATGTTATTACAATTAATAAATATATAATCAAACTTTTTACCCATTACTGGGTGTAGCATTCTGCCGTAGAATATCTAGGTAGTGATATATTTATGCACATGAAGTGCGGTTATCGGTCGACAAATCACTGCATTAAAAATGTGGAGTAATATGGGTAATTTTAATGTGATAAAAGTAAGTTCATCGCCTTAAGAATTAAACTCAGGTTCTCAAATTTACAATCCGACACATTGCCAACTGAGCAATCTACCTCATATTTCACGTTATTAATTTATGAATCTGAAATGACAAGTAAATATATCTTCTTCTCTCCACACTTCTGTTCTTTAAATAAATAATAAATATACCATCGCATCTTTTACCCATTACTGGGTGAGGCACTCTGCCATAACAGAAGTCGGTTAGTGATTTATGCGCGTATATGCGGTTACCAGCTGTTAAATTACGGCCACCAAAGATGTGAATGACGGGGAAATCAAAGAGGCAATTTTAAATGTAGTGAAAATGAGTTTATTGGTTGCGGTCCGACGCGTTGCCACTATCAGTAATGACATCATATCACTACTTTTAAAATAAACCATCAACATCTTTGGGGATCGTAATTTAACATCAAATATATAATATAATAATATAATAATAATATAATTATTTAATGTTTGAAGCAATTTGAAAAATTTAGATTCAACCAATATTTATTAATTAATTAATTATTAAAATTAGAAATTAAATGTTAAGGAGAAGAAATTTAATCTTCAAAATTAATTAACAGTTCTTCACGTCGTTTATTTCGCGGGCATTTTCTTATTTAATATGAATTATAAATTTAATAATAAGCAAATAATCAAAAATAAAATCTAATATTTATTTATAGATCGTGTAGGTAGTGAGATAAAAGCACATGAATAATGCAACATACATGTTAGCGAATCAAAATAGAATCACATATAATAAACTAAATGTCAAATAAAAGTCCAAACCGTTTATTCCAGTGCTATGCCACATTATTCTGTCACAACATTTACATATTTTTGAAATAAAAGCTTGAAATGGTTACATTGGCGTCGGGTATTAACTTCAATTGTTCTTCCTCTACTGTTTTATTGTTCTTTTGTCACGAATAGCCATAATTCTATAAAATTTCCAGCAAAAATATACCTCTATTTTCAGTTCGTTAAGTTTGCTACCCCGAGAGATAAATTTTCTGCAACACGTTTTGTAGGATTCTGCTGTTGGCCACGAAACGAACGTTGCAATTTTTTTGTCTTTTGCAAATTTTAATCAAATCCTGCGATTCATTAAACATAACATTTGCCTTCGTAGGAAAATATAAAATAATAAATAAACAAAACGTAATTAGATTTAAGTAACTTTGTAATAACTAATAAATAACAAGCAAACAGGTAAAAGGTAAAAATAAATATGTCATAACGACTTTTACCCCTAACTGACTGCGGCACTCTGATGTAACTAATCTCGGTAGGTGATATATTTATATACATAAAGAGGGGTTAGCAGGCGCAAATTACACTGTCAAAGATGTTAGTGGAGGAAGATACAGGGGTTATTTTTAATGTGGTGAAAATGAGTTTGTTTACGATCTTAATCAAAAAAAGGGTTTTCTTTCCTCATATATGTGTCGAAACTCTCTCTGAGCAGGGAAATAAAATTTCCGTCTCTATGTATATGTTATCCTCGTTTATTTATAGTTGGTTTCATATCAACCGTCAGCAAAGTCAGATATTGTCAAAGTCATATATCGTAAGTGTGTATTAATTTTCTTTAAATGACTGGTCGTTGAAAAAAATCTTATGTATACCTCCAGAGCAGAGGTTTTCAAACTGTGAGTTGCGACCTATCGGTGGGTCGCGAAGACATTGGAGGGGGGTTGCCGGACACCATTTACAAATTTGTAAATACATGTTTCTAAAGATTCATTTCGTTACACTCTTTTATCTAAATTTTAAGGATTATTTAAATGATTATTTTTGACGTTTCTCAGAACCAGTGAAATGCTCTATTGTATGTCACGTGTCTGCGTTTGAATCAATCCTGTCATTATTATATTGAGAATATAGCTTTAGTGATTATTCCCGGGAATAATCACTGTAGATGCTTTTTTTGTTTGTAACAAATGATAGGTAGTTGTCAAATAATTATTTAAAACTGTCAACACGTCAAGTGAAATGTGTGAAAAAAATCGATTTAGCTTCATTTCAGATACAGAAATACACAAACAAATTTGGAAACAATTTCCAAGAATACATTAATAAATAATCAATCGATATGAACCCAGTCCAAAATCTTTTAAGTTGGATGAATCGACCTCAACAGCTAAGTCAAAAAATAATCTAATTAAATAAAACTCGAGAGTTCGATAAATTAGAAAATAATTCTCCAGTATCTTTCTCAAACTTGTTGCCATTTGGCAAGATCTTTTTCACCTATTATAAAAATTTAAGTAACAGCGATGCAGCTGTCCATCAAAGAATTTCTTACAAACTTGATAGTAAAATACAATAAATTCTTCAAACTACTATACGAACATTTCAAAATTCCTAAAAAAAAACTATATCAAAGTTCATAATTAGAAATTTTCCTTTACTAATTTCTGAAATTATATTTCCATGTTTGTAATGTACATGATTAAATCAGCCTTTTACAAACTGTTATTTTGATCACATAAAAAGTAAAGAGGTCGCGAATGAATATATTTGTGATTTTTGCCACCAAGTGAGTCTTGGCTGAGAAAAGTTTGAAAATTACTGCTCTAAAATAAACTGTAATTTCCTCGCGCGTTATGTAAAAAGTTATTGTCGCCTATGGGAATCGAACTGGAACTATATACTCGGAACAAAATAAATAAACAATTGTAATATCTTGATCAATAGTAGCAAGTTTTATTCAATTCACTGGTATCACCGTTATTGTTCATATTGTTCTTATTCGTGTATACGAGTATTTCGATCAGTCGTCCATTCATATAGTCATGATTATTTCTATAACTTGAAGCTAAAAAACTGACTGTAATTCTGTCTGCTCTAGTAAATTTACTGTATTGTTTATAAATATATAAACAAAAATAGAAGTTTATACTTTTAACAAATATAAATATATCATCACGCCTTCTACCCATTACTGGGTGTGGCACGCTGTCGAAGCAGATCTCGGTCAGTGATATATTTTTCGCGTGAAGTGCGGTTACCAGTCGTCAAATCACGTCCCCCAAAGATGTTAGTGGTGGAGGAGCCACAGGGGTAGCTTTTGAAATTATGAAAATTGTTTGTCGTCTATGGGAATCGAACCAGGGTTCTCAGGATCCACAGGCCGACTTCATACCACTGAGCTAGCCACCCCAAATGACTGTACTTATTTATTTAACAATATTTTAACTGTAAGATTGGCAACTTTATATTATTTTACATAGTGTATAATTGCTCCGAAAACCAAGGCCGGTGCTTGGGTTTCTTGCGAGCTTCTGCAAACTATAGAAAAGCGTCACTGCCTCCATATATGAGAGCAAAAATGTAAAACTTTTATTTTTTAAATGCAAATATTTTATGAAAAAATAAACAAAAAAATAAAAAAAGGTAGTTATAAATACATACGATGGCAGGGTGAAAAGTCCCTGAAAAATGAAACAAGAAATGATTTATTTGGTCAAAACATATTTTATTTCTCAACATAATCTCCTTGTAGCTCGATAGACTTCGTCCAACGTTTTTCTAATTTTTCGATCCCATCCAAATAATACGATTTTGGCAATCCTTTAAAATAAGCGTTTGTCTCAGCGATAACCTCATCGTTGGAGCCAAATCTCTTTCCGCCGAGTCATTTCTTCAAGTTTGGAAATAGATAAAAATCGCAGGGAGCCAAATCTGGAAAATATGGCGGATGACGAACCAATTCGTAGCGCAATTCATGCAATTTTGCCATTGCGACTGCGGACCTGTGCGCCGGTGCGTGTTGTCAACAAAGAGCAAATCGGCACCCATCTGGCAGATAGCTTTCTCATATCCAAAAATTTATACAAAATGTTCCGTACCAGTTCGGTTGAGATGCTCCTGGCCTCAGCACACTCGTGCACTTTAACTCGCCGATCGTCCAATATAATGCCATGGATTTTATCGACGATTTCTGGCGTTGTAACCTCAATTGGACGACCAGAAAGTTCGGCGTCCTTTGTGGTCATACTACCACAACGAAAATCAGTAAACCACTTGTGAATCGTTCCAATCGATGGTGAGGAGTCCCCATAATGTTTAACAAGCGATGCTTTGGTTTGCGTAATGTTTTTTCCACGCAAGAATTAATGTCTAATCAAGACGCGAAATTCACTTTTTCCATGTTTTCAAAAATCTTCAAGATTGCTTGCTTTCGATGGGTATCAAAACAGAACTGAATGACATATCAGTCTGAAAATTTTCAAATGTCACATAAGATTTGCGATTGTGGCCCCATCTGTTTTATTTTTCAGGGACTTTTCACCATGCCCTCGTACACTGTTATACATATGGAAAATATCTCTGTTAATTGCAGATTCAGAAGCCTCTTTTGAGACATACCAGATCATAAGTATTTTTTATAATTTTTATCACTTCATTGACTGGAATTGGAAGCATTATTCTTAATGTAATTTTTGTTACATATAGCATTCATGGATTCATTATTTTACTATTTTTTTGGCACACGGCGCTTGTCTGGGTTACGTTACCTTTTCATATGTTGCTTAGACCGTTCAGTAACATAACTGACCAATACAGAAAAGCAATATCAAACTCAAAATGGGCACGTTTGGCTTTTCCATTCTTATTTTAGTTCATACTCTTAAAATATAGCCCTAACGTTTTAGAAACACTTGTACTACATTATTACGTAAAAAAGATAGCTAATCTTCCTATATATTTACCTATATTATAAGGCAGTTATTAAAAATAATGAGAGAAGCTATTTATACATCATTGTAACAATTTTATCGTTTTAAAAATCGTGCTTTAATTTAGTACCGTAATTTAATATTATTATCTCGCGTTACCTAGTTTCAAACTTAAAATTTTACTGCACTTTGCTACTTAAATAATGAATTAAATAATACTAGTTTCATAAATAACTCAACAGGAAGCTAATAAATCAATTCAAGTTTATTTCATAAAATAATCCTAATAAAAAGATTGGATTGAAATTTTCATTAACTTCGCAGAAAATATAGAAGCATTTCTTTTAAATATTACGATAATGCTGTAGGATATTCTTATGAAAATACCTCTGGTAAGAACTCCAACACAAAAATGTGTAATTACAAGTTATGAAAGATTATTTGCAACAAGAAAAATATATTCTAGCTCTTGCAATACTTTCTACATTCCCTTTTGGGATTTATAAAAGCAAATTAAAAGTATATGAAGATAAGAATTTGGAAGTTATTTTTATAAGTTTCATTAAGAGTGCGAATTTGGTAATATACTATAATATTGTTTTTGTAAGTTTAAATTTTCTTATAAATTTCTAAGTTTATTTTTCCCATTTCAAATTCTTGCGCAGCTATAAATTTTGTGGAGATTTGAAATAATCCAGATAATTTATGATATAACTTTGGTCGACAGGAACGCGATAGCACAGTGCGGAAGATTACTAACATATTCAGCGTAGAACAGACAAAACGTATGCCTTCGCTTAACCAAAAAAGCATTGTAACTAAGTAATTAACACAATATACTAACAACGGCCAAAGCAGGATGCGTTTATTCCAGTTGATTCAGTAATTCAACTTAATCACCACTGCACACGGATAGTAAATTTCGATCACCCATACCTTTGAACACCACGTGTCGTTGTCTTACCATTGACAATGAGCAACCGAGACGGCACATTACCATGACAGTTGAGACCGTTTGAGAAAATGAAAAAAGAAAACAATGTAATGAAATAAATTCACTAAAATCTATCGCAACGGGCACACCTTTTAAAGATTTTCCTCTATTAAAATTATTCGAAAAATGGGATATCTTCGTTAAGTGGACTGGCTGTGTAACGAAGGAGAACATGAAAAATTGGTCTATCTTATAGTATATTACATAACAAGCACCGAAAGTGTAAGATAACGTGCAAGTGTACAAATTGAAAAACGAGGCGCACAGCGCCGAGTGATTTAAGTACACGAGCACAGTTATCACACTTTCGAACGAGTTATGTACACTATTTTTCAGACGACCACAAAATATTTCTAAAAACAGTTTACAAGAGCTATGTTATTACACTTTGACAGCTGATGCATTTTTGAAGATTAGTATTGACGTTTGACGTTTGAAGTTAGTTGTGGTGATACCTACTTTACGAACCGTAATGGCAAAGTATTAAATAATGCTAAAATATTAGTAAACAAGTAATTATTAATTTTTAAAAATAATATTTATCTGTGCAAATTTGTTAAAAAATCTGCAAGATTTCGATTGAAATAATAATACAAATTGTTTTCATTTATTTTATTATTTTCTTTCATCATAACGCCATCTGTTGTCAATCAGTGAAATTTCACCTGATATGTTAGTAGTGTGCGTTATACTAACATATCAGTGTATATTATGTTCAACTTTCCGTAGTAATTTATGATGTTGTTATGGTTACTTTCATACGTGGTCGGCTGAAAAGAAATTTTGTTTGTTTAAGTCGACATATTATAAATTTCGTACGAAACTAAGGGAATTGTTTATTTTACTCGTATATATTTTCTTACCTTAATCTCAAGTTGTGTTTACTCGAAGTTTATACTTGGAATATAAAGTCTTAAGATATAAACTTTATGTTATGTTATATAAATATCAATTTAATATTGTGAAAGCAAGCGTGGGCAAATAAATGGAGAATTAGAATAAACGAAACCAAATCAGTTCAAGTGACATTCACCATCCAACGAGCAACATGCCTTGAAGTGTAAATAAACAATTAAATCTTGTCCATAAAAGAGACATAAAATATCTAGGCATGTTACCTAGACAGGCGTTTAACTTGAAAAAACCATTTGTAGTCAAAAGGAAAGCATTTAGATATAAGAATAAAATAAATGTACTGGGCAATAGGAAGCAATTCAAAGTTATCAGTACATTTGGACCTACGGGATATAGCTCTGGAGCTGTGCAAAGCAATCCAACATCAATTTTATACAACGCTTACAAAACAAAACATTACATACATTGCAAATGCACCATGGTTTGTAAATAATGAAACATTGTACATATCTACGAATGAAATACGTAAACAAACAAATAAAAACTTTTGCCACAAAATACGAAGCAAGACTAAATTACCATCCTAACAAGTTAGTAATAAATCTTCTAAATAACGAGAACGAAATCAGAAGACTAAATTGAAGAAAACCTCTAGACTTACGTTTAAATTAAATATAATGTAACTATAAAATGACATATATTATGTTAAGAAGGAACACTGATGGGTTACTCCTTCAAGCATGCTACCATACGAGGGCAAGGTGAAAAGTCCCTGAAAAATAAAACAGATGGCGCCACAATCGCAAATGTCATGTGACATTTGTGATGTACCATCTTTAACTAGAACGCATTTTCAGACAGATATGTCATTCAGTTCTGTTTTGACACACCATCGAAAGCAAGCAACCTTGAATATTTTTGAAAACGTGGAAAAAAGTGAATTTCGTGACTTGATTAAACATTATTTCTTGCGTGGAAAAAACATGACGCAAACCAAAGCATCGCTTGTTAAACATTATGGGGACTCCTCACCATCGATTGGAACGATTCACAAGTGGTTTACTGAATTTCGTTATGGTAGTATGACCACAAAGGACGCCGAACATTATAGTCGTCCAATTGAGGTTACAACGCCAGAAATCCTCGATAAATTCCATGGTATGATATTGGACGATCGGCGAGTTAAAGTGCACGAGCTTACTGAGGCTATGAGCATCTCAACCGAACGGGTACGGAACATATTGCATAAATTTTTGGATATGAGAAAGCTATCTGCCGGATGGGTGCCGCATTTGCTCTCTGTTGACAACAAGCGCGACCGTGTCGCAATGGCAAAATTGTATGGATTGCGCTACGAATTGGTTTGTCATCCACCATATTCTCCAGATTTAGCCCCCTGCGATTTTTATCTATTTCCAAACTTGAAGAAATGGCTCGGCGGAAAGAGATTTGGCTCCAACGATGAGGTCATCGCTGAGACAAACGCCTATTTTGAAGGATTGCCAAAATCGTATTATTTGGAAGGAGATCGAAAAATTATAAAAACGTTGGACGAATTGTATCGAGCTACAAGGAGATTATGTTGAGAAATAAAATATGTTTTGATCAAATAAATCATTTCTTGTTTCATTTTTCATGGACTTTTCACCCTGCCCTCGTAATGTATCAGATTTGCTGCTTGGCCTAAAATTCAGAATAGTTGTACATTAATTTAAATAACAAAATAAAAATAAAAACATTGTGAAAAACGTTTTAGAATTCATAATTATAGAAAATACATTTGAATCGGTTATTTCAGAAACGTCATAAGTGATATTTTTGACGGTTATAAATTAGAATCATATTCTTACGTCAAAATACATTTCTTTCTCTGTTGCCTTTAAATTGTGAAGCATCTGTTGTTTCTGCACTAATCACATTTTTGAGGTAATGTTTAATAGAAAAAAATATAATTCTTGCCCTAAAAGTATTTTTAAAGAATTTTAATTCAAAACAGTCAATATTATTTCTTATTACTAAAATAGTTATAATATATGTTTAAAAAAAAATTCATTTTTTTTGAGAAAAAAATTTGAGACTATTAGTACAACTTTTTCAATAGTAAAAGAATGCTATTTTAGGAATGTTTAATACATCATCGATTTTTGGTCCTAGGTCAAAAAATTGCATTTTTGCTGGAGTTGTCTGGTGATAAATATAATTTTGTCAATTAGTTACATTTTAATTTTAATAAATCTGTGAAATTTTCTAAAAATAATAATATATTTCTATCGGACCAAAAATACTATTTCGAGTCTCGTAATATTGCCATACTCCGCTCCACGTCGTTGAGCAACATTTATTACTCAATCCGAAAACTTGTATTTTTTTATCTTAAAGAAAGAAGCAACTATATTTAATTACTATTCCACCACTTAAATATTTAAAATTCAATATTGAAAGTAATTTAAAAATCATGTCCTGAGGTTAAGATGAGTGTGGTTATATTACGAACTTGTAATTCCAAATTGCTATAATTAATTTATTTAATCATATTATTCTTGTTGGTCCTCTAACAATAATTCCTGGATACGCTGCTGCGATAGATTGTGTATCGAAGTCGGTTTGTGCAGTACTTCCCCATCTCCGCTATTAAACGTAATTATGTTTGCTCTTCAATTTACCTTGAACTTTGCACTTGAATACATTTAATTTCTTCTACCTGATCTTGTAGGAAATTACTTCGTTTTGCAAATTTTAGCCAATTAATAATTAATTCCTTTAATTGCGTAAAATTGTAAAACATCTGTCCACATTTTAATAAATAACTTTTCCACAACAAACGAAAATAATTCAGGTGCTTAATTAATTATTGAATACTTTGAGTATATATTTAATTACGTATTTATGAACAACATTAATGATAATATTTAATTTTTAATTATAAATGTTTATTTTATCAGGACAAAGTATAAAGTTGAAATAAGATAGTATTAAAATAAATTTTTTTAAAGATTTTGAGATGTCGCCACGTTAAAATTAACCATAACTTCCTTCTTTTAGTACAAGAAAATAAATAAAATATCTTTTAGAAAATCTTCAAGGCTTTTTCATCATATCTTATTTGTATTTCTTTTAAGATTCTTTTTTTTTTGTTTGTTTGTTAATATTTTGTTACCAGCAAATATTGAAATAATTGTTTAAGAACGCATACAAGACAAATTATGCAGCACAATGAAGTTTAAATCGGATAAAATTGTACTGAAACAATAGATTTACTAGTTTTTGTAATCCGATTATATTATACAAAATACGAGAATACTATTAAATAATTTTACAGAGAAATAAATGTCATGGAAATATTCATATTTCAGTTATTAAATGCATTAAATATTTATTTTGTTATTGGACCAATTTTCCTCTCGAATGTATAATAAAAAATCAAATTGTATACAAGCATGCAGTTTGTGGTATAACTGTGAAACACTGCGCTGTAGTATTTTTTCGTTTCGTTCCAATGGCCAATGAAACTGTTTAAACAGGGGGTCTTGAGAACTATGAAAGGTATGAAGTATAATATAACTTAATAACAAATTTAACATGAATTTTTAAAACCAATAATAACAATAAATGTTCAAATAAAACAGTGCTTTCTTGCAAATTGCATGAACTTATTTGATTTGGTTTAAATTATTTATTTTTATAAACACGTATTGATTAAAATAATATATATTTTTTTTTATTATTTAAATTTATTTACAACTAGCCTGAACTTAGGCCAACCAGCAAATTTGATATAGGTATTTAGATAGCATTCGTGAAGGAATCACCCATCGGTGTGCCTTCTTAACATAACATTTGTCATATTATAATTACATTATATTTAATTAAAACTTAAGTCTAGTGGTTTTCTTCTACATAGGCCGTATTTATTTGGGATTTTTAAAGTAACCTGCAGGTTACGTGGCACACTTTAAGTAACCTGGAACTAACCTTAAACTGACCCTACTGCCCCAGCTATTTTAGCGGGTTGGTAGATTCAACCCGTTTACTATCTCTTTCTAATCAACTTGTGTTCCTTGTTATTCGTGGCAGCATCGCGACTTGTAATAGTATAGAGAGGTTAGGAGTTATTTTTATAAAAAACTTAAGTAATTTTATAATAATATTTTGAAAAAATATACTACACTATTATTTATGCAGATGATGGAAGAGCAATATGCATTATGTGTTTCTTGCAATATAAGTCACAGAGGATAATATTACGACACATTATTGCGACTCCGAAATTCATTATTTTGATAGTGCTGATGACAAAATTATAAAAAAAAACAGACCCTGACGTTATTTGCTTTTTGACTACATATAAAAAATATAAAGATGACTCAAAACATCCAATTAAAAGCGCAATTTAACACACAAACAAAACTAAGCAGATGTCGCTTCGAACATGCATTCAGATTTTAAATTTACCGCCAGTGTTTACAACTGACACTAGATGCATCATTTATTTGGAAGTAACACGAGTTAGTTCTAGGTCAGTTCAGGGTTGGATCAAAATTTCCCAAACAAATACGGCCTTAGTCTTCTGACTTCGTACAGCTCTGGGGCTGTGCAAAGCAATCCAACATCAATCTGATACAATGCCTAAAGAAAATAATAATGACTATCAATTTATGTATATAAAATAAATAGAAAATAATTGAAAAATAATTATTATGTATTTTATTCCATTATTCAATTTTAATAAACATGAGTTTTATATTGTTGAAAAAAGAAAATAGATATTTATATATAAAGGGCGTAATTAAGCTTTTATGGCGTGAGATGTGATTTTGCGCCCGAGGCATCAGTCGAGTGTCAAAAGCACGTCAAAGGTCAGAGTGTATATCATCGTATCTATGGATACATAAAAACTGTCGTTTTGAAACAGAAAACCTGTCATAAATTATTTTAAATTATTTCTCAAGCGTTTCTAGATGGTAGTAGAAAAATGTTGTGTGTACCTCGAGCAGAAAGTGTTCTTGCAATAGATTACTTTCTACTCTAGATACAGAAATAATTAATTTGATCCGCTAGAATATGTCATTTCTTTTCTGAAGTATTGATACCACCTTTATAAGAGGCGTATTCCATTTGCCATTTGGATCAGATCTAACTTACATTTACTGAACCAGATTACTTATTTATTTCGCTGGATTACTTCGCCGACTTTATTACCAGTACTAGAATTACTTATTTTAATTTTCTTTGAAGTAATTCACCCCAATAAGTGCATCATTTTGCTTAATTCAGTTCATTTAGTTCTGTGTCGAATTTATCTGAACTGATTTAAGTGAACCAAGTGACAAATGGAATACTGCTATTTTTATACCGTATGTCCTAAATAAATAGAGTTATATGAATTTAACATGAAAAATCAGTTTCTTTGCAAATCACAAGTATCCGGCAAACAATTATAATTGATAGTGCCAAATTACATACAATTATAGTAAAAATTAGAGAAATAATTAAAATAATTCTAGACAGCTGTTCACCCAGTATGATTTATTGTGATAACTGGGCTATAAAAATACTAATTGTCGCTTTCTTACAAATATTAGAATTATTCAAAATCATAATTGTCTCGAAATATATTAATACATACATACATACATATCTTCACGCTATATCCCAACAAATGGGGTAGCACGAACCCTAAAATCATTCATAAAACATTCACTCATCACACTCATCAAACAATCAGCCCTCGTCAAACATTTTCATCCAAACAAACCACCCTCACTGCAACCACATTCATAGATCACTCCATATAAACTCATTAATTTATTACACTCGAAATCATTATCACAAAACAAACCTTCAATCACATCATTCCTATTCACTTATCATTCATTTTCTTTCTTCAACGTACATAACATATGCATAAAACATCTCAAATTACTCACGTTTACTCCTAACAACGAATCTAATAACGAAACTAACAACGAATCTACAAGATTAGAAAAGATGAAAGCGATAGCCTGCACTTGTATATGAAAGAAAAGTCCTCACAATGCAGTAACTGAAAATGAAACAAAAAGATAAGAGAGGCAGCGTCACCATACGCAAGTTTTTGAAAGTGAATTTCATACAATTGCAGTTAAACACTCTACGTAAGAACTGAAAACGAATTAATACGATCGTGAATATTCGACCGATTCTATGTTACAAAACTCGGGACAGAAGTAAAACATTTTATCCCTAGGGGAATATTGTGCACATTATTTCTCTAGGGAGTTTATATTATTTTGACAATTAAGTTGTTTAATATAAGTAAAATACAATAGAGAACAATAAAACAAATAAAAACTTAAGAACTTATTTACTTACATTCATAGTAAAAGATAAAGAAGCACAATGGGCCTTTCAAGACTTTTTTGAATTTTGTATATATTAATCTACGTAATAAAATAATTATACCCAAATTTTTTATTTTTTTTTTAAACTTGTATTAAGCATGATAAAAATATTTAAACTTTCGAAACAAACGAATATGACGTAGTTGCATCTTAGCTTAAAGATAGACAGATAAAACAGAGATAAATAACACGTAACTTCACGTAACGTGTGTCGTTGTCATAGAATCCTCAGACAAAACATAACTAGACGGATAACAACGGCGTTTGTTGTAAAGCAGAAAGGGATAGAATAACTGGTTAGTGAGGCGGTTGCGCGGCAAGAAGCAAATTGCATAACATCAAAGTGTACTCGCTCCTTGCCGCGCATCCGGCGGACCCAAAAGTTATTCAATCTCTTTCTGCTTCACAACACTGCATTGACTTGAATACGGCATAATTTGTCTAGTATTATACGTCATTGGTAGAATCGTAGATTGCTGAATGCTTATTTCTTCTTCGTCTTCCTCTCAGTAAAATTGAGCACCGACAAACGTTTCAGACAAAGTTCTGTGATTGGCTTAATGCAACTAGGTAATTGCAATATGGCAGTGCGAAATACAAATGAGCGATTTGAATTATTCAACTTTAACTTTCATATTTCAGCAATAAAGATATCATTTATGGTATGATTTTATATTGTATTAAATATGATGTACGGTCAAGAATTTATTTTAATAAATATATATTAAAAAGCTCTACCACTTGAATCCCCCATTATTTAAATTATTATTAATCCGAATACTTGCTTATGTGAATGTTGTCGTTGACTAGAAAATATTACTTTACCATATAGTACCGAACTCATAACCTAGAGGATTTGTAATTTTATTTTTTTTTCTTGAAATACATCATCAGTACGTTTTCCGTATAAATTCATACTATTTTTAAGACACACCATTATCTAAAGTGGTTACAGACTGCATCGTAAAACTTACTAGATTTCGTTGGTAAAAGATTAGAACAGCTGCAGAAGCTACATCAAGAATTTCTTGGGATTCTGCCAAAAATTCTTCGCTATATTCCAGTTTAAAATGTACTTGTACTGTTATTTGATCATGTCAAATTACAAACATTGTCAAAGACTAATAATAATTTAAAAATTAATAAATGTCGATGAATAAACTAGATTTTAAAACTATTTTCTTCGTTTTTAACGGTTTTAAAGTTTGCATTACTAAGGCCAGAACATAGTGCGGGACTACGTAAGTAAAGTAGCGTGTAACCAAAGCACTCGGGCGTGTATAAACTTTGTTCGTTTCGAATTTTTTTAATAGCCGTGAACGTAGTAATCTTATTTGGGTCGTAAAAATAATAGTAAATACACCTCAGGAGAGAGTGCTACTTTGTCCTCGGAACTTTATAGCCCTCGAGCTTCGTCCTCTGTCTACAATTTGCACCTCATGACAAATCATGCTTTTCTCTCTAGATGAATAATATACCATACTCTAATTTGTAACATTTAGGGCCGATTTTTCCACCTCCGGATAGTGTCCGATAGTAAAAAAATAAATAAATATATCATCACGCCTTCTACCCATTACTGGGTGTGGCACTCTGCCGAAGTAGATCTCAGTAAGTGATATATTTTGAGCGTGAAGTACGATTAACAGTCGTCAAATCACGGCCCCCAAAGATGTTAGTGATGGAGGAGCCACAGGGGTAGTTTTTGAAATTATGAAAATTGTTTGTCACCTGTGGGAATCGAACCAGGGTTCTCAGGATCCACAGGCCGACTTCATACCACTGAGCTAGCTACCCCATTAATAATTATAATTATAATAATTATCAGTAATAATATAACAAGAGAGTGAAAATAAATTGAAAATAATTTGACAGATCTTTCGAAAAGTTGATGCCTACGGGCTTTCGTGACTATTGCCAAATGGCAACAAGTTTGAGTATTATTTTCTAATTTATCGAACTCTCGAATTATATTTAATTAGATTATTTTAATATTTAAAATTACCCCTGTGGCTCCCCCACCACTAACAGCTTTGGGGGCCGTGATTTGACGACTGGTTACCGCACTGCACGCGCATTAATATATCACTTACCGAGATCTGCTTTGGCAGGTTGCCACACCCTGTAATGGGTAAAAGGCGTGATGAAATATTTTATTTATTTATTTAAAGATTATTTTTTGACTTAGCTGTTGAAGTCGATTCATCCAACTTAAAATATTTTTAACTGGGTCCATATCGATTGATTACTTATTAATGTATTCTTGGAAGTTGTTTCCAAAATTTGTTGATGTATTTCTGTATCTGAAATGAAACTAACACATTTTACTTAACGTGTTGACAGTTTTAAATAATTATTTGACAACTACCTATCGTTTGGCAACAAAAATAAAATATACAGAGATTATTCCCGGGAATAATGACTAGAGCTTTATTCTCAGTATAATAATGACAGGATTGGTTAAAACACAGACACGTGACATATAATTAAGCATTTCATTGGTTTTGAGAAACGTCAAAAATAATCAGTACGATAATTAAAAAACTATCACATCAGAAAATAGCATTCAGTGCAATTATTACCATTTGTGCTATGATTTTGATGCGATATTTTTTCTTATTTATCTGACTGATAGATATTAGGAACTTAATCCGGAGCTGGAAAAACCGGCCCTAAGATAAGTTATTAAATAAGATATGTTAGTAGGTCTAATATTGCCATTGCAATTTGGTATTATAATTATTTGCCAGATACTTTTGGTAAGTTAAAATCTGATTTCCCATCGTAAAGACCAATGTCTCTATTTATTTGGTACATACAGTATATTTGTTCGTCGAGTTTAGATTTTAGATAAACTCAAACAATGTCAGAAAGACGAAAAGTAATGTTTGTATATTATTATATTTCCAAGCTTTCGTAGTCCTCAATGTAGCATTATCAAAACAGTTCCCAAGATATATGCAAATTTGCACAAAATTATAATTGTTTGCTCTTCTTTTACATTTCAAGGATATAACATGTGTAAAGACAATCTTAATCATCATTTTAATCAAGCGAATGTCTTTCTTCTTGCAGATCTCGGAATGGTGGGCTCGGCAGTTCTTGGCGCCGCCGCCGGCACCGGAATGGCACTAGTAGTTGCAATGACTATAGTCGTATACCGTTATTACACTCTTCGCCGTCGGGCAAAGGAATGGGGCCCTCTGGATAGGTGCTTCTCCCCGGACTATGCATCACAGCCGAAACGGACCTCCAAGCCAGTTTACGCTGTCACACAAAAGGTCAGGAAAATGTATTTGTTACTAGAGTTTTTTTCGTTTTCAAGTTGTCAGTGGTTGTAATTAGTTTGAGATAGCCGGAAGCTACGGATTTATTGTTCGTCACAGGAAGTTTGACGCTAAAGTAATTGGGTAGAAAGTTTCAACAACTCACGATCTACTTGGAAAGCTAAAATTAGGATCGTTTGTTTACCTTTAAGTTTTTAAACAAGCTAGGACAACAAATTAATTTATTAAATAACTTTTACGAAAATTCAATTATATCAAGTACAACATATAAACAATGCCATCTAACTTATTATTAATTTAATTTGGTTTGAATTCAATATTAATTCAATCATAAGAAAAATGGTGGAAGCGCCCTTCTTACAAACAGAAAACAAATATATAGAAGTAGATAACAACGGAAACTATATAGAAACACACAGATTCCTGCAGAACAATAGTCCACCTATCGGTAAGCTCCTGAACTAAATTGTGGAGAGCGCGACAACTTTCATAGCGCACCATCTAGCGGAGAACTTTGAAGCTTCAGTACGGAATATTTTCCCGCGCGCTTACCCTAAAACCTGTTGCATGCACTCTGTCGGAGCTTTTTTAAACTATAACCGCCATTTTGGAAACTTGTAAATCAATCGTGGAAACAAAATTTTGTACAACGCAACGAATAATACTATTAGAGAAACTGGTCAACAGCTGTTAGATATCTTTAATTTAACATTGAAGTAAAAAATAAAAAGGTATAATAAAGTACCAAATTATCTCTTCCAATGATCTTATCGCTTATACTGCTTCGTGTTAAGAAAGAATAATTTAAAATTAATTTGACATTTGACAATTCCATTATTTTCTTGATAAAATCTCGATGTTTGATCGAGACAGCGAGCTGCTTCGACTAAATAGGACAGTCACATATAACGCGTAGATGAACACAATGAAAGTCGGTGCAGAGTTCCGCTTTAATTACACTGACTGATGTAGAATGATCGATATCAGAATTGAGAAAAAGATGGGAATAGTTGGCTCTGCTCCGTTGACTGCTGCCGCCGACGTCGCCACTGCCGCTGGAGGCTGGGTGGAGCGTGAACGTGAACGTAAAACGTTCTCTACCTTTGTGTACCCTGAGCGTGAATTCTCAGCGGAAGAATAATTACAGGAAATGAAATTCTTGCTAGACATAATCAAGTTTGTTTTTATGTTTGTAGAATGTTTGAATAAAATAAGATATTTTTGATAATTTTATGCCTATTTTGAAATTTACTAATCGTTGGATATCAGGAATTCAACTGTTTCTGGAGCCGGACAAATTCTTAACTTTATATCTGCCTAGGCAATGTATAAAATTCCAAATGAAAATAATTACATTCTTTATCAATTTAGATTCATTGTTAGATTTGTTATTTGTTATTTGATTCGTTGTTAGGAGTAAGCATGAGTAATTTGAGATGTTTTATGCATATGTTATGTACGTTGAAGAAAGAAGATGAATGATAAGTGAATAGGAGTGATTGGATGGATGTTATTGAAGGTTTGTTGTGAGTTAAATGCTTTCGAGTGCAATAAATAAATGAAGTGATCTATGAATGTGGTTAAAGTGAGGGTGGTGTGTTTGGATGAGAATGTTTGACGAGGGCTGATTATTTGATGAATGTAATGAGTGAATATTTTATGAGTGATTTTGGAGTTCGTGCTACCCCATTTGATGGGATATAGCGTGAAGATATGTATGTATGTATGTATGTTTATAAATTATTTTTTATATTATAACGCATTCTTATCGAAGCTCGCTTCGCAGGCAAGACGTTTATTCGATTTTATCTCAAATTATTTTCATTCTTATACATTTATTTATTAGTAAACTTGTTCTTGGCAAGTGTCGCTTTGTTCGCGATTTATCCAAACAAATCCTAAGTCGGCAGAATTCAAGTTCCACGCACATAAACCTTTATAAATACATTTGTATGATTTAATACTGCATTTCATTCATACTTTACTTGATTTCACATTTTGATATATCTATATGGCACTCAAACCCATTTGTCAAAAGTTCAACAAAAGAGCACTTTTGTTTGACATCCGTAAATGTAACATTACAAGCTGTAGTATGTCTTTGTTTTATTCTTATATTTTCAGTATTTTCTAAGATTTTATTATTAATTTAAGTAGATTATAGTTCAGAATTTCTTGTTCTGTTAATTTTAATACTACGTTAATTTTCATTTTTCAGTTTAGATACGTAATTTAATAACTAAATAGGTTATGTTTTGTAGTTAACATTATTGTAGGCATGGGCGTCCGCAGGAGGGGCAAGGAGGGGCGCGCGCCCCCCCCCCTGGATTTTAACTAGGTTGATGACTACGACTCTCGAACATAGGACGTTAACATATAAAACTATAATTTAAAAGTTTTAGTGCATAAAATTCTGCATCTGAACCAATAAACAAAATTAATTTTGCATACTTTGTAACGACGCAAATTAGATTTGAAAATGAGGAAAATTACCTCAAAACTATCGATAGGCATGAAATTGAAACCAAATTAAACAAATGTTTAACATTTTATTTGTCAAAATAAATGAAATAATAAATAAAGAATTTATTCTGACAGTTTTGTCAGGTTGAACGTCAAATATTTGTTTAATTTTGTTTCAATTTCATAGCTATCGATAGTTTTGAGACAATTTCAGTCATTTTTAGATCTAATTTGTGCCGATACAAAGCATGCAAAATTAATTTCGTATTTTATGCCCTTATACTTTTATTTGAAGCTTTTTCTTTTATATAATTAGGAAGCAGGAAATTTAAAACAATATGATTTTACATGTTAAAGTCCTGTGTTCGAGAGTCGTGCCCACCACACTGTGTATGTATATATAAATAAAATAAAAATTAAATTACAAGTTTGAAGATAATAAATTTAAGCTGAAACTGAATTTCCAGCAGTATTCTTACGGCCAGCTAGCGACATGTTCCCTATCGTAACGATTGAGTAATCTAAGTTTAAGTTTACATAGACACGAAATATTAGAAAATAAAAACGGTAAAACTGCTAAATCGGAATTTATTGAAGAAATGGTGTCAATTTAAGGAAGAGTTATTCGAAAATTGTCTTTCCTCTTCAATTCAAACCCAGACGACAGGGACTAGTAATTTATTTCACAAATTTAAATATTTTTTTTATCCATTTGTTATGTGTTTTTGTATTTATGTTATGTAAAAAAAATATTTTAGAAATTTATGTATATCTATCTGAGAGTTTTTTGCGACTCGCCCCCCCTCCCCCTGGAAAAATGTCTGTGGACGCCCATGAATGTAGGTAAAATTTATGGAATATAGCTGTTAAATTGTTTTTCGCAATAGATTTACATTCAGATACACAACAATACTTTATACTTTTAATTTGGGAAATTATTCCATTTTTTATAATTCATTTATACTTACAGAAGCAAGAAAGTATAAGGATCAAATTTAAGTTCGAAAATATTTAAAATAAATACACAAACAATATTGAAACAATAGCGTCCTCGCAGTGGCCGAGCGTGTTAATGCACATCTCTTAACATACTGTGATGTCACCCGGACCGAGGTTCGTCAGTTCGAATCCACCTGTCGACAAAGTATGATTTGTCGTAAAATAAAAAATACAGATAGTTGTATTAATCTTACTCGGGCGCTATAAACTAGTCACTTATGCCTTAAAATAACATCGACTACGGAAACCGGCAGTACGGCAGCTTTGAATTATATATATTTTTGTTGGAAGTATTTACGTATAAAATTAATTTTTTGATTTGCTGTACATTGGGACTTCGAAGTAGTGGGAAGGAAAAGCTCCACTTATGGATATGTTGACGCATGGCTAAAATAGAGTGCTAGGAATGAATGTGTATATACCTACCGGAACTTGTATTGACTGAATGTCCACTCAAGGATGAACGAGTATATATAAACGTGTGTGTGAATTTCCTGCTCTTCAAATCTGGAGCACATTGCCACTGTATCAAAGACGAATCTTCCAACGGAAAAGTGATTTTTATCTACTAGAATATTTTATATACAGGATGTTAATTATAAAACGGGCCATAGACATTTTACATCCAAAATCAATTTTTCTTGTGTATAACAATAAATATAATATGTAACAGACAGGATGTGTAAGAAAAACCGTTTGCAAAATTATTGATTAGATTGCGTCTTTCAGACACATGTCATGTTATTCACCTTTTGGAACACGCGCAAGTATTTGAGGCATTTGTCACATTCAGCGAAATTATTGCGATCTAGCATTTATTTACTATAAATGCTATAGTTAAGAATAGTTAAGCGATGATAGTATACAATGTAGCATACAGTTCGATGATAGTAGATGATCGTATAGATGATAGTATACAATGTAGCACACAGTTCGTAGATAGTAGATAGTACGTAAGTAGTTAATAGTTATGATTCGCGAGTAGAAGAATACTCGAGGGTGTCTATCCCGAGAATATGATGTTATTAATTTGTTGTTTGTTGTTTAATTAATTCATTATCTTTATTTTATGTTAATTCTTATTATGTTATTTTAATAAAATATTTACCACTCGCACTTGCAGCGTTCATTACTTATTATTCAACTTCAGCACGTCGACAATCAGTGGTCAAGATAAATTCTCGTTTTGACCACCATGATTTGTTACAAATAAATGGTTGTGGCACAGATCTCGGTAGGTGATATATATATATATATATATATATATATATATATATATATATATATATATATATATATATATATATATATATATGCGCGTGAAGTGCAGATACCAGCCGTCAAATCACGGCTCTCATAGATATTAGTGAAGGAGAGAGACATAGGGGTAATATTTTCAACAAAGTATGTGGAAATCTAACTCTATAGTTGTTTTTATTTTTAATGAGTTTTAAAAATTCACAGTTCAATTTCGAATCAATCCGGATACATTTGAACGCACAAAACAGTCATTAATGCGCCATATCAATTTTCCAATGAAAATTTGTAATAGTTATTTGTGTATCTAAAGCAGAAAGTAGTCTATTGCCGCTGGCGCATGGAGTTTGTTGATCGAGCAACAACCATTCAAGAACGGAAAGGATACATTCTGCTCGTGTTGCACACAATATTTTTTCTACGACCATTTAAAAACCCTAGAAAAACATTGTAAATTAATTTTTACAGTTTTTCTGTTTTGAAATTCGTTCGGCGAGCAGCTAAATCTTTTAGCCGCTCGGCGAATGGCAAACGTCAACTTTCTGCACTCACCTGACAGTTGGAAATGTCTACTTTCTGCTCGGTCGTAGAAAAAAATCAGATTTATGTTTTAATAATATGTAACCAATCCCATGTTACAATCCTCTACTTACCCTAAAAATTTGTAAAACGAATTTTTCAACACGCTGTATAGTAGCTAATGAATTAAGGTAGTACTAGCGTGAAAAAAATGTTTGCAGATCTGAATGAAATATAGCGCACGTAAACATTGGATAGTTATACGCATCCTGTCAAAATATGAAACACATTCATCGTCTGCGAACAAATATATTCGCTTGTAAAGTTAAGTTCTTATACAAGGCGATCATCACTCAGAATCACACATACTTGGTTTGTGTACCTCTAAAATTTTGCAGTTTCGTTTGAAAAACTAGTATGATGTTCTAGAACTATCCATGTATATTGTATCAAAAGGAGAAAGTTTTTTATCGTTTAGTAATGGATAGCCATGCAAAGCCTTGTTTTCAACGAAAAATTAAGAATCCCAATTTATAATGGCAACACCACACGGTGGTATGGTATTTGAAAATTCACTATACAAACAACCTGTTAACAATCTATGATATTCAAATCATAATAGGTATAAAACACTTATCTTATTCAACTTTTATATTTTTTTGAGCGTCAGTTTCGCCACTCGACAACCGATGGCGCCACCGTCACACTAGTACTACCTTAAGTTTCATATATAAGGGGAAAAGGAATACAAGACGAAATCGTGTCCAGACTATGTTGACGTATAATAAAAGTGGGATAAAAAGAATGTCCCTAGAAAAGTGCGTGTGTGTTATTTGAGAAAGATGGTTTAGTCAGGTGGAACATATGTCGAAAGGAAGATTGTTCAAGTATATATTGCAGGTATGGATACAAGGAGGAATATAGAAAGATTTTGAACGAAACAAAAAGCTACAAATAAAAATAAAACATAAATAAATATATCATCATGCCTTTTACCCATTACTGGGTCTGGTACTCTGCCGTGCAGATCTTGGTAAATTATTATTTATGCGCGTGATGTGCGGTTACCAACCGTCAAATCACGAACCCTAACGTTCTCAATGGACGGAGAGCCACAAAGGTGGTGAAAATTGTTTATCGGCTGTGGGAATCGAACCGAGGTTCTCAATTTCACAGGCCGATTCGATACCACTGAGCCTCCTACATATATGTAATTACACTTACAGAAAAAAGAAAAGGGGGATGAACGCAACAGACAATAAAACTTATAGAAAATAATTTTTCAGACGACCACGTATGAAAGTAACCATAACAACATCATAAATTACTACGGAAAGTTGAACATAATATGCACTGATATATAACGCACACTTCTAACATATCAGGTGAAGTTCCACTGATTGACAACAGATGGCATTACGATGAAAGAAAATAATAAAATAAATGAAAAGAATTTGTATTATTATTTAAATCGAAGTTATGGCAGATTTTTCAACACATTTGCACAGATAAATCTTATTTTTTTAAATTAATAATTACATATTAACTAATATTTTTGCAGTATTCCGTATTTTGACATTACGGTTAGTACAGTTGGTATCACAAAACCTAACCTCAAACGTCAAACGTCAACGCTTACCTACAAAAACGCTATGTGACATCATTGCTCTTGTAAACTTTTTTTAGAAATATTTTGTGGTCGTCTGAAAAATAGTGTACATAACTCGCTCGAAAGTGTGATAACTGTGCTCATGTACTTAAATTACTCGGCGCTACGCGCCTCGTTTTTCAATTTGTTCACTCGCACGTTATCTTACACTTTCAATGCTTGTTATGTAATATAGTTGTCATCCTCGTCATAACCAAGAACTTGAACATGAACCGAAACCGCATGAAACCCGCAAATTTTTAATAAACCTAAACCGGATCATGCCCCTTTTCTATAATAAGAGCGAAACTTTAACCGAATCATAAATAATAATCTGATTTTAACCTGTCTTAAAATGGGTTCGGTTCAACCTGGTTGGCGTAACCTGCAAAAGTCACAATATGTAAGTTTCAAGTGTGGTGCATGTACGTCGAGCTGATCGAAATAGTATGCGGTTGTGTTTTGACTGGGGATCATGGGCGTCCGCAAGGGGGGGCAAGGAGGGGCGCTCGCCCCCCTCTGGTTATTAACTAACCAAATACAATATAAACATGTATGTATACATAAAATAAAAAATTAAATTATAATTTTAAAGTTACCAAATCCAAACTAACACTAAATTTCCAGCAGTATTCTTATGACCAGCTAGCGACATGTTCCCTATCGTAACGATTGAGTAATCCAAGTTTATTAAGTATTCACAAAGACAAATTAGAAAATAAGAACGGTAAACCTGCTAAATCGGAATTTATTGAAGAAGTGGTGTCAATTTATGGAAGATATATTCGAAGATTGTCTTTCTTCTTCAATTCAAACACATGACGACAAAGAATAATAATTTACTTTATAACTTTCAATATTTTTTTGTCTATTTGTTAGGTGTATTTGTTTTATGTTATGTAAATAAAATAAATATTTTAGAAATTTATGTATATCTGAGATTTTTTGTGATCCGCCCCCCTCTGAAAAAATCTCTGTGGACGCCCATGCTGGGGATGTGTATGTTTTTGGCAGATACATAATAATTGTAAGTATATTTGGTTTTTTTTTTGTTGTAGTAAGTAATATTACTTTATATTTTCAAAAATTGTACAGTAATAGTATATTACATTGCAAAATTTAT
Source organism: Pterostichus madidus (assembly GCA_911728475.2). Classification (NCBI taxonomy): domain Eukaryota; kingdom Metazoa; phylum Arthropoda; class Insecta; order Coleoptera; family Carabidae; genus Pterostichus; species Pterostichus madidus. Next base: position 22,335,154 of record OU452312.1, read on the forward strand.
ATGTATGCATTTCTATTAAATTTTCAAAAGTAAACAAATTGAACCGCGAACAATTTTGAATGGGATGAATGAGTGAAATTGTCTGTATGGAATTTTGAATGTGGATTAGGCAAAAGTAGGGATATTTGTGCAGTGTTTTCAAGAGTTTGAGCTACTGCTATCCTAGCGGATCAGATTTAGCATCATATTATGTATATATGTACATATTTTTTGTTTTAATTAGCTTATTAGCATTACTTTCGCGTATTTCAATATATGTTTAGCTATTAATTAGAACTTAGGCGAAACTTAAGACTACTACACCTCTGGTATGATTTAATGTGACAAAGCTAAGGTATTTTCGACTGACAGTATCAGTTTTTTTAATGGGGTAATGGCTCGGTGGTATCAAGTCGGCCTGCGGATCCTAAGAACCCTGGTTCTATCCCCACGGCCGACGAACATTTTCACCAATTTAAAAATTACCCCTGTGGCTCTCCCACCACTAACACGCGCATAAATATATCACTTACTGAGATCTGCTTCGACAGAGTGCCATGCCCAGTAATGGGTAAAAAGCGTGATGATATATTTATTTTATTATTATTATTTTATCTGCGTATAAATATTTGAAACACCGTTTTTGTATTTTTCTGCAATATTCATATTACGGGAAATATAAATTTTAAATAAAATTTTGTGACGTATGTAGACGAACAGTAACAGAGAACGCTTTCGTTATGGAGTGAGATAGCGACAGTGACAAAGAACGCTATCATTGACAAGTGAAATAAATATAGAGGCAAATGCGCGTAAAGTGTCATGTTGTCTAATATCACCAAGTTTTTGAATTTATATTGTAAATATAAACTGCGGCAAATATAATAAAATTGCAACATATTACAAAAAGGAATTTTCTAACATGAAAAAGAAAACAAACGGCGCGGACACACGAGTTCAAATAAATAAACTCGTGCTAACTTCAGCGTATTTCTTCAACTTGCGCATTGACTGTAAAATGTAAAGTTGTCGAAAAATACATCGACTTACATGGACTTGAAGATCGTTTTGAATAGGTGCACTTTTTATTATAGTTACGTTCCCGTTCCCCGTTCTATAAATAGAAAAGTATTGTGATCATAATTTTCCTGGATCTCAAGTTTTTGAAAAATATTAATATTTTAGACTCTACTTGAATCTACATAACATAGTCCCAAAAAAGTCAGTACCTGTCTAGAAGCAGAATAGCTGAAAAATGCGGTAAAATTTTAAATTGATATTTTATATTTAAGCTTTTAAAAGTAAAAATGAGATTAAGTTTGTTAATGGGCTACATACAATCAGTGATACCACAACTTTATTGATGAGTCTTTTTAAGTTGTAATGTTAATTTCGTAAATGGTAGTGTTTTTCACAAAATACTAAAGTGGACCCTAATTTGATTTAAAACAACTTTTATCTAAACATTTTTCGAAATAATTATCGGTTGATTTGTTATAAGTAGGTAACTTTTGATAATTGTCAAAATCATTAAGAACAAAAATCTCCTGATTTCGGACCATAAGTTTAGGATATACTCAATACAATTTGTATAACTTTTGAAAAGACAATTGCCGAACGCTAATGTATAATTTTTGACTAGGGTTGTTGATTTTATGAATATTCGAGACTTCAATTGTTCGAATTTATTGGACCTTCGAATTTAGATTCGAGTTTTCGAATTTTGGAATATTCCGAATTTTCGAATTTTCGAATTCTTCGAATTGTGAATGTGGATCCTAACGTGAACACGGCATATTGATATGAATTATTTTCAGAATAAACTCATGTGCAGAGTTTTGTATTAATTCGTAAGTAATTATTATTAATTATTATTATTTACCAAATTAATTACACTGTCATAAACGTTTTAATTAAGACGTTTTTGTATCCTTTTAATTGTCATTTTAAAACGTCTTAGTAAAAGTCCATAGCATTTAGATGGGCGGTAGGAGAGAAGATGTCTTAATTAAGATGCCTAACCTTGCAGAGTTTTTGCAGGATACTTCGCTGAATTTATTATTTAATTCGTGACCGACATTTAGCGAATTATGCGTGAGCGTGTTTGGAGATGACAGATGGCGTTAATTCAGTGGAAAAAAATCGAGAATTCAAAGCTTCGAAAATTTTGTGACGTATGTAGACGAACAGTAACAGAGAACGCTTTCGTTATGGAGTGAGATAGCGACAGTGACAAAGAACGCTATCATTGACAAGTGAAATAAATATAGAGGCAAATGCGCGTAAAGTGTCATGTTGTCTAATATCACCAAGTTTTTGAATTTATATTGTAAATATAAACTGCGGCAAATATAATAAAATTGCAACATATTACAAAAAGGAATTTTCTAACATGAAAAAGAAAACAAACGGCGCGGACACACGAGTTCAAATAAATAAACTCGTGCTAACTTCAGCGTATTTCTTCAACTTGCGCATTGACTGTAAAATGTAAAGTTGTCGAAAAATACATCGACTTACATGGACTTGAAGATCGTTTTGAATAGGTGCACTTTTTATTATAGTTACGTTCCCGTTCCCCGTTCTATAAATAGAAAAGTATTGTGATCATAATTTTCCTGGATCTCAAGTTTTTGAAAAATATTAATATTTTAGACTCTACTTGAATCTACATAACATAGTCCCAAAAAAGTCAGTACCTGTCTAGAAGCAGAATAGCTGAAAAATGCGGTAAAATTTTAAATTGATATTTTATATTTAAGCTTTTAAAAGTAAAAATGAGATTAAGTTTGTTAATGGGCTACATACAATCAGTGATACCACAACTTTATTGATGAGTCTTTTTAAGTTGTAATGTTAATTTCGTAAATGGTAGTGTTTTTCACAAAATACTAAAGTGGACCCTAATTTGATTTAAAACAACTTTTATCTAAACATTTTTCGAAATAATTATCGGTTGATTTGTTATAAGTAGGTAACTTTTGATAATTGTCAAAATCATTAAGAACAAAAATCTCCTGATTTCGGACCATAAGTTTAGGATATACTCAATACAATTTGTATAACTTTTGAAAAGACAATTGCCGAACGCTAATGTATAATTTTTGACTAGGGTTGTTGATTTTATGAATATTCGAGACTTCAATTGTTCGAATTTATTGGACCTTCGAATTTAGATTCGAGTTTTCGAATTTTGGAATATTCCGAATTTTCGAATTTTCGAATTCTTCGAATTGTGAATGTGGATCCTAACGTGAACACGGCATATTGATATGAATTATTTTCAGAATAAACTCATGTGCAGAGTTTTGTATTAATTCGTAAGTAATTATTATTAATTATTATTATTTACCAAATTAATTACACTGTCATAAACGTTTTAATTAAGACGTTTTTGTATCCTTTTAATTGTCATTTTAAAACGTCTTAGTAAAAGTCCTTAGCATTTAGATGGGCGGTAGGAGAGAAGATGTCTTAATTAAGATGCCTAACCTTGCAGAGTTTTTGCAGGATACTTCGCTGAATTTATTATTTAATTCGTGACCGACATTTAGCGAATTATGCGTGAGCGTGTTTGGAGATGACAGATGGCGTTAATTCAGTGGAAAAAAATCGAGAATTCAAAGCTTCGAAAAATTCGAAAATTCATAAATTCGAAGCTTCAAAAAATTCAACACATTCAAATGTTTGAACGTTCAGAAATTCAAACTTCGGTGGAAATCAACGACTCTATTTTTGACCATACGCTTGGAAACCCCTATTGTTCAAAGTAGCTAAAGTAAGCTACGTAACGTTTCCTCCAAGTAAGCAAAACAATGCTTGGCTTTATAAGTTTTTATTTGTTTTTACAATAATATATTTATTTATTTAATACCTTTGTCTTTAGCATATTTAAAACTTAAAAGCAAATTGAAATACCCAAATGTATTAGTTTTTATCTACCGCAAACTATTATGATCTTACCCTGTTTTGAAATACGTGCCGGCACGCAGAAATTCGAATTAATTCACTACCCATAACTACAGTATACCGAACATTGCCGAACATAGAGTCTTCTGTACTGGAATATTGTGCTGTATATGTTGAGCTAAAAACAGGTTTAATAATGCTAACATAAAGAAATTTTTTTAGTAAATATTAAAATAGGATAAGATAGGAAGTTTATTTAAAAGTTATATTTTTGTATTAAATTTGTTTTAATTAAATTTTGAAAATAATAATACTCCTTATAATAAGAAAAATAATAGGAAAAAATTATTTCTAAACACTTGTCTACGTTCCACAAAATTTACAGCCTCTGAATCAACTTATTAGGTCATCATCAGAGGCTGGACAATTCAGCTCTTAACCATAGACGCGTTTCGCTCTTTCGGAGCTCATCAGTATGGTGTAACCAACTATTCAGCCAGACCAACTAGAAACTAGTGAACAGTGGTATCGACGAACCTAAACTAACGATCTTATAAACATCTAACATTGATAGACATGGCATGAGAGATTCAGTTCAGTTTTTCTTATTTTAAGAATCAGTTCCACGTCGCAATTGACATTTTGTCTTTGTAATTTTTTAATACTCATTTTTTTTATATGTAGAATTAATTTTTCATTGCTTGCCTTATTATAAAATACACGAGACGCCATTGAGTAAGCACGCAAAAAAATATAGCTGCATATTATTAAAAATTCATGGTGCTGAACGTACCACTAATCCAAATAAAATTTAAGTTTATTCTTGTTGGAAGTACTCCTTCTTGCGGTATGACGTGGCATGGTGGTAAATTGAAATGAAGCGACATGCTTGTGTCGACATCTCAGTGCGGCGGCAGAGCGACGGCAGCGCAGAGCACGAGCCCGCCGAATCAATGTGATGGAAAAACGCCCTGACACGTGCCTTCCCTGCTGTACCGTGAGTGCCTTGCTCGTACTTCGTACTCTCCCCTGAATGGAGGATGGGTAAATGCAACGCTTTATTGGAGTTTGTGTTTGATGTGAACTGATTTGTTTATATTGGTTAGTTTAATTGGTATTTGTAAAATGAATTTATACGAGTATATCCGCAAAACTGCAAATGGTAAAACGTTGGAATTAACTATTCACTGACTCTGACCTATTTATACGTAATTAAAGTAAATGCCAATGTCGATATCTACTGGGCCATAGTTTTAGTCGAATAAAATTTGATTCATAGGTATATAGTCGTTGACAAGTAAGATTGCCAGTGAGGTAAAAAATAAATAAATATATCATCACGCCTTCTAACCATTACTGGGTGTGGCACTCTGCCGAAGCAGATCTCGGTAATTGATATATTTTGCGCGTGAAGTGCGGCTACCAGTCGTCAAATCACGGCTCCCAAAGATGTTAGTGGTGGAGGTAAGGGAGAGTAATCCACTCAATCGTGGTGTTACATAATAAACCATGGGCGTCGCATCTGTTCTATTTGCTACTCTCGGTTGAAGTATTTAAATTTTTTTTCTTGAATTTTCGCTGATAAATTTAACTTTAATGCTTTATTTTGTGCTTCACTATCGCACATCTATATAATATTTTCAAAACTATCCCCGCGCTTCACTACAAATAATTTTTCGCTGTGCAGATGTCATTTTTCTAATACTAGGTGTTCATTCCTACTGGACTTCTTGGCAAAGGAAGTGAGGATATCAAGTCGGCTTGTGGATCCTAAGAACCCTGGTTTGATCCCCACATCCGACAAAACATTTTCACCAATTTAAAATTACCCCTGTAGCTCCTCCACCACTAACTTCTTTGGGGACCGTGATTTGACGGCTGGTAACCGCACTTTACGCAAATAAATATATCACTTACCGAGATCTGATTCGGCAGTGTGCCACACCCAGTAAAGGATAAAAGGCGTGATGATATATTTATTTATTTATTTATTTATGATTAAAGTTCCACATACTAGATTTGTTGAGTTTAATAAACATACCTGAAATAATCACATTGGGTTTTCAGACTTTTAAAAACATAACCGATTCTATGTTAAATAACAAAAAGTTCTTATTTTTGGTCTCCTCTACTTGCTCTAGAAATTGTAAAAATAAATTTTGAACAGCCTATATATTACAAGCAATCGTAGCCCTGTGAAGAACACCGAAGTAAAACTAGCGTTTACTAATTATCAAGCAAGAAGTTGTGCGTTTAAATCTCGATGACTTCAATTTACATCCCAAAAAATACGATTGCGTCTGAGTGGTTGGGATTCCACTATACGATATGCTGTACACTCTCTGTACTGGAATTGGGATTACGTTCCCGTTACATACATACATACATACATACATACATACATACATATCTTCACGCTATATCCCAACAAATGGGGTAGCACGAACCCTAAAATCACTCATAAAACATTCACTCATCACACCCATCAAACAACCAGCCATCACCAAACATTTTCATCCAAACACACCACCCTCACTTCAACCACATTTATAGATCACTCCATATAAACTCATTCATTTATTACACTCGAAAACATTATCACACAACAAACCTTCAATCACATCATTCCTATTCTCTTACCATTCATTTTCCTTCCTCAACGTACATAACATATGCATAAAAAATCTCAAATTACTCACGTTTACTCCTAACAACGAATCTAATAACGAAACTAACAACGAATCTACAAGATTAGAAAAGATGAAAGCGATAGTCTACACTTGTATATGAAAGAAAAGACCACACAATGTAGTCACAGAGTAAAGTAATAAATAATTTGTTACAAATAGGCCAGTTCTAAGCAAAATCGGACATCTTATAGTAAATCTTTAAGATTTCAATTATAGATTTACATAAATGGCATTATGGGGTAAGTGGGCTCAGTGATATCAAATCGGCCTATGCATTTGAGAACCCGGGTTCGATGCCCACAAAAACAATTTTCACTACATTATAACTGCCCATGTTGGAACCCCTTCCACTAACATCCTTGGCGGCCATAGTTTGATAGTTGGTAACCGCACTTCACGCGCATAAAAATATCACTTACCGAGATCGCCTTTGGCAGAGTGCGACATCCAGTAATGAGTGAAGGCGTATTTATTTAATTTATTTTATAATGTTTTATATTTGACATTTGCTAAATTGCAGAATCGTCACAAATCAATATGGCATTTATAGAATATTTTTCTAACGATTAAAATAAATATAGATGGATGTTACCAATCTGTTAACGTGGAAGGGGTAAAATGTCGACATGCGTCGCATCCATGATGACGTTAACTTCTCGACTGTTCCATTTTTCATAAAATCCTTGTTTAATATGTAATTAGATAGAGTCGCGATCTAATTAAAAATAAAATAAAACGAAATATAACGAACTTCTTGTAAAAATATATGTATTTAAAACATAAAATAAAATGCATAAGAATATAAAATGGTAAAATTTACAGAAGTTATAAACTATAAAAAGACAAAAGTTAATAATGTAATTAAACAAATTATCCGGCAATGGAAACAACAACAACAACGACAACGTATGATTAAACTATTGTTAGTTTCTTAAGTACATTGCAAGATCTACATCTTGCTCAAAAGACGAGAGCCAAACTTGTCTCGTCCGATGCTAAACTACCACTAACTAATCGTTGTTGTATTCCATGGGATGTTCTGACAAAGGGTAAGAGGGTGCTATCGTCGCGCTGGTCGAGATAACTATTACCACATATGTAGTTACATAAAAAACCCAGACGCAGTGCGTTTCAAAAGTTAAATCTAGCCGACCAACCACTAAGCTAATAATTTACCCAGATATGTCATCACATCCCGTATAACCAGACGCGACAATTCAAAATAATGATCTACGGAATACTGAAGTTATAACATATGCTCTAATAAATTTGATAAACAAAATAAACTCTGCCAAGTCAACTTTAGAAAGATACTTAAGATAACGCTCAATTAGTCTGTATCTTTCGAAGCTGAGTTGATAGTGAAATATCATAATTTATAAACAAAACTAAATTCTGAATTATCCGTTTTATTACAAATGGAATTATGAACTTCTCTGTTAATGCGATATTTTATTATAAGGTATAATAAAAGGTTCATAATTAAACTGCATACTTAGTATACTGTTCTGCTCACTGATAATTTATTGATTTAGATGTATATCGTACAGCTATTTGCATCAACGTGATATTGATATGAACCAGATCCCAAACAATTTAACATTACTAGAACTTTTATATAGATAAATACGAGATAATGGATTATTATTGTATTTTATTTATTTATTTGTTACTCTGCCCAACAGGAACTTAATCCCAATTACAGAGTACAAGGGACCTACAGTTGATAGTGGAGTCCGAACCACTCATACACAATCTTATTATTTTTTTATGTAAGTAGATGTCAGTGATAGTTAAACGCACGACCTCTTGCTTGTAGCGCATTGTTTTGATGGAGAAACCATGACTTGTCCTTCCACAATTCGGGTACTTTTTTCAATAAATTATAACTTTCAGTAGGAGTTTTGTCAAGTTTCATGTGAAATTTCACAACAATGGGCCTTTCAAGACTTTTTTGAATTTTTTATATATTAATCTACGTAATAAAATTATTATACCCAAAACTTTTTTTTTTAAACATGTATTAAGCATGCTAAAAATATTTAAACTTTCGAAACAAACGAATGTGACGTAGTTGCATCTTAGCTTAAAGAGAGACAGATAAAACAGAGATAAATAACACGTAACTTCACGTAACGTGTGTCGTTGTCAGTAGAATCCTCAGACAAAACATAACTAGACGGATAACAACTGCGTTTGCATTGGCTTGAATACGGCATAATTCGTCTAGTATTATACGTCACTGGTAGAATCGTAGAATGCTGAATACTTATTTCTTCTTCGTCTTCCTCTCAGTAAAATTGAGGACCGACAAACGTTTCAGACAAAGCTCTATGATTGGCTTAATGCAACTACGTAATTGCAATGAGCGTTTTAAATGATTACTTTCATATTTCAGCTATAAAGATATCATTTATGGTATGATTTTATATTGTATTAAATATGATGTACGGTCAAGAACTTATTTTAATAAATATATATTAAAAACCTCTACCACTTGAATTATTATTAAAATTCGTTGCTCTAATGTTGCATTTAACATTTTTTCAGCGAAACAAAAAAACAACTCTAATTAGAATAAATGCTACAGCTATACGGATTTGTTTACAGAAGCGAGAAATACTGCATTCGAAAGAGAAAGCTTCACGCTAAAAAGCTGACGGTCGCTCGTGTTTGGCGCATGCGTACTTCGTCTGTAGCAGCGTCAGTCTCGTTATTTAATAGCCACATCTCGTATTGAAAATTCTAGACAAACGATAGTTTTTCTTTAAAAAAGGATTATCGGCAATAATTTCTATTTAGAAATGATCAATGTATTGATAGTATGATAGATAGTTTTTCATCTCTAATTTCCATAAAATTTCACATTCCACTATTCACATATCAATAACATTTTTGTTAACATTCCTGCGTTTGAGTGCTTATTTTTGTGTGGGAATATTAATTTTCAATCATGCACACGATGAATTCACGATATTGATTGCGGCTCAGGCAAACGACGCCAAACAACGGGCTCGGGTTCGGGTTTAGTGGCGTATCATATTCGAAAGCGGTCAGCTAATCAAACATTTAATCGTATTCCGCAATTCTACGCCACGTAGCGGCAGAGCGAATAGGCGTACTCATTGTTATCGAATGTTGGCAAACCTATTCCAACATACGTTATTATTATTGTTTTATACCGAACAATTGACGTATAAAGTGGAAACTAATTTTATTTAATGTCCTACCCTCAAACGGAGCTTTATATGCCCGGGTGAACAAATATCATTCATACGAGTAAACAGGGGGTTGTTGTTTCAATAATAATTGTTTGACTGAATACCTACAACAGATCCTGGCTATATATTACATTGAATTTTAGTAACAAATCATTTTAAAGCTAGACAATAAGAGATTATATTCTATTTATTTATTTGACAGCACAACTAAACATTATTTGCAACTATAGAACAGAATGACATTTTGAGAGCGCTGGACATATTACACAGACGAAGTGAACACTATTTATTTTTAAAAACTGCAAAACATATTGGTAATACTTTAATAGTAGATTATTATACGACTTTTATATAATAAAAGAATATATATATATATATATATATATATATATATATATATATATATATATATATATATATATATATATATGGGATGGCTAGCTCAGTGGTATGAAATCGGCCTGTGAATTCAGAGAACCCTGGTTCGATTCCCACAGGCGACAAACAATTTTCATAATTTCAAAAAACTACTCCTGTGGCTCCTCCACCACTAACATCTTTGGAGGCCGTGATTTGACGACTGGTAACCGCACTTCACTCGCAAAATATATCACTTACCGAGATCTGCTTCGGCATTTTAATGTGGTGTGTCGGCTGTGGGAATCGAACCAAGGTTTTCAAATCCACAGGCCGATTCGATATCACTGAGCCATCTACCCCAATGTATTGTCGTACGTTTTAGTATCCGCTCATCGTACTCCAAAGAAACGAATGTGACAATACATCGCATATAACGAGTATAATATACTACTATTTTTTCTTTTTACTTTTCATTTTGTGCCTATTCACTATCATTCATCTTCTTTCTTCGACGTACATAACATATGCGCAAAACATCTCAAATTACTCACGCTTACTCCTAACAACGAATCTAATTACGAATCTACAAAGATTAGAAAAGATGAAAGCGATAGCCTGCACTTGCATATGAAAGAAAATTCCACACAATTCAGTAAAATGAAAAAAAAAGAAAGAAAGGAAGGGAGTGTCGCACTGCGCTTGTTTTTGAAAGTGAATTGCACACAATTGCAGTTAAACACTCTATGAAAGAAATAAAAACCAATAAAAAAACAAGAAAAGAAGAGAGTGTCAAGGAAATAAATAAATATATCATCACACCTTTTACCCATTACGGGGTATGGTACTCTGCTGTAGCAAATCTTGATATTTGATATATTTATGTGCATGAAGTGCGATTAGCAGCCATCACAGGAGTAATTTTAATATGGTGAAAATTATTTTTCGGCTGTGGGAATCGAACCGAGGTTTTCAAATCCACAGATCGATTCGATACCACTGAGCCATCTACCCCAATGTATTGTCGTACGTTTTAGTATCCGCTCGTCGTACTCCAAATAAACGAATGTGACAATACATCGCATCGAGTATTAGTACTATTTTTTTTTTTTTACTTTGCTTTTTGTACCATTTATTTCACTAAAATTTTGCAATTTCAATTGAAAAAAAAAACAACTATAATCTATGGATTTATGTGACATCTGGTAACGCTGCCGAATAAATTTTGACGTCCTTCAACGTAAATTCAGAAGAATATTACTTGAAATTTTAACGCACAAAAAATTTTCACACTTTCATTTTTATCTCACAAGTGTAAACAGTAATTTAATCATTTTCGTGCAAATTATGTACCTAGTTATAATATAAAATCTAACAAGAAAGGTGCTGATATTTTGATGATATACCCCCCGTATTCTGTAACTGAATCATTAAAGACAACCCTTATTTTTCATGTTTATTCTATAGATTATCATCATTTAGTCTTTCTGCGATTAAAATCATTTATTCTGTAATTTTTATTTTATTTTTCATTTTGCTCTTGTATGAATCTGCCAACATAAAAATATTACTATTTAACCACACTTTATCTTTAAGTGTCATTGAGCTGTTATTATATATATTTTTTAAAACAGGTACTTGTGCAATTAAGAAAAATGTATGAAAATAATATAAAAATACTGGGTAAATTATGCTGATTACATAATACTATAATTATAATAATCTATTGGTACAGTAATCATGAAAAATAAAAGTTGTCATTAACTTATCGATCATTAACAGATTATCAGTGGTATCGAGTCGGCCGGTGGATCCTGAGAACCTCGGTTCGATTTCCATAGCCGACAAACAATTTTCACCACATTATGCCAATGGCACACTGGTCGAGGACTCAGACTAACCATACCTTAGACAGAGAACAACGGCGTTTGTTGTGAAGTAAAAAGAGTTAAAGTAAGTTGTGGGTGAGACGGGTGCGCGGCAAAGAGCTAGTATCCCTTGGTGTTATGCGGGTTGCATTTTTGTTGATGACAGTTATCAGACACGAGCATTTTATTTATTTAAACACAAAAGTACGTATACAAAACACTTAATATGTCAAAAACTAACCTTTACTTTGATGTATAAACAGTAAGTAATTGAATATAAGAATAACTATACAAATGTTTGCAACTCGCATAACATCAAAGGATACTCGCTCCTTGCCGCGCACCCGCCTCACCCACAAGTTACTTTAACTCTCTCTACTTCATAACACTGCATTGACTTGAATACGACAGACTTTGTCTAAGGTATGGTTAGTCTGAGGTCGAGGAGCATGAATGAACGTCGAGGAACTCATCGATGAAACAACAGAACGCACCCTGACTGATAAAATAAACAAACACGAAAAAATAGCACAAAGCAAAACCAAAATGACAGCCCACGCTAACATGAAATGAGACACAATAATACGTGTGAAATGAGACAGAATCGTTTCATCGAGGAACTCCTCGATGAAAATAGAGGTGCCTCTATTTTTCATCGATGACGGATGCGTTCTGTTGTTTCATCGATGAGTTCCTCGACGCTCATTCATGCTTCTCGACCAGTGTGCCATTGGCATTACAATTACTCCTGTGGCTCCCCCTCCACTACAATCTTTGCGGGACGTGATTTGACGGCTGGTAACCGGACTTCACTTACTGATTTCTGCCCCGGCAGAATGCCACACCTAGTATTATTTATTTTTCGGTATACTATTCCGGTTTTTAATGTCATTTTACAGCCTAGCTATACTTGCAAATAGTAACTATGGCTTTTATTTATTAGCTACATTTCACAACAAGCAATTAATTCCATTTACATTGCGGGGGTGTCTACAGATTATAGAGATATCCGAACCACTCGAACGCAGTTTTATATTTCATCAAATTATAGTCAACGAGATTTGAATTTGCAAACTTGTAAACAAAACTTGTTTCCACTGAGACACAATTACCCGTTAAAGAATCTAAGTTAAGAGAACATTTTGAAACTTCTTAAATTATTTTGTATACATTATTTTTTCGCTTTAAATTCATAGTCAAATACTCCAAAAATTGGTAGTTTAGTAAAATGTTTCGGAAAGCAAAAGAACGATTTTATCACACAGCCAACTTGAAGCACTCTGTTTATCAACACTTTCCAGCAGTGTAGTCTTCCAACTGAAAGCTGAAAGTGCCACTGAAACAGCTGACGTTCAACACACACTACTCGCAATGTGATATATGCAGGAAATCGCTGAATATCACGCCTCGAAATAACGGGAAACAAAATAGAGAAGTAAGCGATTCGATATTTTTTTAGCAAAACAAGCATTAATGACCATCGCACCATCAGGGACTTTGACAAATTACCTACTCAATATCTAAAGAATTTTTGAGTTTTTAGGTTTAGGGATAGCAGTTCGGTCAATTGACTGGTCAAAATTTGTCAACTGACGGTCAATTTGACCGAGGTTGGAATATTTGACCTAATCAATTTAACCAATTAAAAAAAATGAACTGCAAAAAACAATAGTTTATTGTATAAAAAATAAAATCTTTCGTTGCTACAAAAAAAAACAAAACTAATGATAATGTAAATAGATAAATAATAAGGATATAAGAAATAAACACGAAACATGTGCGCGATTACCACAGCTATATAGACCACAGAAGTGGGCGGTCCATATTAGGGCGGTAAATTTGAATGCGAGTCGAATAGTATATGCAGTTACCATTATATTATCGCGTTTTTATTAGTTAGTTAGTTTTTATTAGTTAGTATCAAAATTGAAATTTTTAAGGGAAACGACCAATGATGCAACAAATTACTGTTTTAATGTTACCAATATAAATGGTTATTGTTTTGAAATGTCATGTAATAGATTTTTTATGTCTATTTTAAATTTGAAAAGAAACGTATGTCGTAGTGAACTTCATATCTCTACAATCATAACCTCACAATTTTGAATTTTGAATTTTTTGCACTTGTATATTTCGTTGTGATTAGAGCCAGGTGCAAAACACCACCTCATTTTAATTTATTGCACAAAAAAGCGCAAAACAAAACATGTAAACAAAAATGAGGCTAAAAATCAAATGTTTGTTTCATAAGAAGTGTGCTACGCCATACGTTCCCTTACAATAGAAAGAAATAGAACGCTTAAGCCACGCCTCCTGGTGACGTTTACTTCTGTGGTCTATTTATTAACACACCAACCCTCAAAAAGTGCGAAATGCATAGTGCAAGTATTGTATCTCGCCGAACACGAGGCACGTGTTGACCTGTTCACAGAGACTATACAAAGAATTATGCTACCGGCTCTCTTCTCACTACTTAAGTATTTGACGCGAACAATTTGACAAATGACCAGTCAAATACTAGGTCAATTTAACGGAGAGTATTTGACCTGTCAATTGACATCCCTAATTGGGTTAGTCGTAAACTACCATTGTCATAGTTCCAAACTTTGCAATTATGAGCGCATTCTTATTTTAAAATCCCAATATTATTATTACAAATTATTCTGCTATTAATTATGGGAAAACTTGTAATTTATATTGCTGTTGTTAGCATTCATTTGACAGTGAATTAATAAAACAGATGTAAGTTGAATAGGACCTGGATCACCCTGTATTCCCTGAAACCAATGAATATTCATACAAATATTAAATGCTTCAGTATTTAGAGAATTTTAAAACCATGTAATCTCCAAATTGAACCAATGTAATTATTCAAAATTTTAACCGAAACGTGTAAATAAATATTCATATAAATCACATTAAAATTTAAATATAAAATAATTTGAAAATTGCTGCTGTATGTAAATATAATAGTGACGCTATGAAAAAGGTACTTTGAGTTATATAAGTCTATCGCCTTGAACATTTTAATGAAGCAGGTTCAACTTTAATTCTGCAGTATCAAAAAAGAAGAAATAAAATATATAAGATGGGATAAATGCAAAGAAGATATGATTCAATCAGTATTCTCATTAATTATTTACAAGCACACATCAATAATATTAAATCCTCAAGATGTAGAAATAAATAAATCATTCAGTTTATAAATGATCAAGTTAGCATCCAATTGGATTCGGCTAGTTTTTTCCGAATTATATTGTAATTAATTGTATTATCAATTGTAAATTCGAAATAGTATATTACGTACCATGAACTGTAAGTGACAGTTTTTAAATCTCGATTTCCTAAACATTCGCGACCTAAAAAAATTCACTTAGAAATCGGAGTTAGTAAGCTATTTTTTACAATACTTGCACAAATTGAAGGAAAAGAAAAATAGGTTTCAAAATTGACAGCTGTCATATTGTTGCCAAAATAAACAGGACTTTGATATGTAATATTTGCTTACTGTCCACAGTGGATAGTAAGTAAATATTAAAGACCACTTACTGTGTTTCAATTTTGTTATTAATAGGTAACTTACAATACAAGTATTGTAAAAAGAAAATAACCGTTGTAGATGGATGGAACAAAATTAATAACATACTAGAAAGACAAGTATTATAGTATAAATTTATTAAATCTACTTAGCATTTATAGGTTTTTTTTTACTCACAGTGTATATAAGTTGTGTCCCCTAACCTTACACCAATTATATTTTAATATCAATATTTTATTCGAACTTTAGATCGGATATTTTATCCGAACTGTAGAAGAAATCCAATTTGAATCCGATACGGAACAGTTCTAATAATCGTTTGCGATATTCGACTTCAATTCGAATAAAATAGGATTTCGGATATTGCCGATTTCTAGAATTGTCAGTTTTCAGCTTGTAATAAAGTTTCATTTTTACAACACCTGTACTGTAAATTACCCATTAATAATGACAATATTGAAACACAGTAAGTGGAACTTTTATTGCACAGTTGGTTTCCATGGTTACATCAGGACTATAATATTTACTTATCATCCACTGTGGACATTAAGTTAATATTATAAATCAAGATCCTGTTTATTTTGTTAACAATTTGACAGCTGTTAATTTTTAAACCTATTTTTCTTTTCCTTCTGTTTATGCATATATTGTAAAAAATAGTTTACTAACCTCTAACTGTATGATTTTTTTTTTTAGTTCATGAATGTTTAGGAAATCTCGACCCTAGGTGCCTCGATTTCCCAAACTACATTCTTGACCTAAAAACTGTCACAGTTCATGTTACGTAATATACTATTTGATTTTGCTTATAATATTATTTTTCTACTCCCATACTTTAATTTACTTATTAAATATGTATATATTATCTGTACTTTTATGCGGTTCACACGAGAAAATTTATCGGCAGTTTCTCGAAATTTGTTTCCTGAAGAATATTTAGCTACACACAGGATATTTTATTTATTTCATCATCTTTATTATTACTCCAACGATTATTATAAAAAGCGTATTTTTAAAGAGTCTTACAGCTCAATCTTCAATATCATATTCGCGACCTAAAAAATCACTTGCAGTTCGAGGTTAGTAAGCTATTTTTTACAATACTTGCACAAATAGAAGGAAAAGAAAAATAGGTTTTAAAATTGAAAGCTGTCAAATTATTGTCAAAATAAACAGGAACTTGGTATGTAATATTTACTTACTGTCCACGGTGGATAGTAACTAAATATTAAAACCCTGATGTAACCTTGGAAACCTCTGTGCAATAAAAGTTCAATTTTCTGTAATTAAATTTTGTCATTAATAGATATCGTAACTTATAGTACAAGTATTGTAACAAACAGTTTTAGCTAATCCTGAATTTTGAATTAGTTAAATTCAGCTAAAGGCGTATTCCATTTGCCATTTGGATCAGATCTAACTTACATTTACTGAACCAGATCACTTATTTATTTCGCTCGATTACTTCGCTGCCTTTATGTCCAGTATTAGAATTACTGATTCTAATTTACTTTGAAGTAATTCACCTCAATAGGTGCATCATTTTGCTTAATTCAGATTATTTAGTCATGTGTCGAATTTATCTGAACTGATTTAAATGAACCAAGTGTCAAATGAAATACAGCTCTTATCATATTTAAAAAAAAATAAAGAACCTCTAATGTAATCTTGTTACCATCTGGTTTCCGTAAAGTAATTTGGATTCACTTTTTTAAATCAGACTAGAATATTTTTTACTAATTAAAACTTTAGGATTAGCTAAAACTTTTTGGACAATCGGGCTGTTGGTCTATAGTAAATTTTAAAAACTAAACTTTATATCAATACAATAAAATGTAAAACCTGGGCTTGTATCTTTAAATTCATGCGAGTAAATTCGTATATGAATTATGATTGAAACCATAGCAATTATGTTAAATTTGGACATAAAATCAAATTTTTTAACATTATTGCTATGGTTTCAATCAAATTTCTTGTACAAATTTGTTCGCATGAAGTTCAAGAATAGGGCCCCTGATACAGATTTACCATGTAAACATATCGCCACTCTATGTCACTTATTAGTTACTTTTGTGATGAAGTAAGTCAGTTTCATAAACATTTCTAGTATACCTGATATTTATCCTCGTAGTATTTCCCCTTAAATTCATCACTGACTAACAATCTTGCTGATATCATTGAAACAACGACAAAGTTTCAAAAACACATTATAAAATTAAATAGTTCAAGTGAAAAACAATTAGCACGTGTAGACAGTTCGCGGAAACTTGTACATCTAGCGATGAACATTTTAATTAATTTGTAAATTGCGACAATATCTAATCACTCAGTTCTTTCTCTTCGTCAGCCCGCATTTACTTATTCTTCAACAGCAACGAGCATTACTCGAAATAGACTTCGCGAGTGAATTACACAATATATCTTGTTAGAGCGTTCAGCAGCTCGAGAAAATATTTCTCTACGTCTTGTATTATTGCTAACAACCCCTGATTTACTTCTCAAGGATGCTGATGGTACAAATGAGGATATACTCGTATATATTTATATTATAGTAGAGGAGGTTTATCAAATAAAATCTGAAAATATTAGATGAGTTCTTTCCCATAAGATTTTGTAAAAATTTAATAAAGTTTTTGCATTTTAATGTTAAAACTTTTCCCCCTATTTGAGAAAAAAACGTAGTTTTTTTTTGCAAATTATAAAACTTTAGCTAATTTTAATGACAAAATAATATTCCTTAAAAATTTAAAACTTTACATTAATAACTTTCATATTGAAGTTTCGCTAATTATGCTAATCTAACTAATGACATTTCAAACGTTAACAATTATTATTTTGTAGGTTACGTAGTTAAGTTTGCTATTTATTTATAGTTAGAGAGCTAGGGTGCAAAATGATGTCTCATTTATTCCAGTGACAGAAATGGATTTTTTAATAGATTATATCATGATAAACATGAAAAAAAGAAAATTAGATTTGGGAACGGGTGGAACTATAGATGGCGTCGATGTAAATACGCAAATTTTAAGGGTGGTTGTTGATCGCTACACCAGTCCACTTTCAGAGCTTCTGTCACCAATAAGCAACCAGCAATAATTTCTGTCAATATTTTTTTTGTCTTGTATTCGTCGTGAACAAGTAGTAATATGTCACACGACACCATAAAAATTGCTTACTTTGGCCGGTTTTGTCGCGCATGCGTCATCGGCCAAAACTTCTGTCTATCATTTTTATTACTTAATTATACCAAAGTCTATAATTTAAACTAAAAATTAGCCTGTAAAAAGTATGTCAACAACCACCCTTAAAATCGGCGCATTCACTTTCATCTATAGTTGCCACCCGTTCCCAAATCTAATTTTCTTTTTTTCATGTTTATCATGACATAATCTATTAACAAATCCATTTCTGTTACTGGAATAAATGAGACATCATTTTGCACATACCTCTCTAACTAGTAGTCACATTGCCATTAGTTACGTGCAAAATATATTTTTTGCATGGCCTGCAAAAATTACGTCCTTTTGGCATTAGAAAGTATTTTTAAAAGGCATGTTTTTGTCATTGGTAGTAACAAATTATTATATTTGTTTTATTAATTTCTTATTCATTTGAAAATTTTAATTTTAAGAACTAATCTTTCAAAAAAATATAGAACAGAAAATTTTGAATGACCTTATTGGAAAATATTGATCTTTGTAAGATATTACAAAAAATATACAATATTTTCGAGGACCATTACCTACGTTTTAGGGCAGCACCCTGCCGTAGCAGGTAGGTGATATATTTTGTGCAAGAAGTGCGGTTACCGAACGTCAAATCACGATCTCCAAAGATATTAGTGGAGGAGGAACAACAGGAATAATTTTAATGTGAAATAAAGTTTGTCGGTTATGGGAATCGAGTCCAGGTTCTCAAATTCACGGGTTTATATGATACCAATGCTGTTATATTACATTTTTTTTTTTAGTTCTAAAATACTGTTTTATTTGTCTTATCTTATACGAAATGAAACTAGATATGTTTGTTCGATGAAAAAGTTGTAGTTCGATTTTCGCGTATGACATGACATGTTTCATTGAACGTCGAACAAAATCATGCAGATGTGATATCAGTTTTAGTTATTTTGTTACTGACTTTTAAAAATTTTTAAAACTGCAACTTAGGGTTAAAAAATCATTTATAAATTTTAAAAAACCAATTTTAGCTCAAATTATTCTGAATTTTATACATTTATTTAGATATTGAACGAGATTTTGGCAAGTCTTGCTTCGCTCGCATTTTAAACAAACAAACCCTATGCTCGTAAAACGCACACTCCACAAATTTAAGCTTTTATATTTGTTTTTGGCAAAATTTGCATGATTTTACACTGCATATCAAACCTTCACACAACAAATACATTATTTATTTTCAACTTCATTCCCTGTATGAAAACGATTACGTCATATGTGGACGAGGTTATTATTGATACAATAAAATATAGCTATTTTTTTTTATTAATATTATGAACGTATGTCTTAATAAGAAAAGACACACGTTTCATGTTTTTTTTCACATTCTATCACATTTATTATTTTAATGAAAACGTATTATAATTCTTACTAATACGAAAATTTATATTTACTTTGTTCACATTTGTTTATAAAATAAAAATAGAGACCTACGTTCATGATTTTGTTATTTTCTCGCCTAGCATTTCTAAGTATGTGACATTTTTTATATATAAATACAGACTAAAAAATAAGAAATGGCTAAAAAAATGTTGGGTAATTAAAGGCAGAAATGCGTTTGACATCTTCATGATTATTTTACGCTGGAGTTAAGCCCCTGGCACATATAGCGTCAAGACTCCGAGTCTGCTACAAACTGCTGAAAAACTGAGAGTCACGTCCAAAACGGGTGTCACATATAGAGTCGGTGTTTCTGACAGTCAGAAATAAATATTTGTTAATTTTAACGTGTTATTTGTTAATTTGTATTATTTAAAATATTTATCGACTATTAAGAAATATAAAAACTATAAACTACGAAATATAAAAGAAAAAAATGTAATTAAATAAAAATTACATGAACTATAAATGAAATATAAAAACTTAAATATATTATTTAAAATGTTTGTCGATTATTAAGAAATATAAAAACTATAAATTAGGATATATAAAACAAAAAAATAAATTTAAAAAAATGACTTGAATTATAAATGAAATATGAAAACTTAAAAGTTTCTAACTATGTATAAAGTAAATGAATTTAACTATAAAAATGTACAAAAATCAAACAAAAACATAAACAATAATAATTCATACGTCAAACAACAAAGGAAGATATGGAAAAAACCAGCATCATAATGAAGTTGGTTTTCGGCAGTCGTGACTGCTGAAAATAGAGGCGTTTCTATTTTTGGCAGTCAAAACTCCGAGTCTGGTAGACTCGGAGTTTTGACGCTATATGTGCCAGGGGCTTTAGAGAATGGACGATCTTTAATTAATTTAACTGTAGTACAAGAGGTACTGTGCATTGTATTTTGTATTTTCATATATTATTTATCTATATATAATAATAATAATAATAATACATATATAATGTATATTTTTTGAGTTTTATTTTATAAAATTAAATATTTCAATAATGTAGGTAATATTTTTCGTACGTTAAGATAAATTTGTATTTGGTTTTTATTAATTATATTGCAGAATTTGTTATTAAATTTTATAAAGTAATAAATATTTTAATTTGACATTTAAATTTTAGGTTATATTTTAAAAAT
Source organism: Pterostichus madidus (assembly GCA_911728475.2). Taxonomy (NCBI): domain Eukaryota; kingdom Metazoa; phylum Arthropoda; class Insecta; order Coleoptera; family Carabidae; genus Pterostichus; species Pterostichus madidus. The sequence continues at coordinate 22,356,486 of OU452312.1, forward strand.
GTCAATCCAATACCAATGTAAACGTTTTAAGTACAAAATCTTGAATCACATGGAATGAAGTATATAGTGTGTTTATATTTTTCTCCGATCGAACAAAAAATTACACTTTCCTAATGTACAGTACGTGAATCACTGTTTTGGCTTGGTCGTTGCTAGGTAACAATATGTCCTTGTCCGTAATAGTGATTATTTATGAATGAAAAATAAAATTGTAATTATAAGTATAATCCAAACAGAGAAAAAATAGTATTACGTAGGAAAAGTGAACTTTTCGGACTCCTATGGTTACAAGATTCAGTTAACGCCTCGTTTCACAATAATTGCCACCATCCAGGAATATATCACTTTTCCATATGTAATTTTTTTATCCATGCAGTGATCCCCTTATTATTTTATTTAAATTAGATTCTCATAAAATGAACCGGCACACATTTATAATAGATCAATTCTCTTGGTCCCTCGAAATCTGTTATAAGCAGTAGAGTAGCCTATTATTAAATATCTGGATACGCCTCTGTTATAGATAGGAAGTTTTTTAATTTTTAAGTGTTAGTCATATCTATATTACTTTCCGGATAAGCCGCGATTTCATTTATTTATTGTCAACTCAAATCCGGATATTTTAAAACTTTCACATTGAAAAAATATTGACAAATTTCAAACGAAGTACCTAGATTAAATTCCAATTTAAATTTGGTTTTATCACAAAAACACATTGTCACTACAGGGATATACAAAATATCCCCGTGCGATGCAATGTGACGAGTTGTGTCATTTCTAACTCGATTCTCTCTGCTTCTGAGCGACCAAATTCTGCGGCGAAGTGGTGTTAAACACAAGACCGGAAATTGTCCGGAACTTAACACCACGTGACGGAAATCGGGTGTGAAAACGGACACCCAGATTGCTTAAGACTGCTGATCTCCTGATAGTAACAGCAGATAGTAGATAAGAAAGTTTCGTCCGATATGAACAGTGGCACTTCATGTATTTTGTAATAAATTGTGCTGTGCAATATTTTGCAGAACTCGTTTCATTTTTTAGATCTTTTGATAATTTTAGTATCTGTCGTAAGTCTGATTTATAGATCGCATTATAGATGCAATTGGGGTAGATATTGGTTTAAAAGCTAGCAATATGGATCAAATAATAATAATTGTAACTATAGCATTTGTGTTATGTTTTATTTATTTATTATAACATGAATATTCACGATAATTTCGGCGCAATTGAATCAGGAACAACACAAATAGCAACGGACTAACTCCAATGGAATATATGAGTATATGGCACGGGAAATAAAATTTGTATATTTCCTGTACTGTTCTATACAACGTATTCCATGCTGTGTAAACTATAAATATTTTCATACATACATACATACATACATATCTTCACGCTATATCCCATTAAATGGGGTAGCACAAACCCTAAAATCACTCATAAAACATTCACTCATAACATAATCAAATAATCAGCCCCCGTCAAACATTATCTTTCAAATCCACCACCCTCACTTCAACCACTTTCATAGATCCATCCATATAAACTCATTCACACTCGAAATAATTCCTTACATAAAAAAACCCTCAATCACATCCATCCAATCACTCCTATTCACTTATCATTTATCTTCTTTCTTCAACGTACATAACACATACATAAAACATCTCAAATTATCCACGCTTACTCCTAACAACGAATCTAATAACGAATCTAACATCGAATCTAGAAAGATTAGAAAAGATGAAAGTGATAGCCTGCAATTGTATATGAAAGAAAAGTCAACACAATGCAGTAACTGAAAATGAAACAAAAAGAGAAGAAAGGAAGGGAGTGTCGCTCTGCGCTTGTTTTTGAAAGTGAATTCCACACAATATTTTCATGTATTTACATTGTTTTCAATTTCTATTCCTGTGCATTTCCAGCAGTACGGTGGTGTGGGTAACGTTACAGCATTCGAAACCGAAGATCTCAAATTTGAATCCTACTCAAAATAAAAATATATGAACTAAAAAGGAATAAATAGCACAAATAAATAAATAAATTCTATTCCATTCATATTCTATGCAATCTATAAATCATACTTTAGTATTTTATCTATGGCAACGGTTCCCAATATGAGTTCCGCAGTGATATCTGAGGGAATTCGCAAAAAAAGGAGTTTTTGAAACAAATATTTCACATACCACAAGCTATACCAGTGGCGTACCTAGAACTTTTGCCGCTCAGAGTGGTCTCCAATTGGCCGCTCTTTCTAAGTCAATCAAATGGTGGTTTTTATAAATTAAAAAATAAATATAAAATAAATATATCATCACGACTTTTACCCATTACTGGGTGTGGCACTCTGCTGAAGCAGATTTCGGTAATTGCTATATTTATGTACGTGAAGTGCGGTTACCAGCCGTCAAATCACGGCCCCCAAAGATGTTAGTGGCAGGGGAGCCACATGGGTAATTTTACTTTGGTGAAAATTGTTTGTCGGCTGTGGGAATCGAACCGGGGTCCTCAGGATTCACAGGCCAACTCGATACCACTGAGCCATTACTCCATTAAATTAATAAACAAAAATATTTTTAATTGAGACAAACTATAGGTGGGGAACTTTTTGACCATTGGATGCCATATTTAAATTAGGCATAAAGGAATTTTTTGAGATAATATTTTCAACCTTATATTGACTTGATAAAGAAAAATATTCGAAATCATATAGTAATTCATAATTCGTAGAAATCGAATAGTAAACTTATGAAGCGAATGAGAGATTGGTGAAACAGGTATATGTTGGTGAAATTGATGGTGAACGATTGCGTGGACGACCTATGAACAAATGGATGAATATGATTGAAGGATTGTTGCGTGAACGAAAGTTTCCGAGTACGAGAAACAAACGTGCTTGTATGAAAGGAATTATGAATGTGGATGAAGCTAAAGTGGTGTGTCAGGATAGAAACGTTTGGCGAAGATTAATTGCGGAATGAATCTGATGATTTAAGAAGTGCAGGAATTTTGATTTTAGTTTTGTTGTTTAGTAATTTCACTAGAGTGTTTATCAGCAATTGTGTGAAATTCACTTTCAAAAACAAGCGCAGAGACAACACTCCCTTCGTTTCTGATCTTACATTGAGTGTTTAACTGCAATTGTGTGGAATTCACTTTCAAAAACAAGCGTAGAGCGACACTCCCTTCCTTTCTTATCTTTCAATTCGTTTTCAGTTCTTACGTAGAGTGTTTAACTGCAATTGTGTGGAATTCACTTTCAAAAACAAGCGCAGGGCGACACTCCCTTCCTTTCTTATCTTTTTGTTTCATTTTCAGTTACTGCATTGTCTGAACTTTTCTTTTATATACAAGTGCAGGCTATCGCTTTTATCTTTTCTAATCTTTGTAGATTCGTTGTTAGTTTCGTTATTAGATTCGTTGTTAGGAGTAAGCGTGAGTAATTTGAGATGTTTTATACATATGTTATGTACGTCGAAGGAAGAAGATGAATGATAAGTGAATAGGAATGATGTGATTTAAGGTTTGAATGTGATAAATGATTTCGAGTGTAATAAATGAATGAGTTTATATAGAGTGATCTATGAATGTGGTTAAAGTGTGTGTTCGGATGGTAATGTTTGACGAGGGCTGATTATTTGATAAATGTAATGATTGAATATTTTATGAGTGATTTTAGGGTTCGTGCTACCCCATTTGTTGGGATATTGCGTGAAGATATGTATGTATGTATGTATGTATGTATGAAGCGAACAAGTTGTTTTTTACAACTAAAACTAAATATAAAAAATGCCGCCCCAAAATATCTGCCGCCTGGTGCGGAACGCACCAACCGCCTCCCCCCTTCCATAGGTACGCTACTGAGCTATACAGATTATAGATCGACAATTTATTATGTATGGCACATCGATATACATATTTCAATGTGTACGTCACACATATCAGCAATTTTCTTTTACCGTTTAAATGCATTTCCTATTTTTTGTTGTACACATTGTCATTCCGCAATAAACATACTCGTACGTCCCTCGGTGTGACGATGCGTTGTTCGATCTGTGGATACAATATAGGTACAGATTATCAAGCCAGACGTTGAAAAATTTGCCAATTATTTATACGAATGCACTTTTTCAGCATTTTTATACACAACGACAAAATATATAAACAGACTCAATGTGGAGCCTGATTTGAGAGTACAAGTTAATACAATTGAGTCCAACATTTTTGAACTTATGTCGGTCAAACAACTCTTTACATAAAATAAAATTTAATGTTTCTTTATTGTAACAATTTTTTTTATTAAGTTAAGGTGGTTTTTCATTCAACTCACACCATCTAATCTAAGGTTTTTCGGGGTACCTTGCAAGAAGGCTGAATAAAAATTAAACTCCCACTGTTTGATATACATTTAAAATAAAAATCTCGTATTGCCAGTTTTGTACAACATTACATAAATTATATTTCTCCTTATTTCTATAACTGAGTGTATATGTAAGATATGAGCTTTGTTTTCCTATTAAAATTGCAATAAATATTAAGATAATTGTTAACAGTTTATAATTGTCTTGAAGAAAATTGATCATTTTTATTTTATCTAACGACTGTTTTTTTTTTAATTTTCTTGCATTATAGTTGAGTTTTAACACACTACAATTTATGTAAACAAAGAAAAGAAAAAATTATGGAGTTATATTTTTGTTCCTCCAAAAATCATAAGTTTAAAGTTAATTTTATTAAGAAAACTAAACAGTGTTTTATTTTGGTATTTGGACGGTAGTCAACTGCCATAACTTGTTTTGTTTATACACATTCTTTCTCATATTTTAGTATTCCGCGTACCGAAACTTTTTCTCTTTTATTTTTCTTTACTGTATTTTATACACAAATATTTTTATTTTCTGACATCTTGGTAGAATTCCTTCTCAGCCAGTTTTTACAATTGACTATATATATAAATAATTTATTTATAGTACATAAACATGAACACTTTGAGAAAATTAAATAACAAGATTAATGTTTTTTGTTTTTTATTACCATGAGCGAACAAAAATCAAAACAGTGGCGATTATTTCAAGATATGTGGACTAAAAAGTGCAGCTGTATCGAATTTATCTTATTATTGACTACAAAGCTTTCTATTTAAAACGACTAAAATATTTCTCAAAGAATTTGTTCTTCTTTTTGTAGATAAGAGGTTCAAATTTATTTATTTTTTTGTAAATTTTTCAGTAAATAAACTATTTTTAAATGTATTTAATATCTTTTTTATTATTATAAATAACATAAATAACCTAAATTAATTTCAAAATTCCTACTCCACTGGTTCGAATCCAGTACCACAAAACCAATACCACACTATGGCTCGATGAGTCCGGAACCTGTATTTTAATTGGGATTATGTTCCTGTTGTACTGAGTAGCATAAATAAATAAATAATGCATAATAACTTAAAATAAAGGACAACAAAATAAATAAATAACGAGTAACAAATTAGTAACATCATATTCTCGTAATAGACACCCTAGAATATTCTTACTACCGACTATTTTCAAACTTTCTTAACACATGCTTAAGCTATGACATTTATAATTGTTAAATGTTAGATCTCAATAACTTCGCTAAGACAAGTGCTCAATTAGAACTAAAATTTTAATCCACTGCCCTATTAATATTTAACAATTAAAACTTATAAAAGCGTGCTAAATTTCTCACACCAGTGATTTTGAGCTATGTAGAAAATACTTTGACAGCAAAAGTAAAACATATCTGTTTAAATTCACTTTTATAAATTACAATGAATTACAAAACTAAAGTTTAATTAATAATTTTATATACGATAGTTTCTAACACATTCTGTTTATTACAGTAAAGTCAAGTCAAATCATTTAAAAAATGATCAATGAATAGTAGTTTAATATTCAAGATACTCCCATTTATCAATACGATTGTGGGTTCGATTCTCACAGCCGACAAACAATTTTCACCAAATTAAAACTACCCCTACGGCTCCCCCGCCACTAACATCTTTGAGGGCCGTGATTTGACGGCTGGTAACTGCATTTCACGTTCAAAATAAATCACAGAGTGCCACACCCAGTAATAGGTAGAATGCGATATTTATTTTTACAAATAAACAATTGTGTATATTTGTTCATTATCCAGCTGTAAGCTCATATAGAACCATTTCAATTAGTTAATTATAACCAAGATATTTACAACAAAGTCTGTAAAGTTTGTTTCAATATTGAACCTACTTAATAAAATAATAATCAATTTGTTTTCGTACAGTAAATTGCTAGACATTAGTTCGTGAAAATTACTTCAATCCGAAGTAAACAAACAAACCTTCTAATACAAGCTAATATTTATACTCTCACTCAATTGAGTTTTTCCTCTCTATTTCATCAAATATAGTTCCTGGAAAAATATTAATTATTTTTCTAACAAGCAGCATTGCTTCACAAAAGAAATAATTTGTTTTCTAAAATTGAACCTTTTGCTGTAAAAGAAATAAGTATACAGCGAAATAATTACAGACCTTTTGAAAAGATCCAACAAGTACTGTCATTATTAGATTGGAATCACGATATGCCCAGGAATAGGATTAAGTTAAAAATTCATTCCATTTCTGACAATAGAAATACAATCACGCAAATATTGATTGTTTCTTTGAATGAAGCATTTGAAGAATAACTTGATTGACATGATTGGGGCTCAACCATTTTCAAATAAGAAATGAAAGGTCAATTCGAAATTATTTATTTGAACTTTATTTGACTTCCCTTTATTTAAATCTATATTTATAATTCAACTGAGTTTAAGAAATATATAAAAAGAAAACATATATTCTTTTAAATTTAATGTATTATCATCGTAGCTTCTATGTTAATAAATGCTAATTAATTAATTTACTAATCGCTGTTTTTAAATTTAAATAAGTTTTATTCGCTTTCATTGCAATCTCATTATTTGTGTATTATAAATGGGATGGCTAGCTCAGTGGTATGAAGTCGGCCTGTGGATCCTGAGGTCCCTGGTTCGATTCCCACAGGCGACAAATTTTCATAATTTGAAAAAGCTATCCCTGTGGCTCCTCCACCACTAACATGTTTGGGGGCCGTGATTTGACGACTGGTAACCGCACTTCACGCGAAAAATATATCACTTACCGAAATCTGCCTCAGCAGAGTGCCACACCCAGTAATGGGTAGAAGGCGTGATGATATATATATTTTTAACTACAGATAAAATTTTATAATATGGGGTTCAGTGGTATCGAGTCGGCCTGTGGATCCGGAAAACCCTGGTTCGATTTCCACAACCAACAAATATATTCACCACATTAAAATTACCCCTGTGGATCTTCCATTACTTTGGGGGCCGTGATTTGACGATTGGTAACCGTACTTCACGCGCATAAATATATAATTTACCGAGATCTTCTTCGACAGAGTGCCACACCCAGTAATGAATAAAAGGCGTGATGATATATTTATATTGATTTTATTTAGAACTATATTGTTTCTAATGATATGAGCAATCTAATTTTTTTGAGAAGATTATTGTTTGATAAAATGTTGAGGTTAGGTAACGTTTCCCAATATTAGGTGTGGTACTATGTCATAGCAGATATGTGTAATGATATATTTTTACTTGTTAAGTGCGGTTTCCAGCTGTCAAATCACGGTCCTCTAAGATTCTAATGGAGGGAAAGCCACAGAGGTACTTTTAATGTGGTGAAAATAATTTATCAGTAAAGGCAATCGAACATGGGACCTATTGCTGTCGCGTTTATTGTTGAGATTATTAATCGCCTATTAAAATATGACTTAGTTATAATAATATAATAATAAAAATAAGTTTTTTTGAAAAGGCAGTGCCTATACAAAAGAGTGGATACAGTTATATTATTTATGTAGGTAAGCAAATTATAAATTTGATTGATGTACAATAGTTGTGTGGGTCTCAGTTTATTACCGGTGCTACGGATGTATTTAAATTCGTTAATTACATGTTCATAGCAAACGATTTGATCTGCAGAGCTGTAACAGTGTAATTGTATATATCGTACATTTTAGATTGGAAAAGTGGTCTTAGGATTAGAGTGATGTAATTGTCTTCATTGGGATTTTGTAGATATTTCTCTAGAAAACTCTGTATGGGTGACTCGAAGTGTTGACATCTTATGAAGAAGTGATAGAGGTTGCATGTAGAACAGAAGCTAATCCTTTGATATATAACTGGGGAGTGCCGGAAAGTTCACCGAAAACAATTCACCGAATACAATTCACCGAATACAATTCACCGAAAAACAATTCACCGAAATGATAATTAAATTGTAGTATTTTTAATGTTCCTTAGAACTGGTAGAAAAATGCAGGCATTTAGAAAAAGATACTTACCGTAAATTCTGAATCTTTTGAATATTATCCATTAATTTAAATATCGTTAATTATTGCAGGGTTAATGTAATTATTGAATCGGCTAAAATTTGTTTAAGCTGGGAAAGTTTCTAATAACATTACTGCACATGTATAGCACTTATAATAGCATCGCTGCCAATATGTTATTAGGATTTATTCAAATAGAGCAGTACATGAGCGGCCAAGACGGCGCACCGATGCATAAAAAGTACAGAGACTGTGCTATGAGGATAGAGATACTTTAAGGTTCTCTGGATAGAGCATCTAGTTCAAAATTATAACAAGAATAACATACATGAGTATTTACGAGACATAGCAAATAATTTATGTTATTAATGTAAAACATAGAGTTTTATAAAAATGAAATGAGGCATGACAAAGGAATCAATTTTCTATTTTTAAATACGCCTGCATTTTGCTGCCATTCATAAGCCTGGATAAAGTATAAAGGAAAATTAATTAGCATTTCGGTGAATCATATTTTGATGAACTGTCTGCCGGTGAATTGTATTTCGGTGAACTGTATTTCGGTGAAATGCTATGTCGGTGAATTGTTTTCGATGAACTTTCCTAGACCCATAATTGGGCGGTGTTGCGTGTTGAGGCTATCCTAAATTTGGCTTATTATGTTCGTAACATTTATGTTTATTTCGCTATTTAAATATTGCAGGTCATTGTCGGTACAGATTTCTTTATATACGATGCAATACGTAGACGTTCGGATTTTGTTGCTATCTTCATCGATAAGTAGTTGCGCGTACTTTCCAATCATATCTTCTTCTGAATTTATTAATGTAGTATAACTTTGCTGATTGAAAATGTATGTACTGTCTATCCTTACAAACATGTTTTTGACTTGTGTTCCCCAGTTGAATTTTGGTATATTGTTTTTATTCTTGTCTAGTTGTGTTAATTTGTTAAAGCATAGTTTTGGGTATCTATTATCATTCATAATTAGTAGCTTTTTTAGGTAGTTTAATGCTTGTTTAAAAATGGGCCTTTCAAGACTTTTTGAATTTTTTATATATTAATCTACGTAATAAAATAATTATACCCAAATTTTTTATTTTTTTAAAAAACTTGTATTAAGCGTGATAAAAATATTTAAACTTTCGAAACAAATTAATATGACGTAGTTGCATCTTAGCTTAAAGAGAGACAGATAAGACAGAGATAAATAACACGTAACTTGTCGTTGTCAGTAGAATCCTCAGACAAAACATAACTAGACGGATAACATCGGCGTTTGTTGTGAGTCAGAAAGGGATAGAATAACTGTTCGGTGAGGCGGGTGCGCGGCAAGGAGCAACTTGCATAACATCAAAGTGTACTCGCTCCTTGCCGCGCATCCCGCGGACCATCAATTTATTCCATTCCTCTCTGCTTCACAACACTGCATTGACTTGAATACGACATAATTCGTCTAGTATTATACGTCATTGGTAGAATCGTAGAATGCTGAATGCTTATATCTTCTTCGTCTTCTTGAGCACCGACAAACGTTTCAGACAAAGCTCTGTGATTGGCTTAATGCAACTACGTCATTGCAATATGGCAGTGCGAACGTTTTAAATTATTCAACTTTAACTTTCATATTTCAGCAATAAAGATATAATTTATGGTATGATTTTATATTGTATTAAATATGATGTACGGTCAAGAATTTATTTTAATAAATATATATTAAAAAGCTCTACTTTTATCTGTTTGGGAGTTGGATATAATATTTTTCCGTTTATCGTACCTTTTTAATTTAGAGAAAATCAAATTTTATTCCATGATAAATTTGTTAGGTTAGGAACGTATCTGTCACAAATACTTTGATAACAGTGAATTTAACGTTAACCAGCACCAACGGTTTTTTCGTTTTTAAAATAATGTTTTGATTTTTTTATTCATTTTAAAGGAATGCTACGTCAATATTATTTAGCTAGAAATGTTAAAATCATTTCAAATAATTCTATTTTGCATTTTGCTACACCTTAGCGCTAGCCAATATATGCTATATTACGTGTGTTGTACGCATCCAAAAAAATCGTTTGTTAATAAAAAATCATGTATTAATTGGGGTCATTAATGTATGATTTTGTATACTTTAATAAAATCCATAAATGAACAATCAACGGAAAATGTAATTAACTAGTCACTTTACTTATTAACTTTCTATATGTTTCCGTAGTTAAACGTTAACAAGTAAAAAATTTCCCACTTTTATCCATAGTCATCATTTTCACATAATTAAGTTGAAAAGTAATAGTTAGCGAATGATTGGTTTCTGTTACTCATCTCTTACTTATAGTGGCTCTCGCCGTTCAAACAAGCGATTATTGACTTGATGAATTTGTGTATTGATGTCGTTGGAATTTGTATCGAAACTCATTTGAATAGAATTTCTTGGTATAATAACTAGTTGCTCATACAATCCCTATGGAAAATGGAGCAAAAGTATCAGTAATAGGCTTCTATGGAAAACACATTGGTGATTCAGCGTTTTATATTTTTTTATTCTGAAATCCGGACTCTCCTGAATTTGAATAGAATTGTTGTGTGCCCTCTGATACAATCTCTCCTACGTAAGAGTCTCCATAGCAACGGATCTAACGTTTAATTTAAGACATGTTTCGCGGAAAACCGATTTTCCCAAACGTCGATTTGGTTTATCACACAACACGCGTTCACAATTACTTTGTAACTTCCGGAAATCTACTCTCATATTTTTAGTCCTTAGTGAAATCCTCAACGCCAGAGGATGAAATTTTCTCTTAAATATATAAAGAGGATTGTTCAGGAATTCCCAATGTGCTTTTAACAGTTCGTAATTCTTTTAAACACTTACAATGATAATTTCCCTGGACTTGTTATATTACAACTTAAAACACTTGAAAAATTTAACAATAAGCACAGTTTTATACTGATAAAATTGCATCACTGAATGTGTTAATATTCTATTAATTTGATAAAATTGTTATTTAAGTATCAAATATGCTAATGACAGCGATTAATAATCGAGACATTAATCTCGCGTTAATTATCGAGATAAATCGCTTATTAATAAATTAGTTCCAAAACTTTTCCAGTGATCGTACCTTTTTAATTTGGAGAAAATCTATTTTTTTTCCATGACAAATATGTTAGGTTACTAATATTTGATGCTACTGAATATCTTCATCAGAACAGTTATTTTAGCGGTAATTTTATTCCACGAAAATAAATTCAAATTATAAATATTTATTTACTTATGGGGTGGCTAGCTCAGTGGTATGAAGTCGGTTTGTAGATCCTGAGAACCCTGGTTTGATTCTCACAGGCGACAAACAATTTTCATAATTTCAAAAGCAACCCTTGTGGCTCCTCCACCGCTAACATCTTTGGGGGCCGTGATTTGACGACTGGTAACCGCACTAGCAAATCTCGGTAAGAGATATATTTTGCGCGTGAAGTGCGGTTACCAGTCGTCAAATCACGGCCTCCAAAGATGTTAGTGGTGAAGGAGCAACAGGGGTAGCTTTTGAAATTATATTATATATTATAATATAGGGGATATTGCTATAAACATTTTATGGGTGCTTCACAATTGCCCCGGGAATTGCAACGCTATGGTAAGGACATATTTCACGGGAACGCTGTTAAACGGGTTTTATAGTCTACATAGCATAACATAGCATAGCATAGCATAACATAACATAAGAGATTTTTAATGTTCGAAGTGGGATTTAAGCCGGATTCAGAGTTTACATAATATACCATATCATATCATAGCATAACATAATGAAAATATAAATGCACATATATACATATAATGTTTCATAGTTTGTATAAGAATCATAACATAACATAACATAACTTAAGAAAACATAGAATATGGCCAATTTTTATTTCATATGGTTATGTTATGTAATCGATTACGTTCGAACGAATTCGTGTGTCATCGTTAGTTGTTTACACAATAACAATTTAGACAGCTGTCAAATTTGAAAAAAGCATTTTTGTTATAAAATGGGTGTAATATAAGCTGTATTCCATTTGCCATTTGATTCACTTTCGACCCGTGACTAAATGAACAGAATTAAGAAACTGATGCACTTATTAAGTTGAATTACTTCAAAGAAAATTAGTATCAGTAATTCTAGTATTGGAAATAAAGTGAGGGAAGTAATCCAGCGAAATAAATAAGTGATCTGTTCCAGTAAAAGTAAGTTAGATCTGATTCAAAAGGCAAAAGGAATACGCCTATAATTAATTTCAATTGTAGAAAAAAATGCATTAATAAATGATAAATTTCAATCAAATTTTAAAGATGTGAAAACAAAAAATAATGTATGGAATGCGATATTTTATATTTTAAATCAACTATTATGGAACATGATACCACGGTAATTATAATAATATAGTCGGTATTCATAATGATTCTACCGATTATGAACTACAGTCAAACCTGTCAAAATAGAATATAAGCAATACAATATCATAAAGTTGGCATTACATATACATAATTTTAACTATGACACCTAGAATGTTGCATGTGTTATGCTATGTTATGGTATATTATTATATGTTATGTTAATGTATACTCTGAATCTAGCTTTATAGTTTACATAGCATACCATAGCATAGCATAACATAAGAAATTTCTAAGGTTTTATAGTTGTTTTTTTTTTTGCATAAAAATTATTTCCAACTATATTCATAGTGTTAGATTATTGCCATATTCAGTGTTATTTTGAGTTACATTTTGATATTGCTCGAAAATGGATGATAGAGAAGTTATGATAGTAGCTGCTGTTAAAAAAAAATATGAAGAAACGAAGAAGATTAAAGATTAAAACCCGAATAATAAACAAAAATAGTTGAAATTTTTGACACTTATAAACAAACAATTGTCAGACAGATTCCGATAATGACCGAGAATTCCCGAAAAAACATAGCATAACATAAGAAATGAAATTTGATCATATCTTATGTTATGCTATATTATGTTTGGGGGCCGTGATTTGACGACTGGTAACCGTACTTCACGCGCAAAATATATCACTTACCGAGATCTGCTTCAGCAGAGTGCCACACCCAGTAATGGGTAGAAGGCGTGATGATATATTTATTTATTTATTTTATGTTAGTTATGCTATGTAAATTAACTATAAAGTGGTATATGGACTTGTTTGTATTTATATTTTCGTTGTTATGCTATGCTATGTAAACTATAAATCCAGCTTTAGATTCACAATAGAACGTTAAGGGGGTAGTTCGAGTGTCAAAATTCTTAATCTCTATATTTTTCTACTGTCATCTGTGCAATTTATCATGTAAATTTACGTTATAATATTGAATAATTTTTGACATAGAGACATAGTTTAGATACGCATGCGCAAAATGGCCCGGTAACGATAAGGATAAATCTTGGTTAACTTTACCGTTCTGCAAACTCTAAGCTTACTGTTCCCGTTCACTAGTTGTGTATCTAATCATAAATAAATAAATATTTTATCTTGTTTGCCCTTACCGTTCTCGTTTTCGTTACCGGTCCCGCACAATTGTGAAGCGGTTTAGCCATTTTGTATAATATATGAATATATACTATATTTATAAAGGAACTGAAAACTGTGTTTGATGCCAGAGAAATTATTCAGGATAATAACTATAATAATTTTAATAAAGTGACAAACTTCACTGAGACAGAAGCGATCTTCTAGAACATAAAAATTACTGAATAGTAGAAATAAATATGCATATGTTATGTACGTCGAAGAAAGAAGATGATTGACAAGTGAAGATTTGTTGTGTGATAAATGATTTCGAGTGTAATAAATAAATGAGTTTATATGGAGCGATCTATGAATATAAAAGTGAGGGTGGTGTGTTTGGATGATAATGTTTGACAAGGGCTGATTATTTGATTAATGTAATGAGTGAATATTTTATGAGTGATTTTAGGGTTCGTGCTACCCTATTTGTTGGGATTTGGCGTGAAGATATGTATGTAGTATGTATTTATTTTCACATGTTTTTTGCTATATTTTTTACGAATATAATTAGAAGTTTTCCTAATTCGAAGATTTTTTTTCTGTCACTGGAAATTCGAGTTAGGGAAGTTCCACTGTATATATATATATATATATATATATATATATATATATATATATATATATATATATATATATATATATATATATTATACTCCATTCCCTGTATGAAAACGATGACGTCATATGTGGACGAGGTTATCATAGATACGATGAAATATAGCTATCTTTTTTTAATAATATTATTCCTACCTATGCGAATGACATAACGTATGTCTTAATAAGTTAAGACACACGTTTCACGTTTTTTCGCGTTCTATATTTATTATTTTAATGAAAACGTATGACAGTTCTTACTAATACGAAAATTTATATTTACTTTGTTCACATTTGTTTATAAAATAAAAATAGAGACCTATGGTCAAGATTTTGTTATTTTCTCGCCTGTCATTTCTAAGTTTGTGACATTTTTTATACATAAATACAGACTGAGAAATGAGAAATGGCTAGAAAAAATTTGGATAATCAAATGCAGAAATGCGTTTGTCATCTTCATGGTTATTTTGCGCTGGAGTTAGAGAATCGAGGATCTTTAATTAATTTAACTGTAGTACAAGAGGTAATGTGCATTGTATTTTGTATTTTCAAATAGTATTTATTTATAAATAATAATAATACAAATAAAAATTTATATTCCTTTGAGTTTTATTCTACAAAACTACAAATTTCAATAAGGTAGGTAATATTTTTCGTGCGTTAAGATAAATTCATATTTGATTTTTATTTAATATATGAAGAATTTGGTTTAATTATAAACTAATTAAATTTTATATAGTAATAAATATTTTAATCTGACATTTAAATTTTAGGTTATGTTTTAAAAATGTCAATCCAATACCAATGTAAACGTTTTAAGTACAAAATCTTGAATCACATGGATACCGAATGTGACGTAATCGTTTTCATACAGGGAATGGAGTTTTTGTTTTATACAAATGTATTAATATATTGTTCTTTTATTGTATTAACTTCGTTTTTATCATACAAAGAAATTTAATATCAGTTCATTAAAGTTAAACAGATATAATGTACAAAAAGCAATTTTTATTTTATATATTTTATAAATTATATTAAACTCATGTAGGGTATATCTCTATGCAGAGTTCATGCCCACCATACTTCGTTCCCCTCCCACAAAGTAACAGTTAAAGTTACCTGTATTACATTCTTTCCTTTGTGCATTTTACCAATTATTTGACGTTTCTGAAAATATATCCTTCCAATTTTCAGTGCTGATGATACTCTTATAACATATCGATTGCATTAAGAGGATTGTTCAATTGTTCAAGGTATTTGTATTTCTTTCAAATATTTTTATAGAAAATAATTCTTTTTCTCTTACGATTTTCTTTTCTGTTCTGACGAAAAAATATCTCTAAAATGTATAAAGAGAATTGTTGAGCAATATTCATTTGAAACCAGTGTTGGATTTAGGGTGGGGCTTCAGAGGCATTTGCCCCGGGCACAATATTAAAAGATCGATATTGACCACTATTGTCCACTATAATCAGGGGTGAGGTTCAACCAAGTTCTGTACATCCGCTTAGACTAGTTTATAACCAGCAGCTTACAGTAAACAATGGTCAAACAGCCACTAGACAACCGCGGTCGATAACTGTAATGTTAGTTTTTAAATTAGTTTTTTCTTTAGTTTAGAATTTAATTTATTCACTTATTATTTATTTATTATTATTTATGGGGTAGTTAACTGAGTGATAACGTAAGTTTATATTAACATTAATATTACCTCTGTGGTTCTCCCTTTGGGAGCACTACTGGATTTTTTATTTAGGATTTTTAAAGTCCAACGTATACACTGGCAACATTTTAAATATAAAAGAATTTAAATTTTTGATTCAAAACGTATCTCGAAGTAATAAAGCTATCTAAATATCTAATATTATGAATGAATTTTATAACTGATTAGGAATTAGGGTTTTCTTCGGCAATGATTGGAGAGATTTTTGAAATTGTATTTTAATTATTATTCTTATAATGGTTTCATTCAAATATTTTGCTTCCTATAGCTGCATTCCATTTTCCACTTGGGTCACTTAAATTAGTTCAGATAAATTTGACACATGACTAAATGAATTGAATTCGGCAAACATATGAACTTATTTGGATGAATTACTTCAAAGTAAATTAGAACCTATCATTCTAGTACTAGACAGAAGGTCAGCGAAGTAATCCAGCGAAATACATAAGTGATCTGGTTCAGTAAATGTAAGTTAGATCAGACACAAATGACAAATGGAATACGCTTTATATTTCAATATAAAATTAACGCTCAGATACATTAGGCGTATTCCATTTGCCATTTGGATCAGATCTAACTTACATTTACTAAACCAGATCACTTATTTATTTCGTTAGATTACTTCGCTGACTGTATTTCCAATACTAGCATTACTGATACTAATTTACTTTGAAGTAATTCACCCCAATAAGTGCATCAGTATACTTAATTCAGTTCATTTAGTCAGGTGTCGAATTTCTCTGAACTGATTTAAGTGAACCAAGTGGCAAATGGAATACAGCTTATGGTGTCAAATTCGTAACCATGGATATGGCAAAGTCCATGTTTCACGTTAAAATAAACTTGCGGTATAGGTATAACATCACTATATCCTATATAACCTTTGAAACATTTACTGAACATTTATTCATCAGATTCATCTCGTAATCAATTTTCGCCAGATATTCTTATCCTAATACACCACTTTCACTTCACTGCGGTTTATAATCCCTTTCATACAAACTCTTCTATTTTTTACTTTCGAAAGTTTTCGTTCACATAACCAACCTTCAATCTTATTCATTCATTTATTTATTCCTAGGCCGTCCATACAATCTCTCATCCTCAATTTCACCAAACAGTGATTTTTGGTCTTACATAGAGTGTTTAATTGCAATTGTATGGAATTCACTTTCAAAAACAAGCGCAAGACGACACTCCCTTCCTTTCTTATCTATTTGATTCGTTTTCAGTTCTTATATAGTGTATCTAACTACAATTGTGCGGAATTTACTTTCAAAAACAAGCGCAGGTCGACACTTCCAACCGTTCTTATCTTTTTCTTTCTATTTTCAGTTCTTACTATTGAGTAACTAAATGCAATTATATGGAATTTTACTTACAAATACAAGCACAGGATGTCGCTCTCTTCTTTTCTAATCTTAGTAGATTAATTGTTAGAGAAATGAGCGTGAGAAATTTGAGATGCAGTGAGTAGGTATATGTAACGTTAGTCGAAGAACGATTTTTGAAATGTGAAAAGAACCTATCAAATTGAACTTGTTCTGCTGAACCTTTACTGAATGTCAAAATAATTTTGTTGTGTTGTGTAATTTGGGATTTTGAGAAAATATCAACGATATCCTAGGTTACGGAAAATGTATTTATATCAAAATAAGAAAAATTCAAAAAAATAGGTATCTGTCATCATCATTTTCTTTCTTGAAGGAAACTAAAAGTGCAACTTCTTCGTTAATAGCAGGCACAGCTTCTTTTTCATTACAAGCGATATTGTGTACTACAGTTGTAGCTGCAACATATCTTCCAGTACTTAATTTTAGCCTAATACCAATTGCATGTACACTGTACAGGGAACCTACGTTTCCATACTCCGTACTGCCTCTCCACAGTATTTCTAGTCCTAATATGGAGCTCGTTGTATAAATTTTCAGCAGAACTTTTTGGATTTAATAGCCGAGTTAGTAAAATATTTATTTTATACCCATTATCGCCCAACAATAATTAAATTTCCATTTGGCCATGATCAAATAAAAATTTGTAACATCTTCATCTAAAAATTCGATTTTGATAAAATTATAAATTATTTGTGACAGGTAAACGTCAATAAATACAGTGAAACAGTCGTTTAATTTATTATGATAACAATGTAGGCGATGGTTGAACTTGACTTAAACCAAGTAAAATGGCGGTTCAGGTTCAAGACAAATTTGAACTGAGTTTAAGGTTTAAACTGCACTGAAAAACACTTTGAACCTTGAACTTGAACTTGAACAGATGTTTGAGTTTAAACCGGCACTGAAAAACCGGGCATCAGTTGTTTATATGATGAATGATTTTAAGGTGATGAGTAAATGAGCTTATATTGAGGGAGCTATGAATGTGTTTAAAGCGAGGGTGATGAGTTAGGATGAGAATGTTTGACGAGGACTGATTATTTGATGAATCTGGTAGTATATGTTTTATGAATGAGTCTAGAGTTCGTGCTACCCTATTTTATGGGATATAACGTGATCTTATGTACGTAAGTTTGTCCATTTCACCTTAGAAAATAGCGTTGAATAAGATAGGGCGATGATTTCTTTGCATCTGATTGATCGAAAATTATAGCAGGCATGTTTGTCAGAACAATAACCATAACCTATTTAAAATAATAATAATAATAATAATATAACGTGTATTCTAATTCAAAGTGGACCGAGAATAATGGTGTATAATGTTTATAAACGACGTTTTACTACTTGTGGAAATTTTGTATCGTAATGTGTATTACATATCTCGCCAAATATGGAACAAAAGAATTGCTACGTATAAAACTGGCTACGTCCGCAGTGCCATCTGCTATTTTCTAAGGTAAAATGGAATATAGATCCGGTCCTGAATAGCATATTTAATGTGTTCACCTAACTCTACTGTAAAATAAAAGTACATTAGTAAAATAATAAAACAAAAAAATTATAGAACGCCTTTAGTAATGCTCTCGTAATTCTTGCACCTGATGCAAAAAACTTAAGTCCTGCACTGAGTACCTTTATAGTTAGCTATTCTCTGTGAGACATTAGGGCAAATAATAGTCGAATGAAGTAACAAAACGTACTAAATTATCATTCCAACTTATGAATTTAAATGAAGAATAACGCAAGCTAATTACGGGATAATATAACCTAAATAACACAACAACACATCACAGAACTCTTTCATTTTACATCACACGGCTCATATCCGTGGAATCTAATTTAAGTTAGCGGTATACTCACAGTATGCGCGTTCTATACACGACATTTTGTAAATTTTACACGAACATAATTAACAAAACAATAACAAAGTTAAACTTGTTTCACATAGCGTTAAAATTTTACAAACTTGTTCATAAAAATGACACTAAACTTGTGTAAACTTGAGTATTAATTACGCAAACAGGTTTTGAAATTTCATTTCAAAATGTCACTATTATTTATATACACTGTTTCCCATCATTCCTCAGTGGAACATATAGGGACCAGGCACACCGAGCCGCAGTTTTTACACTGCCGTACTGCTGGTTTTCATAGTCGATGTTACATTATTTTAGGTGTATGAGTGACTAGCTCATAGCGCCCGAGCGTGATCATACATGTAACTGTATTTTTATATTTAACGACAAATCACACATTGTCGTCAGGCGGATCCGAACTGACGTTCCAATGGTCGGATGACGTCAGCATGTTAGGACATGTACATTAACACGCTCGGCCATCGCGCCGGTCCTATTATTTATAGTGTTTGTAAATAGTTTACTTTGATGTAAAGCATATACTCTGTAAATTAAAATTATTGTAAGTGGCATAAATAAAGTACTATACTTGTTGAAAATAAATGCAATTTTTAACATCTCTTCTAGTAAATAAATAAAATGTTTTTACTAATTAGTATTTAAGGCAGTTGTGCTAACAAGCAATCCAGCAAAATAAATAAATGATCTGGTTCAGTAAATGGGGTGCCGGAAAGTTCACCGAATACAATTCATCGAAAAAGAATTCACCGAAGTAATAATTCACCGAACAAACAATTCACCGAAATACAATTACCTAATCGAAAAACATATTCATCGAAATGATAATTAAATTGTAGTATTGTTAATGTTCCTTAGAACTGGTAGAAAAGTGCAGGTATTTAGAAAAGGATACTTACCGTAAATTCCGAATCTTTTGAATATTATCCATTACGTTAAATATCGTTAATTATTGCAGGGTTAATGTAATTATTATTGAATCGGCTAAAATTTGTTTAAGCTGGGACAATTTCTATTGACATTACTGCACTCGCGCATGTATACTAATAATAGCATCGCTGCCAATATGTTATTAGGATTTATTCAAATAGAGCAGTACGTGTGCGGCCAAGACGGCGCACCGATGCGTAAAAAGTACAGAGACTGTGCTATGAGGACAGAGCATTTAGTTCCAAATTACAACAAGAATAACATACATGAGTATTTACGAGACATAGCAAATAATTTATGTTAATAATGTAAAACATATAGTTTTATAAAAATTAAATGAGACATGACAAAGGAATCAATTTTCTATTTTTAAATATGCCTGCATTTTGCTGCCATTCATAAGCCTGGATAAAGTGTAAAGGAAAATTAATTAGCATTTCGGTGAACTGTCTTTCGGTGAATTGCATTCGGTGAATTGTTTTCTGTGAATTTTCCTAAATCCCAGTAAATGTAACTTAGATTTGATCCAAATGGCAAATGGAATTCGCCTTATATTACTTCGCTTACTTTGTTTCCAATACTAGATTTACTGATTCGGATTTCGGATTGCATCAATACGAGATGCTGAGTATAACTTATATACAAATAAAATAAATAAATATATCATTACGCCTTCTACCCATTACTGGGTGTGGCACTCTGCTGAAGCAGATTTCGGTAAGTGATATATTTTGCGCGTGAAGTGCGGTTACCAGTCGTCAAATCACGGCCCCCAAACATGTTAGTGGTGGAGGAGCCACAGGGATAGCTTTTTCAAATCATGAAAATTTGTCGCCAGTGGGAATCGAACCAGGGACCTCAGGATCCACAGGCCGACTTCATACCACTGAGCTAGCCATCCCATATATAACTTATATACATTATATGAATAGACCCTCGCAAAGTACTACAGGTATATTAACAGTTAATTTCCCTAAAATCATCGCCACGTGCCACCAAAATATTCCCTCCGGAGCTCGATAGACGACATCCTAATTAAGTATTCGTCAGTGCAGCCAAATGTATCACACCACATCTCTTCCCCCTACCCTTGTAATATATCACTCCTAGAAGCGATATACCACATGTTACGTCACATGATCATTACATACCATCTTCAGACCGGATGTTAACTAAGGGATGACGGGACAAGGGTTATCAGGGCACTCAGAGTGACCCAGTTCCTGACCACACCATATATTCGATATGTGGAGCGAGGAATGAAGAAACAAGACTCTGCTCCGGTTCAATTTAATATTCTCATTCAATATTTATAGTTTCTGATGAATGTTGTTTATACAGATATTTTCAGTAATGGCGAATTATACAATTGACGTCACATCGGAGAAAGATGGAAGGAAATCAAAAGAAAGAGACCCTATCGCACTAGTGAGATAATTAGTTGACAGACCACGATTAACTACAGCATACATTTAACATATGATGCAGATTAAGGTAGTACTAGCGTAAAAATTTTTTTGCAGATCTGAATGAAATTTGGCGCACGTAAATATTGGATAGTCATACGCATCCTATTAAAACATGAAACACATTCATCGTTTGTGAACAAATATATTCGCTTGTAAAGTTGAGTTCTTATACACGAAGCTTATGGCGATCATCACTCAGAATCGCACATATTTGGTTTGTGTACCTCTAAAATTTTGCAGTTTCATTTGAAAAACTAGTATAATGTTCTAGAACTATCCATGTATATTGTATCAGAAGGAGAAAGTTTTTTATCGTTTAGTAATGGATATATAGCCATGCAAAGCCTTGTTTTTAACGAAAAATTAAGAATCCCAATTTATAATGGCAACACCACACGGTGGTATGGTATTTGAAAATTCACTATACAAACAACCTGTTAACAATCTATGATATTCAAATCATAATAGGTATAAAACACTTATTTTATTCCATTTTTATATTTTTTTGAGAGTCAGTTTCGCCACTCGATAACCGATGGCGCCACCGTCACACTAGTACTACAAATGGCGTATAATATGTTTTGTCTGAGAGTACTACCATAAATGGCCTGGTGTGTCAACTAGCTCTCTCACTAATGCAAGATATCTCTTTCTGTGTTGTTCCCTTCCATCTATGCCGGGCGTGACGTAAGAATTATAAATGTATAACTCGCCATTGGAAAATGGATGTAGGTAATAGCATATTTTCAAAGGTTAAGTTAAGTTTATTAAATAGTTTTGTAAATTGTTCACATGATTTAAGCAACTAAAAGTGATATTAAAATAAGTAGGAAATATCTTGTTTACTTGGATGAAAACGTGACAAAAAAACTGTCTGTAGAGGTATTTTAATCTCTTTATAATGTAGACAAAACATTCTAGACATTTAAGCATGTAGACTGCTGACTGCTGGTATAGTTCGGTGCATCAAAACCCGAGGGATCGTAATAAAATGATTAAAAGTTCCTCAATTACGTCCACAAAGAAACATAAAATGTTACTAGCTATAAATCAAAATGTACAGTCATTGCCAAGAAAGAATGCCAAAGGGGTAAAGGAGAGTAATCCACTCAATATTTTTGTTATTTGCAATTTGTACAATTTGCCACTCTCGGTTGAAGTATTTTAATTCTTCTTCTTGAGTTTTCGCTAATAAATTTAACTTTAGTGCTTTAGTTTGTGCTTTATTATCGCACATCTATATAACATTTGCAAAAATATCCCCGCGCTCCACTACGAATAGTATTGTCCTGTGCAGATGTCATTTTGGTACAACCATGTAGCGGCTTCTCGCCGTTTGCAAAAGAAGTGGGGATACAGTGGTAAAACTGTACTCTCGACAGAATGTCACTGTGAAATTGTATTCATTCCACTGGTCTATTGCAGTTGGTATTGGTTGGCAGAGCGGTTTATGTATTACGTATAATCCTGCAAGCATTGTATTTCACAGATTGGCATTCTTTTGTGTCCATGACAGTACTACTACAAATTATGAATATGTAACAATATTAAAATAAATTTGTAACCATATATTTTTTTTTAATTTTACAGCAATATCTTACATAACGCATCTCTTTTACATATGGGGAAGATATGAAATACTAACAGGATGCTCTAATATGAATTAATTTTTCCAGTAATTTTATGCTTAAAATTATTTTCCAATTTGTTTTTTGCAAATGACATGGTAAACTTGTAATTTTTTTGACATTTCTCCGAACCAATGAAATGCTCCATTGTATGTCACATGTCTGCGTTTTAACTAATCCTGTCATTATTATACTGAGAATAAAGCTCTTGTGATTATTCCCGAGAATAATCTATGTAACTTTTATTTTTGTTGACAAATGATAGGTAGTTGTCAAATAATTATTTAAAACTGTCGACGCGTCAAGTAAAATGTGTGAAAAAATCGATTTAGTTACATTTCAGATACAGAAATACATCAACAAATTTTGGAAACAACTTCCAATAATATATTAATAAGGAATCAATCGATATGGACCCAGTTCAAAATCTTTTAAGTTGGATGAATCGACCTCAACAGCTAAGTCAAAAAATAATCTAATTAAATATAACTTGAGTGTTCGATAAATTAGAAAATAATTCTCCAGTATCTTACAACTTGTTGCCATTTGGCAATAGCCACTGACTACAGGCCTTCGTGACTATTGCCTGGCAACAAGTTTTTGAAAGATCTGTCAAATTATTTTCAATTTATTCTCACTCTCTTGTTATATTATTACTGATAAAAGGCTAATAAGTAATATTTACGTAATCTGTAGTTATTTAATATATAATTCAAATTTTCCGGTTGCCATCTAGTAAGTAAAGTAGAATTTAATAATTTGTTATGTAACATGGTATAGCTTTACAGTTTGACGTTTATCACGTGATCACTACAACTGCTCATTTGAATGTCAAACAAAATATGCAAACATGTTTGAGACTGAACACGTAAGAATAGACATATTTTACGTTAAATTCATTTCTTTACTTAAAATAGACCATAAAAAGATAAGATATATGCATTAACCAAACATCCAAACATGTGTTGACTGAATAACAAATGATGATATCTGCGGGAAGAAGTGCTGAAAGAGAAAGCAGTTGATCGATTCGGCAGTGGACTATCACCTCGCTCGTTGTACAAATTTGTTGTTTCACACAAAATTTGGTAGAAAGGGTCTGCTGTATGTGACGTCAAAATTATAAGTCCTCATTAGTAATTTAATGACATGTTGAATTAAAATTTTTCGTATAATCCAACCTTGAGCATTGAAAGTACTTTGACAAACATACAGCAATTTACGGTATAAGCGTTGAAAGGTTCTTTTGTTGTTTTATATTTGAGCAGCTTTTCATCGTTTTAATGCGATCCCTCGGGTTTTGGTGCACACAACCATATATTATTTTCGATATAATTTATTATACAGTTCATCTTACAATAATTTTTAATTTATTTGTGTTTACATTTTTAATTTTTTTGTTGCTTCAGCAGATGATGTTTTGTAATTTCCATTCGTTTGTTACTTGTACTTGTACAATCCAGACGGAATTCGTTCGATGAAGAGTATTCAGTTCACTCTTCGCGTTTCTTTGTGCGTTTTAAGCGTTTTTCCCTGATTCCCAAGGTATTGATCAATGAGGCTTTGAGAAATCTTTTCATCAGATATCTTTACAAGCTTCCAAGCTGACGACAGATTAATCAAATTAAATCTTTTCTAATTTCTTCGTAATAATTTGGTATCAAAGGAAAAAGATTTTAGATAGTATGTATAGTGAAGTTAATGTAACTACTAATGACTATAGGGATGAAGCTAAAGTGGAAGTAATTTAGATGGTTTCCTTAATTCATTCATGAACTAGTTCTTGTTGAGAATATGTCCCTTTAGTGAACTTTACTTTGCCACTAATTGCAAGAAATGTAATGCCGTGCAAGTTGTGAGTGGGATTGAGCCCAGCGAAGAGGGTAATTTGTTTGTTTGTGCCGTGTAGTATGTAGTAACGATGAGTAAAGCCAAGAATAAGGGAGTAGAAAAAGCGGTTTGGGTGACGTCGCGAGGAATCGCATTAGGCGTGCCTTTGTACTATAAACATTACAGCAAGTACGAGTGGTGTGTTCTGGTGGGGAGGGGGTGGCTCTCAACCTGTTGAGCCCCGGGGCGGTGACGGCGGCGGCGGCGCGACGCTGAAGGCAGGCGGCAGTGCGCCGCGGACCGCCGAGCAAGCAGCTGGGGGATAGAATCGTGAGTCGTAGCGTAGTAGAGTGTTATCACGTGTGGTGTTCGGCGCGGAGTGACCTTGGCGGCGGCGGCGTGATCGATATGCGGCGGTGACATGTCCGGTGGCGGTGGCGGCAGCAACATGACGCCCGCCGGCTGCTGGGTCGCTCACAAGAAGCTGGAGTCGTGGGCTCGTGCCGCCAAAGAGCGCGCCATCTCCGTTGCGTCCACTTCGCCCACGCACTCCAAGAACGGCAGCACCAGCACCGGCAGCAACAATTCTCTCGAGGTCGTTCTGTGTCGTCAACCACCACCATACACTTTATTTACTATACCAAATACACTCAAAATCCCACTATCTCTAAAGACTCTCTTTAATCAAACTTATTCAAGTTAAAAGTCTCTATCACTCCAAACAATTTTGAAACTATAAAAAAGGAAATATTAATGCTTATGTTAAAATCGATGCAGGTATAAAAACCGTGAACATTTTATAAAATTTCAATACATCAACAAGTATTATGGAACGCATTTTTAAGAAAATAGAGAAAATTATTAATAATAAATTGTGTATAAATTTCAGTACATTATTATTTATTTTATATACTTCGGATAAAATGGTTTTGTACTATAATGATTGCATTTTTGCAAGACGTTTAACTAAATCAATTTCACAATTTAGGCCAAATTTCATTATGATTTTAACTTGGAGAAGATGACTATACTTTTGCACAATTGTTTCTTTCTTTCTTTTAATAAATATCCACCCCAAATTTACCTCCCATATATGTATCCCAAATTCAACATAAATTAGAATTCAAATAGTTATACTTGTAGTAAGTAGTAAATAATAATATACTTCTTACTTCATTTTTATATTCACATTTCTCATATCTAAATGGTATATATTAATTACATCTCCTCATTTCTGTGATAATATAAGATATGAACCACTCTACTTAATAAATTCAGTCACTTAGACTTCAGACATTTCAATATTAATTCATGCAAATCTACCAACACGAACATTTATGCCCATTTACTTACTATTGATGTGGTACGATAGAAACGTTATATTACATTCAATGAAAACACCTAAACCGAAACATAAAATATTCATAAATTAATTATTAAAACGGCATTTATTTACTGAATTTCATACCTTTCATATGTAAATTACTTCTATAAAAGTATTTTATACACAATTACACTAATGCAATAAACAGTTTTAATTGCAGAATTATATTTTCATATAATCAATATTACACCAATAAAGGTATATTTCCACTGTTCGCAATTTGAACTACATCTGTACGTATTATATTTTATTTTGTATAAATCTTTACAAATGTAGGAGCTTGATAAATTTGACTTGTACATTTTCCATTGTCAAAAGGTTCTAAATTATTTTAGAAAAAAAGTGAGAAAATATTATTTTCTATATATTTTTTTATTTACAGCATTTTTATATAAAATAAATTAGAAGTATTTGATAGCAGCAAGTATGCTATATTAAATGTATCAAGATATTTTGAAATTATGTTACAAATAATTAGAGTGGTGGTAAATCTTTTATTCCGGAATCTCGTCCAAGTTAATATGTGTTTGGAATTGTAAGTTAGTAATAGAGAGTGATCAGAAGAAACTACAGGTGATCAAAAGGAATTGTTATAGTTGGCAATACAATTCCAGAGAACTTTTTATTCCACAGTTGGCACAACGTCAGATAAAGGCGGAAATGCTATTTGACATTTCTAATAAATACAAATAGGTTATGTCAGGAGTCTGACAGATAATAGAATTTTGACTTTTTAAGCAATAGAAATACTTTAGAAATAAATGTAATAATAAATGTACTCAAATTTAAATTTTAAATGTCACTGTCAACAACAGGAAATGAATTTATGTATCAGGCTTACCAATTTCAAGTAGTTTTTTTTATTGCCAACTGTAACAATTCCTTTTGATCACTTTGTATTACAATTGGTAATAAAAAAAATCTGTTGAAATTGGTAAGATTGATACATAAATTTATTTCCTGTTGTTGATACTGACATTTGAAAATTTAAATTTGAATATATTTACAATTTTTCCGTACTCAGATCCTTTTATTTCGTAACATTCCTCACAGAGCAATAATCTAAAGTATTTCTATCACTCAAATCCTATCAACTGTTAGTCCTCAGACAACCTATTTGTATTTATTCTAAAAATGACATGCAAAATAGTATGTCCGCCTCTATTTGGCGTTGTGCAAACTGTGGAATAAAAAGATCTCCAGAATTGTATTACCAACTGACGCAGTACGATCATCGTATAAATCAAATTATTGCCTAAGATGAAAATGGCCATAAAGTTGCAACAGTATATTCAAATATGCTTATGTCTTATATTCTCATTTGTCTTACGAATATAATGTACTTTTTTTTTATTTTGCCTCATTTATTTCATTGAAATTTTGTAATTTCAATTGGAAAAAAATATCGTACTACATAAATAAGAAAAAATAGGAAAAAAATTTCCATCACTTGTCTCGTAATTCCACAGAGGTTTTTACAGGTCATCAACAAACGGCTGGTCAGTTCAGCTTTAACCATAGACGCGCGTTTCGTCCTTCCGGACTCATCAGTATGGTGCGATCATATATCCAACTAGATATGATCGCACCATACTGATGAGTCCGGAAGGACGAAACGCGCGTCTGTGGTTAAAGCTGAACTGACCAGCCGTTTGTTGATGACCTGAGAAGTTGATGCAAACGTGCTGTAAAAACCTCTGTGGAATTACGAGACAAGTGATGGAATTTTTTTTCCTATTTTTTCTTATTTATTAAGACTCAATTCCACATCGCAATAGACATTTTGTCTTTTGTTTTATCGTACTACAATCTAGGAATTTATATGACCTGTTGCCACGCTGCCGAATAAATTGTAATGTTTAAGGCCCGTAAAATGTCAAACTTTTATTTTTAGCTCACGTGTGTATAGGTAGTAATGTAGTAATTTTCGTGCTAATTACGTAGTTATAATACAAAATCTGAAAAGAAAGATGCTGATATTTTGATGATTTAAATTCTTAAGTTATACCTTATCTATCGTTTTAAATTTATCTCCTTATTATGTTTAGTAATAATTTTATGAAATATTTATCAGACGTCGAATATCCTTTCAAATTGTAATGAAAAATGATTTTAAAATATTTGAGGTTATCATTTTTATCATGGGGTAGGTGGCTCATTGATATCGAGTCGGTCTGTGGATTTGGAAACCCACATCTAGTTGGATATATGA
Source organism: Pterostichus madidus (assembly GCA_911728475.2). Taxonomy (NCBI): domain Eukaryota; kingdom Metazoa; phylum Arthropoda; class Insecta; order Coleoptera; family Carabidae; genus Pterostichus; species Pterostichus madidus. The sequence continues at coordinate 22,385,472 of OU452312.1, forward strand.
TCGCACCATACTGATGAGTCCGGAAGGACGAAACGCGCGTCTGTGGTTAAAGCTGAACTGACCAGCCGTTTGTTGATGACCTGAGAAGTTGATGCAAACGTGCTGTAAAAACCTCTATGGAATTACGAGACAAGTGATGGAATTTTTTTTCCTATTTTTTCTTATTTATTAAGACTCAATTCCACATCGCAATAGACATTTTGTCTTTTGTTTTATCGTACTACAATCTAGGAATTTATATGACCTGTTGCCACGCTGCCGAATAAATTGTAATGTTTAAGGCCCGTAAAATGTCAAACTTTTATTTTTAGCTCACGTGTGTATAGATAGTAATGTAGTAATTTTCGTGCTAATTACGTAGTTATAATACAAAATCTGAAAAGAAAGATGCTGATATTTTGATGATTTAAATTCTTAAGTTATACCTTATCTATCGTTTTAAATTTATCTCCTTATTATGTTTAGTAATAATTTTATGAAATATTTATCAGACGTCGAATATCCTTTCAAATTGTAATGAAAAATGATTTTAAAATATTTGAGGTTATCATTTTTATCATGGGGTAGGTGGCTCATTGATATCGAGTCGGTCTGTGGATTTGGAAACCCAGGTTTCATTCTCACAGCCGACAAACAATTTTCACATTAAAACTACCCCTATGGCTTCCTTTCTACTAACGTCCTTAGAAGCCATGATTTGACGTCTAGTAACCTCATTTCACGCGCAAAATATATCACTTACCGAGATCTGCAACAGCTAAGTGCCATATCCTGTAATGGGTAGAAGACGCGATGATATATTTATTTATTTATATTTTGAAATAACATTTAACGTGTGGCTACGTGTTAGTCCCAATCTTACAAAATCAAAAAAAATTCCAAAAACAGTTGAACAATAGCATTCATCACTAAACTGTTTTCAGTAATAATATAACAAGAGAGTGAGAATAAATTGAAAATTATTTGACAGATCTTTCGAAAACTTGTCACGAAAGCCCGTAGGGGCTATTGCCAAATGTCAACAAGTTTGAGAAAGATACTGGAGAATTATTTTTCTAATTTATTGAACTCTCGAGTTATATTTAATTAGATTATTTTTACTTTCTTATACGCAGTATAAGGAAATACCTATTGGAATCATGAAAAAAATCGTTGACGAGATTTTCGCGGAAATACGTGTTTTGAGGTCTACTGAATCCGTTTTGATCATTTTCTCAATGATGTCTGTGTGTGTGTGTGTGGATGGATGGATGGATGGATGGATGGATGGATGTGTGTCCGAGTGTGCAATATCTCATGAACGAGATAAGATTTGTTAACGAAACTTGGTAATTATAAGTTTCATGAAAATACGAAGAGCTGAGTTGATTTTAAATGAAATTGAAAAACCGGAAGAGGAAGTTTACTCGACACACAAAACAATAAATTCCATCTATTTCAAAAATGTAATCAGTTACGAAAAAAAGTTTCAAACAAAAAATGTTAGAAAAAATATTTGGAACATAAAATGTTATTTGCAATTTTCCTGTATATGCGCCTAATTTTGAGAAAAGCTAATTTTTATATTTAATAATATATTCGAATAATCATAGTAGCAATAGAAACAAAAAACAAAAACATGTTTCACATTTATATGTCAAATAATAATTGTCAAACGCAAGGAGCAAGTCATAAGTGTTCAATTCAGCGTTTTTGATATTAAATATGCTGTGTATAAGAAAGTCGTGTGGGGACCACACCAGATTTTTTTACTTAGATGTTAAGGTCGATTCATCTAACTTAAAAAAATTTGAACTAGGTTCATATCGATTGATTACTTATTAATGTATTCTTGGAAGTTGTTTCCAAAAATTTGTGTATTTCTGTATCTAAAATACAACTAAATCGATTTTTTTCACACATTTTACTTGACGCGTTGACAGTTTAAAATAATTATTTGACTACTACCTATCACAAAAAAGCATCTACCGAGATAATTCCCGGGAATAATCACAAGAGCTTTATTCTCAGTATAATAATGACAGGATTGGTTAAAACGCAGACACGTGACATACAATGAAGCATTTCATTGGTTTTGAGAAACGTCAAAAAATAATCAGTATAATAATTAACAAAGTGTGAACGCAAAATATTTAAAAAATCTTAAATTTCCCCTCTTCCATTTTTCTGAGCACGGAAGTTCCAGTTTGAATAGAAAATAATATGGCCACCAAAGAAATAACTCAATTACTATGAACAAAATTGTTTTCTTATTTCGTAAATATTTAATGTTAATACGCTAATAGTATACTTTATTTAAGCCGATAAAAGATACAATTAACTTAATAACCTAGTTCCATTATTGTCCTTTTCATAAAGTACATTTATTAACCGCTACATTCAACGAACATTCTCTGAATTACAAAAACCAGTTAATAAACAAGAACGAGCAATTCCCTTTTTATTTTCCCTGGAGTATTACTTGCAATAAAAGCAGAGAAAAAATATTCCATTCCAAATAAGAAATTTTAAAAATCAATCGCCTAATTCCATATTCACAAAACGTAAAAAAATCTAATATTAATATTAGCCGCCAAGGTAAAAAATTTAGACATGAAATCGTTTGAAAACCTGTATAAATTTCTCTAGAAGCTTCGCAACTTTCTGCATAACCGCAGGCGAATCTATAATTTCATGTTGTTAATTATTTCGCTCGAGTTACTTTTGCTAATTAGTCGCTAGGGGACTTTAAGTACTCAAGAAACAGGGTAAAATAGGTAGGTATAGTGTTGATCCCCATGCGTATTTTACTACAATGAATTGTCAGTTACATTACGAAATTGCACCACAGTTTCTGTGCAGTTTGGAATACTGTTATAAAATAATGAAATATATTCAGGCGGACTAAAATTTGTTTGCATAAAGAGAGTAATTCATCTAATGATATTTTTTAGTAAAAGTTTATTAAAAGAGTACTCATAGTGACCTAGTTTAATTTTCTGTAATGTTTCTAAAAAAAAAACTATGGGGTACTCTATTAAAGTCACAAAGTAGTAAATTAGTCATTTATATTATGACTAAACCAAAAAACTTCATCTAGAAACGATCAAAGTTTCAAAAATGTTATTAGTTTTTAAGATATTTAAGTTTTTAATGCCATTAACTCTGACGTTAGAGTATTGTGATCTCTCTTTAACCCTTTCTGTTGCACATCTAGTCCATTGGGAATTCTTTCTACTTTTTATATCTTCTGTCTTCGTCTAACTGACAGTTACTTTTGAGGTTATTATTTTGCTTACGTTGTTACCTCAGACAAAACATAATTAGAAGGATAACAACGGCGTTTGATGTGAAGCAGAAAGTGATGGAATAACTGGTGGGTGAGGCGGGTGCGCGGCAAGGAGCGAGTACAAGTTGATGTTATGCAGGTTGCATTTATGTTGATGACAGTTATCAGGCGCGAGCATTTTATTTATTTAAATACAAAAGTGCGGATACAAAACACTTAATATATCAAAAACTAACCTTTACTTTGATGTATGAAAAGTAAGTAATTGAATATAAAAATAACTACAGAAATGTTTGCAACTTGCATAACATCAAAGTGTACTCGCTCCTTGCCGCGCACCCACCTCACCCACAAGTTATTCTATCCCTTTCTGCTTCACAACACTGCATTGACTTGAATACGGCATAATTCGTCTAGTATTATACGTCATTGGTTGTTACATACGAAATTAATATGTATATTTTAAATACATATTGAATATATTATATATTTTTTTAATAACGGACATATCTAGAGTAAAAATGATTGTCAGAAATTGCGAAATTTAGGTTATATTTCACAAATAAGTGAGGGGAAAGACATGCTGAATGTTTTATATCAACAAATTGTACCAGTGGTAATTATATCTTTGACTAAGATAAGATTACAATTTATTTACTTTTCTTGCTGAAATAAATGAAATTTTTATACATTTTGAATTATTTGATATGGAAGATGTTTAAACTTCATTTACATATTTTCATAAAGATAAAACTAATTTTTATGTAACTGCAGTTAACCTTACTGTTTATGGTCCGCATATTTTTAAGTTCGACGTCACAAAATTAAAAAAAAAATCATTACGGCTTAATAAATACCAAATAAGGACAAGTTTTCCAGTCACCGATTTACTGTCAATTAAAGTTAATCATAATTAATTAATTATGGAAACTATGGCTACTCATTATTGATTAGTTTAATCGGGAATAAACAGGTGATTGAAATCTGGTCTTAAGACTTTTTAAAACTGTACATTGTATTCAAATTAGATGAAGTTTAAGAAAATAATAATTTTAAAGATAGTAAACACCCCATTTTGAGAAGAGACCACCTTAATCTTTCTGTGCTTAAGGACTTTGAGAGTCCTACCATTATAATTTTTTTTTTCTTAACTCGTCTTAAATTTGATGATTTTAATACTGTTTTAGTACTAAAAGTTACTATTATGCGTATTTCATTTGCCATTTGGATTAGATCTGACTTACATTTACTGAACCAGATCACTTATTTATTTCGCTGACTTTATTTTCAGATTTTAATATAGTTTGAAGTAATTAATCCCAATAAGTGCATCAGTTCGCTTAATTCCGTTTATTTATTCACTTGTCGATTTTATCTGAACTGATTTAAGGGAACCAAGTGGCAAATGGAATACAGCTAATATAAAAATGTAATTATTGCTAGGTTACACTTTGAACCTATGCATAAAAATTTAATACTATACTTAAAAGTAATAAATCCAAAATTACTTCGATTGCTATTTCTGCAACATTTGTTAGTGTACATAAAACTCATATGTCTGCAATATCTTCGAATTCAGAAATTTTTAAATAAATTAAAGAGAATATTGCCCCACGACTTTAAACAACCAATAGTGTTTCATTATTTGACCCCGTTATCATCAAATGAGTAAATTAATAAGTAATAATTACACTTGTGCAATTACAGCGGTAATTTTCTGTATAAAAATGTAATAGTTTTTATTTTTTATTTTTTTTTAGTTATCTAGCAACTAGGTTGTGTGACATAATGATCAAATTAATATATTTTTATAAGTATGACAAGATATTAATTTTGTAAAATATTTGATTGTTTTCGTGGGGCAATATTTTTACCGAATATAGCAATAAATTTTGAGTGTAAAATGCTGTATCCAGCCGTAAATTCACGCCCCCCAAAGATGTCAGTGGAAGGGAAGCCACATAGGTACTTTTAATGAGGTAAACATTGTTTGTCGGCTGTGGAAATCGAACCGGAATACTCTAATCTACAGACAAACTCGATACCACTGAATCACCTACCTCATCAATTACGTAATAAATCATTAGGGTTATCCAAATAATCGTAGTTAAATATAATTTAATATTTCCTTTATATTCTATAAAAAATGACTAGTTGTTATTCTATTTCAAATTTCAACTTATTCGCTAGGTGCAGAGTCATGGTGGGGACAGCCGAAACGACTGCAGCGATCGCGGTGGACAAAATAAGCATAAAATCATTCTCACGTTGTTGTGACCGCGACTGTCGAACATAGGATTTTAACATGTAAAATCATAATTTCGTAATTTTCTGCTTCACTAAATATTTTAAGCATTTTTATGCTCCAAATAAAAGTTTTAGGGCATAAAATTCTTCATCTAAACCATTAAACAAAATTAATTTTACATGCTGTATAACGGCACAAATTAGATTTGAAAATGACGAAAATTGCCTGAAAACATCGAATTGAAACAAAATTAATCAAATGTTTGACGTTTATGTAAATGTCAATTGATAGACATTTTGTTGGAAATTAACTGTCTTAGAGACGATACGGCAGATATTTTGGAAAAATTACTATTTTATGGAAAATTTAGTGACATTTTAGAAAAATTACTGTCTTTGAGACGATTTGCGAGATATTTTGGAAAAATAACTATTTGAAATAGAATTTGGGAAACATTTTAGGAAAATAACTGCGTTAGAGGTGATTTGAGAGACATTTTCTGAGTAAATGACGGTCTTAAAGACGATTTGAGAGACATTTTGTTGAATATTAACTGTCTTAGAGATGATTTGGGAGACATTTTGGAAAAATGACTATATTAAAGAAAATTTGGAGAAATTTTAGAAAAATTACTCTTCTAGATACGATTTGACATTTTCGGAGATATTTTGTTGGAAATTTACTGTCTTAGAGACGATTTGGAAGACGCTTTGGCAAAATGACTGTATTAGAAACGATTTGGGACACATTTTGAAAAAAAAAATTATTTTTAGAGATAATTTAGGAGACATTTTATTAATAAATGAACATCAAAGCAAAAATTTTACATGTTGTTTACAAGTTTTCTTGAGGTTGGCTTCGTCAAGTAACTGCCCAAGATCTATTTTCAAAAAATCATTCAAAAAATATACTATTTAATCCACAAAGTAATAAATATTATTTAAAACATTTACTTTGCTTTCCATATGAGAGGTATTTATTTCTGCTATGGTTGAGAACCTTGAAACAATGAGACAATGAAAGAGTACTGCAAAAATTGAAACATCTCATTTATTATTATTATTCGTCATTCATTCATAATCATTTACATCTCTTTTGCCCTTATAAAAATTATTAACCAGTTGCGAAATAAGAAATTCAAAAATAAGAAAAAAGTATCATTTTAATAAACAAAATTCTTAGATTTCTTCAGCATTTTGTGCGGCTTTTACAATATCACTTTATATATAAACTTAAATAATACATTTTGTAATATTTTCAGTTGTTAAAAATTGAAATTAAAAACATTTTCATTGTTTTAAATCTTGTTTTTATCAAAAATTAGACAAAATCTTGTATGAATCAACGGTTATAGAGCATGATTTAATGTGGCCGTCAGATGTCGTTGTCGTCGCGCACCCAGCCAATGCAATAAATAACATATTTTAAGAATTGTTTGTATCTTTATTTAATGACTTGTAACCGCAAATACAAAGCTTTTATACTAAAAGGATAATAATGGTGTCTATATATGTATATCTTTATTAAATGTTTTATTTTACTTATTGTCATTATAAATATATCACAAAATACATACAATATTTTATAGAATAAAGTGGTAAAAAAATATTTTGAATAAAAACATTTGTAACTTCGTAACGAATTGTACAAAATGAGCTGATGTTTGACTGTAGGAACACGAAAAAAATATCCATCTATTCCGAGGAAACAGGATGATGTATCAGCGGCTAAATTGCAGGCAATATAACACCTACGATGTGATCAATCAAACAAGATCGTTTCTTTCTTTCCACTTTGTTGTACTTCGCCGCGTTGCCGCCACAAAATCTATTCAATTATACGCGCATATGTCTACGAGCTTCATTCCATATTAATGGCCAACATTTCATGTGAATGACAGTTCTTAATAAATACTTTATTATTCATAGCGCGCGTGGATTATTGTAGACGTAGACAGCTATGACCCAATTTGATGTTTTGATGTTTTACCTCTTTAATTGCGAGTATTTCGTGATTAATTAAATTCAGTAATTCAAATGTTCGAGAATGTTTTTGTAGCATCCAAAGCGAAAGTAATAATAAATTCATGCGCTATTTATAACTAATACATTATTTAATAATACGAAGTTTATACACGAGGAGATTTATGTTGAAAATATATTATTACAAGCTGCAAAAATAAACAAATTATTACGGTATCACAACCATGTTATTTAATTTAATTTTAATGAATGAAATGTTTTTAATTAATAATTATTATATACATTATTATTTACTGTTTTTATACCCGTTTACATCTTCATATTACATTTTACTTCGAATTGTTTTATTTACTTAAGTCAGACATAAAATTTAAGTTTTTTTGGCGCAAACGAGTATTCGATAACTTATTAATCAAATTAATGTATACGAGGGTTGCCTTTTTTATTTCGGGATTGGGCAATCCTAGTGCTGCCATCTGACAACTGACGTTTCTATAGTAAAGTTTGACATTTTTAACAATGTACGTACTCAGAATGTCTTGACGTACGAACGCTATTTGTGTAGTTTACAGTAACTTGATAAATTCATGTCGGCCAAAAAATAGAATTAAATCGTAAACATTTTCCTGCGATTATTTTTTACAACTTTCGACGTGGATTAACTCCACAACAGTGCATCGATGAACTTAATTAGATTTTTAGCGATGAAGTACCATCAAGGACCAGTGTTTATCGATGGTTTACTGAATTCAATCGTGGCCGTAGTTTGCTCAATGACGAGTTTCGTGAAGGTCGTATGTACAAAGTCAGGCTCGTCGACTCAGTAGATTGTTCACCGGATCAGTCGTTTTATCGTTCCCATGTTTGTCCTTCAAAGTTCTCCTCTAGTTTTCAATCAATTTTACAGCTTAAAATCAACAAGTTTTTTCAATAAAGTACTCAAAATTGTATACTATATATTCAACTAATTGACGAGATTAATGGGTTGCAAAAAAAAACTAAAGAGCTCTTTAGTAAAGAATTATTTATCTAGCAACAGTATCAATATCAATTTTCTCAAAAACTTATTGAACCATTAATTGCTAATTAACCGATAAAACTTTCATGTAATCCAGCATAAGTTATGAAAATTTATGTCACTGGTTTAATTAAAAGAAGAAAACAAAACAAACTTATTAAAGATGTAATAACTGATTTCGTTTGTAAATTACCACTTTTTTAAATATCTACTAAAATTTACGATGTGAACTACATATACGAGGGCAGGGTGAAAAGTCCCTGAAAAATGAAACAAGAAATGATTTATTTGGTCAAAACATATTTTATTTCTCAACATAATCTCCTTGTAGCTCAATACACTTCGTCCAACGTTTTTCGAATTTTTCGATCCCTTCCAAATAATACGATTTTGGCAATCCTTCAAAATAGGCGTTTGTCTCAGCGATGACCTTATCGTTGGAGCCAAATCTCTTTCCGCCGAGCCATTTCTTCAAGTTTGGAAATAGATAAAAATCGCAGAGGGCCAAATCTGGAGAATATGGTGGATGACGAAACAATTCGTAGCGCAATTCATGCAATATTTGAACTTGTCACAAGGTCGCGCTTGTTGTCAACAGAGAGCAAATGCGGCACCCATCTGGCAGATAGCTTTCTCATATTCAAAAATTTATGCAAAATGTTCCGTACCCGTTCGATTGAGATGGTTATAGCCTCAGCACCCTCGTGCACTTTAATTCGCCGATCGTTCAATATCATACCATGGATTTTATCGACGATTTCTGGCGTTGTAATCTCAATTGGATGACCAGATCGTTCGGCGTCCAACGAAAATCAGTAAACCATTTGTGAATCGTTCCAATCGATGGTGAGAAGTCCCCATAATGTTTAACAAGCGATGCTTTGATTTCCGTAATGTTTTTTCCATGCAAGAAATAATGTTTAATCAAGACACGGAATTCACTTTTTCAAAAATCTTCAAGTTTGCTTGCTTTCGATGGGTGTCAAAACAGAACTGAATGACATATCAGTCTGAAAATTTTAATGCGTTCTAGTTAAAGATGGTACATCACAAATGTAACATGAGATTTGCGATTGTGGCGCCATCTGTTTTATTTTTCAGGGACTTTTCATCCTGCCCTCGTAATTAGAAAAAGTTATATCTGCTGTTCTTCGTTACAAAAACAAATGATCAGAATATTGAGATATTTTTGCATATCAGTTTGTGCAAAATTTTTTTCGATACTAGAATACGAATTGCATAGACCAAAGGGATTTATAAAAATCTGGTGTGGTCACCACACGACTTTCTTATACACAGCATATATAATATTTAGAATATATGTTATTAAACATGTAATTTAGTTTCTTTCCGAAAGAAGACATAGATAACTAGATAAAGCAAAAATTAAAATTTATGTTTTTTGTTTCTATTGCTACTATGATTATTGAAATATATTATTAAATATAAAAATTAGTTTTTCTCAAAATTAGACGCATATACAGAAAAATTGCAAATAACATTTTATGTTCCAAATATTTTTGCTAACATCTTTTATTTGAAACTTTTTTTCGTAACTGATTCCATTTTAAAAATAAATAGAATTTATTTGTGTGTCCAGTAAACTTCCGCTTCCGGCTATTCAATTTCATTCAAAATCAACGCAGCTCTTCGTATTTTCATTAAACTTATAATTACCAAGTTTCGTTAACAAATGTTATCTCGTTCATGAGATATTGCACACACAGACACACATCCATCCATCCATCCATACACAAACACAGCCATCATTGAGAAAATGATCAAAACGGATTCAGTGGACCTTAAAACACATATTTCCGCGAAAATCTCGTCAACGATTTTTTTCACGATTCCAATACTTCCTTATGTATAAGAAAGTAAAAATAAAATAATTATTTATGCAACTAATGTTAAAGTCTCACTTTACTGCAAGAGTGCAATAAAGACACAATTAACATGATTTGCATACATTATTTTTTCTGTGATGGAATTTTAAGTACTTATTCTAAACGTAAAAAAATATTTTGTATCGTAGCAAATATTTTATTATGTTTATACAGATATTACAAAATTATTTGACACCATGCTAGTTAAAAATTTAGAATTAAAATTTTACACTGTTGAAAAAAAAAACATAATTTAAATATTCTCAGAATCTGTAAACTTCTATGAAACATACGAACTGTATGGTTTGAATACATAAACGCACTAAACTGATATGTGTACTGAGAAATAAGTGGTGTTTTCCTGACCAACGAGGATTCAATAGAAAATTTATGATTTAACCACATTATGAGTACAATATGGGGTAGGTGTCTCAGTGGTATCGAATCGACCTATGGATCTCGAGAACCCTGGAGACCGATTCTAATTCGTAGCAACCAGCTGTAGCCACTGGCTTGACGTCATTTTTTGTTGCTACCGATAGTGTAGCCACCTTGCGGGTTAAAGTGTAACTCAGGTTTGACGTCATTATTCATTTTCTAGCGACTTACTGCTAGGGATGTTGCGACATTGTTGGTATAAGTTCTGTAAACCTACATTGCCCATTACTATTTTTCATTATAATGATTCTCTATTTGAGTTCCAAATGATATCACTTGAGAATCGTCGTAGCTTGCAGGCTTGCAATTTTCTATATAAACTTATTAATAATGCTATCGACGATTCTTATCTGCTATCATTATTATGTTTAAATGTACCACGAAACTGTAACACGAGGATAAAAGTTGCATTTGCTATTAAAACTGTGAAAACAAACTATGAGGCAAAGAGCCCTATAAGATATATGTGTAATATTTTTAATAAATTAGATAATCCAGGAAATAATATTGATATATTTAATGATAATCTACAGCAGTTTAAAAACAAATTATTTGAGTCTTTAATATTCGGTATAGAATAAGTGTAATTAATAGTTTACTTATGTCTTTCATTAATTTTTGTATGTATCTTTGTCTAATTGTGGTAACGTGTTTAAATACTTTTGTATTATTTATTCATATGCCCTCTGTAATTGGGACTCTGTCCTGTTGAGAGTTTAATAATAAATAAATAAATACCTCTAAAATATCGATACCAGTATCGAAAGAGTATTCAGAAGTAAAGTATCGATACTGGTATCGGAATCGGTATCAAATGAAAGTATCGATACTAGTATTGGTATCGAATGATTATTTTCATAAAATCTTGTAATTTTCTAAATACATTAGGTTTTTATATTAAATGTTGAATTTATACTATAAAAATTATATAGGTAACAAATTTCCATTTCTTATTCAATTGTATGATTTTTACCGGTCTTTCAACAGTTTGGCTAATAATTATTGGTTTGATATTAGATAAAAGTAAAACAATACCAAAATAAACTTTTATTATACAAAAAAAACTGTTTTTTCAACAGTATTATAATATTAAAATAATACCAAATATTTGTTATAATGTTTATCTACTATCTTTATTTAACTCTCACTGTCTCATTCTACTAGTTCTATCATTCGTCGAACACATGGCCATGTTTTATTAAAATAAAAAAAATACCAGCATAATATGAAATTTTCATGAATTTATTGCAAAATGACATTAGATTAAAAATAGTTTGCGATACTTTAGTATCGAAATAAAAGAAGTACTGATATGGGTAAAACATCGCAAGCAAAGTATCGAATACCAAAATAACTGGTATCGAAACGAAAGAATCGATACCGGTATCATATCAGTAGTATCACAACATCCCTACTTACTGCTAGCAACTGCTTTGAACCAGTCGCTAACTCAGTCGCTACGTCCTATTCGTATGTTTTGCAATACCGTGTTTTGAAAAGTTTGGTTATTTTAATAAATAATACTAAATATAGAAACATAAATACAATTTCAACCTACAAAGTGGACTTGTTAATAATAAACAATCACAAATAGCGGCAACAAGTTTTTCAAAAATACCGCACCAAATATATATTCTAATCTTTGTTACCAACAGTACAAAATAAATTTTCTAGAAATTTTACTAAATCGCTTGACGTCATCAAAAATACGTCATTCAACTAAATATTTGGTTGCTACGAATTAGAATCGGTCACTAAATTTAGTAATTCGGATTTAGTTTATTGTAATACACCTCAATAAGTGCACCATGTTGCTAAGTTCAATTAATTCAGTCATGTTGTCTAATTTATCTGAACTGATTTAAATGACCTAAGAGGCAAATGAAATACAGCTTATAAATCAATGCAACTCTCATTCTAGTTCCGAAAAAAAATTGCTCTAAGCAACGATCATTTACTATAGAACTGCACTAACTATAGTTTATTTTACATAATACACCTGTGTCAAAACAAGTACGAAACTATTCATAAATTATCTATATATTTTATAATTTATAAACAAATAATCATTGTCAAACAATAATTTCAAATATTATTTTCCCTGTAGAAATTGCACAGATTGATTTATTTTACTGAGCGAACATTCACTTCTAACAAGATATGTAACTGTTGAAGTATGAAATGTAGTATTAATTAATGCAAATTTTGCCTAAAACAAATATAAAAGCTTGCGTTTATGTTCTACGAACTTAGGATTTGTTTAAAATACAAGGGAAGTGAGCTTTGTCAAAAACACGATTCGGAATAATTTTAGCTAAAATTTAATATAACAGCTTGAGTGTGGGACCATGTGTTTTACTAGGCTGTTTGTTTATAGAAGTGAGAGCGGATTAACGGCATTATACACTTTAACACTAAAATATACATGTACTATTTTTTTTTTCAATACCCCAGTATTTAAAACGAATAAGCAATATAATTTTTTTAAATATGTTTTTTTCTCCCTTAAACCCTACCCTGGTTTGATTCCCACAACCGACAAACATTTTCACCACATTAAAATTACCGCTGTGACTTCCCCTCCACTAACATCTTTGAGCACCGTGATTTGACGGCTAGTAACCGCACTTACGCGCATAAATATATCACTTACTGAGATCTGCTAAGCAGAGTGTCACATCCAGTAATGGATAAATAGCTTGATGCTATAATTATTTATTTATTTAAAAACGGGACTAAAATACTACCGTTATTGTTAGCAACGGCAGCTTGGTAAATTTGCCTGATTTCATTAAAATTTTAAATTAAAATAAATTATTACAATCATAATCATATCGTCTAGAAACGAGATATTTCTTTGTTTTAGGTCAACAGAATACTATGAATTCGTGTAATATAATACTATTAATAATTTCTATCAATATCAAGTTTTAGTTAACTGAGAGATTTTAAAAGTTATAAAAGCATGCTTTTAATGGAGACAAAAAGATGTTTTTAAGTAACTAACTTTCAGTTCTTCATTTCTTATAAAAAATTGTAAGAGTATGGTATATTTTAAAAATGAACAAAAAAAATGGTTTATGATAAAGAAAACTTGAAGACCTGTAAGTTTTCTTAAACACTTTTTTCACTATCATCATTTAAAAATTAATATAAAACAATCGGACCATTCCGGTTCTATTTTTTTGAAAAAACAAAAATATCATTGACAGCCTACTAATTTGTAACTTTTGTATAAATTAACCGAAATCGTAGTACTTATATAATGGAATTATGAGTAAATCCATAAGTTTTATAGATCCTTAATCTGTAAATGATGAACAAAATCATAACGAAACTTTTTTTATTAAATATTTTCTACTTATCAACAACTATTGATGTAATTGTGTGCATTATTTACATATTTACGGGTCACTAAACATATACACTTACCGCAGAATTCCACTAATAGTTCTGAAGTTCCCAAAGGCGGCTCGAATAACGAAATAACAGCCTATAGTTAGAAATTCAGAGAGCAACCAGCTTCTCACTCAAGTACTACTGCCACATTCCTCACTTTCTTAGGAGCATTAAAACAATAAAAAATTCCGTGATAAAAATCAGTATCATTTGAAAAGTTCCGTTGGCGCCGAGAGCAGCGCGAACCGCTCGTAAAACTCACGAGAAGGCCGTGAAGGTTATACTTTATTAGCTACCTGTTCCACATCTGTTCGCTGCGTGCTGGGCTGGCTGGTTGTGGCTACACTGTGGCGCTATGCCCCACAGACATACCTGTTGCCCGGGATACCCAGCTCGAGGGTCTCTAATCACGCACTGTGATTTATAGTCGTTAGTGTGGATTTTGTGAAGAGCATGGTTATTGTTTCTGGCAGGGATATCCCTTGTATTTTAGTATTTCTGTATTATGGAGCAATATATCTAATGTGAAAACAGTGATGGATCCAAGAGGAGGATATAGGGGCCGTGGCTACCTCCTTCTGTATCTTCGATTTTACTTTTTTATATAAGTATTTCATTAGCATACATAAAATGCACAAAAACCACACCGAAAAGTAAAGCACAAAGTAAAACCTCGAAGGAAAAATTCAATGAATTTCTGCAATTGCATCACAAGTAAAAATTCTGATTTTTTTTTGTTGAATTAAATTTTGTTAGCCTCTGTTTATTATTACAAACAAAATAATTTCTTTCCATTTTTGAGGTTAGAAATAGTATATTATGAAACTAGTATATAAGTAAATCTTAAAAGCAAGTGTGATGAGTTTAAGAGCACGACACGAAGCGAAGATCTTTTAACGACACTAGTGCTTTAAAGGCACTCATACGTTAATTTTGATTATACCATATATCATAATCTGAAAAGCAGCATTTTTTTATTTTAAGTCATTTCATAATTTTGTGTGCGTGATTTGACGTAATATCGCTCAGGTTAGCATTTGTTGTTTACATTACTATGTGGATTGGTTGTTTTGTAACTTATTTTGATAATATGGGAGTTGCTCAGTGCTATCGAGTCAGTCTGTGGATTTGACAATCCGGGTTCGAGCCGACAAACAATTTTCACCACACTAAAAAAAAGTACCCCTGTGGTTCTTTCTCCACTAATATACTTGGAGTTTGGAGATCGTGATTTGACGGCTGTTAATCGAGCAAAATATATCCCCGAGATATGCTACGGCAGAGTGCCACACTCAGTAATAGGTAGAAGGCGTGATGATATTTATTTATTTATTTGTATGGATGAATTCAAAGAGCAACATGACATTATCGTTACTTAGCGTTAACCGCGATAGAGGACAAAATGCTTGCTGGTGATTGATGCAGACGACAGGTAGATTCACACTAGTACAAAGTTTTCTTCAAAAGAACAATATTTAATCAAGATAACTGCCAAATAAATAATTAAATATTGTAGTTAAAAGTATCATTTGACATTTTTAATTTATATGATTAATGTTAAATCAGTGCAAATGATCATTAATGAACTATTGTTTATTTATTTGTGAATTATCGACGACTAATTTTAATATATGAATTAAATCTGATAGTTAATGGCCAAAATATGTATCGATTAGATCACATCATAGAGGAAATGGAATTAACATTAATGGAGAACTATTCATATTTTGACCATTAAGCAGTAGAATGTTTTTATTTTTGACATGCATGTTTTTAATTAAAATATTGTTATTTACAGTTTGTAAATATATTACGCACACTTTTTTTAAATTTGATGTGTTATTTCCACTGATAATCAATAAAAAGCATTTTAAATTCTTATCAATTAACAAAAGTCTTAAAATATTTACTGCGCCCGGTATTAAGCAACCAACAATATACACTCGTTATGTTGGCCACTGTAAATCGGCCTTTCTATCGCTGCAAAGTTTCGGTGAACAAAGTTTTTAAATATTTACAATAAAAAGAGTAATAAAACTGTAATTAACTAATATTATATTAATACCCGATTTATCAATCGATTTTTAAGCTAATGGTAACTAATAGCAATATAAATTATATGTATTCTCCTATATTTAACAGACAAATAATTGTAACAGAAACATAACAGTTGAATAAAAATTGAGCATAAAATAAGTAATTTGTACTAAAAAGAACTTGTTTTATTAAAGGAACCTATTAACTATATACTTAAATTTATATCTAAAAGTTAAAAGATATATGAAACAAATACTAAAACTAACTACAACACAGAACTATATTTTATATAAATTATTAAAAAAAAAATATACTAGCAAACGCAAAATAAAAGAAATGTGACAGCAGTAATAAGCTTATGGAGACCAATGAAAATATAGCTTTGTCACAAGACCCAAATTTTATATATCATGAATATCCAAATACAGAGCAGGACGCCTGATCTTAGTAATTTGATAAACAGATAGAAATGGACTATTTTTTATAAAGACTAAATAAATATATCATCACGCCTTTTACCAATGACTGAGCAGTTCTCCGTAACTGATATATTTTGCGCGTAAAGTGAGGTTATCAGCCGTCAAATCACGGCCTCGAAAGATATTAATAGAGGAGCAGCTACAGGGATATTTTTAATGTGGAGAAAAGTTTGTTGGAAATCCCGCCCTCTGTGTGGAATTGAGTATCCGCAAAGCCTATAGTTTTATAAGTTGGAAGCCCCTAAAATTTTATAGTAATAAATAGAAAGGAACTTGAGTATTAAAAATACTTACTAAGTGCAAAACAATACATATAATTTAAAATTTAAAGATACTGCACTTGTTAAGGAGAATGGGAAAATAATAAATTATTATATAACAAGGGAGGATTAAATGCACTTTAGTCCTGTGGTATATATACTATTTTTCGCACTTCCAGTCATTTATTTAGAATTATTGATTTATTTTGATATTGTCTTGACATACAATTCACAATGAGAGCATTTTGAGGTTTATAATATACTTGTTGCTACAGTAATGCTTGTTTACCTGTCAATTTAATCCCCGCGAAATTAAATTAGAAATTTTATCCCTGTGGAATTAAAAGTAACACTCCACTCTTCGAAAAGGAAGAATAAAGTAGGT
This sequence comes from Pterostichus madidus, assembly GCA_911728475.2. Taxonomy (NCBI): domain Eukaryota; kingdom Metazoa; phylum Arthropoda; class Insecta; order Coleoptera; family Carabidae; genus Pterostichus; species Pterostichus madidus. Next base: position 22,402,872 of record OU452312.1, read on the forward strand.
CATTTACTCCCGAAAGGACGAAAAATTTATAAACATAACCAAACAAGGGACAGCCAAGAGAATTTAAAATAAAAGCATGCTTTAAAAAGGAAGATGCACTTATTGAAAGCAATTTTTATCTTTCTTGCCTTTAAGATTCCGTACACGATCTCTGACGTTTAGTATAAAACAAATTTCAAAATGTGATGCACAGGTTTATGAAAAAATAGTTTTGAAATTACAGTTATTACAGACAATATGAAATTGAGAAGAATGTTGTTAGAAGAAGGGATGTGAGTCAGTTGAGATGATTTGAACATGAAACTGTATACTGTAATACGAACAATTCTTGTCTGTTTGTTTATCTGCCAGTGTGTGTCAACAATTTCGAAATCTACTCTAACGATTTAGATTAAACTTGGTATTCTAATGTATTTTTGCCTCAAAAAACACTCTACCAAGGTTTCATACTCCGGAAAATGCATTTAATATGTCATGTTGAAAGAAAATTGGAGAGAAAATTCATGAAAATTAAGTTATTCAAAATATAGGCATGTGAGTACTTTAGAGCAATGTAATTTGACCCAAGAAATCGATTAAACAGAAAATATCACCAGCTGTTTCCAAAACATACCCCCTATTTTGTAACTTAATCGTTATCTGTTACTGATCGATAAGTTAATGACAACACCTATTTTCATGATTACTTCGTAAATTAATACCACTTCGACTTTCTGTGGCGAAAATAATTTATTCTGTACTTTTTACTTTAATTTTGTAACTTTGGATCTCGTATGAAACTGCCATTATAAAAAATATTATTTTTTACTATGAAACAATCATTGAGCTATCACAACATTCATTTTTATACAAGTAAGAAAAATGTTTAAAAATAACACAAAAATGCCAGTCTAAATTATTCTGGTCACAGAATATCATAATCATAATTTCAAAAGCTACCCCTGTGGCTCCTCCACCACTAACATCTTTGGAGGCCGTGATTTGACGATTGGTAACCGCACTTCACGCGCAAAATATATCACTTACCGAGATCTGCTTCGGCAGAGTGCCACACCCAGTAATGGGTAGAAGGCGTGATGATATATTTACAGAATATCAAAATTATAATAATCTATACAATAATCATGAAAAATAAAAGTTGTCATTAACTTATCGATCATTAACAGGTAATGATTCAGTTACAAAATAGGGTGGATAAACGAGAACTTGAAATAAAATTTAGGAGAACAGTTGTGTCTTATTTATTTTTTGGTACCTATTTTTCATTTCAAACTTCATAACTTGTTGCTGGTGAAATTGACCTACAAATAAATAAATGAATACAACTGAAAGTTTGTTGCGCGAATCATAAATTTTGAGTGAGAGAAATAAACGAGCTTGTATGAAAGGAATTATGAATGTGAATGAAGAATAGGAATAGGACAAATATTAATTGCAGGATGAATTTAATGTAGAAAAATATAAATATGCCACCCCATTTATTAGGACAAAATAAAATTACTGGGTGTGGCACTCTGCCGAAGCAGATCTCGGTAAGTGATATATTTATGCGCGTGAAGTGCGGTTACCAGCCGTCAAATCACGGCTCCCAAAGATGTTAGTGGTGGGAGAGCCACAGGGGTAATTTTAAATTGGTGAAAATGTTTTGTCGACTGTGGGGAGCGAACCAGGGTTCTTAGGATCCACAGTCCGACTTGATACCACTGAGCTATTACAAAGCTGGTGAAAAATAAGTCCATTGTATAGTAACGGAATATTTACTTTATTTTTGTGAGTTTTTGCTTTTACAACATCAGCTATTCCACTGACAGGACGAGTGTGATTGTTTAATATTTAGAGCTCTTTTATAGATTATGATGGGCTCCATTTACATGAAAGTAGAATTAAACCATTATACGCCACCTATAAAAAAATCAAATATATTTTTTTAAATTTCTCATCTCGTGCTTCAAATTAATTAAACATAACAGATGATTAAAAACATTTTAGAGTCATAATCTTGATTCACAAACAACATTGTTTTCATTAATATTTTAGAAAGAAAAATTCGGGCAAAGTCGAAATATGAACCCTGGACTCTTTGATTCTAGCAAAATGTGTTTCAAAGTAGACTGCGTAAGCCTCGAGTTGTCATTCCAACGTTCTTTTCATATTTTTTGTTACATTTTCTCAGAATAATAATTGGTTTAATCAGTTGATAAATATTTACTTAAAACATGGAAATAAAACTTTATTTTCAATTAATATTAAATTAAAAATTATTCAAATCATGTCTGAAATCTGATACGTAATATGAATCTTTTAGAAATTTTAGAGCATGCATAAGAAGAATTTTCATAATTAAATACATTCTTTGAGTTAATATGCAGTTTTATTAAGAATCAAGAGATTATTAAGATTCCGAATGTTAGGAATAAACAAGCTGAAAAGAATTACGAATGTAAATAAAGCGAAAGTGATGTATGAGGATAGGTATGTCTGGCGAAGATTGATTACTTAATGAATCTGTGTAACAGTTGAATGCGTACCTCTATATTTAGTATGTGTTTTGTAAGCATAAATTCTTTATCTTAGCGAAAATAATATTATTCAAGCAAAGAGTAAATGATCATTTGAAAAAAATCTGCTTTTGTTTTCTAATATTATGAGAATTGCATGGTTTAATCAGAATAAAAAAAGTGCAGGATCTTTTTTTCTATATTACACATAGGAGAATAGTGATTTATTATACAAGTGTTTTATTAGGTATATAAAACACGCAAGAAAAGTTTAAACACGAGACTGAAGATTTTATATATCAATAAAACACAAGTGTAATACAAAATTTTATCCATAATTATAGGTATAAGAAGATTGGTCGTAACGTTTAACGTTGATTCAGTTGTATATAGTTTCTCAAAATACGGTAGATCATGAAGTGGTTGCGAAGTAACAAGTTGTTTACAGTTATGGAATATAATACACTAGTGTTTTATAAGCCATATAATTCAATTGAAATCAGTGTAATTATGTCTTTATAATATATGAGTTGTGGATAATAGTTATTTATTATACATGTGTTCTATTAGGTATATAAAACACGCCAGAACAGTTTAAACACGAGATCGAAGGTGTATCGAAGAAGATTGGTCGTAACGTTTAACATTGATTCAGTTTATATAGTTTCTCAAAATACGGTAGATCATGAAGTGGTTGCTAAGTAGCTAAGTAACAAGTTATTTGCAGTGTTTTATGGAATATAGAACACAAGTGTTTTAAGAGCCATATAATTCAGCTGAAATCAGTGTAATTATGTCCTTATAATATATGAGTAATGGATAAACAATGATAAATTTTTACATGTTAATTTGCCATAAGAGGACTTATGATCGAAGTGGCGAAGGAAAAAAATGAATCAATTTTTATGTCGACGTATTAACATAAAATTAAATTATTTTGATTCACTGTTTTCCTTCGCCATTTCGATCATAAGTCATATTATGGCAAATTAGCATGTAAAAATTTTACATTGTTTCTTCTATGTGTAAATAAAAATAAAGACCCTGTATAAATTTCCACCGAAGGTGGAGATGTATCCACGAATTTAAACATTAAACAAACAAAACATGTATTTTAATATAAAGAAACCATGTATCCTATCAAAGCTAGATATGTATGTAGTTGATTTGAGTTGGCAATAGTGTGATATTATGTATATTTCAATGTAGAGATTATATTTTACATTTGCAGTTTCAAAATTGCACAAAATTCGATTATTAATTAGTGAAATAAACTCTTGTATTTCCTGTTTTCAATTTCATTGACAATCACATTCACATTTCAACATAATTATAGCTCAATGCATGACAGTAAATCACACAATCATGCACAGAGCTAGCTACGCGCGGCGTAAGGGGATGTTATCAATTTTTTGCGATTTACTAAAATTTTCCTCTGGGTGCGCATGCCTGGCAGGGACGGCCGCTGGTTGTAGAATCGCCTTGTCGGGGGTTGGGGGCGGCGTCCCGGTCGATACTTGAACGCACACCGACCGCCGCTACCAACCGAATCATCACTCTCATTGCACTGACCTTTGCGGGGTCACCAGTCAACACACCCGGCCACCCAACCCCTAAACAGCCTCTACAAGTGTACACCACCGCGAACAAATCATCTAACGAAAAGGCTACAAATTCTAGAATGTATTACAAAAGAGACACGAGACACGAACGAAGGAAAGGAAATGAAACTTATTTATTTCTTCTCAGAAATTTATAATTCTTTGAATCCTTTCTAAAAAGAGAACAATATTATTTTTAAAATTGTATTCAGTTATTGCCAGTTTTAATTTTCAAAAACTGTAAATTATATTAAATTGGTAAACTGCAATCATTCTAAATTTTATATCGATAAGTACAAATAAAGGGCTCCTGTACCATAATCGATACATAATGATAAAATCATAAAATATATACCGTGTATCCCACCTAAATGTTGACATAGGCAGTTAACATGTTAAATCAGTCTTTGTAAATAAAAAGTATCCGGCGAAAAATTATGGAACCAAATTTTATATCACAATATTGCCATGCCAATACCCTTAAATAATATTTAATACAGATTATTTAATTTTGATAACATAATTTAATGGGGGATTCAAGTGGTAGAGCTTTTTAATATATATTTATTAAAATAAACTCTTGACCGTACATCATATTTAATACAATATAAAATCATACCATAAATTATATCTTTATTGCTGAAATATGAAAGTTAAAGTTGAATAATTTAAAACGTTCGCACTGCCATATTGCAATGACGTAGTTGCATTAAGCCAATCACAGAGCTTTGTCTGAAACGTTTGTCGGTGCTCAAGAAGACGAAGAAGAAATAAGCATTCAGCATTCTACGATTCTACCAATGACGTATAATACTAGACGAATTATGCCGTATTCAAGTCAATGCAGTGTTGTAAAGCAGAGAGAAATGGAATAACTTGAGGGTCCGCCGGATGCGCGGCAAGGAGCGAGTACACTTTGATGTTATGCAAGTTGCTCCTTGCCGCGCACCCGCCTCACCAACCAGTTATTCTATCCCTTTCTGACTCACAACAAACGCCGATGTTATCCGTCTAGTTATGTTTTGTCTGAGGATTCTACTGACAACGACAAGTTACGTGTTATTTATCTCTGTCTTATCTGTCTCTCTTTAAGCTAAGATGCAACTTTAAATATTTTTATCATGCATTGTTTTGACGTAAAGTGCTTGCAATTTGTTTTAAATATTTGAATCTGTCACTGTCATCTGCCAGTGTCATTATTAATATTTTAATTTTTCTAACTGTTTCTGCCGAAATACTTAGATATTAGTCTTGTACGGCGCCCGCCATAATACATTCTAATAATATTTATGTTCTTCTGGAGTTTTAAAATATTCATGACAGTGACAGATTAAAATATTTAAAACAAATTGCAAACACTTTATGTCAGTAGCAATAAAATAGTAGGCGAAAAATTTGGAATTATTTTTATTAATTTCATTAAATGGAATAAACTGTATTAAATAAGATGTAGGAATACTGGCAGTTTTGTGATATAAAATTTGGTCCCATAATTTTTCGCCGGACATTTTTTATTTACACAGACTGATTTTACACACGGTATATTGAATTATGACTATTAGTGGGAAAAAAATTAGTTAAAAATAATATTATACTCCAGAGTTGTATGCGATTGAAAATATAGTGACATCACAAGTACTTTATTAAATTCATTGGCCCCTACTTAAAAAAAGTAGCTAAGCTACAGCTACAGCTATTCTTTAAAAAAGTAGCTGAGCTACGGCTATAAGCTATATTTTGTAAAATATAGCTAAGCTACAGCTAAAAGCTTTCGTTAAAGTACCTAGCTGTTAAATTTTAAAGCAACTTTTTTCAGTTATTGTGAATTAATTAAATTTGCCATTGTCATATGATCAGTTGATCAGTCTTTTGTTATAATGACTGTTAATTGACTATTATGTACATAAATATAAAAAATCGCAAATGGACAAATATATTGTTAATTTTTGATGCTATAATTTTTATTTATATCGGAATAAATTAACAGTCACATAAACAGTCACAGGCAGATTCATAAAGCTGGTTTTTTATTTCGTTTTTAACTCTATTTTCAAGGCATGAAACAAGTTTATTTTAACTTGAGTTAAAAAGAGTGTTAATTAGCAACAAATTTCATTCATTTCTTGAATCTGTCTTAATTTAAAACAGAGTTATAGATAATATTAAAAACGGTGTTAGCGCTAATCCGTTTTGTGAATCTGCCTGTCAATGTTTAGTTCATCTAATATTTAATACAAAAGTAGGATAGGTTAAGAACAAGTGAAAAATAAAATATGTTAATAGATTTTAAACTATACCATATAATAACTTCTTATCCTACAGTTTTAGAAAACAATCAAGAAGGTACAATTCAAATACAAAACAAAAATTAATAGATATTTCTTAATGAATAGTGGTACCTTTAAGCTACAAAAAGTAGCTTTGAGCTACAAAAAGTAGCTTTAAAAGTAATTTCAGTTGTTATAACAATATTTTTAAGCTAATAGAAAAAAACATAGTTAGCTACAAACTACAACTATATTTTTTCACATTTAGCTGAGCTGCAGTCACAGCTAAGGTAAATGTAGCTAAGCTAGTAGCTAAGCTACAAAAGTAGCTAGCTACTGCCCAGCTCGGGCCCCAAGTATTTTCGCACGGTTATAAAAGACAAAGTGGAGTAGAACGTAACTAACTATGACATCTCAGCACTGTTTTTTCAAACTGTCTGACGTTTGCTCGTATTCAGCACGTATATTTATTACAATTATTGAATTTTGTTTTTCAATATAGTAAGATTATTTTCTAATAAATAATTTGTATATTATTTGTACTTATTGAATCAAACAAGTTTAGTATCACTTAAAGACATTGAAAGATACTTGTGACGTTACAAGCACGTACAGAACTTCAAAAAATCATATCTCGCTTAAAGTAAAAAAGTGCTTTCACTAATTGTCATAATTTTTATGTATCTTTATTAAAAAAATAATTAAAAAATCGGTTATATGTCCCCCATTTTGTATATGTCATTCACAGTTTCAATACATCTTAAGAAAACAATGTGTTTCATTCAACTGATATTAAAAAAATGACGCATTATTAAATTATAATTAGAATATCTATTATTATTATAAAGTAATTTGCAGTGAAATTAATTGTATGCATTGTTTTCCTCTCACACATTGTTCTGTACTATTTCCTCAAGAGCTTTCATTGCGATCTGTTGTGCTACGGTACGTTATGTTACGTGATCACGCGTACAACTGACAATACCTGTTACCGGTTGAAAGATTTACCGATTCGATTAAATTATAATTCCAACATTCGTGAAAACATTTTTACTTTAGTAATTAGGAAACTAATATTATTATCTGACGTTTATAACTGGAGACTTTTAGTTGAATACGAATCTAAGATATTTGGTGGCAGTGCTTACTATAGTTTAATAGGGAATTTATAACAATAGGCGTATTCCATTTGCCATTTGGTTTGATTTAACTTACATTTACTGAACCAGATCTCCTATTTATTCCGCTGGATTACTTTGCTGACAGTGCTACAATTATAGATTCTAATTTACTTTGAAGTAATTCACACCAATAAGTGCATCAGTTTGCTTAATTCAGTTAATTTCGTCATGTGTCGAATTTATCAGAACTGATTTAAGTGAACTAAATGTCAAATGGAATACAGTTAATATTTATGTTTTTATATTAGAACTCATTCTATTATGTTTTAGTGAGTTGTTGATAAAAATAAACAAAGCAAATATCCCCAGGCATTGTACATATTAACGTTTATGTGACATTTGTTACAAGTTAATTAAATAACCCGTCTAAAACATGAAAATGGTAAACAATAAAAACCATAAAAATAAATAATCTTATCGATTTAATTAATCAATTATATTTACGCATTCAACCAAAATATTTTTAATGAAAAAGAAGATATATCTTGATTGTTTACACGTGTGTAAATGACAGTCCACGGGTCTGGAATAAAAATAAAAATATACGAAGGACAATTGTTATCCTTTTGTATCGAATAAAAGTTGTTTCATGTTTCAGAAAAGAAGATACAAAGTGAGCTCTTTGAAAATATGTTTCTACGAGACAAGTATGACAGATTTTGTAAAAATATTTTGTTCTATGATGACAGTGAATTACATACAATATAAAATTATTAAAGGAATTTTTAAATTTACAACATAAATATATCGGAAGTATGAAAAGTTAAATGTTTCTGTTTAAAACATTTGCAAAATCTAACTCTGTTTTATTATAAAAGTATATTAACAATATCGTGCCTTTCATCAACTTTGAAAATAAAATATTCAGTGACATAATGAAAATGAATTACCTGTCATTTGTTAAACACTTGCTATGAAATGTTTCCTTTGAAAAATGAAAAATTAACAGCAATTCAAGGACAATATAATGATCTTTTCCTTTACAAAAACATGGCTCTCTGTTTTGCAAATAGCTCGATATTTTAATTAAACAACAAACTTTAAATCCAAAGATACCAGTCTCCTAAATTAATTTATTTGTTTAATATTCTACCCATTCAAAATTACCGGAGTAAAGAGACCGTGGATAGAAATTTAACGAGAAATTTTATCGTAAAATAGTTATGATTGTCATTAATTGAAAAGAGGCAAAGTAAACACTGTGGAGTTGAATGTCAACGAAGTTTACCGATAAAGAGAAGAAGAAGGATGAGAATATTTCCGCCAAAATGACTACCAATAACCTGCTGCCGATGACATCTACGAGCAACGACTTTTGCTCGTAATTAAGTTTTCACATTGCAAGCTGATAAATAGCTTTGATCTAATTATCTTCGACAACTACACTGACATTACAGTGAACAGAGATAACTGTTCAATGTTTTGTTCAGCATGTAAACATTAATGAGATTTTGATGGCTAACATGCAACAGTTTGAAATTTAGTTATTAGATATTTCTTGATTCTATTGTTAAATTGAAATGGGCACCTGTACTATAATCAAAATAAAGAGAATTAACGAAAATACATAAAATATACATAAAATATATATTGACGTATGACTATTAGTGAAAAGAATAGATAAAAATAATATTATACTCCAGAGATATATGCGATTGAAAATATAGTGACATTACAAGTACTTAATTCGTTTTCAGTTCTTGCGTAGAGTGTTTAATTGCAATGGGCCTTTCAAGACTTTTTTGAATTTTTTATATATTAATCTACGTAATAAAATTATTATACCCAAAATTTTTATCTTTTTCTTAAACTTGTATTAAGCATGATAAAAATATTTAAACTTTCGAAACAAACGAATGTGACGTAGTTTCATCTTAGCTTAAAGAGAGACAGATAAGACAGAGATAAATAACACGTAACTTCATGTAACATGTGTCGTTGTCAGTAGAATCCTCAGACAAAACATAACTAGACGGATAACAACGGCGTTTGCATTGACTTGAATACGTCATAATGGGCCTTTCAAGACTTTTTTGAATTTTTTATATATTAATCTACGTAATAAAATAATTATACCCAAATTTTTTATTTTTAAAAAAAACTTGTATTAAGTATGATAAAAATATTTAAACTTTCGAAACAAATGAATATGACGTAGTTGCATCTTAGCTTAAAGAGAGACAGATAAGACAGAGATAAATAACACGTAACTTGTCGTTGTCAGTAGAATCCTCAGACAAAACATAACTAGACGGATAACATCGGCGTTTGTTGTGAGTCAGAAAGGGATAGAATAACTGATTGGTGAGGCGGGTGCGCGGCAAGGAGCAACTTGCATAACATCAAAGTGCATCCGGCGGACCCTCAAGTTATTCCATTCCTCTCTGCTTCACAACACTGCATTGACTTGAATACGGCATAATTCGTCTAGTATTATACGTCATTGGTAGAAGCGTAGAATGCTGAATGCTTATTTCTTCTTCGTCTTCTTGAGCACCGACAAACATTTCAGACAAAGCTCTGTGATTGGCTTAATGCAACTACGTCATTGCAATATGGCAATGCGAACGTTTTAAATTATTCAACTTTAACTTTCATATTTCAGCAATAAAGATATCATTTATGGTATGATTTTATATTGTATTAAATATGATGTACGGTCAAGAATTTATTTTAATAAATATATATTAAAAAGCTCTACCACTTGAACCCCCATTGTATGGAATTCACTTTCAAAAACAAGTGCAGGGCGACACTCCCTTCCTTTCTTATCTTTTTGTTTCATTTTCTGTTACTGCATTGTGTGGACTTTTCTTTCATATACCAGTGCAAGCTATCGCTTTCATCTTTTCTAATCTTTGTAGATTCGTTGTTAGATTCGTTATTAGATTCGTAAGCGTGAGTAATTTGAGATGTTTTATGCATATGTTATGTAGGTCGAAGAAAGAAGATGAATGATAAGTGAATAGAAATGATGTGTTTGAAGGTTTGTTGTGGGATAAATGATTTCGAGTGTAATAAATGAATGAGTTTATATGGAGTGATCTATGAATGTGGTTAAAGTGGTGTGTTTGGATGATAATGTTTGACGAGGGCTGATTATTTGGTGAATGTAATGAGTGAATATTTTATGAGTGATTTTAGGGTTTGTGCTACCCCATTTGTTAGGATATAGCGTGAAGATATGTATGTAACATATGTATGTACAAGTACTGAATTTATTATTGGCCACAAGTATTTTCGAGCGCTAAATAAGAGACATATGCGGAGTAGAACGTAACTAACTGTGCCATTTCAACTGTGTTTTTTTTTCAAACTGGTTTTTATATATTTATTACAATAATTTAATTTCGTTTTCTTGGGCTTTCAACTACTATAAAATATTATTTTCAACATAGTAATATTATTTTCTAATAAATAATTCGTATACCATTTGCACTCATTGAATTGAAACAAGTTTAGTACCACATAAAAACATTGAAAGATACTTGCAACGTCACAAGCACCTACAGAATTTCAAAAAATCATATCTCGCTTAATAAAAGAATCGTCATATTTTTCATGTACTTTCATAAAAAGAAAAATTAAAATAAATCGGTATAGCAGCCCATTATTAAGATAAAACCTAAGTAGTATAAAGTAGTAGCCGAATATTATGTCTTTTAACACAGTCTTCAACAATAATATTATTTCCGGAAATAAAATATGAAATATTTAGCCTTCAGACTAACAAACTAGACACATTTGTAGCAATTTTTAATGATTTCAGAATCAATATTATTTTTTATTTCAATTTAACAATGAGGTTTAAACCAAACTTTTATATTTGAAAAACTTTTTACATAAATCATTTAAAGTTTGAAACTAATAACTTTTTAGTTATTTTACTATCGCAAAATGTTTTTCTGATCAGGAAAAGCTCATTTATAAAATTGTGGATATATTAAAAATACAATCATTCTGATTTTTACCTTTGATAATAAATATGGTGACAATGTGGGTAGCCACAGCAATTTAAGTTGTATATACTACATATAAAGTATAATCAATAAATTGCGTCTACGTAATAATGTTACTCATGAACTACAATTTAATTAAACTTTTAAGAAACAATCATGAAAAACTATTTCATTTTAACTTTAAAATTTTGTTACAGGAATTCAATGTAGCAAAAGAGCAACATGCAGTTCAACCACCACATCAAGGCTCTAGTCATTCTATGACAGCAGATATGTTGAGGAACCCATTGGAGTTATGTCCCGCGGCTGGGGCTCCTCATTTACAACACCAGTCGCGGTCGTATCCTGGTGGCCAACCCCATCTTACTAGAACACCTAGTGTGTCTTCACAAAGTAGTTTGGATAGCGGAATCTCACGACAAGTAAGTATAAGAAAAAAAAAATGCTAACATTTAATGCAAACAAAAATGTATAAACTGATAAACATATATACTCGCGTATTTGATAAATAATTTATCATAATTGATTCAAGACATAAATTATATAGAGCTCGACGAACTAAGGTAAAACCATAAGAGGAGTGTACTCGGAGATCGCTACTATCGTCGGTACATTCAGTGAATTGTAGTTTATTTGGATCTATGAAATAATAAGACAGTATGTATTTCTTTTCATTTAAAAAAAGAAACAACATGTTAAAAGAATAATAATTATGATGGATTAATAATAAATAAATGTATCATTAATAAATTTGCAAAAATGCGCATATCGTACATGATGTGGAGGCCAAATGTTTTCATTGGGACTGTATATTTCACTTTCGCGCCAAAGTAAAACCACGCCATTCATTATATATCTGAATATGTGGAGTTAAAGCGCATTCCAGCCACGGTTTTACTTTGGTTTGTGGAACTCTAACAACAAATGTGATGAATGTTTAGGGCCATCGAGGTTCATCACCACAAATACGAACTTACGCTCCAGATGGTCGAACTACTGCAGTTCATCATCAGGAAGCAGCACATTCTTCTAGTTTTCCTCTCCCAAGTCGTTCACCATCTCCCCACCGCACTGCATCTCTCGACATCCGATGTTCATCTCCAGGAAACTCTACAGTCAGTGGTGGAGATCTTCGGACACCATCGCCATCACAATCCAGCCTTGCTTCGCTCACAGGAGGATCTGCAAGCTCTGCCTGCAATTCTCCGGCGCCTGTATCCCCAAGAACTTCGGCCATTAGCCGTTGTCTTTCTCCACTGTTGATTCCACCGGCGAGAACACACACGCCAGATAATGGATCAGGACCGGCACCACCCGCTAGTCCATTAGGGGCTATTCAACCAGACTTGTATCAGAGACAAGATGGACCACTGTTCCTCGTAAATAAATCTCGCAGTGGACATAATTTAGGAAGACTGCATTTTCGCTTGAAGTATGATTTTGATCGAAGTGATCTAACCGTGCATCTTATTGAAGGTAAAGTTCATTTTAAGATTAAATTTGGATTAAGAAAATATTCTTGGAATGAAGTACCTCGTGTGATATGTCACATTTTCTTTTAAATGAAATAAGTCTATCGTTAAATTAGATACATCCCCTTTCAACTAATTCCTCCGTGAGCTGCTTTTATTTGAAATCTTTAATATCCACTCAGAGTATTAAGTCGTTTTACTTTCATTACTGAAGAAAGATATATTCAATTCTTGCTAACTTTAATTTAATAAAATATATCATTCTGAAATAATTTTTTTTTCAGCTCACGATTTAGCAGGAAGCGATCAGGGTGGATTCAATGATCCGTATGTCCGTCTGTCACTCATTCCGGAAGTAGATAGCAGGAAACGACAAACGTCCATTCACAGAAACGATCCAAATCCGTTTTTTGATCAACACTTTAAGTTCCCAGTGTCTCACGACGAGCTTCAATGCAAGACTTTAGTTTTACAGGTGTTTGATTATGATAGATTTTCCCGGAATGACGTTATCGGAGAAGTTAGAATGACCATGGATGAATTCGACGTGACGTCAAGTATTGAAGTATGGGGAGACATCACTAAAAACAAAAAACCACCTGAAGAACTCCAAGAAGTTTTGCTTTCACTGAGTTATTTGCCATCTGCAGAAAGACTGACAGTTGTTATGCTCAAAGCACGCAATCTATTCCTGCCTCAAGATAAGGAAACCATAGGTAGTTAAAAATAATTCTTCTGTGACGTCATAAATGAATTAAAACTTTTTCTGTTTAAGATCCTTTCGTTAAAGTTTATCTCCTTGTAAATGGAAAACGAATTAAAAAGAAGAAGACTGCAGTTCGGAAAGCCAGTATTAATCCTGTTTGGAATGAAGCTTTAAGTTTCAGTTTGTCTTCAGCTAACCTGCCCAACGCGGCAGTTGAGGTAACTAAAGTTAATTTTTTTCAGTATAATTAGTAACAAGTCAAATAACGTCATGAATTCAATGAAAAATAAATATATTTTACAAATATTTGTAGGTTTGCGTAATGGACAACGACTTGATCGGTACAAATCCCTTACTGGGCTGCTGCGTCATCGGCCCAAGAGAATCAGGCGCAGAAAAAGACCACTGGTTCGACATGACTCAAAGTCCCCGAAAAGCAGTCGCCTCGTGGCATACGCTTCGGTAAAAAACGATAAGGTTACAGATACATATCTGATAACAGCGTAATTTAATTTCAGTATAAAATTTCTCAAAAGTCTATATTTTATTATCTGTAGAATTATATGATTATAACTTTTTATACCGACAGACTGAGACTGGATTGATCATATTTTTTTAATGAAACAGTATTAGGAGTGTGGTAAAATATCGTATTATTATTTCATTATATTTAATTATAATGTAACATGAATTCATATATGAGAAAATACATATACGATATTTGCACTTGTCTATATAAATAATAAAATTAGATGACGCAAAAATATATACTGATCAAATAATGCGCAAGGAGAAATTTAAATTAAAACAAAAGAGAATTTCGTGTTGAAAAGACAATTTTACATAATTTAAATAAATTCTTTAGTTATCATTATTTATTGTGCCTTTTTTAGTATCAGTTATACTAAAAGACGCTCGAAAAATATATGCTTCAGTTTAACTTGATTTTACAATATTAGGTAGTTGAAGGCCTGGCATTATATGACAAATAACATAAAGAATTATAATTAATATCTATACATATTATACATATATGGTTGTTAATAATTAAGAACTTTTAAAGAATATATTGTGCTGAGTTTTATATGGAACTGGGCATATTATAGTTAGACAATCATAAAATTAAAAGAGTTTTATTATCGAGCTGATTATTGCACATATTTTAAAAACATAAATATATAACACGTAAATATGATTTGTTGTTTTGATAAAGAATAAAATATTTATATTGGAAGTGGTTTAAAGTCTCCGACTTCTGTGAGAAAACCTCTAACGTGAATGCATAATGCACTGCACCTTCATTTTGATCTGATCACGCCGACTGATTCATGTATTGTCGATATTTACAAGTTACAACCCTGATACTCTGTCGACTACACTGTCTCTTAGAGGCCTATACTACTATGCATGTTAAGAAAATATAAACGCTTACATTTATGTTCGTATGTACGTACACTATCTTAATCAAAAACTGTCTATTCTACTATTAAAATGTACTAAACTGTTTTGTAAATTTCTATCTACCATGAAGTGTATATTTAACAAGTGTCCAACATTTATACAGGTGTGAAAAACAGAGAAATCTGCTGTTATGTCAAACGAATTAATCTATAATCTCTTGTATCACGACCTATTTTCCGGCTGAGATCATTAATTTTATTTGCACCACATTGCAAATAATGTTTCCCTTATGTACCTGCATGTTTGACTGTACCTGCTCATTGTATAATTACAATAATTGTATCGTAAATCTCCCATGTTATATATGTATGTGTATTTTAAATTTCCAAACGTAGTGATGTTGACAAAAATACCAGCCCTTCTCGCCAAGAACTTACCTGGAATATAAAGAAATGAACTTACCTTGGTACTTATCACGGAAACTAATGAACCGGTAACTTCAACATCACTACCTATATACCACAAATATTCTGTTCCCATTGCATATCATGTTAATACATATATTTTTATTATATTTTTATTTTCATTACAAATCAAAATAAATATTTAATTACACTATATATGGTCAACCTGTTTCAATAATTAAAACAGTAAATGCACGTTTTTAACTATTCTATCTGCAGTCTCATCTATATCTATGAAATTTTTAACCCCGCGTTTTTTTACCCTCAGCTTGATTTTCGACTGATCGGGGACAGTGTTGGGCCAGTGCGCTAGGACGTGAACTTCGCATCCGTTGCCGATGTGACCGTTTTCATGTGCCGCGGCTAACTGATTAACGACGCGACGTTCAACTTCATATTTTATTGAACGGGCCCCATAGTTTACGTCATAACCGTCCGCTAAAGTTGATGCAACATCTCGATCCCAAGTGAGATCAATTTTGTGTTTATCTTTCGCCTGGAAGACATCGAAAAGTAAGTGGTTAATTTTATTACTTGCCTACATCCAAACAGCTATTTGAGTACTTACCCGCTTAGCCCAGCATTCAAGCTCCCTATCAACTAAAGTTAAAAGTTCGGATCTTGAAAACGGTAGAAAATAAACGATTTCATTGATACGGCCTAAAAATTCATCTCGTTTAAAATGCCGTTTTAATATTGGCTTAACTACTTTGTCCTTAAAATTTCGGGAAATTACTATACTTTCTTCTTCTTCCTTATCTAAAAAAATTCATTCTTAATTTGTTTGTAAAATAAGTTTTAATTCTGCAGTACCAGATTTTTCTAAACGTTTTTTTCTTGCCAGTTCCACGTCTTTACGTAATTTTATACTATGTTGCGCGATTTCATCGCTTGCTAGATTAGATGTCATAATAAATATTGCATTTTTACATTCGATTGTTTTTCCCCGGCCATCTGTTAACCTGCCCTCATCAAACAATTGCAGTAAAACTGCCAACACATCTGGATGTGCTTTGTCAACTTCGTCAAACAAAACAACAGCATCCGGACAATTTTTTAAACGTTTAGTAAGTTGGCCGCCATCATCGTGTCCTATGTATCCTGGAGGTGCTCCAATTAATTTTGCCACTTCGTGTTTTTCTTGATATTCAGACATATCTAAGCGAATAAAAGCTGATGATTTGTCCTTGTAGAGATAATTAGCGAGTTGCTTTGCTAATTCGGTTTTTCCTATTCCCGATGAACCAAGAAAAAGAAATACCAATGGATGTTCATCATCCGCCCAGCCGTTTTCTTTTCGCCGTATTGCTAAATAAAAATATAAAATTAAATTTTCAAAATATAAAGAATTGGATACATTTAATTACTTGAACCAACAACAGCAATCGCACCCTCCTGTCCGACTAATCTTTGTTTTAATCTCTGCTCTAAAGGAAATCGCCGTCGCTCTTCAATTTCTTTTTGACGCTGAATTTCTTCAAACTAAATTGATTAATTTAGTATATATTTATTTTTAAATAAATAAGGTTGTTTACTTTTTCGGTGTATTCATCCAATATTTTCTTAACTTCTCCTTCACTAGCATATTGTTGTGGCTTGTGTCCAGAATCATTTTCAATACAAGGATTTGCGCCTGCTTCTAAAAGCATTTTTACTATACCAACTTCATCAGCGAGAACTGCATAATGAAGTGCGGTGCAACCAACAAATGTTGCCCTATTGTTTAATCGACTGCAGAATTCCTCGTCTCTCATCATTAACACTACATATAAAAGAGTATTTAATCAAATTAGGTAGAATTAAAACTTTAATAAAACATACCTTCTACTGGATGTAATCCAATATCGGCACCAGATTTATTTGAATTTATATAATTATCACCTAAATTTGCATCAGCTCCCTTTTCTATAAGATATTTGCAAACATCTAATCTACCATTCACAGCAGCAACCATTAATGCAGTCCATCCTAATTTGTGTCTATGATTTATATCTATTTTGGAACTTTCCATTGTCCTAGAATTAATCAAATTTATTACACAACAGGATTTTTAAATACAACATATGCAGTATATACTTTTCAAGTTCTGGAACAAGGCCATACTGTGCAGCTCGAAAAAATCGTTTTTCGTCATATCGTTGACGTGAATCACATAAAGCGAACACAATTCCGAAACCGCTTGTTAATATAAAGATTTGTTTAAATTTTGTATTGGAATAGATTGGATAAAAGGTTTGTCGTGTAAAGAAATATGGATTTAAAACTGATAAGTTTCGAAACCCGGTATGATTTTTAACAAAATATTTTGTGTAATTAATGGAAGTAAGTAATTTATTAACATTTCGTAAGATTTTTAACATTTGTGTAGGTGGATGATTTATGTTATTTTGGTGCTAAAAATTATTGTAAATTATCTGTAACTTCTTTTCAAATTAACCTGTATTTTTCACATGTGTCACACTAAAATTTGACATTTTACGAAGTGAAATTAGGAATTTATGAACTTTAAGTTTGTTATTGATGTAAAACGTGTTGAGATGAAAATGATGTTGCAATCTATATTTGTGAAAAATATTATGCAGAAACAATATTTACATTTATTTACGTGGAATTGTACAAGATATTTATCAGTACTTGCGTATTTTAATTCATCAAAACAAGAGTTCTTACGAAATAACCTCAATTTTGTTAAAGACTTAAAATGTTATAAGATAAATAGAAAACTTTATACAAACATTAATGTAAACCAAAAACTGAGATTAGAAACTGAAAATCGCCATATATATCAAATAATGCAAACATTACCAATATACAAAAATTACCTGGCATCATCAATATCAGAAGAAAGAGAAGAAAGAATTATTCACCAAACTGCTTTCGATATATTACTAGACAAAAATTATAGAACAGAAACAGCCACAGTTATAGTAAATGTATTAAAAAATGCATGCAACTTTGCTAGAGAAAACAGCATATCATTATCAGACAGCCGATTTGATAAACTAGTGGATGGTTTAATGGATAAATGTCAAGATTTAACAGACGATGAATTATCAGAATTATTGTTATGTATAAATAATTATCCTAAACCAGAAACACCTACAAGCCACAATTTCCAAGATGTCTGGAGCGCATTAGATGATATGTGTTGTGCTAGAATCCAAAACTGGTCAATACAAAAAACATTACTTTTTGCTGATTATTGGTATTTGTTAGGATTGTCGAAATATTGCGATTATTCTACTCAGACAATTAAAAAGGTTTGTAGAAAAGTTCGTCATTTAACTCCGTCAGAATTGGTACAAAGTTTATTCTATATCAATATATGCCGCAAAAAGTGGTCTATGTTTGAATTTGAAACTCGTTTAGAAGAAGTCATAAGTGATTTAAGTTTAAATGAAATGGCTGTTGTTAGTATAGCATTTTTTAAAACTGAAACACCTTTCAAAGGAACTTTTGTAACATCTCATATGTTAGGAAAATTATTAGAAAACACATCTAATGTTCATGAAATAACTTTAACTTCTATATTAAAAGTAAGTTTAATGAGATACAATACAAGATAACATAATTATTTAGTAACTATAATTTGTTTTTAAGGTAATCAGATATTCGCCACATATACCGCTATTGGACCAAATAACAGAATTATTAAACCGGTTAATACCAGAGGTAGATCGACTTTCCATTCTTTGTTGTGTACATATATCATTATTAGGCACAAATGCCCAATTATTTCATCCTAAAATACTTACAAAAATCTGTGAAAAATTCGTTAAAAATATTATTACAGTAAGATTAAAAGATTTAGAACGATTTACATTAGCTCTAACTTTATTTAATTTTAATCCAAAAATTACGCCAAATATTTTTGAATCAGTTTTGGCTGAACTTCTAAAACCAGAAAGACAAAATGAAATCTTAAAATATCCCAGATGTTTGTCTTCCACTGTACATTAT
The DNA here is from genome assembly GCA_911728475.2 of Pterostichus madidus. NCBI lineage: Eukaryota > Metazoa > Arthropoda > Insecta > Coleoptera > Carabidae > Pterostichus > Pterostichus madidus. The sequence continues at coordinate 22,422,381 of OU452312.1, forward strand.
TTAGGATTACAACAACTATATTCTTATGAACTTATCAACACAGTTTTAGATTCAGAATTTATATCGAAAACTTACGGTAAATTTATTAATAATAAATTAATATAGTGATATTGAAATACTGCTTTTCAGGTAATAATAAACAAAGCATAGGTAGAGAAATAATATTTTTGGACGCATCTGTAGAAATTGATTGTCCAGATTATAAGGGAAATAGACTGAATATTAAATTACGAAGAAATTTGTCCAAATGGGCTTCTCATTGGATTCCAAGAAGAAATCAAACACAACGTTTAACAGCGGCAGATAAATTAATGTTGGATATTATTGATAGTTTAGAAGTTATTCTTGGCAAAAAGAATTATCTTCATATTGATTACTTATTACCGCATTTTTCAAAACCAGGTATTAAATAAAATATATAAATTTAATGTATAGTTTATGATTAATTTATCCATTTATAGATATTGTATTATGTAAAGATAAGTGCGGCAATTTCACAGAAGTAAAAGAATATTACGAAAAATATAAAATAGGTGATATAATGAGACCAGATTTGAAAGATGGGCTAAAATGGTATGCAGTAGTAATTGGTAGTTGGAATATGTTTATCCGAGGAACACAAATCCCTGTTGGCACATTAGCAACAAAATTAAGACAACTCGAAAGCATAGGATACGTTCCAGTAGTGGTAAGTCTGAATTGACTTTATGATAATATGATGCAGTTAATGATAAACTTAATGAACATCAGGTTCCGTGGTCTGTATTTTTACACTTATCTCGACAAGAAAAGGAAGAGTACATAATAAATAAGATTACGTAACAAATTGTAAAGTGTATATTTGTCAAAAAATATATAACAGTTAAAAACAACAGGCACTTATTGTATTGCTTAAAATTCTTAAATGCAGTGATAATACATAATTCGGTTTAATTTGCTACTCAAATAAGGACATCATATATTTTTTAGAATATTCATAAACTACAAATAACGTGGCAGTGGCTGGAATAGTCCTGAAAATTGTTGGCAGTAAACCATTGTATAAAGCTAATACTCCTTCATTTTGTATTATTTTTAAAGTAACTTCACTAGCAGTAGATTTAACATTTGTGACTTGTAAACGTGATTTTACTACATCCGCTGGGAATATTACAAGCCAGAATACAACACCCCCAACGCTTCCGGCAATCATAGTTTTTACCATACCAATATCTTCTCTGCTTTGATCGGGATCGCGCAGATATTCTCGCGTTCCCTCATATCCCCCGAAAAAGAAAAAATAGCCCGGCATTTCTCGGATTATCGTTGTGGGAAGGCCACTAAATAATCCGCGTACTCCTTCTGTTCGAATAATGTGACGCGTTAAAGCTGTGGGTCCAATTCGGTTATGTTTGATTTTTGACTTTGGATGTATATTTTCCATCTCTCGCATTGCTTGAAGTTTGCATTTTATTAATTCTGTTGGACAAAGAGTTATAGAAGATCCAAATGCTGCTAAACAGCCTGCTAATGCATTTTCTGGAATTGTCAAGTCTCCTACTTTCTGAAATAAATTTCAACTATTTCTTTCTTATTCAAGTTGTATTTATTACTTACTTCTGTGTTTGTTACGTTCATAATTAGTTTCTGGCAAAATCCGTATCCTGCAAATAATACGGAATTTTCTGCAACATTTGCGATTACTGATGGTAATGTTCCTGCATATAATCCTCTTGCTATGCCATCCTGTTGGAATGTTTTCTTAAAACAATCTGTCATCCCTTTATATAATTCTGGAAATGTCTGCATTTTCACTTTTATTGTGTCAAATGGTTGTCCAATGTACACCAGAGCCGTACCACCTAAATTAGTGCATATTAATTACAACTTATTTATTAAAATTATTATACAATTACCCAATGATCCCGCAATCAAGTCAATAACTCCATTTCTTATATTTTCTGTTGTTGATCCAGACATCTCAATGTATTATTATTTTAATTTGGTAATAACGATCTGTTGAAGTAAAAATTTAAGTATCGTTCTTACAGATCGCTCTTATGACTTATCTAATACTAACACAATTTCTGATAATCCTTGACAGATAACGATAAAAGATCTTCATGACACGTGTTTAAAAAATGACGTTTTAGGTTAATGACAACAATCATCATAATAGTTGCTATGGTAATTATTAAACAATTAATTATGACAGTTCTCTCTTTAATTACGTGGGTTTTTACGACATTTATGCTTAAGAACAACGTATGGTATAATTTTATAAATGATTTACGTATAACACCATAATTTATTATCAGTAAACACTTATGTCGCAATTTGTAAGATTATCGATAATTGTATGACGCGCGCTTTTAGCTGTCAGAAACCTCTAGTGTTATTTTTGTTTCATTAAACAATTAAAGCAGTGGTATTACTGAATTGTATGACGCGCGCTTTTAGCTGTCAGAAACCTCTAGTGTTATTTTTGTTTCATTATGCAATTAAAGCAGTGGTATTACTGAATTTAGTGTTGTGTAGTGTACGTGGTTTGTTGATGACATATGATATGTAATGTAATAAATTTATAGTTTTATATTTGATGAAAACGTAATAAATGTAGTGCAATATTACCTAAAAATTAAATAGATTAATGATATCATAATTATAATGTGGTGGGGTTCGGAACCGGACCCTGGAAATTCTGGGGGCGAAGGCTCGAAAGAGCCACCCCAGAATCAACAATTGGTAGAATTACAAGAACAATTTGAGCAACAACAAACGTTTATAGCTCAGTTGAAAGAGATGTTAAGAAAAACTGAACAGTCTTCATCTGTGTCACGCGAAAAAGTAGAGGAATATGCCAGTACTTTAAGTGAAATTAATGCTCGCGCTAAACTAAGTAAAATTAAAAGATCAGAGGCCAGAAAATATGATCCAGAGGCATCCAGCAGTAAATCTAGTAGTACACCATCTAGTATTACTAAAAAATCCACAGTGGTTACTCCTGCAAAGGAGAAAATTAATTTATTACGTCAGCAGCTTGAAGAAAATAGGTATGTATACATTAGTATAAATTTTTGTTATGTTAGTAAAAAAAATATATAGATTTGTATTATTTTTAAATTTAGGGTAAAACTCGCAGAACGTGACAAAAATCAAAAAGATATGGAAGTCATGGTAAACCAAATAAAAGCACAATTGGATGAGTCTCAGGCGACAATTAATGATCCTTTAATCAATATTCCTAAACCTGAAAGTGAAACAGTTACAACCATTTTTTCTTCAGAATCATCAAAAAATGACATGCTATTCGCCATAAAATCTAAAGATGAACATATAATAGAATTAACTGCTAAAGTACAACAACTTCAAGCAAATGTTTTGGATTTGCAAGAAAATGTAAAAGAAAAAGATTCTGTTATTGATGCTCGAACAAAAGCAATTACATTATTATCGGAAAGTTTGAGCAAAAAAGGCAAAGACACTTTAGATATGCTAGATGAAACGAAAGAGCAGATGCGAAATATGCAACAGAATTTTGTTACACTTGAAGCTAAGTTGAAGGAAGAAAATGTTAAATTACAATCTGATTTACTAATAAAAGAAAACAGAATTCAAGAATTGACAGAAATCAACAGCACATTAGAAAACATGAATTCAGAATTTCAAGAGAGGCTTACAAATTTAAATAACAATTATTCTGAAAGTGAAAATAAGATTATAGAACTTAACAAATTAAATGAAGACTTACAGAATAAAATACGTGAATTTGAAGAAACAGCTTCCCGAACCAGTCCAGAAAAAGTGGAACAGAAAGAATCTTCGTCACCCCAGAAAACATCTAAACGAAAGGGAAGCAAAAAATCTAAAGTTAAAGAAACATCAGAAACTAAAGTGGAATCAACTGCTCAAGCTCAGGAATCAACTTATTTGAATCGTATTGCTGAGTTAGACAAACTAGTCGAAGAATTACATGTTAAACTTGAAGAATCTAAATCTGAATCCGATGTTACAGACAGTAATGAAATCTCGAAATTAAATAAACAACTGGAAGAAATGAACAAAAATATGATTAAGATGAAAGCTCAACACAAATCGAAATTAAAAGAACTTCAAAGGAAGTCAACTCCTAGTGAATTAAATGAAAAAGTTGCCACTTTAGAATCGGAAAATGTTAAACTTGGCCAACGAGTTGCAGAACTTGAAGATGAAAAAGGAAATCTGCAATTAAGACTCGTTGACTACGAATCAAATAAAGGTCCAGTTCATATTTTCATAATTTAAATAATAACATGTTATAATTTATTTCGATTTACAGAAAAGGAATACATTGCGGATCTAGAAAATAAAATAGAAGAACAGAAAATGGAAATTGAAAATCATATTCGAACAATAACATCTCTAGAATCCCGTAAGTTTATAATATATAATTTTTGTTAGATTATCTCTAGTTCTTATTATATTGCTTTTTCTTCCAAAAGCATAACAGTTGTAAAATACAAGAGGTAGATGTCTAATCACTAATCATTCCATAATTTAAAGAACATCATTCGTTATTATATATTTAATTCCAGAAATCACAACGTCTTCCAATGAACTATCTGCCTTAAGAAGTGAACTTGCGAATTTAATGCATATAGAAAACGCACAGGTTTGTTCAGAAATGACTTCAGTTCAACTAGAAGAACAGTTAGATAAAGAAGTATCACAGAAGAAAGAAATTCAAGATAAATATAACGAAATTGTCAAAGAAAATGAAAATCTGCAGGAGAAAATTGAAACACTGAATAAAGAAAAGCAGGAATTATCTTCCAAATTAGATCAATACATGCAGGAGAATATCGATTTAATTGACCGTTTAGAAAAATTAAGTGCGGAAAAAGTTTCTTCAGCTGAAAGTATAGAAATTGTTGATGCCTTAACGCAACAAGAAAAATTAGAAATTGAAGCATACCAGAAAAATCTTGATTTCACAGATTCTGATAAACCACATGATGATAATGTTGATATGGATCAAAATCCAGACATTAATGAAAGTGTATCTAAATTGAATGAAGAGACTTCAGAATTAATGGAAAAAATTAAATTATTTACAGTTGAACGTCGAGAAGTTATGGAAAAAATGGATAACCTTGCCTCTGAAAACCAGCAGTTAAACTCTAAACTAGAAAAACACGAAAAAGAGAAATCTGAACTAGACGAGAAATATAAACAATTAAACGAAGAAAAAGATTCTCTTCTTTCAAGAGTAGATCAACTCTCATCTGACAATAAAGAACTTAATGGAAAATTAAAATCACTTTCAGAAGAGAAATATAATGATCAATCACTTGAGAAAATACAAGAAGAATTAGTGGAATACCGAGCAATTATAGAAAACCAGAAACTTCAAATTGCTAGTTTACAGGAAGAAATATGGAATAAATCTGATAACGAAGCCGAAAAATCATCAACAGACGGTAAACTTAAAGAACTCAACGAATCTTTAAACAGTCAACTGCGTACTTTGCAGTCAGAATACGAATCTTTATTCACATCACATGAATCTGTAAAGAACGACAGTAAAGAATTGCATAATGCCACAAACAAAATTATAGAACTGGAAAATAAAATTGCTGAAAATGCTGAAGAAATTACTTTCTTACAGGGACAAATTGAAAGTAATAGAGAAGAAATTATTGAATGTGTTAATAGAATCACAAATGATGACAAGCGAATAGCAAATAAAGACATGAAAATAGAAATGTTGGAACAAGAAACAGAGCAACTTAACAAGAATATTGAGGAACTTAATATCGAGTTAGAGGAAAGAGAAAAAGCCAAAAATGATACAATTACTTCTTTATCTTCGCAATTATCAGAATTAAAAACGATAATCGCAGAAAATTTCGAGCAACTTGAACAATATGAAACTGAAATTAATAAAAACTCACAAACAACTGAAGAATTAAATGATAAATTAGAAGACTTGAACTACAAGATTGTTGAAACTGAACATATTGCAGAAATTAAAAATGTTGAAATTAACTCTTTAAAACAAGAAAAGACCTCATATGAAAATAAAATTAAGAATTTGGAACAAGAACTAAAACAAAAAAATGACAATTTTTCAGAAACTTGTCGGCAACTTAAAGAAAAATGTAAATTTTTAGAAAATCAAGTAGAAGCGAATACTGGATCTATCGATGATATTAAAGGTCCATTCGAAGCAAAGATTGCTGCACTTGAAACAAAAAATAAAGAACAAGTAGATAAAATGAAGAAAATAGCTGCAAATTTAAAGAAAAAATCAAATATTTGTCAAGAATTAGAAACCAAACTCGCAGAATTCAAAGAAAAATGGGAGAATGAGAGCAAAGAAAAAGATGAGAAACAAAAAATAATTGATGAACAACAAGTAGAACTAAATAAAAATCAAAATAAGATCCAGTCTCTTTTGAACCAGTTGCAAGAAATAGAAAAAGAAATATCTTCTCTGCAACTCAACTTAGATAACAAGGAAACGGAAACCGAAAGGATAAAACAAGATTACGAAATACAACTACAAGCTCTGGTTTCAGATAGAAATATTTTAAACAGTAAAATGCAAGACTTCGAATTTGTCATTGGTGAACGCGACAAATTACGACAAGATGTAGAACAATACACATCTTTCCACGAAAACTTACAAAGAGATATTGAAGAAAAGAATCAACACATTCAAAATTTAACCTTGGAATTTAACGTGATTAAAACCGAGTTTGAAACAAGTAATAAACAAACAATTCAGAACTTGGTGGAGCAGTTAGAATCAGTGAAAATTAATCATGAAACGTCTCAAAATGCAATGGATGCAAAACTTCAGGAAAAAGATTTATTCATTGAAAATCTTGAAGCAGAAAATATTAAATATAAGGAAAGAGTGGAGAAATTAGAAGAAGGGCTTTCAAATATTGAAGAAAGGCGTCAACATTTGGAGCAAAAAGCTCTTGATCTAAAAGTCCAATTAGACGAGAAATCGTTTGCTTGCGAAGAAGTTTCCCAATGTGAAGATTTACTTGAACGACGATTGTCTGCATTAGTAGCTCATGATGAAGTAATTGAAAAAAAATTAGAACAATGTACAGTTGAAAATCAGGCGTTAAACGAAAAAAATAAAACACTTATTGAAGAAAATTATTCGCTTCAACACAAATTAAATGAAACAAATTCTAAGGTTCAAGAAAGTTCACATAACGTTGAAAAAATAGAAATGCTTGAAAATGAAGTTGCTAGACTCAGTATTTTCATCTCAAATTCAGAAAATGAATTGAAGAAACTACAAACTGAATACGAAAGAAAAATAAATGAGAAAAATAATGAAATTGAAAATATGGAAGTTGAATTAAATTCACAATTACAAGAACTTCATACAGAACGAAAAAATTTACAGAATCAATGTGAAATGTTAAATGATAATGCTAAAGAATATGCAGAAAATTATCAGATGTTAACTGACGAAATAGATCAATTGAAGGAAAAACTTCTGAAGACTAAACAACATTTAGATGACACGATCTTAGAAAATCAACAATTTTGTAAAAATAACCAGTTATACTTAGTAAAAATAGAAGAGTTGGAAAATAAATTGTCTGATGTACAAAACAGTTCTGGAGAAGTGAATATTCAGTCATTGAGAACAGAAATTGAACGATTGCAAAATATAATTAATCAAAAAGATATTGATATTCAAAATTATCAAAAACAAAATATGCAACTACAAATGGCCAGTTTTACTTCTGCTTCTACAGCCAGTCTTTTTGACGTACCAGCACCACGTTCCGAACTTGAAAAAATGAACACAATTAAAGTAAATACTGAAAAGTTGGAACAGGAAGTTATTGGACTCAAAAATAAACTTAGTTCTTCAGATAATGAGTTACTGTGTGCGCTAAATAAAGTTTCCGAACTAGAACGTAAATTAATTGCAGCTCAAAATGAATTAGAAGAGAAACAAATTAAGATTGTTAATTTCCAACAAGAATTAATAAAACTACAAGAACTAGAACACATATTTCAAGCGACGCAAAATGAAATTCAAGAGAAAAAAGTTATGGTTGATAATCTGCAACAAGAGTTAGCTAAACAACAAGAGATGTTCATAAGAAAAACTGCTGAACAAGGGGTTGCTGAAATAATTTTAACTGCCGAGAAAGCAGTGTCAGTAAATATTGAAGCGGATGAACCAGTTTGCGAAGAAGTATTCCAGAAACAAGATGTTGCAGAAACCCTATCTATACTAGAAAAACCATCTGTTGAAGTAACTAAAGAAGAACTTCTACGAAAAATTAGAGCATTAGAATTTATGCTTTTCAACATAGAGAAAGAAAAAGATGACACATTAGTGCAGTGTCACGAATTTACTAATGAACTTGCTCGATTAGTTTATGAAAGAGAAAAATTAATAAAAGATACACCTTCGCAGCCAAATAAACGAGAACCCGACATGCACGCACTAGAAAGTTTAATTGAATCTTCTTCTGAAGTAGATAATATATTGGCACAGGCACAAACTAAAGAGTTACATAAATTGGAATTTTCGCCACTTCAAGTACAAGTTAATAAAAATTACATTGAGAATATTACTCCTCAACCAGTAGTTGAAGAAGTTATTGAACCCAAGAAAGCTTATTTATGTTATTCAGATGAAGATAAGAAAGATCCTATAAAACCTAATCCCGAAGAAGCTTGGGGTTGGGGTACAGAAGATTCTAAAATAAAAGAATCAATTGAATCACAAATTCTTCAAATGGAAGCCATAAAAATATCCGAAGAAGACAGAAAACAATTCGAACTTATGCAATACGGGCAAGTTAATATGCCAAAAGTTCCACAAGATCATACAACTCCTGTTTCTGATTGCGTTCCTAACCCAAAACATGCTTATGTATGTTACCCATCTGAAACAAAAAATGTTCTTGCCGAAGATACTTTCGCTAGTGAAGAAGATGGCTGGGGATGGAATGCAGAAGAAGCAAAATTAGAAGCTGAACATCGTATGTCGCTCAGTGCAGCTTCTGCTCCACCACAAGTAGTTGATAGCAGAGTTGAACAACTTGAAGAAAAAATCCATGATTTAGAAGTAGAACGATCGAGACTTCTTGAAGAAATTAAATCATCTCAGGTTCGATCAGGTAAACTGATCAAAAAGCTGAAACTCTTGAAAGAAAAGAATGATAGTTTAGTAGCGGAAGCGAATAAAAAATCATCCGGCGATTTTTGTGGTTTAGAAATGGCGATCCAGGATGAATTAAATTCACAAATAAAAAAAATGGAAAAGAAAATTAAAGAATTATCAGAAGAAAACTCTAAAGAAAAAGCTGAACGTGAAAATATGAATAAAAAACTTGAAGTAATAACTAATGCTAATGATCGAATGATAGAGATGAAAGAAAAACAAGATAATGAAATACAGTTTTTACAATTTAAAAACAGAGAATTATCTACAAAATTAGAACAACTGGAATGGGGAGATGAGAGTCCTAGCAGATCAAAAACTTCAACTACGTTAACGTCTTCAGCAATCGGTTCTGAAGTCGGTATTGAACAGGAAAAACAAAATGAAGAACTTGCCAAGAAAATTACTGAACTTAATTCAATTATTAATGATTTAACGTTGGATAATGAAGAAATGCAATGTATGTTAGAAGAACAACGATATATGAGACTTGAAGCTGAAAAGGCTTTATCAAACCGCCCTGTTTCAGAAAATATGAAATCAGAGCAAGAGTTCTTGAAAGTGGAAAGTGAAAATAAAAATCTTCTTGAGGAACTTACCAAATTGAACGATGTACGACAAGTTGTAGAAGATAAGTTCTTGAAAGTAGAGAACGATAATAAAAATCTTCAAGAAGAACTTACAAAATTAAATGAAGTAAGGCAAGTTTTCGAAGATAGAATTTCTCAGTACATGAACAATAATTATGAACTTACAGAAAAGTCTAATAATTTGCAGATAAATGTTGAAAATTTGATACAAGAAAACCAGTTAATAAATAATCAGTATTCTGCAAAAATAGAACATCTTCAAAACGAAAATATTGAACTACAAATCCAGTTAACAAACATTAATAATGAAAAGGAATCTCTTTTGAAAAACCAGTTCGATTCACTTCAAATTACTCAACTACAAAATGAAAATATTCAGCTAAAAAATCAGTTGTCTAATTTTGGTATCGAAAAAGAAGCTTCACTAAAAAATCAGATGGACGCAAATCAATTTGAAATTGTTCAACTAAAAGCAGAAATTACTAGATTAGAAGAAGAAACTTGTCGCCTTGAAAAATTATTATCAGAAAAAGAACAAAATCTTCAGAACTTTAGTGCAAAGATTCAACAATTAGAATCAGAAAAAGAGCAAAATCTTCAGAATTACAGCACCAAGATTCAACAATTAGAATCAGATAAAGAGCAAAATATTCAAAACTTGAATGCAAAGATTCAGCAATTAGAATCAGAAAAAATATCTGTTGAAGCAAGATTACAAGATATTTTGAACATCCAAAGTGCTGATAAAACAAATGATGAAAAATTACAGCAAATGAACGAACAACTGATGACAGCACTAGTAAATTTGGATAATAAAAATAAAGAAATAGTAGAATTAAACAAAATTTTAAATAACGAACGTTTGGAATCTGAACAAAAGATGACAATAACAATAGAGCAGTTGACCCAACAATGGTCTGAAAGAGTTGACCAGCGAGGAAACGATATTGCAGAAAGTTGGAAACTACATCTTGAATCTGTTGAAAATGAATTCTCCCAGAAAGAGAAAACTTTAAGATTAGAATTAAACAATTTATTCAAGCAAAATGAAGAACTTATGTCACAGAATGATACCTTGCAACAGCAAGTAAAATCGTTGTTAAGTGAGAAGCAAACTTTTGTTTCAGACAATAATAATACAATAGAATCTTTACAACAAAGTGTTAACAGTAAACAAACAGAAATATCTGAGTTGTTAATAAATATGAAAAATAAAGAAATAGAAAATTTGGAATTATCACAAAATCTAACAAATAAAGAAAGTGAATTATTACAGTTATCACAAAGTATTCAATGTAAAGAAACTGAAGTATTTGAGTTATCGCAAAGTATTAAAAATAAAGATTCTGAAATATTAGCTCTGTCTCAAAAGTTAAAAGAAACAAGTATTGATCTACAGGTGAAAAACAATGAAATTATTAATCTTCAGTTAACATTTGAACAGATGCAATCTACAGAAATTGAACATCAGAGTTATATTCAACAATATGCTCTGCAATTAGAAGAAAAGGCAACTGAATGTAATGACCTTCAAGAAAAATTAAATGAATTAAACAACTTATCACAAGAAGAAGAAAAACAAATATCGGATTTGAAAAATATAATAGAAAATCAAGTATTAAAGATAGAAGATTTGAAAAAAGAAATTGAACAAAAAGATGCAGAATACAATGCACTAGTAGCAGAATTCGATAAATTTGAAGAAAGTTTCCTGCGACCACATGAAGAACAACGTAAAATAATAGAAAGTCTTACCGCTAAACATCAAGCTATAAACCCCGACGCAAAGGATGACAATGTAAATGAACCTGCCAACAGAGCTGAACTAGATTTGGCTTTATACATGCTGCACCAACGCGACGTTCGTTGTGAAGAACTAACAGTTGAATTAATGCAACTTCTAGAAGAACGTGATACTTTACAACTGAAATTATCAAATGCGATAAGAATGAATGAAGAACTTAGAAGTAAAGTAATTGCTTTTACTCCTGATACTGAAACTGAGACGCCAGTGCAAGAAAGTCCAAAATCTGTTAAATCGACTGGTGCTATTCCTAAGAGTAAATCAACAGCTATTGTGTTGGGAGCAACTGGAACTGAACTTGCTACTGAAGCTACTGAAAACATTACCACAGATACTACTACACAACAGGATACTGACGAACTGGCGAATAAGTACGTTAAAAAATTAGTCCATTAATTATAAACAGTATTATAAATAATTTTATTTGTTTCAGATTGTCGCAGTTACATTCGATCGGATATAATCGAGATAAAACGTTGATAGATGATCAAGAAATAAGACATATTCAGCAAATGACTCTAATGCAACAACATAGAGATTTGGCTGCGAAATTACCCGCAGAAGCTGCTGCTAGATTAGTAGACGCCAGTTACACAGTTTGTAAGTAAAATTATCATTTAAAAATGCAAAAACATGCGTTAATAATTTTTTTGTTTTTAGCTCGTGATGTGCAGAGTCCGTCTAAAGTTTTGCTGAATTGGTTGTGGGGCCGAAGCACGCCTAAAGTTAATGATGTTTAATTCTTGTAGATATTTTAAAAAAGAGAATTTTAGATTATTGTGCCTAAACCGATTACTAGTCTTCAAACTAATGTTACTTTATTTTTTGTAACAGTTTTATTCTTTTCTACGGCTACGTTATTCAATTTTAGTTTAAGATATTAACTGACGATTTATGATTTGTTATTCCAATTCACTTTCGTCATATATAATTAAATAGTATTTACTTAAACGTGCAACGGTCCACTTCGAAATGAATATGGTCATTCCAGTTACGAGCACCCTCAGAATTATGGTATTCAAAAAGTATGGTCTATATCTATGCAATTTTATTTTGTATTTAATATATTTTATTGTCATTCTTGTTGATACATTTTAATAATTTATGTAAAATTTGTATGTATATTGTACAAATAAAATATTTTTTGGTCATATGTGAATATTGTTGAATATGAGCATTAAAATAAGCATAATATAAACAAATGAAGATAATACTTTTTCAAGTAACGTAGACAACGCTAAAACATGTCATATTTAATTTATTCGTGTCAAAATTATTTGTTTTGAATTACATAAATTTTTACGTTTGATAAAACATTTGTTATCATCTCATTTCGAATATTTTTATCTATTATTTTTCATTTAAATTATGGATAAACAAGAACCGCAATCAAATAAACCAAAACCCGACATGCAAACAATAGAAAGTCAAAATGTATCTACTACAGATCCAGAAGTAAAAAAAGATACCCCCGAGAATATTTCTTCGGAGCCCGAGCCAGTTGTTGAAGAAATTATAAAAGAAGAAAAAACTTATTTATGTGGTGAAGATGAAAAAAAAAACCCCAAAAACCCTGATACTGAAGAAGCTGGGGGTTGGAGCTCAGCTGATTCGAAAATAAAAGAATCAGTTGAATCAAAAATTCTTGAGATGGATGCCATGAAAATAACTGAAGACAATAAAAAAGTTTCACAAAATCATAAGAAAATTCATGTTCCAAAAGTTCCACAGGATCATAAAACTCCTTTTACTGATAAATAAAATATATATAAAGTATTTTTTATAAACTTATATGAAGATCATACATTTAAATTTTTTTACAAAGTTTCCGGTCTGTACATATCTGATTATAATTATAATATAATGCATTGCTTTCTCTTTTTATAACTGTAAGATAGAAGGAAAAGAAATATTCTTTGTCTAATAAATAAATTGCGAAATACAAAATTAAACAGGTGTAGAATATGTTAAATTTGTAATTAGCTATGGTCAGTGTTGCCACACAACGTTAAATATCTTTGTAAGTAGATATGTCATGTTTAATTTATTTATGTCAAAATCATTTGTTTGTTATTACATAATTCATTATTTTTCATAAAATATTTGTTCTCATCCTTTTCAAAATATTTTTATCAGCTAGATTTCATTATAAAACTTGTGTTGCGTAGTTAATATCATATATTTGGTAGCAGTGAGTGAACAGAAGCTTACTGGTGGTAGCCATTTATGCTGTCGTTCTTCGTATAAAATATTTGTCAACTACTTAAGAATTATTATTAAGTCTCAGTATTCAAGGTAAGTGTTTCGATTGTTAATAGTCTTTAAATAGAGAATCAGTTACGTTATAAATATAATCATATCATTTTTAAATTTCAAGATGCCGAACATCAAACTCCAGTCGTCTGACGGCGAGACGTTTGAAGTTGACGTTGAGATTGCGAAATGTTCCGTAACAATAAAAACTATGTTAGAGGATCTTGGAATGGATGATGACGAGGAAGAAGTTGTGCCTCTTCCGAATGTCAATTCTGCAATTTTGAAAAAAGTAATTCAATGGGCAACGTATCACAAGGACGATCCACCACCACCAGAGGATGACGAAAACAAAGAGAAGCGAACCGATGATATATCATCCTGGGACGCTGATTTCTTGAAAGTCGACCAGGGAACTCTCTTCGAGCTAATCTTAGCAGCTAACTACCTTGACATTAAAGGCCTGTTGGATGTTACTTGCAAGACGGTGGCTAACATGATCAAAGGAAAATCACCAGAAGAAATTCGTAAAACATTCAACATTAAGAATGATTTCACTGCATCTGAAGAGGAGCAAGTTCGAAAAGAGAACGAGTGGTGTGAAGAAAAGTAGATTTATTTATAAGAACTGAGCTGTGAATCTGGTTTATTTTGCTATTTCACTCATCTAATGTTTATCTCATTATTTCCTTACAAATTAATAAGTCATAGTTTCCATTCTTTTAAAATATTTATTGTTTCTCAATAAAGTATTGTATATAAATGTCTCTTATTTATAAAGCATTGTTTGGCATGTGGAGACAACATTTTGACTATTAAAACACTTTCCATAGTTTCGCTTCATTCTTGCTTGACCATTGCAGTCCGGGAATCCTGAACATAGGAACAAATGATCCACTATTCATTTGTGAGCACAAAGCTGCTCCAATTACTGTGCCGTATATAATACAAACCCAAGCCATTACTAACACCACCAAAATTACAAAAATACAATAGCCATGTTTCCAACAGCCAAACCATCTATAAAAATTAATCTTGAAATTTTAATTGCGAAATGTATTTTAATTTACCGATATGATCCTGAACAACCAGTACATCCAAATTTTTTTTCGGCAGTTGACATTTGTTCTCGTACTTTATTTATAAGACAGCATTTTTTATGTTTTAAACTAATTGTAAAATTTTTATTATCGTCTTCGTTTTTAGACGATGGCCCTGCTTCAGTATCATCTTTATTTTCCATCAATTTGATTTAAATTTATTAGTAAATATGCACCTGTAGAAAGCAAAATTATTAAGAATTGGCAGCATTTAATATTTGTCAACATAAAACAAACGAAAAATCTTTTACAGATCTATCTTATTCAAGTACGAATCTATCAACATTTGTATTAGAAAATTGTGAGATTTTCAGTCTTCATTTTTATATTGTAAGCGAAATGTGTATGTTTAGCTGCACATGAAAGTTGTTTTATTGCCTATCCTTTCAGGAGTATTTGAAATGAACAAAAGATTATAATAGTATGTAAACATTTAATATTTGAAAATGTATTAATTTTCTGATAAAATAAACGAAGCCATAAATTTTATATGAGAAAATCAAATATTTTTTCTCATCCTAATCAGATTAGGAAACTAATTTGTTAAACGTCTGCAAATTGAAATAAAAAGATTTCTAATGCCCTTTCTTTATAGATGTCATTAAATTTTTTGAAAGTTGTAACATTTTTTCCATAAAAGACTTGG
This sequence comes from Pterostichus madidus, assembly GCA_911728475.2. NCBI lineage: Eukaryota > Metazoa > Arthropoda > Insecta > Coleoptera > Carabidae > Pterostichus > Pterostichus madidus. The sequence goes on from OU452312.1 coordinate 22,437,949, forward strand.
CAATAAACAACAAGTCGGTTTAGTTGCTAAAGAAACAAGAAAGCGACACACAGAAAAATGCCGATCGCTTGTCTAAATGACTGATGGATCAAACAAGTGCCGAGAAAGAGAAATGCACTTGATTTTGTTTGGAGGGCAAGGTCGCTCTAACAAAATTCTCATTAACATTAATCATGATTTTTTTTACATATTACAAATTAAGTACCTAACTAAAAACGAGACAAGAATTTTAATTATCTTTCCATTTGTGAATTATTTATACAAGCTTTTCATTTTCATATACCAAAAAAATATATTATTTAATGACGCAACTAAAAAAAAAAAAAAAGAAAGTAGCATACAGTATACAGTATAATGGAAAACAATGTTCTCATAAGCACTCAATCAATACAAGTAGGTTTAGAGAAAAACAATTACAATTTAACTAATGATAGAAAATAAACAATTTCTATAGTATTTTTGCATTTTGCAAGAAGGTGTGTGCATATAAATCAACATTCCTAAATAAAACCTGTCCATGGCACTCTATGATAAGCGAGAGAATAAAATCCCATAACCCTACTATCGCTTTTGGAATAAATCAATAATTAAACAAAACGTAGTTTCTCAGTTTCGCGAAAAAACTAGCCATGGGATTTCTTATTTTCTTATGGACAAAACGTTGCTAAGAAAACTCGAAACTAGGACTTCAATATCACCAATAACCTCGATAAGAGTCGTGTTGTCTTTATTTATCAAGGTATGCTTTCTCTGTTTTGCACGTGCAGTGTGGAATTCGCTACGCATGGTCAACGTGATAGTCACGCATTTATATGTATTTTATTCACTTTTATCACGTTTATATTTATTAACGTTTTGTTGAGATAATCTTACATCGATTTTGTATCAAAATTACAATCAAATCATGTATTATACTTGCTGTTAAAATTTGTTTTATAATATCCATGGATAATTTGATACAGTTTTTATAATAATAATAATAATAATAGCTTTATTGATTCACATCAATGGCGAGGTTCAGCCACGGGCTGATCTTCCACCTAACCAGTACAAATAAATACAAAACAAAAACAGAAAATGATGTCAACAAAGCTAGGATCTCAATCACAACATTTTGACTTAACTATAAATTCAAACTAAATCATAGATTTCATTTTAACTTAAATAAGCATTTTACATGGTTTTTAAATGTGTTCAAAGATAAAGATTTTAAAGTGTTTGGTATACTGTTATAAAGTGTTGGAGCCAAGTATGCGAAAGAACCTTTATATTTTACTTTATTAAAAGACGGTACTGAGTATAAATTCTTTTCCCTTAGAATGTATAACCATAGGCTTATTTCTTTATTAGTCATTAAAATCTCTGTTGGAATATTTAGCAAATTACAAATTTCTGATGTACAAGTGAAAAAAATAATAATTATTAACAACATAAAGTAAAAATGCATAAACCAGATGTTCTTTAAAATTATTTACTATAATTTTCTTTGTAAATAACTGAAAAGCAAAACTTAATGTTCAAACTTTCATCAAATATTTACAAACAACTGTAAATATTTTTTGCTTTCCTGAATGCATAATTAATAAAACTACATCTGTTTGTAAATTCTCATTCTGTCATCCGTCTTGTCACGTTGCAAGATTCGTTTCTTTATTCATGAATCTGAGAGCGACTTTTTTTCTTTTGAAGTTGTCTGCGTTTTACACAAACTATTATTATTGTAAGAAATCGCAATTATAAATAAACTCTTCTAAGAATGCACTGCAGTAAAGGAAATACTCCTGATTCTTCGCTTCATTTATAATTTTAAAAATTATCTTACATTTCTTGGTAAAATCAATTACTGAATTGGAATAACCTTGTGGAAAACCATTATTATTATTTAACTTTCCGGGAGATAAATTTGAAATTTATCACTGTCATGATTAATTTTTTTAGTAGCTAGTTGTACCGCCGTAATTTAAATTTTAAACTTTGTTTAAATAAATAAAAGCACATCAAATGTTTAACAGTAATAGGTACGAATATATTTTTGGGTGCCATGCGAGTTCTGTTAATTTAAAAATGTGTAGCGTTTGTTAAAAGATTGACGTAAAGTGTAAAACCAAGAATAGCTTAATTTTATAAATATATTTTTATTTTAGGCTTTTAGCTTCCAAATTTGTATAAAGGGAGAAAATGAAACATAATCATAAACTTGTTTAATATCCCATCAAAATCAGAGCACAAATTGACTCATATACCGATTTATTATTATTATTATTATTTTATGAAACTATATGGAAAACTATGATAATCACTGAAATGCTTTCACGGTGTTAAACTTCCTGATATTAAGCGAGATATGATTTTTTGAAATTCTGTAGGTGCTTGTGATGGCACAAGTATCTTTCAACGTCTTTAAGTGACACTAAACTTTTTGATTTGATTCAATGAGTGCAAATAATATACGAATCAATTATTAGAAAATAATCTTACTATGTTAAAAATAATATTTTAGTGTATTTGAAAGCCTAAGGAAACGAAATAAAATTATTGTATTAAATATACAACGTGTTGAATATGTACATACGAGGAAACGATAAACGGATAGAAAAAATAGTGCTAACATATCAGTTATTTACCGCGCGAAAATACTTGCGGCCAATGAGAATGCTTTGAGAATTTGTGATGTTACTATATTTTCATTTGCATATAACTCTGGAGTATACCAAAATATTATTATTATCTCATTTTTTCACTTATAATCATAATTTTTTTATCATGAATTCTCTTTATTTCGATTATGGTATAGGAGCCCATTGCACAAAGTGTCTATATTAATTGTCATTTAATAAAATGTTATCATTTCAACATGGATAAACAGATCAAATCAAATCAAATGTTTTACAGCAATATAATCTATTTCATATGACATGAATTCACTTTGCTTTTATTTATTTGAATCAAGTTTAAAATTAACTTTCGACGGTGCAATTGAGCATACATTTTTTATTTAGGAACTGTTTGGTTTTACGTAACTTCTATAAATTAAAGGTTCATTTCGACAGTAGCTGTATTCCATTTGCCATTTGGTTCACTTAAATCAGTTCAGAGAAATTTGACACATGACTAAATGAACTGAATTAAGCAAACTGATGCACTCAATGGGATGAATTACTTCAAAGTAGATCAGAATCTGTAATTCTAGTACTGAAAATAAAGTCAACGAAGTAATCCAGTGAAATAAATATGTAATCTGGATCAGAAAATGTAAGTTAGATATGATCCAAATAGCAAATGGAATACGCTTACAGTAGCTTCATTAGATTACTTATTAATTAGGTGTGTTTAAGAATTAATATTCATTTCAAATTTATTTCGCCAGTTTCTGTGGTGCAATCATCTACGAATAGTGTGTTTTGTGAGAATTGCAATAGTGTTTTAGGATAGTTTTCGAGGTGACTAAGTTACTGAATGGTGGTATTTTTGAAATAGTGTAAGAGTGATTGGTACGGCTAAGGCCGAATGTGAGTAGTAAACTTTGATTTAGTATATCAAATTTAGTTTCTATTTGTATGTTTGTTACCGCATCACGGGAGAACGGTTAGCTCAATTTTCATCAAATTTGTAGAATAATACTATATTTGTCCAATTTATAATATAGGCTACTAATTGCAGTTCGCTGTCTTTTGGAAACAAAATGGCGATAAGTTCTTTCTGAATCGAATTGACTGATTTTCATCAAATGTAGTGAGTTAAAATATCGCAGATTTATCTTAGAAATATGAAAGTAATTAGACAAATTTCTCAGAATTTGGGTTGTCTTTTGCCTTTGTTTAATTTTTAGAGAACATATTTTAGTGATCTGTTAAACTCGTGAATGTTTTTTTAGTTCTTCTTTTTTGCAAATTAAGGCAAATAGTTTTCCACGTACAATACAACTGCAGTTTTAATTAAATTAATTAACAAATGCCATCAAAAACATCTCATATTTCACTTAAGTGTGTTTATAAAGTCTTGTTTAGCTTTCTATTAATACCGAACGATTTAAAAAACACGTTTCCTCTTTGAAACAATTTGCTTTTATAATTTTTAGAATAAAATGTGGAACACACTCGTAAATGAAACGCGTTGCTTCTTTGTTTACAAATCATGGCCTCCTGAATGGAATGTAATTTGCACTGCTACTCTCGCATCATCAAACATTAGAAGGACGAATGAGCTCGATAGCATTTGTTATTATTTTAGAAGGACGCGATATTTTGCATTTGTTTATTTCCATTTATTAAACAATGAAAATATTCAACTGTAATAACATTTTATACAAGTGCTATAATTAACATTTGATTTTCAATTGTTAACTCTGGTATTTTAGTCTAACATTGATCGTCTTTTGTTAAGCATCGCGTCAGTATTCATTTATTTTATTTTCACTTGTTAAAAATATTTCATCAGCAGCGCCTTACTCTAGTGTGGCTCTCGTCTTTTGTTAAGATTCGATTTTGTTTTGTTACCGGAGGAGATGTAAGCGGTTAAATAATGATCATGTGATCAGTGCATCCGGTTAAACTTGAACAAAACTCGTTTCACATATTCGACAGCCTCTGCAACGTGGAACGATTATTTATTTTGTTACTCATCTTGTTTCTGACATAAAACCAACTTGATTCTGAACATCTGAACTCCAAACAGGGTCAAGGATAATTTTGCACATTACCACTTATTTAACCGCGTGCAACAAGATGCCATGAATACACCTGGTTAACCATCGGCATTTGATCGTAAAATAAACCATCTTTGTGGTTTACTAGAAGACTACCCACTAATATTGGCTTCAGTGATATTGTTAGCTGGTAATGGTAACCACATATTACAAAATAAATTGTTGTTATTGTTATTTAATCTGATTAGTTAAGCGTCAGGTTTCAGATTCGCTTTACACAAATGCATAATATTCGTTTTATTCTTATTGTTTATGTGATTATTTCAGGTATATAATTAGCATTGCGTCTTCTTGGGTAAAATATGAAAATCTATCCTTGTAATTTCGTGTAAGAACTGCCCCATAACTCGTGTATTTTAAACGTCGTGTCTGTGCACATTGCGGTATGGAAATAAATTTATGTGTCGAAGAAATTATAACTGATCATTTTCTTATTAATTCGAGATGCAAGTTGCTAGTTGTTGTCTAAAATTGCTACGCTACCTCCCAGAAACTTATTATTACGCCATAGTTCATTTATTGGCCATTTCACTGACAACTACTCTACAAAAACAAAAAAGATTGCTAACAAATTATATTTTAATATATCAAAATGTAGAATTATGTCTTACACAAGAAAATTAAATACAATTATACATGATTATTACATGTCAAACTTGAAACTCGATAGAGTTTCAGAATGTATAGATTTGGGAGTTACCTTTAGTGTGAATTTACGCTTTCAAACACATATAAGCAACACATGTAAAAAGGCTTATAAAATATTAGGTTTATTTATGTGCACATCTGGTAGTTTTCAAGATTACAATACATTAATTAAGTTATTTAACACATTGATTCGTTCAAAGCTAGAATATTGCTCGGTGATTTGGTCTTGTGACACCAAAATGTATTGTGATATGATTGAACAATTGCAAAAGAAATTCATAAAATTTTTATATTATAAATGTTTCGGTTTTTATCCCAATTTCATGTCATATGGTATTCTGAATGCATATTTCAATGTTTGTAATTTACAACAACCAAGATTATATCTTGATATAGTCTTCCTTTATAAAATACTCAACTGTGTGATTTATTTGCCATATATTTTACAAATAATCGATATTTGTGTTCCGAAACTGGGATTAAGATATTTGAATAATGGATTTCTAAATTGTAGTCTTGTTTATATGAAATCTCCTATTTACAGAATCATATCTCTGTATCGTCACTATGTGCATTCTCTAATTGATATTTTTAATTGTAGTATTCTTATCTTAAGAAATGCTATACTTCATGTATCGTAATTTTTGTTTTTTTTTGTTCACAAACTGTAAATAGGTGTAACCTGTAGTTGGTTGTGTTTTAATAAATAAATGAATAATGAATAACTGAAAGTTTGACGGTTACTATGTATGTATTTGATTAAAATTGAATTTGTAAAATTATTCATTTCTGATGTGACTTAAGAAATTATTTGTATAAAATGGGACAAAACACACCAATATTATTATCGCACGTTTTTCGTGCGATTATAACGCGTAATGAAGAAAAAGATTCTTCAGAGGCGTCAATAGTGGCTCACGTTGAATTGCAATTAAGTGATTCCATATTTCCACCATACGATGTTACAATGTTGGTAAGAAAGGCGTTGAAGTACGCTGTAGAGAATTGTTTACTGGTGCTACAAGCCGGCAAGTACCAAATAGCACTGGCTGTAGATAGTACGAGTAGAAGAAAGAAAAGAAATTGTAAGAAAAAGAAAAAGCTTTGTCCACGTTGTCCATGCAAGAAACGTAAATCTGCCTATGATGCTACCAACAGACGTACATTGAAATCACAGCATAGACGAAGCCGTCGTCGTAAACAGCATTCCAAGTCAGCCAAACAGCGAAAATCAAAAAGTGTATCCAACGCGGGATCAGATATATGTGTGAGAAAATCAAAAGAAGAGACATCAGAACAACAACAACGGTCAATTACAACAAGTGGCAATGCGAAAGTGAAAGAGTCAGGTCGTCCTCATCGAAACCATGCGCCACATCAACCACCAAATCGAAATCCACCACCGGACTGTCCTCTATCAGGTACGAGTCCCAGTTCACTTCTTATGCCTCTAGTTATGGTATTGTCCGTTTGGTTAGGTGCGCGCTAACGCAGAATCTTTATTTCTTGGTCAAACGGTACAAGTTAGTAAACAATATCTGTTACAAACACAGGCGGACTTTGGCCTAGACTAAAGAGGCACTAGCCTAGGGCCCAAAAATTTTAGGGCCCGGATTCAAACTTTTAGTTTAAATAATATTCAGGATGGTAAAATCATAATTTTATAATTTCCAGCATCCATAATTATTTTAAGTAGTCAGCTTCAAATAAAAGTGTTAGCATATAAAATTCTGCATCTAATCTAATAAACAAAATTAATTTTTCATACTTCATAACAGCACAAATTATATTGAAACAAAATTAAATAAATGTGTGACGTTTAAAAAATAAATAAATAAATATATCATCACGCCTTCTGCCCATTACTGGGTGTGGCACTCTGCCGAAGCAGATCTCGGTTAGTGATATATTTTGCGCGTGAAGTGCGGTTACCAGTCATCAAATCACGGCCCCAAAAGATGTTAGTGGTGGAGGAGCCACAGGAGTAGTTTTTTAAATTATGAAAATTGTTTGTCGCCTGTGGAATCGAACCAGGGTTCTCAGGATTCACAGGCCGACTTCATACCACTGAGCTAGTCACCCCATTTAATTAATTTGTCAAAATAATTTCTTTATTTATTATGTCATTTATTTTGACACATAAAACGTCAAACATTTGTTAATTTTGTTTCAATTTCATGACTATCGATAATTTCGTTCTTTCCAGATCTAATTGGTTCTTCTACTCGTACAATCTACAGCCAGTGCTATTTGGTACTTGCCGGCTTGTAGCACCAGTAAACAATTCTCTACAGCGTACTTCAACGCCTTTCTTACCAACATTGTAACATCGTATGGTTGAAATATGGAATCACTTAATTGATATTCCACGTGAGCCACTATTGACGGCATTGAAGACCCTTTCCCCTCATTAAGTGTTATAATCGCACGAGAAACGTGCGATAATAATATTGGTGTGTTTTGTCCCATTTTATACAAATAATTTCTTAAGTCACATCAGAAATGAATAATTTTACAAATTCAATTTTAATCAAATACATACATATACTCCATTCCCTGTATGAAAACTATTACGTCAAATTAAATGTCAGATTAAAATATTTATTACTTTATAAAATTTAATTAGTTTATAAATGTAACCAAATATAAATTTATCTTAAATCACGAAAAATATTACCTACAATAGACGTATTCCATTTGCCATTTGGATCAGATTTAACTTACATTTCCTGAACCAGATCATTTATTTATTTCGTTGGATTACTTCCCAGACTTTATTTCTAGTACTAGAATTACTGGTTCTAATGTACTTTGAAGTAATTCACCCCAATAAATGCATTAGTTTGCTTAGTTTAGTCCATTAGTCATGTTGTCTAATTTATCTGAACTGATTTAAGTGAACCAAGTGGCAAATGGAATACAGCTGTTATTGAAATGTGTAATTTTGTAAAATAAAACTCAAAAGAATATACATTTATATATATATATATATATATATATATATAAATAAATAATATATGACAATACAAAATACAATGCACATTACCTCTTGTACTACGGTTAAATTAATTAAAGATCCTCGATTCTCTAACTCCAGCGCAAAATAATCATGAAGATGACAAACGCATTTCTGCATTTGATTACCCAAATTTTTTCTAGCCATTTCATATTTCTCAGTCTGTATTTATGTATCAAAAATGTCACAAACTTAGAAATGACAGGCGAGAAAATAACAAAATCATGACCATAGGTCTCTATTTTTATTTTATAAACAAATGTGAACAAAGTAAATATAAATTTTCGAATTAGTAAGAACTATCATACGTTTTCATTAAAATAATAAATGTGATAGAACGTGAAAAAACATGAAACGTGTGTCTTAACTTATTTAGGGCCGGTTTCTGAAAACAAATTTAACTGGTCAGTTAGTTTAACTCTTCGATAAACTGTCAAATGGGTTTCTGAAACAACATATTGGTATTTAACTGGCCGTTAAGTTAACGCGGCAAATTGGTCCAGTTAAATTATATGACGCATGCGCAGTTGATAATAACGGCTGACAGTGACAGTGCTCATCTTTCCTAACCTTGTTTTAAAAACCAATTCGTTAAGCCGCTGTATTAGTTTCGTTTGGCTTTGTTGGTGATTGAAAAAAGGTTTAAAAACACAGTTATTACTAAAATCTATTATTTTGAGAGCTTTAAAAATTTCTTCGAATATACTTTAACTTGTGTAATTTTACCTATTTATCAAAACTTGTTAGTATGCAGCAGGCAGCGGAAAGTTATACAGGTAACCATGGGACTGTGTTTACAGTTAGACTTCCACCTAAGGAATGGCGCTGATAGTCTTTATGTGAAGACATCAACTTTAGATAACTGCAATATCGGCAATCATTGGTTACTAGATTGTTCCTGTAGTTGTCATTTGTATATATTTCAAATTTTTTAATCTGTCAAATACCCAATTAATTTTTATTTGTGAAATAATTTTATATAAATAATGTCATCAACTAAAATCAATTGTTGTGTAAAAAACTGCACTGCTACTGGTAAGTAAGTGATCATAATATAATATAATAAATAATATTTAGATGAGTAAAGTCACAATAAATTTTCAAGTTCACAAGAGTTGGATAAAACTGCAATTGAAACAGTTCAAATTATAAATAAATTGTATACAGGTGAATATTTTAATAAATATTTATATTGTAATAATGAATTTTTATTTTATGTAGTTTAAATAAATATAAAATAATAAAAATAACAAGCTGCCTAAATATGCATATCGGGTTGCCTATATACATGACTTTAGTTAGACTTCCACTACTCAGATGGCGCAAAATACAGTCCCAGTGCGTAACATGGCAGTTTCTTATCTATAGTAGTATATTATGATCTGTGGTATGCAGCTTCAAGAATACTCAAATTCTAGTTCATCGTCATATGAAGAACTATTTGACATTGTGGAGGCTGTGCAGAAAGTCAGAGTTTTTAGAGAAAGACGTAATCCCTTTGTAATCTATAGTGATGCTGAATTTAGAGACAGATATCATTTCTACAAGAATAACAAGTTCTGTGCCCTGTCTGATTTTGCGAATTAAATTCTTTAGCAATTTGTTGCCATGCTAAACTTTTTTTTATGATTGTGACGGCATCACTTTCTTTATTTTCTATTATAGCTTTATATTTCCCTGTCACCAACTCAAAAAGAACATTCTTTTCAGTTTCTGTGAAGTTCTTTCCACGAATTCGCTTTTCTTCCATAATTTTGTTACAATTTCAAACCACAAATACGAAGTACAATAATTGACATCAAATTAATTATTTTGAAGTTTGAAATTGACGTCAAAAATTACCGACATTTACCGACAACGATAGTAGCGCCATCTATTAGATTCAAGAATAAATGTTAGTCCAGGATAGAACCATGAGGTAGTTATCGAACATATAAATTAACTGACGTTTGTTTCCAGAAACCCGATGTAATTTTAACCTTTCAATAAATTTAAGCGACAGTTAGTTAACATGCCCGTTAAATATTTTTTCAGAAACCGGTCCTAACCAAATTAATAGTGTAAAAGTGGAGGGGGCAAGGTTTTCAAGATGGTGAAGGGACGACAACCGCCAAAGTTGTTGTCGAGAGTACTGCGCACCGTTGCAGAGTTACATGAATCAAAAGGACCCTCCGTTGCACATATCGCTGATCATATAAACAAGGAACTAACAGAACGTAGCAGACTACGTAAAAATGTAGCGTTGGAAATAAGACGAGCAGTAAAATATGCCGTGGATATAGGTGCTCTTATAGTTAAATCACGAAAATATAGAACTGCAGAGCGGCGAAGAGTTATACCTCTTGATTCATTAGAAATTATTATGAACTGTCGACATAAGAAATCGAGACGAAAACAAAATGTCGTACGAAAAAAACAAAGCTGTCAACCTAGATTTTACCGCAAAAATGGTGGTAGCTGTGTAGGAGATGTACACAAGCGTAAGAAAGTCACCAAGCCAAGACGTAAACCTAAAAAGCAATCAAATGTTCCTGATACAAAAGCACAACAAAAGCGGCAGCAACCGCAACCAATAAGACAACAACCACCTGCGGTAAGTCCATCCAATAGCGGAAGTGATAATGACAAAGAATCACCTGCTCCTAGTACAACATCTGGACCACACGACAAAAGTCAAGATTTAGATAAGAAGAAGAAGAACATAGATCAAGATGGAAGACATCAGACGCAGTATCCAGAATACAACGATTCAATGAATGGTGATGACAAGAAGGACTTAAATAAAGTGCGAGGCCGACCCCGTCGTCCTCGTCGTCCAATATTACCTACAGCTCGAAATCAACTTGATGGTGACCCAAATTTCCAAGATCCAACCAACGGTATGACCTTTGCTTTGACCTGTCTTCTGTTAATCACCCTTTGGTATGGCTGTCGCATGTAAATCTGACGCTGTTTTTCAAATCAGACAGTACGATTTGGTAAGAGATCATATTTATTGTACTGTTTGACACTCATTTTTCGACGTTTATGTAATATATAATTTTATTATTTACTTATAAATCCACTTAACAGTAACTTCATCAAATGTATTTGCTTTGTTTCTAGTATTCATATAAAACATACTCGTACTAATAAATTTAGCATATTAAATGAGTGTGCCATTTTTCCATTTGATTTTTGGTAGTTTCCTTGTTCTGGGTAATCCAGTTCGATGATATGTATTTGTTGCATTTTGAATTTAATAAAGTTGTGAAACTAAAGGTTTAAATCCTACACTTGGGAAAAAAGTTAACAACTAAAAAAAAATTGACCCCTTAATTCTTTTGAGCAGTGTATAATAATAATACATATAAAAATGTATATTCTTTTGAGTTTTATTTTACAAAATTACACATTTCAATAAGGTAGGTAATATTTTTCGTGATTTAAGATAAATTTATATTTGGTTACATTTATAAACTAATTAAATTTTATAAAGTAATAAATATTTTAATCTGACATTTAATTTGACGTAATAGTTTTCATACAGGGAATGGAGTATATGTATGTATTTGATTAAAATTGAATTTGTAAAATTATTCATTTCTGATGTGACTTAAGAAATTATTTGTATAAAATGGGACAAAACACACCAATATTATTATCGCACGTTTCTCGTACGATTATAACACTTAATGAGGGGAAAGGGTCTTCAATGCCGTCAATAGTGGCTCACGTGGAATATCAATTAAGTGATTCCATATTTCAACCATACGATGTTACAATGTTGGTAAGAAAGGCGTTGAAGTACGCTGTAGAGAATTGTTTACTGGTGCTACAAGCCGGCAAGTACCAAATAGCACTGGCTATAGATTGTACGAGTAGAAGAACCAATTAGATCTGGAAAGAACGAAATTATCGATAGTCATGAAATTGAAACAAAATTAACAAATGTTTGACGTTTTATGTGTCAAAATAAATGACATAATAAATAAAGAAATTATTTTGACAAATTAATTAAATGGGGTGACTAGCTCAGTGGTATGAAGTCGGCCTGTGAATCCTGAGAACCCTGGTTCGATTCCCACAGGCGACAAACAATTTTCATAATTTCAAAAAACTACCCCTGTGGCTCTTCCACCACTAACATCTTTTGGGGCCGTGATTTGATGATTGGTAACCGCACTTCACGCGCAAAATATAGCACTTACCGAGATCTGCTTCGGCAGAGTGCCACACCCAGTAATGGGCAGAAGGCGTGATGATATATTTATTTATTTATTTTTTAAACGTCACACATTTGTTTAATTTTGTTTCAATATAATTTGTGCTGTTATGAAGAATGAAAAATTAATTTTGTTTATTGGATTAGATGCAGAATTTTATATGCTAACACTTTTATTTGAAGCTGACTACTTAAAATAATTAGGGATGCTGGAAATTATAAAATTATGATTTTACCATCCTGAATATTATTTAAACTAAAAGTTTGAATCCGGGCCCTAACATTTTTGGGCCCTAGGCTATTGCCTCTTTAGTCTAGGCCAAAGTCCGCCTGTGTTTGTAACAGATATTGTTTACTAACTTGTACCGTTTGACCAAGAAGTAAAGATTCTGCGTTAGCGCGCACCTAACCAAACGGACAATACCATAACTAGAGGCATAAGAAGTGAACTGGGACTCGTACCTGATGGAGGACAGTCCGGTGGTGGATTTCGATTTGGTGGTTGATGTGGCGCATGGTTTCGATGAGAACGACCTATTTTCTTTTGACCCGGTGAACCAAAAGCAGGAGTTGAAGATTCGAACAGTTCTTGGCGATGAACTTCTACCATTCGATTTCGCTGACTCTTTCACTTTCGCATTGCCACTTGGTGTAATTGGCCGTTGTTGTTGTTCTGATATCTCTTCTTTTGATTTTCTCATACATATATCTGATCCCGCGTTGGATATACTTTTTGATTTTCGCTGTTTGGCTGACTTGGAATGCTGTTTACGACGACGGCTTCGTCTATGCTGTGATTTCAATGTACGTCTGTTGGAAGCATCGTAGGCAGATTTACGTTTCTTGCATGAACAACGTGGACAAAGCTTTTTCTTTTTCTTACAATTTCTTTTCTTTCTTCTACTCGTACAATCTACAGCCAGTGCTATTTGGTACTTGCCGGCTTGTAGCACCAGTAAACAATTCTCTACAGCGTACTTCAACGCCTTTCTTACCAACATTGTAACATCGTATGGTGGAAATATGGAATCACTTAATTGATATTCAACGTGAGCCACTATTGACGCCTCTGAAGAACCTTTTTCTTCATTACGCGTTATAATCGCACGAGAAACGTGCGATAATAATATTGGTGTGTTTTGTCCCATTTTATACAAATAATTTCTTAAGTCACATCAGAAATGAATAATTTTACAAATTCAATTTTAATCAAATACATACATAGTAACCGTCAAACTTTCAGTTATTCATTATTCATTTATTTATTAAAACACAACCAACTACAGGTTACACCTATTTACAGTTTGTGAACAAAAAAAAACAAAAATTACGATACATGAAGTATAGCATTTCTTAAGATAAGAATACTACAATTAAAAATATCAATTAGAGAATGCACATAGTGACGATACAGAGATATGATTCTGTAAATAGGAGATTTCATATAAACAAGACTACAATTTAGAAATCCATTATTCAAATATCTTAATCCCAGTTTCGGAACACAAATATCGATTATTTGTAAAATATATGGCAAATAAATCACACAGTTGAGTATTTTATAAAGGAAGACTATATCAAGATATAATCTTCGTTGTTGTAAATTACAAACATTGAATTGCGCATTCAGAATACCATATGACATGAAATTGGGATAAAAACCGAAACATTTATAATATAAATATTTTATGAATTTCTTTTGCAATTGTTCAATCATATCACAATACATTTTGGTGTCACAAGACCAAATCACCGAGCAATATTCTAGCTTTGAACGAACCAATGTGTTAAATAACTTAATTAATGTATTGTAATATTGAAAACTACCAGATGTGCACATAATTAAACCTAATATTTTATAAGCCTTTTTACATGTATTACTTATGTGTTTGAAAGCGTAAATTCACACTAAAGGTAACACCCAAATCTATACATTCTGAAACTCTATCGAGTTTCAAGTTTGACATGTAATAATCATGTATAATTGTATTTAATTTTCTTGTGTAAGACATAATTCTACATTTTGATATATTAAAATGAATGAATAGGTTGACTGAGCTGACTGAGTGAAGAATGAGGAATGAGAGCGTCTTCTTGGACGGGTATGATTTTTATAGGATTTTAAGTAAGGGCCAGGGGAAAAAGGCAGTTTATAAAGTTAAGGGTTGTGATGTTGCTGGAGTTAGAAAGCGGATTGGAATTTAGGGGTTTTATGATCTGAAGGAATGCTGTCGTATCTACAAAAAGTAGCTTTCTAAAATATGTACAGAACTTGTAAAAATTACATAAATACAACTTAAATATAAGAAAATTAAAATGATTAATACATAACTAGACTTATATCTAACATGCACTAACTTTATATAAAACAAGAAAATAGATAATTATAACTATAACTGGGGTACACAACAACATATATATATATTTCTTTGCAAGTTATTTCTTTAGGCATTTCACTTTAATTTATTAATTTTGAAAATACAGATTGCATTTTAACAAAAAATCATTTTAATAAATTTTGATTATCATAAAAATAAAACAACTTTTATTTGACTATATCACGTGAAAAATGTATGACTAATGACGGGTGGAAATTTTACAAAGATGTTAGATGATATATCGAGGGTCTATTGATTTTCTTTTTATATTGTTTAGGACCCCCTGCTATCATCGAGGTGGACATTATGGTACGGAGTATGGGGCCTATTTCAGAAGTCGATATGGTAGGTTTTTTCATTTAACAATTTGTCATGTAAAGAGTTTCATTTTGAATTACCGTTGAATTGTTTAATATTTTGCAAAATAAATCTAAATAACTTCTTTACAATACCTGTATTGTAAGTTACCCATTAATGACAAAATTTGAAAACAGTATGTGGAACAGACGCGATGGCCGAGCGTGTTAATGCACATCTCTTAGCATACTGTGACGTCCTCCGAACCAAGGTTCGTCAGTTCAAATCCGCCTGTCAACAAAGTATGATTTGTCGTTAAATAAAAAAAAATACAGTTACTTGTATTAATCATACCCGGGCGCTATAAGCTAGTCACTTATACATATGCCTTAAAAAGTAACATCGGCTACGGAAACTGGCAGTACGGCAGCGTAAAAACTGCGGCTCGGTGTGCCCAGGCCCGAATCGGGCTGTAGCGCCATTGAAGAAGAAGATGTGGAACTTTTATTGCACAGTTGATTTCCATGGTTACATCAGGACTATAATATTTACTTTCCATCCACCGTGGACAATAAGTAAATATTATAAATCAAAGTCCTGTTTATTTTGACGAAAATTTGATAGTTGTTAATTTAGAAACCTATTTTTATTTTCTTTTTATTTGTATAGGTATTGTAAAAATAGCTTACGTACCTCGATCTGTATGTGATGTTTTTAGGTCGCGAATGTTTAGGAAATGTCGACTCTACGGGTTTCAATTTCCCAAACTTCATTCTTAACCTAAAAACTGTTAGTTAACAGTTCATGGTAGGTACGTAATATACTATTTGTTAAACGTCAAATAATTCATTTCATATTTTTCATTAATTTACGTCAGCATATAAAATTTTGTATGTAATACGGATCATAATGAATGGTATCGTAGCAACTAACAGTAGCGACTGGCTTGACGTCATTTATTGTTGCTACCGATAGTGTAGCCACCTTGCGGGATAAAATGTAATTTACGTGTGACGTCATTATTAGCAACTAGATATTTTCTAGCGACTTACTGTTAGCAACAGCTGTGAACTAGTCGATAACTCAGTCGCTACGTCCTATTGGTATGTTCTGCAGTACCGTGTTTTGAAAAGTTTAGTTATTTTAATAAATAATACTAAATATAGAAACATAGTTACGAATTCAACCAATAAAGTAGACTTGTTAACAATAAACAACAAGTTTTTCAGAAATACCACATCAAAATATATAGTGTAACGAATTTAAAGCCAGACAGTCGAGAGCATTCCAGAAACCTTCTCGAGAACAAGTGCGTAGCAGCGTGACCTCACAAGTACATAGAGCTCGCTCGCATGTCTAAGCGTGTGGTTTGACGGGATATTCTGGGACGTTCTGGAGGATTCGAGAACTGTTCTACGGACGGGAGTATATAAGCCGAGGTCGAGTGGCTGAAGGCAGTTGACAGTAGACTTCGAACGCGTAATATAAATGTGGTGAAATAAATAACAGCTCTAGTGTACGTTATAGAAATAATATTAGTGTTTGAATACTTATTAGTAGTGTTTAATATTTATTGTAGTGTTAATTAGTTTTAAATAAGTTTCTGTTATTTTTATATTCATTTATTAAATAAATACTTTTATTTTCGTTTAACATAAATAGTTGTGAGTCATTTCTGTGCCTTAAACATTCTACACACTTCTAGAAAGACGAAAAACGTTACAATAGTATGATCTTTGTAAACAACAGTAGAAAATAAATTCCCTAGAAATTTAACTAAATCGCCTTACGTCATCAAAAATACGTCATTCAACTAAATATTTGGTTGCTACGAATTAGAATCGGTCTCCAGGGTTCTCAAATCCATAGCCAGACTCAATACCACTAAGTTATCAGCCCATATATCTGTCCGATAAATTTATAAAATAACATTTTAATAAATGACAATTAATATACACAATATTTGTGAAATTTGTGTCGCGCGATATTTTTTCACACATCAGATCTATATAATTACATATCTGCAACTTTCTCACTTTATACAAATTTGAAAACAAAGTCGAAAATAAAAATATATTTAAATATACCTGTCGTATGTTATAGTATTCATTATTCTTATAATAAAATCTCGTGGCATTTCTAAAAATTTACTCAGAATCTATTTTAAATTATAAACGATCCCGTGTCTTCTACAAAAATTGGAAAACAAGGTGAATAACCGGCAACAACGCTCACCAATAAAAATAAGATTTACATATCTTTCATATGTTTTTGTATTGTACAGAAATTTAATATGTTTTTAATTAATTTTTTGAAATTTCACAACACACATGGTAGGAGTTTGTGGTATACTTGTATATCATGACACACAGGTTGAGAAACACTGATATACAGTCTGTTTTCTTTAGTAAATAAACAATATACGATTAAATTTAAATATTGAATTTTCTATAATTTATCGTACAAAGAAAGTGACTACGTCAGAAACTCTAATCTCTAACAGCCCATTTCTCAAAAGAGTTTTAGGTAGAATCTAGTTTATCATGAATTTTGGATTTGTTAAATTAAGGTAAACCGTGTTTCCAAAAACTTTAATATAATCTTACCGTTTAGTTTTCGAAAAATGAATTGAATTTTTTTTTTAATTCGGACTAGCTAAGTTTATCAAATCTAAAATTCAGTATTAGTTAAAACTTTTTTTTTCTGAAACTATCAAAAAACAAGACATTTTTACATCGCTATGGATATGCGTAATTTGTGTTTTTTTTTTCGATTGATATGTTAAATTTAAAAATTGGTGACATTTCAAAAAATATACATACATACATATCTTCACGCTATATCCCAACAAATGGGGTAGCACTCATAAAACATTCACTCATCACACTCATCAAACAATTAGATTACTCCACATAAACTCATTCATTTATTACATTCGAAATCACACAACAAACCTTCAATCACATCTATCCAATCACTCCTATTCACTTACCATTCATCTTCTTTCTTCGACGTACATAACATATGCATAAAACATCTCAAATTTGTAACAAATCATGGTGGTCAAAAATGAGAATTTATCTTGACCACTGATTGTCGACGTGCTGAAGTTGAATAATAAGTAATGAACGCTGCAAGTGCGAGTGGTAAATATTTTATTAAAACAACATAATAAAACTAAGATAAAATAAAGATAATGAATTAATTAAACAACAAATAACAAATTAATAACATCATATTCTCGGGATAGACACCCTCGAATATTCCTCTACTCATAAATCATAACTATTGACTACTTACGTACTATCTACTATCTACGAACTGTGTGCTACATTGTATACTATCATCTACGAACTATCTTAAACTACGGCATTTATACTAAATAAATGCTAGATCGCAATAATTTCGCTGAATGTGAAATGCCTCAGACGATCGCGCGTGTTCCAAAAGATGAATAACATGACATGTGTCTTAAAGACGCAATCTAATCAACAATTTTGCAAACGATTATTTCTTGTACATCCTGTCTGTTACAAATTACTAACGTTTACTCTTAACAACGAATCTACAAAGATTAGAAAAGATAAAAGCGATAGCCTGCACTTGTATATGAAAGAAAAGTCCACACTATGCAGTAACTGAAAATGAAACAAAAAGATAAGAAAGGAAGGGAGTGTCGCCTTCGCTTGTTTTGTGAAGTCCACACAATTGCAGTTAAACACTCTACGTAAGAACTGAAATATTTTATATTTATCAAACATTTTCACGTTTTCTTGGTTACAGATCAAATTCATAGTATTTTTTATTTTTTCTTTCAATTTACTTAAATAAATCAATAATTACTGTATTTTTATTTTTTGACAGTTGTAGAAAAAATGTTGTTTGTATTTCGTGGACGAAATTCGTTTTTTTGGCGCGTCCGAATGACTTTTTTGTTTCAACCAAAAGTGACATTCTCACGAGCAACAAAAAAACACTCATTTCACGTGTACTTAATGCAAAAATAACTATTGAGAATCTGACTGTAAAATATTAAATCATTTGAATATTATCAACACTACCGTACAAATTTTCCATTATCATCTTGGCATTATTACGCCTCAAAGTGTGTTGTATATACATGTGGTATGTGCGTCAACGAATGTATGTCATCCTCGTACGCGTTGCATCGTTGCTTCAGTCTCTCGATAGTGGCGTGTGAAAGAAAACTCGTGTGAGAGCGAGAAATGAAGCGAGATGCGACGAGATCGAGATGACCAACGAACCAGACAGCGCGGCTTATCGTCGCATGGCCATCAAATACGAACGCGAATGTGGTGGTACTCTCTCCAAGCCACAAAAACTTGATAATGGTTACTGAATTCCTTTCTGTCTTCTGCTTACAAGAAAATTAGCAATTCTTTTAATTACTGTGTTTAAACAAGATAAATTAATATATCATCACGGTGTTGTATCTGTTTCCGGCATCTCTGAATTTACAAATATTTATTTATTTATTTGTTACTCTGCACAACAGGAAGTTAATCTCAATTACAGTACAGGGAGCCTACAGCTTTTAGTGGAATCCGAACCACTAAGTCATAATCGTATTTTTTTGGATATAAGTAGAAGTCAGTGAGATTAGAACGTACGACCTCTTGGAACGCAAGTTTTACCTCGCTTTTATCCACTGGGCTACGATTGCCTGAGATTATGATTTTTTAGAATGAAATACGATATGTTTTTTGTGGATTAGGTGGCATAGTGGTATCGTGTCGGCCTGTAGATCCTGAGAACCCTGGTTCGAATCCCATTGTCGATAAACATTTTCACCACATTAATACTACTCATGTGGCTCCCTCTCCACTAACATCTTTGGAGGCAGTGATTTGACGACTAGTAACCGCACTTCACGCGTAAAAATATAACACTTACCGAGATCTGCTTCAGTAAAGTGTCACATCCAGCAATGATATATATTTAATTTGTTTTGTCTCGATTCTTGCCTCCCATTCTATCAACATTTATATTTTATTATTATATTTTAAAATAACTTTTTCTGGAATTAGTGCTCTTACGTAGATTGTCTAATTGCCATGGACCTTTTTTTTTACTGAGAATGAGATGTCTATTGATAATTTTCGAAACTATAAATTCTCTATTCCAAGTGTTTTTATTTACTTTTTTTTTTTGACAAAACGACGTCTACATAGGGTTACCCTCTCAGAACTAAGTCTCGCTCGGAGACGAAGACTATTTTTTTTAAGAAGATCTTGCAATTTTATTATTATTACCGTATTTATAAAAAAAGGGGTACATTGTTTTGTTAAAGACAAGTGTTTTTGTTATCGTGGTAAAATAATTACTTATAAAATAAAGTAAAACAAGATTGGAAGTGATAAATCTACTGTAACAATAAAATTAGTGTACTCAACGTCATATATACGATTAAACTGTAACAATATTGACAAAATTGAAGATAATCACATGCAACAGAAGACAACCTCACCTAAAATTATGTCTATTTCTGAAAAATTACTACAATTCTAAAAAAATTGATCTGATACAAGATGATATATGTAGTATTAGAACCGAAATTAATTGTATAAATTGTTCCTTAAATAATCATGAGGACAGAATCAAGAAATTGGAGGACTTAGTAACAGAAATAAAACTAAATAACAGGAAGATATACAAGATCAACAAAGAAAAAAAAATTAATAATTTAGCGGCGTAGAAGATTCCGATAGTGAGACAGATTTGTCCCGGACAACTACATAGCACGCTGCAGGTAGCCAGCACTGCACCTTCACCAGTTGTAAAAGTTCGATCACCAGCCACCGCGTTAGCTACTAAGTACACAGTACACGAGATAAATGCGTCAGTCTGCATATAATTTTGTACATATTAAATTATTCTTACACAACCCGGAAAAATAATAATTAAACCCGGAGCCCGGAGATAACTCACTGAAACCCGGAGAGATGGCAAGCCTACCTCTACATTAACTATCAATGGGTCTTTCAAGATTTTTTTGAATTTTTTATATATTAATCTACGTAATAAAATTATTATACCCAAAATTTTTATTTTTTTTTTAAACTTGTATTTAGCATGATAAAAATATTTAAACTTTCGAAACACAAGAATGTGACGTAGTTGCATCTTAGTTTAAAGAGAGACAGATAAGACAGAGATAAATAACACGTAACTTCACGTAACGTGTGTCGTTGTCAGTAGAATCCTCAGACAAAACATAACTAGACGGATAACAACGGCATTTGCATTGACTGGAATACGGCATAATTCGTCTAATATTATACGTCATTGGTAGAATCGTAGAATGCTGAATGCTTATTTCGTCTTCGTCTTCGTCTTAGTAAAATTGAGCACCGACAAACGTTTCAGACAAAGCTCTGTGATTGGCTTAATGCAACTACGTAATTGCAATGAGCGTTTTAAATGATTCAACTTTAACTTTCATATTTCAGCAATGAAGATATCATTTATGGTATGATTTTATATTGTATTAAATATGATGTACGGTCGAGAACTTATTTTAATAAATATATATTAAAAACCTCTACCACTTGAATCTAATACAATGGGAGTATTAGTTGTCACCAGAACGATACCGTTTGAAAATATATAAAACATTGAAATAAATACATAAAGATATTTTTAATTTGTATGTTTAAAACAAGGTTTGTTTGTTTGTAATATCTATTATAA
This sequence comes from Pterostichus madidus, assembly GCA_911728475.2. Taxonomy (NCBI): domain Eukaryota; kingdom Metazoa; phylum Arthropoda; class Insecta; order Coleoptera; family Carabidae; genus Pterostichus; species Pterostichus madidus. The sequence continues at coordinate 22,459,908 of OU452312.1, forward strand.
TGAGAGGAAAATAAATAGTAGCAAAGAATAATCTCGTCTGCCCAGGTGGTAGCCTAAGCAAAAGATATTTTAAGAACGCCAACCAAACACAATTCATGGAAGAGAAATAAAATACGTAAATATAAATAAGTATATTATCACGCCTATTACCCATTACTGGGTGTGACACTCTGCCAAAACAGATATCGGTAAGTGATATATTTATGCGCGTGAAGTGCGGTTACCAGTCATCAAATCACGGCCCTCAAAGATGTTAGTGGGGGGGGAGCCACAGGGATAATTTTTAATTTGGTGAAAATATTTGTCGACTGTAGGAATCGAACCAGGGTTCTTAGAATCCACAGGCTGACTCGATACCACTGAGCCATTACCCCATATGGAAAAGAAGCACACAATATTTGAGTAAATATATCAACTTGAAAAATTCAAAAAATAATTAATTTAAAAATCGTTTTATACCTGTAATAGGATTCTGTAATCAAGGAAACGTAATTTTATTTTTAATTCAATTCCAACAGTAGGTGTATTCCATTTCTGAATTTGATTACTTAATTAAATCAGTTCAGATAAATCAGGCTGAACTAAATGAACTGTTTCACTTAAGAAGGTGGATTACTTTAAGCTTAACTAGAATCAGTAAATTTAGTTGTGGAAAAAAGTATGCAAGTCAGTCAAATAAGTGATCTGTTTCAATAATTGTAAGTTAGATCTGATCCAAATGCGCCTAGTTTAGCATTTTTATCGAACGTTGCTAGCAATATAAAATAACAGAATCGCGTACGTAAATTTAAAGTTTTTTTCACAGTTGCATAAAAATTATTGTATGAAATATTGATAATTTTTTAATTAAATGCGTATTATTTAATTAATGGCCAGTTGCACCGCTGTCCTTTAAAAATAAATTGTAACTTAATGAAATAATATACAATCGAGAAATAATATAAAATGAATTAATAAATTAACAATTCGATTCGATATTTTTATATATTTAAGTAACACTTTATATTTAATGGACAACATTGCAATTGGCTATTAATCAATTATTTATTGACCTCAGGACGGCAATCCAATAATTTTATAATGGGTTAATAAGTTTCAGAAAATCGCTATTGATACTATTGCTACATAAACAAGTCTTTAACTAAAGAGCTCTTTATTTTTTTCTTGCAACCCAGCATAAATGGAATGATGTATGCTAGAATTAAAAAGTCCCGGGTTCAAATCACAGCGTCGGCCGATCTCTTTTCTTTAAATTAGTTATTTATAATAATATTATTAAACTTATGCTGGGTTACATGCATATTTTGTCGGTTCATTAACAACTAACGGTTCAATAAGATTCAGAAAATCGCTATTGATACTGTTGCTAGATTATTTAATTAATTAATTAATTAATTAAAGAGCTCTTTATTTTTTTCTTGCAATTCAGCATTAGTATTTCAAATATGTCCATACTATTTATTCCATAACCAACTTGTTTATGTTATTGCAGGTTCGAACCAAACCTTGAGGCCAGTACGACTCTACTGATATCCAGAGTCCAGGTGCGCGTAATTCGTCAGTACGTATGCATTCAGTGTTATTTTTTCGTTAGTTTTCTCTTAAAATCAGTGTAAAATGTGCCAGTTTCGTGAATATTTAGCATCATAAGTGTGCATTAAGTATGTGGACTCACTATGTGCGTAAAAACTGTCAATTTCATTGTGTCGAATGTTAAGGTTAGTAATTAATTTCTAAATTGATAAATTCTCAAAAGTGTATTAACTTTTAAATCCGATTAGAACTGTCACATAAGGTGAGATTATATTCTCAATGAAGTTTAAGCAATCTAACAATCATTTTGTTTTTAGAATATAATTTAGATTACTTTTTACTACCGGTTTGGAATTAACTTTTTTTTAGCTAAACTTTTTTTGAGAATTCGCCAGTCATGTTTAAGAATCCGTTTTTCAATCTTGAAATTATATCTCATCGAAATCAAACTAAAATTCCACAAATTATATTACCTTGATTTATGAGATTCTTTCACTTATCTGATGAAGAGTTCATTACAATTCTTTCAACCTTTAACTTCAAAATTGTATACAGAACAAACTATGTTTCATTTATATGTATACTCCATTCCCTGTATGAAAACGATGACGTCACATTCGGTATCCATGTGATTCAAGATTTTGTACTTAAAACGTTTACATTGGTATTGGATTGACATTTTTAAAACATAACCTAAAATTTAAATGTCAAATTAAAATATTTATTACTTTATAAAATTTAATTAGTTTATAATGAAACCAAATTCTGCATATATTAAATAAAAATCAAATATAAATGTATCTTAACGCACGAAAAATATTACCTACCTTATTGAAATATATAATTTTGTAAAATAAAACTCATAGGAATATACATTTTTATATGTATTATTATTATATATAAATAAATAATATATTTGAAAATACAAAATACAATGCACATTACCTCTTGTACTACAGTTAAATTAATTAAAGATCCTCGATTCTCTAACTCCAGTGTAAAATAATCATGAAAATGACAAAGGCATTTCTGCATTTGATTATCCAAAATTTTTCTAGCCATTTCTTATTTCTCAGTCTGTATTTATGTATCAAAAATGTCACAAACTTAGAAATGACAGGTGAGAACATAACAAAATCTTGACCATAGGTCTCTATTTTTATTTTATAAACAAATGTGAACAAAGTAAATATAAATTTTCGTACTAGAAAGAACTGTCTTACGTTTTCATTAAAATAATAAATGTGATAGGACGTGAAAAAACATGAAACGTATGTCTTAACTTATTAAGACATACGTTGTATTATTCGCATAGGTACGAATAATATTATTAAAAAAAGATAGCTATATTTCATCGTATCTATGATAACATCGTCCACATATGACGTCATCGTTTTCATACAAGGAATGGAGTATAGTAACATTAACAATGATATTTTGTTCTAAAAAGGTCAAGTCAGATCAAGTGTTCAGGTGCCAACTTCAGATACAATTAGACACTTGTTTTTTATTAATTATTAATGTTTCCTCACGAATCACTGTGATTGAAACTTGTTATAATTATTATTTAAAATCAATAATTACAGTATAAGGGGTCTTATACTGGAATCCATACCACCACTCAGATACAATCGTATTTTCATATTAATCATATTTTATTTTACACCTTTTGTAAAAGTGCATATTTAATTAATTAATTTAAACAAAATTGCAAACAAATGCAAAAAAATCTATATTTTGACAGTTTACTCAAGCATTATTATTCCCATTATTACATAGTGTAATTGGGTAATGGCTCAGTGGTATCAAGTCGGCCTATGGATCCTAAGAACCCTGGTTCGATCCCCACAGCCGACAAACATTTTCACCAATTTAAAAATTACCCCTGTGGCTCCCCCACCACTAACATCTTTGGGGGCCGTAAGTTGATGGCTGGTAAGCGCATTTCACGCGCCTAAATATATCACTTACCGAGATCTTCGTCGGCATCCAGTAATGGATATAAGGCGTGATGATATATTTATTTATTTTTATTTACATAGTGTATTTTTTTCTTATTAAGGTATTCCTCGAAAAACTATGTAATAATAATAATAATATTAATAAGGCATGCGCGAACTGAAACTATTGAAAATTGTTTTGCATTTGTTACAACTTTGTTTAAATTTCACGGCTATCACTATAAATAAGCACTATTATAAAATTTAAAATTTGATTTCACTTATTTAAATAACCATTAACAGCAAGTGAGGTGGTGTCTCATTTTGCATAAACTAAAGAATCAATCTTTGATTTAATGGCACATATTTCAAAAGTAGCAACTAAAAATATTTACCAGAAAACAAATTTTCGAACTCCGTTAAAATTAACAAATATTAATTTCTGACTGACAGAAACATCGACTCTATATGTATCACCCTCTTTGGACGTGATTCAATTTTTTAGCAGTTTGTAGCAGACTCGGAGTCTTAACGCTATATGTGTCATGGGCATTACATAGTACTCTGTGCATTTCAAATTACTGCATTTTCATATAAAATAAGAAATAGATGTAAAATGTACTATTTCATGATTCAGTATACCATGTTGCCACAAAGTTTATTGGTCTTGTTTCTTGATATAAAGCTTTTAATAATTAAGCTTGCTGTAAAATTTATAGCATAATTTTTATTAAAAATAATCCCAGAAGAAGTAGCTGCGAACTGAAAGGCAATAAGTCTGAAATACTAATGATGAAATAATCCTCTTTTCTAATTAATGAATCTGCTTAAATAATGAATACATCTTCTTAGAAATGTTACATACAAACCTTCTTTTATATTATATTTTAATTATGAAAGAGCTAGGTTAGTTGTATTTTCTACCAACAATTAGAATAAAAATTAATTACCCTGAACCAAAGCATGTATATTACTTCATTAGAGAAGAGGGTATAGCTCATAATGATTTGAAGTTACAATGCCATTGCCAAGATGAATGAAACTGAAGTGTGTCATTTAGTGACGGCGTACTGCTGATAAAGTGGATCATGTAGAAAAACTTCTGTACCAGATTCTGAGGCGGCCCACGAATACAACGATACGGAAAAGTGGATTTCGCAGTGAGATAAAGTATATAATGATAGCTGAGAATAAATACTCGAGCTTATTATATCGCTAACGTGCACTGTAGACGGTAATTTCTAAGTAATTGTTTTGTATTTGTGCATGGTTCTTATTATCATTTTCACTTGTGGTTTCTGCAGTCTTCACTCGCATAAACTATGCAGTATGTAAGTAGGTACCGTGGTTTTTATGAAGAAATAAGATGACTATTATTTTGCAGTGGATTTTATAACGTTAGAAATTGAAATTTAAGTTTCTCTGTGAGATTTCATATTTATTTCAACTTGTCTGAAAATTATAATTGATTACATTCTACATTAACTATAATTTGAAAGATAATTATTAATGTGTATGGATGATTGTGATATCTTTTAAAGAGTTAAATGAAAAAGCAGCCCTCGGCAGAAAGTCGAGCTTAATATTGTTATAGTCAATAAAACCAAATAAAATAAAATATTGTGAAATTTCACATTCATTTACAAATTGTTTACATCTGAAATTAATCATTGATTTCACTGTAAGCTGTAGGCTTCCTTTACTCTAATACAGGCAGATTCATAAAACGGATTAACGCTAACACTATTTTTAATATTATTTATAACTATGTATGTTTCAAATTAAAACAGATCCATGAATTTGATTAAATTTGATGCTAATTAATAGTCTTTTTAACACAAGTTAAAATAATCTTGTTTCTCACAATGGAAAGAGAGTTACAAATGAAATAAAAAATGGTGTTAGCGCTAATCTGCTTTATGAATCTGCCTGATAGTGATTAATTTCCTATGGTGCAAGCAGCAAATAAATAAATTAAATAAATTTTTAAAAATTGTCAACGTTTCTTTTTTGAAAAATAAATTAGCGGCAGCATTATAAAAGATTATTAACGCTAATTCAAGTTTCAGAGTATGTTTTTGTACAATTGCTAGTACGTTTTAATTTACTTTACGTTTATTATTTTTATGCTCGGTTTTATTTTTCTCCAATAAATATAATAACTATTTATGGAACAAATACATAAATTCTGATTATGTACGCGTTTCATACATAGCTTTATGTTCGACTGCCTTGAAGGCATGAAGATGATGTTTAATTTTTTTTTTAAATATGTTAATGTGAAAAATTTAGTTGTATCTTAAAGTGTGATTTGTTGTTCCTTTTGTTTAACAATGTTTATAATGATTAAACTGTCAAATTAGTCGAAAGAAAGTGTTTATATTGTATGAAGAATTTCAAAAGAATAAAAAAAATTGTATTAAATGCAAAGGCATTAATTAATTAATTAGGTATAATATTTATTTTGGCCTTAATTTTTTGACATTAACTGGAGTCTAATTTTACTATTTTATTGTACTAGTCTAATAAAGTGCCATTTTATGGACAGTAAACAGTGTCAGAAATCAAGTAGGAATGGTGCGATCAAACATAAACGTATTTGTTATAATTAATATTAATTCTGATTTGTTATTTGATTTCATTTTAATTTTTTTAACGAAATTAACGAAAGTAACATTTGTATTGAATAAGACTTTCAAAAGAATTTAACAATTTATTAACTTTATTATAAAATAAAATAAATATATTATCCCGCCTCCTACCTATTACTGGGTGTGGCACTCTGCTGTAGCAGATCTCGGTAAATGATGTAATTTGTGCGTGAAGTGCCCCCAATAACCCCATTAAATATAAAGAAAAATACCACCAGGATTTGAACTTGGGACCTTTGAACGCGTGTCAAATGCTCTTTACTACTAAAATGTATACGTTTCAGTGCTCTTTGCCAATTGGGCTACGGTCCCCATGGTATTAAATTTTTTCTTTTTTTTTGTTATGTGTGAAAGGTAGCCTCAAGGTTTATATTTATTTTAGCAGTTGTTTGTATACTATCCAATGCCAATAGCTTTTTGTAGTCCATATTTTGTATTTAACCACGCACGTAGTATTCACAAATAGAAGAATAACCTGGCCACCGATCGCAATCAAGGGAAAAACCATAGACACAAAAGACAGCGTCATCTACCAAGGCATGCATCTCGACAAAGGACAACTATGGAAAAATCACCTAGTAGCTAAAAAGAAGCAAATAGATATCAAAATTAGAAAGATGTACTGGTTGCTAGGAAGAAAATCCCAACTATCACTAGAAAATAAAATACTGCTTTACAAAACAATGATAATCCCAATCTGGACATATGGGATCCAATTATGGGGATGTGCTAGAAAATCAAATACCAATATCATCCAAAGAAGTCAGAATAAAATCTTACGTATGATTGCAAATGCACCATGGTACATCAACAACCATACCCTTCACAAGGACCTAAAAATCAAATATGTCCACGAACAAATCCGTAAGTTCGCGTCAACACATGAAAATAAATTTAGCAGTCATCCCAACGAACTAGTCGCCAACCTTCACAACAAAGAAGACAGCCTGAGGCGCCTCAAAAGAATAAAACCATCCGACCTCAAAAACTATGATCCCAACATGAACTAATTATTCATAAACCCTAATCAAACAGTATTAAGTAATTAGGAAGCAGCGATGGCTGCTCACCTAACGCATGATATTTTGTAATACATCAGATTTGCTTGTTGGCCCTAACTAAGGCCAGTTGTAAATAAATAAGTCAATAAAAAAAAATATATATATTTTTTATTTGAAAAATTTTCTCAAATAATTTTTGAACTTTTGATATCAATAAAAATAATATAATTTTTCTATATAAAATGAGTAAAAACTTGACGCTAGCAAGATCCAACAGCATCTTTGCGGAGTCTGATCTCACCCGATCGATTTCAGTTTCTCATCGGCAGCTCGCTGGCCGTTCGAAGTTGCCTCGGTTTGTCTATTATTAATCGATAGTGGCATTCTTCCAGTTACGTCGAGGAATTTTGCTTTCGCCCGTCGTAGACGATCCTCGGATTTTGAACCAGGTCGCGGTGGTAGCACGAGCACGAGCACGAGCTCTCCTAATATTTCGCTTCTCTTCATTTCGTTCACTTTGGAAACTTGTTTGTTTTTTGGTAGAAATATGTCGCTTCGCTTGCTTTACTAGTTTAGCTTCACCTACTTTTCTTCAAGGTTGGTATTCTGCTCTTTAACTCTTATTTTTACATGTTCTACTGACCACTGGCCATGCTTTCCGGAATATTAAAATATTCACTCGCAAACCTCAAATACTTTCTTCAAGAAAGAAAAAAAAAACCTATTGCTGTCTTTTATGTTTTTGTCAAGTTTTTTAGCTTTGGCAATCAGAGAGTAATTTCATTATTATAGCTCGTGTTTTATGCTAAAATCTCTAGAGTCATAGAAATATATTATATCTGTTTCATATATATTTATATTTAAGGTGTTGTGTCAAGTAATAGTTAATTTTAAAAATGATTTAAATCAAGATCTTTGTATTCAAGATGTACCAGAATTACTAGATTAAATCAGATATTTTAATTTCTTAGTTTAAATAATTTATTCATATTTTTATACAGATAAATAAAAATTATATAAATATATTATCACGTCTTTTACCTATTATTGGGCGTGGCACTTTGCCGTAGCAGATTTTGGTAAGTGATATATTTTTCCCAAGAAGTGCGGTTACAAGCCTTCAAATCACGGCCTCCAACGATATTAGTAGAGGGAGCGCAACGAAGGTAGTTTTTTCAATGTGGTGAAAATTGTTTATCGGCTGTGGAAATCAAACTCGGGTTCACAAATTCGTAGGTCGATGCGAAACCACTGAGCCATCTACTCCATACAGATCAAATCAGGAATTAAGGATCTTATTTAAGATTAAGTATTTTAGGTATTATAAATTTATTTAAAAAAAATCTATGGAGGATGTTTTATACTTTAAAAAAAAAAAGGTAAAGGAGAGTTTATCTTAAGTAAACATTTTTAGTACCACTGGTTTCATCGGTATTTCTAATAGATTAATAATTATTTTATAATTATAAACACTACAATTTATAATTACAAATACTACAATTTTGTAATATCCGAAGTATAAAAATACTCTAACGTCTTTGCAATTAGGAAAAATATATTTTGCTTTGATCATTTTATAAAACATGATACGAGTATTTTAAAAAGATCGTAGATTAAGTTGATCTGTACATCATCTTGACAAATATAAATGCCTAGATCAGATTAATAACAATGAAACAATGAGGAAAGAAACAAAAGCGAAGAAATAGGTCTCGATGGATTGGAAACTAAAAAATTGAATTCGGGACAGGTTCAGAATTAAAAAAAAACTAATTGGGTTGAGGTTTCGTTTGAGTTCAAATAAATAATTTTAAATCGGTTTGGTTTCGGTTCAGTTTCGAATCGGTTTCAGTGGAATGCACATTGGATTTACTCGTAGAGATCATTTTTAATTATATCTGTGGAACGTACACATATTAATTTACTTTTAATGAACAAATATAAGAGAAATGCTACACTGTAATAAAATAAAACTTATAAATTATTATTTAATTATATTTAAAGATGCTTCAACCGGAGGTCATTAGCATCTATTGTTGTTTTACATTAATTTAAATACATTATATTTTATATATTAGATTAGTGTCTCTTAGGTAATTTAGAAGTTTGTATATATTATCATTGTCATTATTTAAGGCAGATTGGACGTCTCTTGATATATTATATTTTTGTCGTTCATGTATGTAGTTTTGGCATTCTGTTATTATATGCTTGACTGTCATCTGTGTGTTACATGTATTACAGATATCGGGATCTCTTCTATGGAAAATGTGTTGGTGTGTGAGTGCAGTGTGACCTATCCTTAATCTTGTAATTATTATTTGATGTAAAAATAAAAAATTAGTAAAGGTACTATTACTTATAAAAATTATCTCTGTGGTCTATGGCTTCTCCACTACTAACATCTTTCGGGTCTGTGATTGGACTGCTGATAACCGCACTTCACGCGCATAAATATAATCACTTACCAAGATCTGCTATGGTAGAGTACCAAAACCAGTAATAGGTGAAAAGCCTGATGATATATTTATTTATTTTAATCAGTTAGCAAGATCAATCAGACCATTGTTTATTTATTATTATGCCTGTCTTTATTTTGTTATTTCTAGAGAAATTTCTTTAAATTTAGGATTCGGCCTAATTACATATTTTATAATACTAATCTCATGCAAGTTAATAGCAATATAGAGGTTACTGTTTTATATATTTACTACAAGTACATATTTTATTCTATAGATATCTACATATATCTCTGCTTACTGTGAAATCTTGAATGCGTATGATAATCAAATCCAAACTTTAAAATTAATTAAGTATTATTACTATTAAGGGCCAGTTTTTCAATCACCGATTTACTCTTGATTAATGTTAATCATGATTAAATAATAATGGTAACCATAGTTTCTATTATTATTTAATCATGATTAACATTAATCGATGATTGAAAAACTGGCGTTAAAATGTTTATTTTATTTATAATTGACGCATGTGAAATGCATTTTTGTAATTTATATCATTAATGGGATTGGTGGCTCAGTGGTATCGACTTGATACCACTATGGATCCTGAGAACCTCGGTTCGATTCCTACAGCCGACAAACAATTTTAACCACATTAAAATTCCCCTGTGGCTCCCCCTCCACTAACATCTTTGGAGGGCGTGGTTATACTTTTATAGGTCATTCATCTGTCAAATTTAGAGCATTCATACCACTCCTACAAAATAAAAAGCGCCAAAAACATTGCACTTTTAGATCTCCTTAACAACGTGTTTACAGTGCGTTTATAGAGCTATAAGAACACCAAAATAGAAAAAACTAATCCTGGATTCCTGAAGCCTTTTTATTTATTTAATATTAATAATTGTTTTGGATCCTTCTTAAATATTTATAAGTACGATAACATAAAACATTGTCATTTTAATTCTACGCAAATCGGGTTCATTTGTTTATAAAATTAAAATAAATAAATATATTATCACGCCTTTTACCCACTACTGAATGTGGTACTATGTTTAAGCAGATCTTAGTAAGTGATACATTTACACGCGTGAAGTGCAGTCACCAGCCGTCAAATTTCGGTCTCTAAAGATGTTAGTGGAGGGGAGGCCACAGAGGTAGTTTTTAATGTGGTGAAAATGTTTGTCGCTGTGGGAATCGAACCAGGGTTCCGACAGTCAATCTAATGGGAGATTCAATTGGTAGAGCTTTTTAATATATATTTATTAAAATAAATTCTTGACCGTACATCATATTTAATACAATATAAAATCATACCATAAATGATATCTTTATTGCTTAAATATGAAAGTTAAAGTTGAATAATTCAAATCGCTCATTTGTATTTCGCACTGCCATATTGCAATTACGTAGTTGCATTAAGCCAATCACAGAACTTTGTCTGAAACGTTTGTCGGTGCTCAATTTTACTGAGAGGAAGACGAAGAAGAAATAAGCATTCAGCATTCTACGATTCTACCAATGACGTATAATACTAGACGAATTATGCCGTATTCAAGTCAATGCAGTGTTGTGAAGCAAAAAGAGATTGAATAACTTTTGGGTCCGCCGGGTGCGCGGCAAGGAGCGAGTACACTTTGATGTTATGCAAGTTGCTCCTTGCCGCGCAGCCGCCTCACCCACCAGTTATTCTATCCCTTTCTGCTTTACAACAAACGCCGTTGGTATCCGTCTAGTTATGTTTTGTCTGAGGATTCTACTGACAACGACACATGTTACGTGAATTTACGTGTTATTTATCTCTGTCTTATCCGTCTCTCTTTAAGCTAAGATGCAACTACGTCATAATCGTTTGTTTCGAAAGTTTAAATATTTTTATCATGCTTAATACAAGTTAAAAAAAAAATAAAAAATTTTGGGTATAATAATTTTATTACGTAGATTAATATATAAAAAATTCAAAAAAGTCTTGAAAGGCCCATTCTATGCAAATCAGATTCGTTTGTTTATTACCTGAAGTTAACCGGCAGTCAAGAAATAAGTATACATTATATTTAAAATATTTTTAAATGATCTTGAACTCCAACAAACAAGTTAGAACTGATTAATTATTTGGCATTGTCCTCCGCCTTGAGCTAGGCTAGGCTAGGCTAGTTTAGAACAGTGCAGGTGTTTGCAGTGACAGCATTGTTTCTGATTTTAGTGAATATTTTAATGCATAAAATTATTTAAATTATGTGATTTTATTTATATCTTCGTGATGTGTGTGTCGAGTGTTTATAAAAGAAATATTAATATATGAGTGATAATGAAGTTCCTACGCTAGGGTCTCGGGATTCCCTCATACTAATAACGGGAGCATGTAGAACACGGTAGCTAATTCTTGCAATAATAGTATTATTTTTAACAATCTTTGGTGTTAAAACAAATTGTTTTAAAAACCATTCATTTCCTACCGATCTCATTTTCTGTTTGTTTTAAAAGAAAACGGAAATGCAAATGGCAATTAAATTTAAACTTTAGATTATAAGTTATTTATTATTTCTTTTAATTGGACTAAGTAATAATAATATTTTTAATTTAGATTGAAAGTAGTTTACACAGTATTCTTAATAAGGTATTTTATTTACAATATATTGTTTGTTTATAACTCTCAAAATGTGTTGTGTATATTCTTTTGCTATTTTGGACGATTAAATTTGCCACTTAATTTTATTCTTTTAAAATGAATATAATATAATAATAAATGAATGGTATTTGTATGGAGTGATCTATGAATGTGGTTGAAATGAGACTGGTTTGTTTGGATGAAAATGTTTGACGAGGGCTGATTGTTTGATGAGTGTGATGAGTGAATGTTTTATGAGTGATTTTTTGGGATATAGCGTGATGATATGTATGTATAATAATACAAAATATTTTACATAGACACTTACATAATTTAAGTGTAAGCATCCACAGTCACACTTTTGGGTACTTTATATGAATCATTGAATCTATTAAGGAAAAAGAGAGTAGGTCTCAGGATCAAAAATTGCGCAGAACTCAATCTAGCAATAGAATATAATTGGACGTTTCGTCCAGCGAACTGGACATCATCAGCACAAACAAAACAATAATGTTGTAACAAAATTGTAAAATAATTGTAAACATGTCATAGACAATAGTCAAAATATTGACTATTGTCTATGACATGCTTTGTACTACTTTATTTGTGACTATATTTATTTATTTAGTTTTTATTGTTTTGACTTTTGTAAAATTTGTTTACAATTATTTCACAGTTTTGTTACAACATTATTGTTTTGTTTGTGCTGATGATGTCCAGTTCGCTGGACAAAACGTCCAATTATATTCTATTGCTAGATTGAGTTCTGCGCAATTTTTGATCCTGAGACCTACTCTCTTTTTCCTTAATATATTGATAGGATCTGCTTTACCTAAATTTTTGATTGAATCTATTGATACTAAAATATTCAAGTTTATATTTTAAAATCTAAAGCATATGTCATGTTACCATCTGCATGATAGTCAAGTGTCAAGTATGTCCAATGAAAGAGAAAAGTAGCCGCATTGTAGGTACGCAAAATGAAAAGTTCTTTTGGTCTATTGAATAAAAATGTAAGTGAAATTGGTAGGTACATAATAATGTCATGTGGCATTATCAAAACTCAAAAGCAAATAAGAGTACTTCTATATCTGCTATTCAGATGTTTAGCTCAGCTGATACTTCTTATTCATTAAAATATCAATCAAATTTAGAGCAGATAAATATAAAATATTCATTCTTACAGTCATTGTAGAAATTTCTTAGTACTTACAGTACTAGTAAACTTTTATAATTTAAATAAGGCGAAAATTATGTTAAGAATAGGTTGAAATAAATTTGAATTTGATCAGTAGGTTCAAATTTGTTTAATTTTTAAATAAAAACAACGTTTTACCCATTGATTTTAGCCATTTTCAAATCATTAAGGTTAAATAAGTCAACATTGACCTGCGTTTACTTTCTCATATAAACTTAAAATCTTTTATAAAAGATTCATCAATATTAAAAGTTATAGTTAAACTGCATGGACATATTTAGTATGAAATATATCAGGAAGAAATAATCAGAGCTAAAAACTATTTAAGGTAGTACTAGCGTGAATTTTTTTTTGCAGATCCGAATGAAATTTGACGCACGTAAACATTGGATAGTCATACGCATCCTGTTAAAATATGAAATACATTCATCGTCTGTGAACAAATATATTCGCTTGTAAAGTTGAGTTCTTATACATGGGGCTTATGGCGATCATCACTCAGAATCGCACATATTTGGTTTGTGTACCTCTAAAATTTTGCAGTTTAATTTGAAAAACTAGTATGATGTTCTAGAACTATCCATGTATATTGTGTCAGAAGGAGAAAGTTTTTTATCGTTTAGTAATGAATATATAGGCATGCAAAGCCTTGTTTTTAACGAAAAATTAAGAATCCCAATTTATAATGGTAATTGAAAATTCACTAGACCCACAACATGTTAACAATTCATGATATTCAAATCATATTAGGTATAAAACATTTATTTTATTCAATTTTTAAATTTTTTTGAGTGTCAGTTTCGCCACTCGACAACCGATTGCGCCACCGTCACACTAGTACTACCTTAAGTCATTTAAAACATCTTGCTTACATATCGTTGCGATCCACTAATTAAATAGTTACCACTAAAAACTAAATTAAATAATATTTAATGCACACACATGAGTTGTAAGTTCTATTCATTTGAACAAGATCAAAATATTTATGAAAGTACTTTTGTTTACATAAGATTTCAAATTTTACATAGTCAGTTGTCGAATGTATGACTCCTTTCCTGCAATATGTGTTTATGCGATCGGACACAGCTGTGACAACGCATGTAGAACCTTGAATAGTTCGAATAGCTCTACCTTCCAAGTTCGAATTTTTTATTCCAAATGCTTTGATTTATTTTATTATATAAAGCTGCGTTTACAGCTACCCTATTAGCAATTAAGATTAGCAATTACAATTATCAATTAGTGAAAACATTTTCAAATTTGCGATCCAAATTACAATTAATTGCAGTAGTAAGAATTTTTTTGGAAGATATTGGAAGGAGATTTTCAGTAATTCAGTGATGAGAAATTAGGATACAAAAATGATTCCAACAATTGAAACTAGACAAATTTTTATATTGACTTTGTGGTTTGTTGGTCTAATTTTTTTATCAGAACATTTTTATATTTGAATGGTTCTAATTGTTGAAATCTTTTTTGTACGCTTGTATTGAAAATGGAAACAATCCTTGTCCGAAAGGTCTACAATAAATACAAAGTAGTCATCATTGAATTATTGAAAGCCTCCTTCCAATTTCTGCCCAAAAAACCTACTTCGTGGCTTAATAATATTCTACATTTAACTTTTTATTATGAACACCTCATTTCTTCTACAGACTGTACTTGGTTTTATAAAATTCTAGGGGATATTTAAATTGCCACTGTCAAAACAAAAAAACAAATCCTAAGTAGCGATAGAAGATAGAAACAAAATATTAAGGTGAAGCATTAAATCTGAAACTAGTATCGGAACGATGATTTGATCTCTTTGAAGCGAAATATTATTCTTATTATGAATGAAACTGATTAAGTATTGTATATAATTTTTATGCCAAAACCGCAAAGTATGGTAATAAACTAGATACCATTAATGTTATGTACAAATATTGAAAGAAATTACATTCAAAATTTGAATTTATTTCTCAAAAATGTACCGAACAATTTTAATTAAAAAATTCTCTATGCTTAAGTCTTCTATAATATAGTAAATTTTTATCCAATTTGATCATGGAACTTTGGAGAAAAAAAATAAAATATGCGAAAAAACGCTCAAAACAGGACTTTTTCGTGTATTTTTAGTTTTTTCTCAAAAGTCCCACGATCAAATTGAATAAAAAAATTTTGTATTATAGAAGGCCTGAGTTTTAAATATAGAGAATTTTTAAATTCAAATTGAACGACACATTTTTGACAAAATCAGACTTAAAATTTTTATATCATGATCTCTTACACTTCAATTCCAATTTATTTATATTACAAAGATTAAACATTCTTTTTAATACCTTTATCAAAAAGCTGAATGTTCAAAGATTATGTAAGTACTACTTGTTTCTTATTTTGGATAAGATTAAATATATGAAATATTTTTTTGAAATTTGAATTTGTTATTGCTACTTCGCGAAATTCTCATTTTCCACAAGTGGTACGGGCTTTTACATACACTCAGCGTTAAAATGATCTGGAAGGATGACAGCTGTCATAATCATGTGTGTCAAGATGTGCTACATAGAAATATACATGAAAATATATAAGCATTTCATAATTTGTGGTTTGAAATAGTATGTCTACTTTTGTTTTTAAATTTTTAAATTTTTAAATTTATTATTATTATATGATTATGTATAACTGAAATAAAATTGTAAGTAAAATTTTTTATTTTTATATTATAATATTAAATAAACTACTATAATTTATTAAATTTTAATTTTATTGTGTTGACATGTGGTTTAAAATCATTTTCTTGAAGATCTTCAAGTTTGTTTAGCTTTTAAATGCGCGCCAATACTCCTTCCACTATTCTATAAAGAATATTTCTGATTATTTGTGATAGGTCAGATCAACATTTTTGTTAGGACCACAAGAAACCCTACTTACGCGATAACAAATTGTTGGTTAACGAACTTCAGATCTAATGCTTCACCTTAATGCTGGGTTGCAAGAAAAAATAAAGAGCTCTTTAGCTAAAGAATTGTTTATCTAGCAACAGAATCAATAACGATTTTCTGTAACTTATTGAACCGTTAGTTGCTAATGAACCAATAAAATTTTCATGCAACCCAGCATAAATCTATTACATTAATTATAATTGAACAGTTTACAAACATTTTATTTAGTAGTTACAATGGGCCTTTCAAGACTTTTTGGAATTTTTTATATATTAATCTACGTAATAAAATAATTATACCCAAAATTTTTAATTTTTTTTAAACTTGTATTAAGCATGATAAAAATATTTAAACTTTCGAAACAAACGAATATGACGTTGTTGCATCGTAGCTTAAAGAGAGACAGATAAGACAGAGATAAATAACACGTAACTTCACGTAACGTGTGTCGTTGTCATAGAATCCTCAGACAAAACATAACTAGACGGATAACAACGGCGTTTGTTGTAAAGCAGAGAGGGATAGAATAACTGGTTGGTGAGGCGGATGCGCGGCAAGGAGCAACTTGCATAACATCAAAGTGTCATTCTATCCCTTTCTGCTCCACAACACTGCATTGACTTGAATACGGCATAATTCGTCTAGTATTATACGTCATTGGTAGAATCGTAGAATGCTGAATGCTTATTTCTTCTTCGTCTTCCTCTCAGTAAAATTGAGCACCGACAAACGTTTCAGACAAAGTTCTGTGATTGGCTTAATGCAACTACGTAATTGCAATATGGCAGTGCGAAATACAAATGAGCGATTTGAATTATTCAACTTTAACTTTCATATTTAAGCAATAAAGATATCATTTATGGTATGATTTTATATTGTATTAAATATGATGTACGGTCAAGAATTTATTTTAATAAATATATATTAAAAAGCTCTGCCACTTGAATCCCCCATTATTGTCTTAACTTTGTCGGTGTGAATGCTAGCATTATTTAACACTGACAAACATGACTGTAAATTCTAATTGCAGCTTTAGTCGCATATTTTCGAGAGTAGGTATGTACTAATTAAACTAAAATGTATTCTCTTCAGCCGCCAAATATAATTATATCCAGATTTGGATCAAATTGTCATGAAATAGTATTTTACAAAAAATAAAATAAATATATCATCACGCCTTCTACCCATTACTGGGTGTGGCACTCTGCCGAAACAGATCTCGGTAAGTTATATATTTTTCGCGTGAAGTGCGGTTACCAGTCGTCAAATCACGGCCCGCGAAGATGTTAGTGGTGGAGGAGCCACAGGGGTAGTTTTTGAAATTATGAAAATTGTTTGTCGCCTGTGGGAATCGAACCACGCTTCTTAGGATCCACAGGCCGACTTCATACCACTGAGCTAGCCACCCCATAGTATTTTACGAGGTATTTTATATCCTCCATACTTCTGGTAAGTGTCTAGTGGCCAGTTTCATAGCACTGACTTAAATTTGAACGATTGTCTAAATGAAAAATATCAAATCGAATGTTTGACAGCAATGTTAAGCTATTTATTTGCTAGTTCATCTCAAAAAGATATTGTTCATTTAACGAAAACTTAAAATTTAAGTAACAGCGATGCAACAAGCTATAAAGGCAGCAAATATGTAAAGTAATGCAACCCTTTACGATTTCGGAAAACTAAAAAGGTTGAACTGGCCTGGTCTATATAGTATCGACACAGTCAAGCATACAGTCTGTACAGTCACGCACAGTTGCTCTTAAAATCTTTACAATCTTTTGTACAAGTACAGTCTTAAGATCCAATTTCATTGTGTTATGTTCGCAGTTTTTACAGTTTCCTTACAATCTGTAAAGTTAGTATACAGTCTGCGTACAGTCATGCATACTCAGTACCAGTTTTACATATTTCGAGGATTGATACAGTTATGGCCTCTGCCCATTGAACTAATAAGTTATCACCTAATAAAGTTCTTAATAAACTGATGTGTCAAACAAACAAAAATATTGCATCGAAATCGTAATTCAAATTATGAAAATTATCCTCCTTATTCTGTAACTGGATCATTATCTGTTAATGATCGATATGTTAATGACAACATTTATTTTACTTGATTATTGTATAGATTATTATAATTTTGGTAGTCTGTGACCAGAATAATTTACCCTGGCATTTTTATGTTATTTTCATACATATTTCTTACTTGCATATGTAGATGTTATTATAAATATGAATGTAATGACAGCTCAATGACAGCTTCGTAAAAAGTGTGGTTAAGAAATAACATTTTTCATAATGGCAGTTTCATACGAAATCAAAATTCATAAAAAATAAAACAAAAAGAACAGAATAAATAATTTTAGACACAGAAAGTCGAAGTGGTGTTAATTTCTAGAATAATCATGAAAAATAGGAATGGGGGATTCAAGTGGTATAGCTTTTTAATATATATTTATTAAAATAAATTCTTGACCGTATATCATATTTAATACAATATAAAATCATACCATAAATTATATCTTTATTGCTGAAATATGAAAGTTAAAGTTGAATAATTTAAAACGTTCGCACTGCCATATTGCAATGACGTAGTTGCATTAAGCCAATCACAGAGCTTTGTCTGAAACGTTTGTCGGTGCTCAAGAAGACGAAGAAGAAATAAGCATTCAGCATTCTACGATTCTACCAATGACGTATAATACTAGACGAATTATGCCGTATTCAAGTCAATGCAGTTTTGTGAAGCAGAAAGAGATTGAATAACTTGATGGTCCGCGGGTGCGCGGCAAGGAGCGAGTACACTTTGATGTTATGCAAGTTGCTCCTTGCCACGCACCTGCCTCACCAATCAGTTATTCTATCCCTTTCTGACTCACAACAAACGCCGATGTTCTCCGTCTAGTTATGTTTTGTCTGAGGATTCTACTGACAACGACAAGTTACGTGTTATTTATCTCTGTCTTATCTGTCTCTCTTTAAGCTAAGATGCAACTACGTCATATTCATTTGTTTCGAAAGTTTAAATATTTTTATCATGCTTAAAACAAGTGTAAAAAAAAAATAAAAAAAATTGGGTAAAATTATTTTATTACGTAGATTAATATATAAAAAATTCAAAAAAGTCTTGAAAAGCCCATTGTCATTAACTTATCGATCAGTAATAGATAATGATTCAGTTACAGAATAGGGAGATATTTTAACTTTTGATGTGTTATATAGTTTTGTTTGACAGGTAAATTAATTATGAATTTTGTTAGGAGATTGAAATACTGGTCCTATTACTTACTATTTAACGCTTTCAAATAGAATTAGTTACTTACAGAAATCTAAATATCACTTAACATAAAAATAACACTAATTTTGGTTTGTGAATGAACCTTTAGGATTTGTTCATTGGTTATGCAACGTATAAATTGCCTGAATTTTATACTCTGCCGGCAAAATAGAAACACATTATGAATTTAATTAGATTATATGGTATCCTTATTGTGGCACCTCTGAAATTTGAGGTCGTCAAGCTGTTACTTTATACGTTTTATGGTAAAAGCGGCCCTGTGCTTATTCCCTTTGTAAACAAATAAGTTTTATAGTCTCCAAATAAACTTTATTAAGTTGTATTTCCAGTCCTTAATGTCCTTATTTAAAGTATTAAAGGCTTTGTTTAATTATAGTCATTTGATTGTCTAGTGTATGGTAGTTTACCGTTTGAAAAAAACCTTGTGTCATTCATATTTTTCCATAGTTTAAATTGACAGGTTCACAATGACATAAATTTGCAGCACCTGATACCTACATGATTATCAAGTAACTACATTAGAATCATTAAAGACCTCAAGGCGAAGATTATTCACAAAGAATGTCTTCATTCTACAAAAACCAAATAAATTACCCCTTAGTGATTCGTTAACTTCCCATAAAACAAAAGCATCTCCAACACTGTGATTGTAAACATGTTGTAAACGTGTAAGTACGTGTGTGATGGAGTGGGCAACATTATTACAATAATCAGCGAGTGAATCGTGATATGGCGACGTTAATGCATGCAAGAAATGTGAGTTCTTCGTTCTTCTTCCTTAGCGCTGCATGCACTGTGGACATAGGCAGGAAATGCCCGCAGAAATACGGCGATAATACCAAGACTGCGTGAGTTTGAATGTTGAATGATTGTGATTAGATAAACTAAGTAGAAAAAATGTGTTGCAGTTTACAGACCTTCACGGTACTTCCTCTGGAATAGATTATTGTGACTCATTTTCTAAATTTACGTAAATGATCCGTTTTTTATAACTTCCATTAAAAAGATCAATTAGGATTGAAACAATAAGTAACTAGATTTTAGAATTGAGATGCAAAATCCAGACTTTTCAAATGTTTATTTTTTTGTTACTAATCTACACTTCGGCAGAGAGCGTTACGGAATTCGAATCCCACTATTTTTATTTTGTAAAGTTATCAGATTGTCTAGTTGTACAAATATAAAATATAAATCTTTCACTTTATCTATCATTGTTCAGATTATGTAAAATTATTTCAATTATTTCTTTCTAACCTAAAAATATATGAACTACCGCACTGCGGCTCAGTGAGTTCGGACCCTGTACTGTAATTGAGATTAAGTTCCTGTTGTACAGAGTAACATAAATAAATAATTAAATATTGGAATTCGAACTTTTCAGACACAGTTGCATTTTTCGGATATAAGTTGAAAGATTTGAACGCACGAATTCTTGTTTGAGAGTCGCAAATTATATCCATCGTGAGATCCTCTGGTCTACGACTACCGGTTAGAAATGTATCCGTAAATTATTTGAACGCATATTTTAAACATATAAATATTTATGTAGTTTACTAAGCAAATAAAATTTACTGAAGTGTAATAGTTTCCTAGTTTCGAAATTTAAACTAATTTTTTAAGTCATCATTTCCGGATATTTTAGATACATTTAAAGTATGTACCACCGCTATCTAAAGTGACTGCTAACTATCTGACAAATAGTGATTAAAATAAAAAAAATATATATTTTCATACTTCTTTAGATGACATGTGTACCTAGGCGTTTCGACAATAATTTTTAGTAGTTTTCAAGTAAAATTATATATTTGAAATTTAGTGACACTTAATTAAATTAACATGATCATCTTCAGGGCCTATTTACCAATATTAAGATAAGGTAATAGATGATTGAAGAGGTAGGTGACTCAGTGGTATCGAATCAGACTGTGAAGTGTGGATCAAATTGCACGTAATTGGCTATTTTTATTTTCATTTATTAAAATGTAATTTTTTACTTTTATCTGATAGATATACTTATGGGGTAGATGGCTCAATGATATTCAGTAGGACTGTGGATTTGAGAACTCGAGTCCGATTCCTACAGCCGTCAAACAATCTTCATCACAATAAAATTACCCCTGTGGCTCACCCTTTACTAACATATTTGGGGGGGGGGGTCTTGATTTATATATATTTCGGTATTCTTTAAGTCTATAAACGCACTGTAAACACGTCGTTAAGGAGATCTATTTGCGCACTGTTTTTGGTGGAATGGTGCGAATGCTTTTATGTAAATCTCAGAGATGAATGACATAACCTCAAAATTGTAAATTGTCGGTATCGAAATATTACTAAAAGAATATGCTATAGTCAGACAAAATTCAAAATATAAAAAATTTAAAATTTATATTGTTTGTGTTATGAGAAACGCGACCAACATAATTGATAAAAAAACACAAACTCATATTTTTTCCAAATTTGGACTCGTGCATTAACAGATTGCCTTATGAAATTAGTTCTTTAATATACTATTATTGTATGACAGAAGTGCAATAATATTATATTAGCTACGTCATTTAAATAAATAAATATGTAAACAAATATTTCATCACACGTTTTAACCATTACTGGGTGTTGCACTCTGCCGTAGCAAATGTCGGTATGTGATATATTTATGCGTGTGAATTGTGGTCACCACCCGTCATATCACGTCTCTCAAAGATATTATTGATAAGTTATTTGTTCACTTATTTAATAGATGAGATATCGGTAACTTTATTCTTGCATTGATAAACAGGTCCTTAATTAATAATAATAATAATAATAATAATAATAATAATAATTTATTGGTGCTAAGTATACATGAAAGTATTTACACAGGTCACTCAAACAAAGATAATATATAATTAGATTAATCTATTAAACAAATTTCACCATTCCTATCCGTCAGATAAATGAAAACAAAATCGTATCCAAAATTGACATGGAATATATTTTTTACAATTTGCGTGGTGTATGATATTTTAATTTATCTGACAGATGGTTATCGGTCATTATATTCGGTGGTGGAACTGGAAAAATCACCCTTAGCCAATTAGAGCAGATGACATATTTTTATGCATGATGTATTTATTTATGTAATTAAATTTAATGGATAGATAAACTTAATACAATAATAAGTTGGAACTGAACTTGAATTTCTGGAACTAAAACAATAAGCTATAAAAATTACAGTTATTGCTATCATAATTACGATAAATATTATAATATATTTTCTAATGTCATGATTATTATATGAAGCTAATAGATAACTTATGAATGTTTATTACATGTTAGTACAATTTCTTTTCCGTTTATATTAATATACAAACGCCAGTTAAACTAATCGTTTAAGAAAATACTTTGAGGAAATAATTTGATCGCGTGCATTTATTAATTACTTTATTAACGGAATTTCTAAAAGTTTATTCAATATATCTGGTGATTAATAATTAAATGCAGTTAACTGACTGTTCTGATTGAAACTATTAATTAGAACGTGCTCGTAATTATAATTACAAGAAGCGTAATGAACTTACGCATGCATTGGAAAATATGTTTACGTTTGTTAATTTTTTGATTGGAAAGTTCTTCCTTATAACATGAGAAGTGGAAATTACAAATTAAAGCCGCGAAAGTAGATAGTAATTATTATTACGATCATTAATTAATAAGATACAAACAGTGTTGACAGTTTTCATGTATGAATTTGTAATATATTCGCGATAGTATCTTATCTTGTAAATTTATTTTATTACTTGTTTCCCACCAAATTGAATTTGTAATTAATATGTTAAACTCCAACTTTTACATTGAACTTTGTTAACAATTAAATATCGATTTCAGAGTATGTGAACTGTAATCTTCACATATAATTCATATAATTATGAAATTTTCAAGATCTTTATAAGGTTAAACTATTATTAAAATATTATTAAGAGAAAGGAAGCTATACTTTAGTAATCTAATTGTCTGTACAGTCATATTAAAACAATATACATAATTACAGAAAAACTTGTTATTGTCTTCCGAAAACAAAAGACAATTTAGTTTCGCTTGTTTTTTATTTGCGGAAACAAAATATCTAATCCTCGATACAAGTAATAAAACTTAGAAATTTGACATTTGATTTTATAAATATTAATAGAAGAAATCTTCTCGTGGTGAGATTTTGTTTTTAGTGTTGTGAAAATTCTGAGTATCATACGAATGCATGTGTGACAAAGGTCGACCTTGCCGACCAGACGACACGACCGGTGAACATACTCGTGAAGACATTACACTACTATATCCGTTGTTGTTGTTGTTTCATCTAACCTATTCTCTTGAACTGGCATCGTTTAATAACCTGATCATGAAAAAAAGACTTGTGATTATCAGCTGTAAAACTTCAGAATTGTTTGAAAGTTTCCATGGCACATTCTGAAGACTAATTGTAAAGATCATCCTCAATCAACAACTAAAATTAAAACAATTTTGTGTTTTCAATTGAACACAAATATTACTTTAATCATTCGTGAATAAAACTATTTAGTGGGTTTACTTTTTAGTTTATGGGGTGGCTAGCTCAGTGGTATGAAGTCGGCCTGTGGATCCTGAGAACCCTGGTTCGATTCCCACAGGCGACAAACAATTTTCATAATTTCAAAAACTACCCCTGTGGCTCCTCCACCACTAACATCTTTGGGGGCCGTGATTTGACGACTGGTAACCAAACTTCACGCGCAAAATATATCGCTTACCGAGATCTGCTTCGGCAGAGTGCCACACCCAGTATTGTTTAGAAGGCGTGATGATATATTTATTTATGTACTTTTTAGTTCTGCGCCATACATTTAATTTAAAAATAATGAATTCAAATTATTTATTCAGTATTATTAATAATGTTCGGTATTTCTTGTTCAGCATTTTAAATAAATATTCAATATTTTTAATAAACCTTTAGAAATTTAATGAATGTAAAAGTATTTTTTGTTGTGTTTTAATGTTCAGTTTTTTGATAAATGTTTAGTAATCAGGGTTCGAAACGTACCAGAGCAAACCGTAATATTGTGATAAATATTGTTCCGGTTCGAGAAATTATGGTAATAACTATTTACATTAGGTATGTAAAAAATTAATAACGGACGTATGATAAGTGTATATGATAATACAACATTTTATTACATACTATGTCCCATTTAATTATTAAACATTATTTCATATCTTAACTTTGAAATTTACATCTTAAAATAATTATAATGAAATGTCAAAAACTGTTTGTTACCTAGCAAACTCACTATACAATACCGTAATATTTCATTACAATAGCTGTATTCCATTTGCCACTTGGTTCACTTAAATCAGTTCAGATAAATTCGACGCATGACTAAATGAACTGAATTAAGAAAACTGATGCACTTATTTGGGTGAATTATTTCACAGTAAATTAGAATCAGTAATTCTAGTACTGGAAATAAAGTAATCCAGCGAAATATATAAATGATCTGGTTCCGTAAATGTAAGTTAGATCTGATCCAACTGACAAATGGAATACGTTTGATATCTAATACTGTAAAGTCTAACTTATGAACTGAAAATTGCACTGCAGATATGGAAATATGACTTAGTGTTAAGTAGATATTATTCTGGTTCAATCAGTTATTAAAATTAGTGTTCGCGTTCCAGAAAAATATTAAGATTTCTCCATTCCTATTTATAAAAAATAATAATAGCGTATTTACTCGTAAAAATATACTATTTTTATTTTAAAACTATCACTGTTATTTGTTACCTATTTATTGTGCAATCAAGCTAGTATGTAATTGTATTTGTTTCATTTAACAATATCTGACATTTTGATTCGGTGAGATATTATTAAAGTTTATAACTGTAATAGAATTAAATTTCTTTGCACTCAAAAAATAAAAATGAATAACTATTTAAAAAATTGGTTGACACCTGCATCAAGCAGCGAAAAAGATCTTCGATTTGAAACACATTTTTTGATCATGTTGGTATTTTCTTTTTAGTCGAACAATAATTCTTCGGCAGAGTACCACACCCAGTAATGGGTAAAAGGCGTGATGATATATTTATATTTATTTTATAATTCTGAATTGGTATTACGGTTCGGATGAAATTTTCCATTTCAAATCCCGCCAGTAGTTGAAAATAACGAATAAAGAAATAGATCATCACGCCTTTTACCTATTACTAGGTATAGCAATCTGTCGTAGATCTCGATAGATATCTTTTGCGAGTAAAGGTCATCTGTCAAATCAAGGCCCCCAAAAGTGTTACTGTTGGCAGAATCACTGGGGTAATATTAATGCGAAGAAAAGTTTGTCGGCTGTGGGAAGTAAACTCAGGTTCTCAAATTCACAGGTCGACACGATACCACTGAGCTATCTACTCCATAAATTACAAATTGTTAAATATTTTTAATATGTGTTCAATAAATCATAAATGGCAATCTATGATTTTTATGATTCCCATTCCAAAGTTTATTTTTTCTCACGACAAACCAGTCAAAAAGTAATACAAGTTTATTTAAAACATCCTTATTAAAATCGTATTTCTTAAATGTAATTTTACTATATCGGAAAGTTGTGATGAAAAAAAAAAATCTATAACAACTGTCATTCTGATCATTTTAATCATTCATAGAAACAAATATTATTGATAAGTTATTTCATTATGTTTCATCATCAAAGCGAACATAGCCGTTTAATATTAACTTTTTTTGAACGTGAAGTGCGATTACTAGCCATCAAATAACAGCTTCCAAAGATTTTGGTAGTGGGGAAAGCCACAGGAGTACTTTTAATGTGGTGAAAATTGTTTGTTGTCTGTGGGAATCGAATCCAGGTTCTCAAATCCACAGTCCGACTAGATACCACTGAGCCACCTACCCTATAATAATTATATTTATCAAGATATATTCAATAAAAATAAATTAAATATCGAACCTTTAATGTCATTAATAATTTTTCGATTTTCCTGTCTTTATGTTCGTTACCGCATCACAGGAAGACGTTTTTATAGTGTTTTCATTGGAGATAGTTCAGTATTCTCTCACTTAAATTATTGTATAATAATCTAGACCGCTATTTTCAAACAAAATGGCGGCGAGCTACCTCATAATATCGAAAATAGGTATCTGTGCACTTTTTAAAATATTTTCTAATTTTAGGTGTGGATCATCCCTCCAATAACAACAGTGGGTGTCATGATCAGATGCCTGTTAAAAAAAAAATCTATCGAGATCTACGGTTGCTGAGCTATCATAACTGTAGTAATGGGTAAGTTTCTTTCAAATATAATATAATCTTTTATTCAAATGAAACTACTGATTTGAGAAATTGACATAAATTACGACACACTGTTTACTTACTGTGAAAAGTGAAGTGGTGAAAATGAAAGCATAAATTTACGATTGGATTTCAATTGCTTTTTGAAGTGTCGTTTCAAGTTTCATCTTTTGACGTTGTTCTATTTAAGTAACAATTTAAAGATTAATTATTTCCGTAATAGACTCAATGACGACAAATGACGAACAAGTGTACTAGAGTAGTAAAAAGCCTGCTTATGACCGGAAATGGCAAATACTTCCCTGGCAGCGACTTTCAAGTCTGTCCAGCGACCTGCAGTAGAATTCTCATAACTTCCGGTCAAGAAAGTACGGCAGCTTAACAAAACTATTCAAATGTAAACAACAAAACGTCGCTTCCATGCTTCATTTGTTCCTTCCGCCATCTTGCGGCATTTGTTCGCTATCACGATTGAAAAGCAAAATTGACTTTTAACAAGTGAACAAGTGATCGCATTAAGTATTATTCAATAAATCTAGGACGGCGCAAGCGTTTCTAGGCGCGAATTGAACATAATTGTGATTTTATTTTAATGGCTGACCGGTGAACCGATTCGGATGATAGAAACCGAAGAAAGTCATAAGAAAGTAATGCGTGGTCAGTCACAACCCGAGATAATTGCTATTTTTAGACAATACTCGATGGCGATGTACAATCTAAACCTTTCTAAAAATTATATAAATTTATCATCAATTCTTTGATCTACTTCAAACTGATATTAAGGCGGGGCTATTTCGTTGTTTGACCCTGAAGATCTTAAGTTCATATCCAAAATTCATTACAGGCAAGAGGTGAAAAGTTCAGCAATCTTTACATTTACAATTTTTTAAATTGCAGAACTTAAATCAAATACAAACAACGCGTAGAATTATTAACTATATTGTAACAGTATTCAAATAGAATGTGCTATTCTAACAAAACTGACATTATAATTTGTAATAAATAAATAATGGCATAATACAGATTATAAATGATATCCTGGAAATTTGTATTAATTCAATTTGCAAATTCATTTAGTTGAATGTTTATTTATCTATTTGTGCTACTCTGTACAACAGGAACTTAACCCCAATTACAGAATCCGGACTCACCGAGCCGTAGTGTTATGGTTAATATATTTTTAGCTTGATGGTATTCGAACTCGGGATCTCCGGATTCTAATGCCGTTACGTTAACTATACCACAGTACTGCCGGACATGTTAGCGAATTGTAATCAATTTGTGTTTTAGGTTTTATATTTAATTTATATAACCAAACTTAAAATAACATATTTTGTATATCGTCACTTTAGTGCAGAACTATCTTATGAATTATTATCATCTGGAGATATATTGGTTCAAAGTTTTCATTTTTCTTACTGCATGTTTATAAATTGAAATTATGGGTTGAAATTTGTTGTATACATTAATTAATACACTTGAAGAATGAAACCGTTTATTGCTTGTTGCCGAAATAAAGGAATTAGAATGATTTTGAACTTTTTTTTTCATGAGATGAGTTTTGTCATGTTTACATAGCGGAGATTCTCACGAATGGGCTAATGGCTCAATAGTATTAAGTCAGCCTGTGGTTCCTAAGAACTCTGATTCGATCCCCACAGCCGACAAAACATTTTCACCAATTTAAAATTACCCCTGTGGCTCCCCCACCACTAACATCTTTGGAGGCCGTGATTTGACGTCTGGTAACCGCACTTCACGCGCATAAATTTACCGAGATCTGCTTCTGCAGAGTGCCACATCCAGCAATGGGTAAAATGCGTGATAACATATTTATATTTATTTATATTCTCACGAAACAAAGTAAATTTTAATTTTAATACCGACATTACTAATGTTTAGTTCTGCACTGAAAATATTTGTCCTTACGAATCTTTGTCTGCAACTATCTGCATTCACATGACGATATTACCTACTACCATTCACAGGGCCGGATTTAGATATTGCAGGGTCCCTAAGCATAATTTTTTTGGAAATAAATTTTTAATATTTTTTAAATACACTCATTATTATCTCTTTATATATAATCAACACAAATACTTGTATGACAAAGGAAGAAAATACTTTCAGTGGCGACACTTAAGCAAACTCTCCGGTGTATTTAAAACGGCTCTTCATAATGTAAATATAAAAGTGCGAATCATTTGAATTTTTATAAGTTGGAAACTAATGAACAAATATCATCGGTATGAAAATTTGGAGGACAATATAAATACTTCAGTTACAAAATTAATGTTTGTTAAATAAAAATTGTTATATATTAAAATATTTAATCAGAAATTAATTTACAGATACAAATATTTAATGAAATTTTTTTCGGGGTCCTCGATGTATGGGGGCCCTAAGCTTCTGTTTATTTTGCTCATACGCAAATCCGGCCCTGAATATTCAGAAAATTGTAGCACAGTGGATAAAGCTGAGATAAACTTGCGTCTTGCGACTGTTTCTGAGTGATTCGGACTCCACTATAAGCTGTAGGACCCTTGCCTTGTAATATGGTGTAAGTAATAAATAAATAAAAATTCCTAAATAGATGGGCCATTGTCATTGTAAGGTGGGTGTGCTCTACCCTCCTCTTGACTACGCCACTGCAATCATAATCGGTGTATTTATTAAAATAGTAAAATTGCAAGTTTGATGATTAAATCGATTAAATGAATTATACATTATTGTGTTCTAGCAATTAATATGACGTTTAATAAATGAACAAAGATCTTCTATCTAAAATGTTGGTTTGGGGGAGTATCGTTATTAAAGTAATCTTAAATTGCAATCATAACATGTGGTTAATAACTTTCATGGCATCGTGGGATTTAAGAATGAAATAACAGAAGGGGTGGTAAAATGTGAATCACAAGTGAAATGTGCGTGACTGCCCGTTACAATATCGATCGAAATCGAACCCATTGTCAAACACGTGTCGCTCTTCTTTTCAAAAACTTTCTTCCGTTGATAGAAAATTTAGAAACGATCAAGATGCCCAAGTAGTTTCCTAACCGTTTGAGATTACTATTATAAAAATGATCTACAACTATGAATGATTGTCACGATTCCAAGATACGAGATAAAATCTTCATGGTTCAACTTAAAATCCGGTCGATTTTCCGGGTGCGGCTAGATTAATCCTCCGGGCAATAGGAGCTTTCAATTATGCGTCAAACGCCGAACCTGCGATCTGAATCGTCAGCAAGAAGCATGACGTCGTGACGTCATATCCGCCGCGCACAAAACAAGAGCAGTTGTGGTGCGACTGCGCGCACAGGTGAGTGCTAAGCGTGTCTCTTCTCCGAACAGGTTCACTCACTCGCCACTCGAGTTGTTGCGTCGGTTGTTGATGTGCGTGTCTGTTGTTCCACCGCAACTGTTATCTGTCAAACACCAACCCTTCACTGAACTTTTAACTATGAACTAAAACAAACATTTTGCAGTGTTTAGTGCGCGAAATTAGTGATGGTATTTAGTGCTCAAGTGCAGTGACTTTTTGGATTATTTTGTTTTGTTGATTAATATGCGTTGCCACGGTAACCAGGGACTGGTTTTTGTTAATTAAGTTTTGGTGAGTATCTCTTCGGAGAATTTTGTTACAGTCTATTGTTTGGTAGAATTGATGCAGTTTTGTGATTGAATATGAGCTACTTTCGCTTCGTTATTGTGAATATTTTCTCCGCTTTTTTATTTTCACACTTGTATGATAAGTTTTAACTGGAATAAGCTGATAATTGAGTTCATTACCTTCAGCAGTGGAACTTTACAGATGGAAAAAATAATAATATTTTTATTTCTATGTAAATCTGATAAGGAAATATAAACAAACTGTATTTACCATTTCAATATTAATGTAATATTTTATTCGTAAAGTCAATAGTACATCACAAATTTAGTATTTTTAAAGTTAATATTTAACTGATGCAATATTTTTTTCCTCGTGAATAAAATATAAATTTTCAGAGTAAATAGAACCATAAGTATTAGGTAGGTATTTACAAAATTTGATTAGGTTACAATATTCAAGAAAATTCAATAAATAACATATATCTGCACGCCATTCTTCAGTTTTGGGATTAAGAAATCTGCATGCACTGATTTAATAGAAAATATGGCGTAAAGTACGAATCTTAGTCCACATACAATTATCAATAACAGAGAGGCGCAAGAATTGTTTTTAAACTAGAGTACCACACCCAGTAATGAGTAAAATGCTTGATGATATATTTTATTTTATTTTTTATTGTACGAATAAATATTTGAAAAAGATTAACTAAGCAATTGCATCAAGCACCAAAGAAAAATAAAAACTAAATAAAATGATTTGACTAATCATGTATTTTCGGTCAGCTAAATTTACTCTAACTAGTTATTTAAATAAAAAATATGAATCATATTAAAAGAAATACAAAACATTGCAACTTGTTACAACTTTTTCTGAATATAATTTAGCTTAATTTGAGTAACCTGAAATTCAACTGTTAATAAATACCTACATTGAAATTTCCAATACGGACAACTCTTTTGAATGAGTAGACACTTATTTTCGACACCATTTGAAATCAACATTATGTCGTCGGGTTAGTTCTTATTTGGCCTGTAGACCATTTCTTTATTTAGACCAAAATAAACGCAGAGTAAACTTCTTATTTAACCTATAGAAAGAACTGCGTTATAAATAATTCTCCAGATATTAG
The DNA here is from genome assembly GCA_911728475.2 of Pterostichus madidus. NCBI lineage: Eukaryota > Metazoa > Arthropoda > Insecta > Coleoptera > Carabidae > Pterostichus > Pterostichus madidus. The sequence goes on from OU452312.1 coordinate 22,491,569, forward strand.
AGAAATTTGGTTTTTATCCACGTGCAATAATTGTGATATTTGTTTTCTTATTTAGTTAAAAGTCCATTAAACATAATTAAAAATCGTAATACCTAGCTAAAATTATAATAATTAAAGTATAAAATGTAATTAGGGAAAATAATTCTTTTTATTATTATTTTTAAGTGAATACTTATCAACTCATTAAAACAATTATTAATTTAGAGAGAAGGATTCAGCCGACGCTGAGATTTGAACCTGAGACTCTTTGATTGTATAGCAAAGCATCTTCTCAACTAAACTAGCCTTGGCTTCATCCGAATTGAGTAAAATTTATTTGATTTGTTCAACACTGCATTGCAATATTAGCAAAATTAACATTTTCTGTTTTGAATTTGATTGTACTCATCAATATAAAAGTGCTATTTTAGCTTATTAAGCAGTTATATTATAACTATGAAAATTTGCATTTTATACTTAATATTTTGAATTCTGAGTAAGCAAAAAAAGTTGTATTAATTGCAAAAAATTTGTTCCGTACCAATAAACAATATTGTCATATTTCTTAAAGTATTATAGCAACAATTATGAAAAAATATGAAATATATATCATAATTAGTAAATAAAATAAATAAATATATCATCACGCCTTTTACCCATTACTGGGTGTGGCACTCTGCCGAAGCAGATCTCGGTAAGTAATATATTTTTGCGCGTGAAATGCGGTAACCAGTCGTCAAATCACGGCCTCCAAAGATGTAAGTGGTGGAGGAGCCACAGGGGTAGTTTTTGAAATTATGAACATTGTTTGTCGCCTGTGGGAATCGAACCAGGGTTCTCAGGATCCACAGGCCGACTTCATACCACTGAGCTAGCCATTCCATATCATAATTAATATAGTAACATATACCGAGTGTCCCACGTAAATGTTGGCATAGGCAGTTAACATATAAAAACAGTTTTTTGTAAATAAAAAGTATCCGGCAAAATATTATGGGACCAAATTTTGTATCACAATACTGCCAATATGCCTATATCTTATTTAATACAAATTATTCGATTTTGATAGCGTAATTTAATGATATTAATAAAAATATATCCTAATTTTTTACCTACTCTTTTATTGTCATTGACGTAAAGTGCTTGCAATTTGTTTTAAATATGTTAATCTGTCACTGTCATCTGTCAGTATTATTATGAATATTTAAATTTTCTAACAATTTCTGGTGAAATACTCATATATTCTTGTACTGCGCCCTCCATAATACATTCTAATAATAGTTACGCTGCTCTCGACTTTAAAAAAATTCAAGATGACAGTGACAGATTCAAATATTCAAAACAAATTGCAAGCACTTTATGTCAGTAGCAATAAAAGAGTAGGCGAAAATTTTTTTTTTTTTTTATTATTATTATTTAAATTTATTTACAACTAGCCTGAATTTAGGCCAACCAGCAAATTTGATATATTTAAATAACATGCGTGAAGAAATTACCCATCGGTGTGCCTTCTTAACATAACATTTGTCTATTATAATTACATAATATTTAATTTAAACTTAAGTCTAGTGGTTTTCTTCTATTTAGTCTTCTGACTTCGTTCTCGTTATTTAGGAGGTTTATTGCGAAAAATTTGAAATTATTTTTATTAATTTCATTAAATTATGCTATTAAAATAGAATAATCTGTATTAAATATGATGCAGGAATATTGACAGTATTGTTGATATAAAATTTGGTCCCATTATTTTTCGCAGGACACTTTTATTTACAAAAGACTGAGTTTACACGAAGACTGCCTATGCCAACATTTACGTGGGACACACGGTATACAAGAAAGCTGTATATTCCAAGTCTTTTCAAACAGACGGAAAGGTCATTCAAATACGATTTGCCAAAAATGCTAAAAATCCCGGCAATATTTAAAATTTAACTGGCAGATTCATTAGCCGCTAATATACTTTTTAATATTATCTTTAACACGGCTTCAAATTAAAGTAGATTCACAAAGTGAATAAAATATCAGAGCTGGGCAATAGCTAGCTACTTTTGTAGCTTAGCTACTAGCTTAGCTACGTTTTCCTTAGCTGTAGCTGTAGCTTAGTTAAATGTGAAAAAATATAGCTGTAGTTTGTAGCGAGCTATGTTTTTTTCTATTAGCTTAAAAACATTGTTACAACAACTGAAGCTACTTTTAAAGCTACTTTTTGTAGCTTGAAGTTACTTTTTGTAGCTTAAAGCTACCACTGTTCATTCAGAAATACCTATTAATTTTTATTTTGTATTTGAATTGTACCTTCTTTATTGTTTTCTATAATTGTAGAATAACAAGTTATTGTACAGTTTAAAATCTATTAACATATTTAATTTTTCACTTGTTCTTAACCTATCCTACTTTTGTATTAAATATTAGATGAACTAAACATTGACTGTTCGAGTCTTCTGTTAATGTGACTGTTAACTATTCCGATATAAATAAAAATTATAGCATAAAAAATTAACAGTACATTTGTCCATTTGCGATTTTTTATATTTATGTACATAATAGTAAATTAACAGTCATTATAACAAAAGACTGACCAACTGATCATATGACAATGGCAAATTTAATTAATTCACAATAATTGAAAAAAGTAGCTTTAAAATTTAACAGCTACTTTAACGAAAGCTTTTAGCTGTAGCTTAGCTATATTTTACAAAATATTGCTTATAGCTGTAGCTCAGCTAATTTTTTAAAGAATTGCTGTTGCTGTTGCTGAGCTACTTTTTTTAAGTAGCTTGCCCAGCTATGTAAAATATAATGTTAATTATCATCCTTTTTAACTTAGGTTGAAATATACTATATATTTTGTGATTTGAACAGAGAATTAAAAACTATTTAAAATGGGATTAGTGACTAATTCGCTTTATGCATCTGCTTATTAGGATGTCTTTATTAGGCTTCTTTAACTGACACTATAGCATGAAAATTTAGTTAGTTTTGATAAATTCACCTCTTTTATAACTGGACATGTTTAATAAATTTCGCAAAGAACTTCTAGAATTACCTGTTTTTAATTATTTATAACTACATTTGCTTGAAAAGTAGGTAGTTTTTGTTCTTTACACAAAGTTTATTATATATGTTATTCTTATTAGTAAACTACTTTATACCGTAGTTAAATAATAATAAAAACTTATAATTTGACAAAACTTTTAGTATCCATTGTTGTCCACTTATATTAAAGGTTAAAATAAAAACATACACACGAGATTTAAATAAAAGTTATGTATTTGAGAATGAGTTCCACTTTGGTAAAAATAATGGTGAAGAATTTCCTGAACATCACGTTTTGAGCGCATCACCAGCTACGGGATACGTTATTGGGAACACTTTCTTCAGCGTGTCTGAGTGTCTGCATCTCCGTCGATAGCTGCCAGGGCCGGCAGCAAAATGCAAAAATAACGACGTTCCCAGTTCCCAAGGGTTTATTTTCTCTTCTTGCATATTTGTCGGCGGCCGGCAAGTATCTTGATTTAATGTCCTGAAAGGGCGGTGCGTCTAACTCGCACAATAGCGAGAGAAACGTGCAACGTGCTTCTTGTGGGCCGAGAGTGAACAAAGCGAATTATTGTAGACTTGATAATTTAATTTACTGAATTCCCCGTGGCGAATCCATGCATCCATGCGCGGACGTTTTAATTATAGCTATAAGTCAATACTGAAAGGATTTTTCATTTTTCTCTCAGACTTAGACTGAGTGAATCGCACGCAAATTATACATCATCGCAAAAATTCTACGGTAAAAATAGATTCGCGCAACGGGATCGACAATATTAAAATTGTTTTTTATTCACTTTAATTATACCCTTATGTCAGGAACTCGATTTTTAAAACTCACTTAATTGATAGTAATAGTAGTAACAGACTTTAATACTTCATTTACCTTCATTTAATTAAACTATAACTAATCAAGATATGCTGTTCCATAAATGGAATGAAAGCATTAAAACGCTAAGAATTTGTTTATCGTGCGAACAAATACCGCATAAAAATCATAATATAAATTACACATATTATATGTACAATATTTTTTCACTTATTGGACAAATGAATTATCTATTATACTTTACTTTTGCAATAATAAATACATATATACATACATACATATCGTCACACTATATCTCATCAGATGGGGTAGCACGAACTATAAAATCATTCATAAAATATTCACTCATTACATTCATCTAATAATCAGTCCTCGTCAAACATTCCACCCTCACTTTAACCACATTTATAGATCACTCCATATGAACTCATTTATTTATTAGACTCGAAATCAGTTATCACTCAACAAATCTTCAATCACATCTATCCAATCACTCCTATTCTCTTATCATTCATCTTCTTTCTTCGAAATACATAACATATGCGTAAAACATAATAAATGAACTCTTTTATTAGTAACAAAACTAATAATACGTATTTATTTTGATTATATTTTATTTATCTTTCATTCCATACATTCAATAAAAATTTGTTGTAGAATATTAACAAATTTTCTTATAATTTATTTCTAAATTCCATGTATAACAAAAATATTGTTCTTATTGAGTCTGTACAAAAGAAATTTATCTCTTTTAAAATATAAGTTCAAAATGAGCAATGTGTTTTATGAAAGTATCTCTAAGGATATAAAATTATTGTCACTTGAGCAAAGAAGAACAAACGCTGATATAGTATATTTATACAAATTAATTAATAACTTAGTAGATAATCTTGGCATTATCCATAAATTAAATTTTTACATTTCGCCTGCAAATTCAAGAAATTATAATTTATTTTATATCCCTAAAATTAATAGCAACGTTTACAGAAATTCACCTGTCAATAAAATAATGTCATCTTACAACAACACATTTCAGCATTTAGATCATTTTTGTTTAAATTTGAAGCAATTCAAAAACGCTCTTTGTACTGTAGAATAAGGTATAAGACCAAATTCTTTGTTTAAATTATTAGATTCTATTTTTTGTTTCTATATTGTTTTTTGTTTGCCATAATCTAATTTGTTCTGTAAATATGTGGCAGCCCATTATTGGGTAACTGTCGGCTTCCCAAATAACTAAATAAATAAATAAATAAATTAATTAATTAATAATACATATGAACGTCGTATAACTACTGTGGAAATGAGGTATTTGCGGGGTGTGTGTGGTTATACTAGAAGAGATCGTGTCCGGAATACATTGGTGTATGATGAGTGTGAAATTGAGAAGAATGTAGTTAGAAAAGTAGGTATAAGTCAGTTGAGATGGTTTGGGCATGTTGAACGTATGTCGAATGAGAGATTAGTGAAACAGGTATATGTTGGTGAAATTGAGGGTGAAAGATTGCGTGGGCGACCTATGAATAAATGGATGAATATGATAGAAGGATTGTTGCGTGAACGAAAGTTTCCGAGTACGAGGAACAAACGTGCTTGTATGAAAGGAATTATGAATGTGGATGAAGCAAAAGTGGTGTGTCAGGATAGGAACGTTTGGCGAAGATTAATTGCGGAATGAATCTGATGATTTCAGTAAAGCGCAGGGTTTTTAATTTTAGTTTCGTTGTTTAGTAATTTCATTAGAGTGTTTACCTGTAATTGTGTGAAATTCACTTTCAAAAACAAGCGCAGGGACGACACTCCCTTCGTTTCTTATCTTTTTTATTCTTTTCTGATCTTACATCGAGTGTTTAACTGCAATTGTGTGGAATTCACTTCCAAAAACAAGCGTAGAGCGACACTCCCTTCCTTTCTTATCTTTTAATTCGTTTTCAGTTATTACGTAGTGTTTAACTGTAATTGTGTGAAATTCACTTTCAAAAACAAGCGCAGGGCGACGCTCCCTCCCTTTCTTATCTTTTTGTTTCATTTTCAGTTACTGCATTGTGTGGTCTTTTCTTTCATATATAAGTGCAGACTATCGCTTTCATCTTTTCTAATCTTGTAGATTCGTTGTTAGTTTCGTTATTAGATTCGTTGTTAGGAGTAAACGTGAGTAATTTGAGATTTTTTATGCATACGTTATGTACGTTGAAGAAAGAAAATGAATTGTAAGTGAAAAGGAATGATGTGATTGAAGGTTTGTTGTGTGATAATAATTTCGAGTGTATAAATGAATGAGTTTATATGGAGTGATCTTTGAAAGTGGTTGAAGTGAGGGTGGTATGTTTGGATGAAAATGTTTGACGATGACTGGTTGTTTGATGGGTGTGATGAGTGAATGTTTTATGAGTGATTTTAGGGTTCGTGCTACCCCATTTGTTGGGATATAGCGTGAAGATATGTATGTATGTATGTATGTATGTATGTATGTAATAATACATATCTGTTTACATTTACATTTTGTATAAAGTGACATGTAACTTATCGGTCAAATAACTGACAAAATTACCGGACGACGCGACGCGTAGCGGAGTCCGTCATTATTACGAGACTCGAAATAGTATTTTTTGTCCGATTGAAACATATAATTTTTACTATTGAAAAAGTTGAAATAATTGCGTCATATTCAAGTGAGTGAAAAAAATATATTATTTTTATTTTTGCTGTACTGTTAGTGCTGCATATTCATATATTTATTTACTCTGCACAACAGAAATGTAAATCTCAGTTACAGTACAAGGGATGTCGTAGAACCCGAACTGCTCAGATACAATCATTATTTCTGATATAATTTGAAGTCAGTGAGATTTGAAAGCACGAATACTTGCTTGAGACACAAATTTTATCTCAATTTTATCCACTAGACTGTTGTAAAAGAGTCATGATTAATTCAATTATTTTCCGAAACAGATCTCAATTTGCTATTTCGTAACCTGAGGGTATACTGAAGCATACCAGATAAGTAGACTTATAGTTTGATTTTTGTGAAATTGACATTGTCAAAGAAACATTCCACTTACCCGTATTTTAATGAAATGATAAGCTTAGTTAGATTAAACAGCTTGACAGTTTCAAAAGCATCCAAATATATTGTTTTATTTACTGTAACCCTGCACAACAGGAGATTAAATCCAGTAAGTTGGTTGCAAGCATTTTGTATTTATAAAAGAATATTATACGTCAATATTTTTATTTATATACACATTATTAATGAAAAAAAAAGTTATAATCTGCATAAAACTGAATTATTAATTGTTGAAAAATGCATATAAATTAAAAAAATCACGGGATTAAAAACAAAGTGTGACATCACATTACTTACACTGTCAGCGCCTCTAAGCGACTAAAATCTGTACTACTTATGATTTTGAACAGATGTTAAAGTAACAAATCGTTTTTTTGAAAAGTTTCTTCACATTGTTGTTTATAACAGTAAAGACGACATTCAGAATAATTAAAATGAGTTATTTCCGAACTTAATACTATATAAGAGATGCCTACGTAAAACATGTATTTTTTTTTTATTTTAATGCATCTTCCCTATAATTTCTGCAGCTATGAAACAATCATATAGGGTAGGTGGTTCACTGATATCGATTCGGACTGCGGATTTAATAACCCGGGCGAGTTCGATTCCCACAGCCGACAAAAAATTGCCACCACATAAAAATTTCATCAAAAGGTCTGATGGTTTATTTATTTATATTTATTTGTGCAGCAATCATATTCAGAAACGAATTTTGCTACCATCCTATTATCCACTCTCGGAATATTATCTGTTTTAGCCCGAACAAAATTATTACCAGCTGTTATAATTATTGGAAAAATAGAAATAAGTCGGCCTGTGGATCCTGAGAACCCTGGTTCGATTCCCACAGGCGACAAACAATTTTCATAATTTCAAAAGCTACCCCTATGGCTCCCCTACCACTAACATCTTTGGGGGCCGTGATTTGACGGCTAGTAACCGCACTTCATGCGCATAAATATATCACTTACCGAGATCTGTTTCGGCAGAGTGCCACACCCAGTAATGGGTAAAAGGTGTGATGATATATTTATTTTTTATTTATATAACATAGAGGGGTAATGGTTCAGTGGTATCAAGTCGGTCTATGGATCCTAAGAACTCTGGTTCGATCCCCATAGCCGATAAACATTTTCACCAATTTAAAATTACCCCTGTGCCTCCCCTACCACTAACATCTTTGGTGGCCGTGATTTGACGGCTGGTAACCGCACTTCATGCGCATAAATATATCACTTACCGAGATCTGTTTCGGCAGAGTGTCACACCTAGTAATGGGTAAAAGGCGTGATGATATATTTATTTTATTTATTTTTTATATAACATAGATTTTTTTCAAGTTCAAACAAATTACAATTGACACATGTTGACGTTTCTATGAATTTTTGTTTACATGCGACAAGCAAGTATTCTATCAGCTTCCTGAACATGTGATGTATGAAATGTGACGTCGGCAGAGTGGGAGATAGATTTAATCAAGAAAATATAAACAATTTTTAAAAATTAATTAAATAAATAAATATATCATTACGCCTTTTACCCATTTTTACCAGCTATCAAATCACAGCCCCCAAATATGTGGTAGGGGAGCCACAGAGATAATTTAAAAAAATAAATAAATATATAATCCTGCCTTCTACCAATTACTGGGTGTGGCACTCTGCCGAAGCAGATCTCGGTAAGTGATATATTTTGCGCGTGAAGTGCGGTTACCAGTTGTCAAATCACAGCCCCCAAAGATGTTAGTGGTGGAGGAGCCACAGGGGTAGCTTTTGAAATTATGAAAATTGTTTGTCGCCTGTGGGAATCGAACCAGGGTTCTCAGGATCCACAGGCCGACTTCATTTAATTTTAAATGTTATTTTAATGTGGTGGAAATGTTTGTCGGCTGTGGAAATCAAACCAGGGTTCTCATGATCCAACTCGATACCACTGAGCCACCTACCCCATAACAATTTTGTTTATTATAAATAAATCGGCATAATCTTTTAATTAAAAGAATAATAAGGAAAGTGCTACCACCCTGTTACAGTATAGCTTAAAACGGAATCTGAACTAAATTATTTGGTCGCAGTTGTAGTTTTAGTTATAACATAAAGATGAACTTTCGTTTGTGAAGCGAGAGCGCTATTCGTGGAACTACAATATCCCGTAACAAACTATAACGTCTTATCTGATTGATTCTGGAAAATTGGACGTTTTTGTGCAATTTTAAACTGAGTTGGGAACCGAGAAATATCTTTTCATCTTTATCGTCAGCAAGGGTTTCAGGGCGGTGTATGAGTTCGCAGACATTGGTGCCACATACTAAGTAGGTGTGTTGAGGATGCATCTGTGCAAGAACTCTCGATGCAGCTCCGCTTGGTGGCGGTGGAGTGAAACAGACAAAGTTATCGAGGTATTTGTAGTCTGACCTCTCGCTTCGGTCTCTGCGATTCGCAAGTCGTAGTCGCGACCGCCAAGCCAATAACCCGAATACGATGCCATTTAAACAACCGCACGACTCGCTAACTTGCCAGAGATTCTTTGAGAAACCAATATTAAAATATCGACGAATAAAATCGTTAACTTCAGGAACAATTTGGTGTTTTATCTTCGTTTGTATCAACATAGATAACTAACTAAATAAATAAATAAATATATCATCACGCCTTCTACCCATTACTGGGTGTGGCACTCTGCCGAAGCAGATCTCGGTAAGTGATATATATTGCGCGTGAAGTGCGGTTACCAGCCGTCAAATCACGGCCTCCAAATATGTTAATGGTGGGAGAGCCACAAGGGTAGTTTTTGAAATGGTGAAAATTGTTTGTCGTCTGTGGGAATCGAATCAGGGTTCTCATCCACAGGCCGACTTGATACTACTGAGCTAGCTATAGGTAACTTACATAAATAAAAACAAATAAAAGAAAATATCTTATGAAGTAGTTTACATTACTGTTAAACATTCAATTAGATATTGTTCGGTTTATATCATTGCTGTTGTAATTCAATCAACAAGCAACCGAGGCTGCATATGACCTTAGCAGTAGAGTCCGCTTGATAAAAAATATTCATTGATGCAAATGGGCATAAAAACTTTTAAAACACTGTTATTATAACTATATTATTTGTTATTAAGTTTGTTCCTCTTGATTAAATATTTATTTTATCTGCTATGCTTCTGTAACGGAATATTCATTTCAATTACAGAGAAATAATCTACAGCTTATAATGGAATCAGGACCATTTGAATGTAGTTGTATTATTTATATAAGTTGGGATTAGCGAAATTTAAATACACTGTCCGTAAATATCAAATTTCAATTTAGGGCCAGTTTTTCTATCACCGGTTTACTCTCGATTAATGTTAATTAATGGTAACTATAGTTTCTATTATTATTTAATCGTGATTAACATTAATCGGTGATATGGAAGGTTAAACTCTATTAAAAAAATTTCATAATAGTTCATATTAAGATCTGAAATATTATACAGGTGTTCCAAGAAAACTTCGCCATAGGTAAATAACATAACAAATATTTTTTTCGCTATCATAGCTTCAGTGATTTATAGGAAAAATTTTAGACAAAAGTGTAAGTTTAAACTATGATTGTATTTGTTTCATTTAGATGGCTCTGTTTTGACAATTTTAAAAATAAATTTGAGCAGTAATGAAGTAAGTGAAATGAAACGTGTTAATTATTTTAGATGCAGAATTTAATTCTATCGACAGCTTTTATTTGAAATCATTTTCTGTTATCTAATAAGGGAAGCAATTGTACTGAAAAATCATTTCTTATGTTAATCATAGACACCTTGTATTTTTTAAACCTAAATAATTTATTCATGTTTTACAAAAGTTAAACTACTTCATGTCTCATGTGGATAGTATTTGATTTAATAGTACATAACAACATACATACAGGGTGAACAGAAGTAACTGTTACAGTTGGCAATAAAAAAATTTACTTGAAATTGATAAAGCTGACACATAAATCTATTTTCTTTTATTGACAGTGACATTTGAAAATAGAAATTAACATTAGTTAATCAATTAATTAATATCCATAAATAAAATGGCCATTTCCCTTTTCCATATAATTTTATTTATTAACATTACTCAAAAAGTAATAATCTAAAGTATTTCTATCACTCAAAATCCTATTAGCTGCCAGTCCCCTGACATAACCTATTTATATTTACTCTAAAAATTACATTCCAAATAGTATGTTTGCCTTTTCCTGGCGTTGTGCAAACTGTAGAATAAAAAGATCTCCAGAATTGTATTGCCAACTGAAACAGTTACCTGTATTATAAATTGATATCAATTCTTCGATTACTCACCTATCTATAATAAATTTAACCTCTAAGCCTTAATTAAGGTTTAGGGGTTAAATTTATTTTTAGTTAGTTCTTAGCCTTGGATTTTTATATTTATTTTACCCACCTTTTCATTTCCAAATTTTCGTAGATCACTTATTTATAACTACAAACATCAGTTATTGATTCACAGATGTAATTTTTGTTACTTTAGCGTTGACGAGTTCATTCATACATCACAGACATCAACTTATATATAAAAAAAAATTCTACTATGTCCGAGTGTTTATAAGCTGTAAGCTCTTTGAACTGCAATTAGAATTAAGTTCCTGCGTTGTGCAAAGCAGTAGATAAATAAATAACATTCTGATCAATTTTAAAAGCGAAGATGTTTTCTGAAACAGCTTATTACTGCAAAAGAGAAATTACATGAAATTATATAGGTATTATAACACACATATTTATATTTTCTTCTGATGTAATATTAGGGAAATCATTTAAAAGTGATTTGTTATTGCAGAAGAAACATCTTGCGTTTAGCTTCTGCCACAGGATATTGCAATAACTGAGATTTACATAGGTGAACAAAATTATAAAATTATCCAATTCTCTTCATCTTCACGCACATTTCGTTTTCTATTTTGTCCACGCAACATAAAAATTAATACTTGAGATAGAATGTGAGAATGCGCAAAGTTTAATGTCTTCAAAAGTCAGAAAAAAACTTAGTTGTTGAAGATGTATGTGTAATATAATTGAGGAAGTAGAAGTAAACAAAAACCTGCATAGTTGTTACAATCATTAAGCAGTATTTTACTGGGAACTTGACTCAGAATATTTCTAAAGCTGTGTTTACACTGCAGCCATTCTGTGACATTGACATCATGATAAATACGACAGGAAACTTGCAACTTTCTGGTTTTATGAATAAATCTATATTAATTTAGCTTTATTATTTAGAATACTTGGTTATTGTGTGTGCGTGCATGGTTGAAGTTGTAACTGTAGTTTAATATCATTAAACAAAAACAAAAGATTGAGAAATCACTTGCTTCATTTCATGTTTTTATTTCCAAATTTGAGAGTAGTTTATCTTCATTTACGTGTGTATAGCAATATAATTATTCTTTGTTATGAATAATTTTCTGTTTTTTCAACGTGATTAAAGTTAAACAATAAAAAAATCTTTTGATCACCAATCCATTTAGAGATTTATTATAATTGCTTTGCTATTAAATTATATACTTATAATTTAATGATTTCATTGAACTTTAAGTTGAATAACTTTTGTATTGTTTTATATATTAATTTAAATGGGTATAAACAACATTGTGATAACGCCGCGAATCATCGGCCTGTGAAAAGGAAAACTAGAAATTAACATCCCGAGTCTTAAAAAAGTTTTAGCTAATTCTGAATTTTGGATGAGCTAGTCTTACTCTAGTCCGATCGAAAAAAGTTAATTCAAATCACTTTCCGAAACTCAAATAGTAACAAGATTATATTAGGGGTTGTTTAATCTTTTTGGAGAATATGGTTTTACCCATTTTGACTAACCCAAAACTTTGTATTACAAGTAATAGCACTAGACTTCTTTGGTTTGATCGATAATTACTTGTTTTGCACATTTTTTTTTTGTTTTTCGCTTAGCACGAAGCACGAGAGGAAACTGCGTGGTAAATTTCGAGTCCTTAGAACGAGAGGTTTTTCTGACGCCAATTTGCATGAATAATTTTGCTACTAGTAAAAAAATTATAAATAAAATAATCTTCTGTCAAATTTACATCACAGAAACATATTTACTTGGTAATTGTTTTTTACCCTATTAACAGGATTATCTTGCATATTCTGTAATCGAACAATAATAGACAATATTAAATTAAAAAATTAAATTACGGTTGTTATGTATTTGATAGCTCAGTCGGCCTGTAGATCCTGAGAACCCTGGTTCGATTCCCACAGGCAAGAAACAATTTTCCCCAACTTTGGGGGCCGTGATTTGACGGCTGGTAACCGCACTTCACGCGCAAAATATATCACTTACCGAGATCTGCTACAGCAGAGTGCCACACCCAGTAATGGGTAGAAGGCGTGATGATATATTTATTTAATTTTTTTTATGTATGTTTTCACTAGTTAAAATTTATAAAGGCTGTTACAGATTACGCTAAAATATCAGTAATAAACTGAGCTTATTGGTTGACACGGGACATTATCACGCAAAAGTAACCACTCTTTATAAACATCTTTGCGTTAGGGACCGTAATTTGGCGACTCGTAACTACACTTCACTCGCAAATAATAAATATCGTATTATATAGAAAGTAATCCGCATATTCTTTAAAATTACAATATAATACATGAAAATAGAGGTTTCAACGCCTTGAAGCTGAAAGATCTGTCCCTATATTCTGTAATTGTATCAGTATCTGTTAATAATCGATAAGTTAATGATAATTTTTATTTTTATCGTTATTTTACAGATGATTACAATTTCGGTATTCTGAGACTAGAATAATTTACTCTAATATTTTTATGTTATATACATGCATTTTGTTTACTAATATACGTTGCTGTTGTTATAAAAAATATATATAATGACAACTCACTGACAGTTCCGTAAAATGTGTGGTTTAAAATATATATTTTTTATACTCATAGTTTTGTACGAATGCAAAATGCAGAAAAGTAAAATAGTACTAACAGAATAAATGATTTTGATCACATAATGTTGAAATGGTGGTAATTTATAGAATAATTTTGAAAAATAAGGGTTGTCATTAACTTGTTACCATTAACAGATAATGATAGAGTTACAGAAGGAGGGGAGGGCTGTTGTGTGTTTAAATGATTTGAAATACTTGTAATCGATAACAATGTTTGATTGGACCAAAGTCCAAGAATAATCCAAATTGATTTACTACAACCAAACAAAAAATACAATTTATCGAATAATAATATTTTTCCATTTCTTTTATACATTAATTTGTTGTTAAATCTGAGTATCAAGATAATATTTTTATTTTAAATTGTGTGCTGTACAATATTAACTTTCTTCGTATCGTAAAAACATAGGTACATAATTGTTTAATTATTTGAGAAGACCTATAATATGTTAAAATTATTAACACAGTATTGCGAAACGCTAGAAACTTAAGTTTAAATTTAATTCTGAAAGTTTAAGGTTTTAAAATTATGTAAATATTTTCTTGGGAACTTTGAAAAGTAAATATTTAAGATGCATAATTATAAAATTTAACGTTTTGTGAAAGGCGTGAAAAGTACCGATTTCCAATTAAGCGAAAAATAAACATGAGTTATGAATAACGAATTGTTGAATTATTCATAAGAGCAACGGGCAAATGTCAACCTAACATCTTAGGTGCCAAGGTTTGTTTTATTTTGTTTTCACGATGTCATTGACCCTGTCATTAATTTAGATGACATTTCTGCACGCGTAGTAGTAAAATGTGTAAAAATCTTCTGTAGTATTGAACCTGAACATCCGTTCAAATTTCTCTAATCAAAAATCAGTGAAACTTGAATTAAACTTTAGTTTTTTTTAGTTTCTACCGTGACCTCCCATTACAGAGGTCATCAGGTAATTACGGATCCGATTGCCCCTTCATTCAACTTTCAAATAGTTCGTTTTATTAGTTGAAAATTGTGTCTTTGAGTTCTTGATAGCAATTAACATATTAGGATTTTTATTTGTTTGTTTATTCAAACTTTTAATTAAGAGAAAAGGAGTTTTTAATATTTCTAGTTTTCTACATTTTACATCGCATACATTTACTGATTAAATCATATTGTATTCGTGTGGAATATGATTATAATGCAGATAACTTTAATTAATTTTTGGTATGCTTCATGTTTCATTAGCTTTTATAGATTTATGTAATCGAATCATGTTTTTCTGAAAATTCTTTTAGATTAGCTGTCGATAACATATTTTTTTATAATCAAGAGTATATTTCAATCCATAATACCTGGATTAATAATTGCCCCATTTTTAAAATCATTACAACGCAACAATAATCTAAATAAGTTGAAGTTTTCTTGTCAAATATTGAAAATGTAAATGACAGAAAAAGTGATTAATGTGTCGGTATTGTATCACAAATAAATTTACTGCATAATTATCAAGCCATTTGATAGGTATATACTTAATTTCTGTTGTAAATCTCTGATTATTTTTTGACGTTTCTCAAAACCAATGAAATGCTTCATTGTATGTCACGTGTCTGCGATCTAACCAATCCTGTCATTATTATATTGAGAATAAAGCTCTTGTGATTATTCCCGGGAATAATCTCTGTAGATGCTTTTTCGGTTGTGACAAATGGTAGATTGTTGTCAAATAATTATTTAAAACTGTCAATGCGTCAAGTAAAATGTGTGAAAAAAATCAATTTAATTGTATTTTAGATACAGAAATACATCAACAAATTTTGGAAACAACTTCCAAGAATACATTAATAAGTAATCAATCGATATGAACCCAGTTCAAACTCCTTTAAGTTGGATGAATTGACCTCAACAGCTAAGTCTAAAAATAATCTAATTAAATATAACTCGAAAGTTCGATAAATTAGAAAATAATTCTCCAGTATCTTTCTCAAACTTGTTGCCATTTGGCAATAACCACTCAAGCTCAACGGGCTTTCGTGACTATTGCCTAGGACACATTTTCGAAAGATCTGTCAAATTATTTTCAATTTATTCTCACTCTCTTGTTATATTACTTTTGATAATTATTTGCATTGGGAAACAATTACACAGTTGCTACGGTTTGATTTGATTTATTTTTTGTTTTATATGAAATAAATAAATATATTTTGCGCGTGAAGTTCGGTTACCACGCCCCCCAAGGATGTTAGGGAAGGGGAAGCCACAGGGCTAGTTTTAATGTGGTGAATATTATTTGTCGAGTGTAGGACTCGAACCAGGGTTCTCAAATCCATAGGCCGACTCAATACCACTAAGCCACCTACCATCTACTTTTCTGGTCTATATAATAAGGAAAGTATTGTGACGGTAATTTTTCTCGATCTTGATATTTTTAGACCCTACGGACCCTAAAAAACATTGTCCCAAAAAAGTCGATCTGTGTGTATTTGACAGCAAGACAACTTAAAAAATGCTGTGAAATTTTTGATTGAAACTTATATTTAAGCTTTTAAGCAAAAAAAACTAAGGTTAAGTTTATTAGTGGGCTATATATAACCAGTGTTTTATCGAATAGTGGAATAGCTGCCGAATAGACCTAATATTCATTGCAACTCTAAGTTTTTATGTATATTTCGTAAACGGTAGTGTTAATCATAAAATAGATAATAATTAAGTGCGTCCTAATTTGATTTAAATGAACCTTTTATTTAAGTATTTTTCAAAATGATTTTCGATTAATTTCTTATAAGTAGCAACATTTTGATAATATTTAAAATAGTTATGTTGTAAAACATGTGAAGAACAAAAATGATTAAAATCACAATATAAAATTAGAGTCCTCATGGCTCATAATTGAGTATCAAAAATGACATAATTATTTTTTTCAAAAAGTTATCAAAATATACCGAGTTTGGTATTAAATTAAAACAGGATATTCTATATTCTATATTCAAGTCGGCCTGTGGATCCTAAGAACCCTGGTTCGATCCCCACAGCCGACAAAACATTTTCACCAATTTAAAATTATCCCCGTGGTCACTAACATCTTTGGGGGTCATGATTTGACGGCTGGGAACAGCACTTATGCGCATAAATATATCACTTACCGAGATCTGCTTCGGCAGAGTGCCACACCCAGTAATGGGTAGAAGGCGTGATGATATTTTTATTTATTTATTTATCTAAACTTATGGTGGAGAAAGAATTGTATTGGCACAACCGATTTTTCATAAAGTCAAAGTTTCGATCATACAATGGCAATATAAAATTTTGTCAATAATACGATTATAAATAAATTATAGGAAATGTATTTAGAGAGTTAAAACGATACACATTTAACAAAAAATGGAAAAAGTGCGTAGTTTCTAACTACTGTGTTTACGATTATTTTCCATGCTATGCTATCATAACACAAACAAAATTTTCTTTTCATTTGTTATTTGCCTAGTCATACCTACTTTGAAAATGTAATTGTTCTAATATATTAAAATCTTTTGTGATATTTTTAATAGTCATACTCATATAGGTAATGTTTGCTGACAAATATTACAAACAAATTTTATCGACCTATGTAATATTTGCGTAAATTAAATTTCTATTTGTTTGTTCCTCCGACCACGCTAGAACGGCTTGATGAATTTTGTTATAAAAGGATATTGTTTTATATCACAGTTTCCTTGAATTAATCTTTGTTTTTATTAACAACATTACTAATTAAAAGTGGATTTAAAATTCACTTTTTCAATATATTTTGTTTTCATTTTAAGTCGCGTCTTCTACTTTTTGTGCATGAATAAGGTAGTCCAATAAATTTAAATAAAATGTATTTGGTATCTATATCTTTTTAATTAGCCTGATATTGAAAACATTGTGTGCCGGAAATTTTGTTATATCTACTTTGTCTATCCAAGTATTACTGACGTTCTAAATATATTTGCAATATTATTTAATAATGTAATGCAGTAGAAATATACTATACATGTTTATTTCTTGTTGCTTTTCCATTTAAATAAATTATAATTTTAAAATTAGAAATAAAAACACTTGATTTGTCCACAAATATAATATTTATTAAATATACTACGATCGTTTCGACTTTGCAGTCATCATCAGATACAGTGGTGTACAAGCAAGAAGACATTTTATATAAGTTTACTTATGTTGAGTAGGGGTGAGTTACAGACATCTAATTGGTCATTTACAATATAAATATAATTTTATTATTATAAAATGTTCCACCAAGAACCGACTACATAATCTCTTACTTTAAATTATAATTTATATAAGAATATTTTTTTTTATATACATTTTTCTAATGGAGTAGATGACACAGTATTCTCATGTCGACATTTTCACCATATTAATACTAGTCCTGTGGCTCCCCCTCCACTAATATCTGACAGCTGGTATCCGCACTTCACGCTCAAAAATATATCAGTTACTGAGATCTGCTTCGGCAGAGTGCCACACCCAGTAATGGGTGAAGGCGTGATGATATATTTATTTATTTTATATTTTTATATTCAGGCAATACTATCGACACGCTTCCCAGGGCTTCATTCCCTTGCCAAGACCTGTACAACTAGCTGTGCGTTTTTCTTACACTATTTTTATTTTTTATATATATGAAACTTCATTTAAATTGAAAACAATCTATAGTTTTAGAAAGTTTTAATTGTTATTCATTAAGCAATAACTATTTTTAAGTTTTATTATGTAGATATTAAGGAGATTTGGATATCAAATTGTGAAACTTACATATAATTATAATCACATAAATGATCTATATTAACATTTAGAAAAATATATAAAACTTTCATGGCACATAATAAAAAAATGTGCATGGGTATTAATTATTTAAAAAAAGAAAACACTGTAAAATTATCTTAGTTATAGATTTTCTGATCAATGTCACCCAACATGTCTTTCATTCCACTAATTTGTGTCAACCTAACCTAAATTTTGAGTTAGGCAGCATTTAAAAACTACTTTTACCTAAGTATATTCATTAGACAAGAGATAAAAATATATGTATTTAAAATATACATACAATTCTGTATTCAAGGATGTAGGTAAGCAAAACAATAATCTGTGTGTTGTTGGAAGCTGTAGATTTCTAAAAACGGAAGTAACAGACGACGGGAGAAGCTAGAAAGGAATAAAATTGCGTACTGAAATGGCTATAGAAGCGTTTTTTAAGAAACGTAAAATATTGAGTGGAAATGTGAATCTGGAATTACGGAATGAATAGCGAAATGTTTTGTATGGAGTGTTATGTGGTACAGGTGTGGGAAATAGACAGTTTTAAAAAAAGATAGGAAAAAGGATTGATGCTATGGAAATGTGGATATGGAGGAGAATGCTTGGTATTAAGTGGTCTGATAGAGCTAGCAATGAACAAGTTTTGGAAAGAGTAGGATAAAAAAGGACACTGTATGAGACTATTTTGAAAAGAAAGAGAATTTGGTTGAGCCATGCATTGAGAAGGGATATTCTAATGAAAGACATAATAGAAGAGACAGTAGAAGGAGAAGATAAAAGAGGAAGGAGGAGGAACAAGATGGGAGACGACCTGAAAGAACTAGAAGTTATGTAGAAATGAAGAGGCTGGCTATAAATAGAAGAAATTGGAGAAGGCATATAGGACCTGTATCAAGCAGATAACTATTGATGGACGGAGACGAAAGACATGGTACGGCGCTGTTTGGTTTAGTTATGGAAGATTCTTTGATCAAAATTTTATTATATAGTCCAGGCTTTTACATATTTCATTATTAAACACTAAACAGGGACGTTTCCACACCAGTTTTGCCATTTTCAAACTACAAACATAAAATTGATTGAATACAAAATTATTGTTGTTCTATTTCAATAAATATTAATATCTTTGTAGCTTTAAAATGACTGGTGTCGAAACGATACTGTTTTATAATAAAACATCTAAAAAAACCTGAAATCCAGTAAATTGTTGAAAAATCTTAAAATCACCCCATTGGGCTTAATTAAATCCATATTCATAGATAATTTAGTAACCATAGGCTTAAATTGTCAAATTCTTTATTATAGAGAATGGACTACGTTTCAGTTAAGGGTATGGCCATCTTCAGGTCAACAACGTATATCAAAAGAGAAAATATAAAGTAATTGTTAAATACAATAAGATTATTCGCGTTAGACATGTTCATAAAATGTAGAAATAAAAACCGAAAATTAAAATTGAAATTACATGTCCATCGTCGAAGAATCAAAATACGATTAATGCATATTCATTAAAACATTCTAATTTGATTCATAGTAAAATTTGAATTTTTTTATATTTAAACAAGTGTCTTTTGGGCTACCATATTATATTCATGTTAATTAATAGAACTTTTATACTTGGAAACAACTACCAATATTTTTCTTTCCTTGAGGGAAGCAAAAACCTTTAACAGAATCATTACGACATAGTGCGTGTTTATTTCTCAATTACCAGTGCACAAATTTCATAAATTCCATTTATCTCGGGTGCCATGCACCACTTAGTCTTAACAACAAAAGACAAGCGTCTATTCACACGCATAGCTACACAAAACAAGTGACACTGACAACTACAAACGAACAAACGAAATTAGAGAAATTAGTTTCATTCGCTTGAACAATGAAATCATTGCACATTTGAGCAATGTTACCGCGCTCTACGGGCGTCTGTGTTTGCGTCTAGTTTCGTACGAGTTGGATGGTCCGATGAAGGATGGCCTCTCCTCCATTGCGAAAGATGCGGGAGATAGAAATTCTAGCCAGTATACCGCGTATGTGGAGCAAATGGCTGGTCATTACGAAATGGATTTCACTAATTTTTAACATTAATGTTTTTATTTTGTTACGGAATAATAATAGTAATTAGAGCTTGAGAGTTCGAGATGAAAATTTAATTCTAGGTTTGTTGTTTTGCTAGATGTTTGTAATTTATATTTCTTTTGTTTGAGAGATGAATTATTGTGGATGTTTGGCAAATAGAAGTAGAAGTTAATGGATATTTTTAGGAAGAGATATCGTATAATAAATATTTGAACTGCTTTGGGTATCATGAAGTTTTGGGAACTGGTAATAACGTTTAGTTTTGTTTGGGATTTACCTTGTACTGCGTATCTGATCGGTTCATAAATATTTTCAAACATCGAAAATACTGTTGACCATGACATCTCTTTCCGTGTGTATTAGTCTGAATCGTGCTTTGATCTGTAAATGACTATTAATTTTTAACGGCTCTTAAAAATTTTGAACAATGAAAGCAACTGTAATTCTCTTTTTTACTGCAAAAAATAACAGAATCAGTTACAGAATACGCCCATAAATATATAATTGATTGATTGATCGCATCTATTTTGTTCGATATAAAAACATGCAACAAAAATAAAATATTTTAATTTACAAATTGGCATGAAAAAGAGGATGATTGATCATTTAAAAATCCCTATTAAAGAATTTATTATTTAAAATAATTGAATCTGAGGTACAATAGATTCATTGTAGATTGTAAAGTATAGATCGTAGTTCTTCAAACTTCAATGAACATTGATTTGCTATTTTATTTATTGTTTCCTTTATTGATACGTATTAGTTTAAATATACATAGAACATAAATATTAACTATTATTCGGGCCCAGGTTAAAATCAATTTTGATGCTGGTTTTTTTTAGTTTGTTCATTTTTTCTTTTTATGCAATGTATAGACTACTTTATTTCCTTTTTTTTTTCTTTTAACGAATCATTCAAAATATATCGCTTACTGTTTTCTTTTATTTGTTTATCACATTCATACGTCAAGTTCCGTATTTTTTTTTTACAAATTCTGCAAAATCTTTCTTATCCTTCAAGCATCTCTTATATCTGTAAATATAATTCTTAGTCCAGTAATCCAATGAATATACTATAAGGCTTTATAAACTCAGTATATCAATCCGAGCAAAATAGTAACTTTGAAGATATATTCATTTTGATGTCACACTTATTTGCCATGTTATTTCCCTATATATTTTTGAGGTTGAATTTAAAAACATTATATGATTTTTGTTCGAAAATGATCTACCGAGTTCTCGAAACCATACTATCTGTTTTAGTAAAACAATAATTCGGCAGTACGGTGGTGTGGTTAGCGTTACGGAATTTGAGTCCGGAAATCTCGAGTTTGAATCCCATTCAAGCTAAAAATATATAAACTAGCACACTTCAACTTGGTCAGTCCGGAGCCTTTTGTACAAAGTAGCATAAATAAATAATATACTTCATTATTTACATTGGTATTGGATTGACATTTTTAAAACATAACCTAAAATTTAAATGTCAGATTAAAATATTTATTATTTTATAAAATTTAATAACCAAATTCTGCAATATATTAAATAAAAACCACATATAAATTTATCTTAACCCACAAAAAATATTACCTACTTTATTGAAATATGTAATTTTTTTTTATAAGTATTATAATATATAAATAAATAATATATGAAAATGCTAAATACAATGTACATTACTTCTTGTACTACAGGTAAATTAAATAAAGATCCTCGATTCTCTAACTCCAGGGCAAATAAATTATGAAAATGACAAACTCATTTCTGCATTTGATTACCCAAAATTTTTCTAGCCATTTCTTATTTCTCGGTCTGTATTTATATATCAAAAATGTCACAAACTTAGAAATGACAAAATCATGACCATAGGTCTCTATTTTTATTTTATAAACAAATGTGAACAAAGTAAATATACATTTTCGTATTAGTAAGAACTGTCATACGTTTTCATTAAAATAATAAATGTGATAGAACGTGAAAAAACATGAAACGTGTGTCTTTACTTATTAAGACCTACGTTAATGCCATTCGCATAGGAGCGAATAATATTATTAAAAAAAGATAGCTATATTTCATCGTATCTATGATAACCTCGTCCACATTTGACGTAATCGTTTTCATACAGGGAATGGAGTTTTAACTATTATTTCAATTTATTTCTCTAAATTTTACCGTCTACCAGCATTTAAGAAATACATTAATTGAAACATTAAAAAGCTAATTACATTTAGAATCATTTAAATAATACTATTTCTAATTAATAATTTATAGTTCGTTTATTTTTCGTTCTAATAGTACAATGACTAATTGAGTGAAGTGCTATAATTCGTAAATTAGTTTGCAGTAAAGATAGTCACGCTAAAATACCCCATATGCAAGCCATACTGCATTCACTATCAATATAAAGACACAGCTGGTGACACGAATCCAAGCGAAACTATCACCCTTGATAACAAAACTTGGAAACCTTTTTTATCGACCAAACATCCAACTAGCAACCACACTGACTCCTTCACAAGACAATTCAATAATGTACGATAAGTAAAAGATAGGCATGATAGCTGTAAGCAAAAGTCTCGTCTCGACTCGATGTAGTTCAGCAACGTAAACGTGATCAGCAAACGTCTGCGAAAGTGGAACTTCAGACGTTCAGACCACGGATCGAGAAGTAAAAAGTTGAACATCGGCGTCATTTACCGGCGCTCGAGGCATCACTAAATAAACCCAACATGCGAAAGTAAATAGGTACATGACTATTTTGTGATGATGGTCTCTTTATGAATACACGCCAAATGATTGCATTCAAATTTCACCAAGAAAAAATTAGTTTTGCCATTATCGTTTATTTATTTATTTGTTTTGCATAATTGAAAATTAATCACAGTTACAATATAGGGGACTTGTAATGTTTTTGAGGTCTCTGACCCCTCAACTAATATATTAATCGAATCGAAAAAAGAAAAGCATTACACGCTTATGAACAGAGTTACCATAAACAAAACTCTAATACATAGAACTGTATTTACAGCAATCTAAACATATTTTAAGATTTCGCTTATAGTTTTTAGTTTTTAAATAGAATGCAGATCATAAGCGAAGCAACGGGGTTGCCGAGGGTACCTGGGCACCAGCTAATGCTTCAGAAATATTAATTTTTAAATTTAAATTTTTCAAACGTTTTATTTTTGAATGGATTAAATGGTTACATAAAGTATAAAATATTTAGTTCATTTTATGAAAATATAATAATATTTACTGTTAATCCAGTAGTAAGTTGTTCTTGTGAGAGAATATTTTTTAAGTTGGGCAACGAAATTCTAAATTATGGTATGCAATGGCACAAGATCGATTACAGAATTTATGATTACAGTTTGTTGAATAAAGTCTGGCCGTGTCTAATAACATCAATGAAGTTATTGAAGAGTTTAAGAAAATTGTGCTTTTTAAGAGTTGCATAGTTTTATAATTTAAATTACAATTATAATAATTCATTTTCATTGCTACCTGCACAGTAAACAGTTTATTTCTTAATTATATTCATAAATTTATTAAGTTTAATTTTTTTTTAGTTTCATTTGAAATATGAAATAGTTACTTTTGTATTAAGTGCGCGAAATGAGTGTTTTTTATTGTGCGTAAGAAAGTCATTCTTGGTCGAGACCGTGAGGTCGAGACAAAAAAGATATTCGAATGCGCCAAAAAAATACGAATTTCATCCACAAAATACAAACAAAATTTTTTCTACAACTGTCAAAAAAGATTATTGATTATTGATTAAGTAAATTGAAAGGAAAAAATCAAAAATAATATAAACTTGATGTGTTATAACCAAGGAAACGTGAAAATGTTTGATAAATTTTTTTAATGTGTCAAAGATTATAAAATTTGACATTTCAATGAAAAAAACACAAATTTCGCGTATCCATAGCAATGTAAAAATGTCATGTTTTTTTGACAGTTGTAAAAAAATTATATTGTATATTATTAGTAAGTAGGTACCTAAGAAAAATGTTAAATAATGATAAAATTTTAGTTGTTTCTGGAAAACTCTAATAATTTTTCTAGCTTCGACTATGTTGCTGTTATTGTATTTTGTCTAAATTTGGTTGAGTTTATATTGTCAAACGCGAGCACAACGAACTTTACTAATATATCTATAAACGTGTTACCTTTCTTTGCTAAAACATAATTCATCGTAAATGATTTTGTTGTTTGAAATCTGATACTTTTTAGAATAATATCCGAACGAAATTAACGTCCTCAAAAGTGCATTTCACTTGTAATTTATGTTTTTTTTTACTGATTTTTAACGAAGGACAAATAGATTTTTTCTATATGAATCTATAGACACATTATAAATTTGATTCAATTTTACGATGTTTTACTTTGAAAACTCTAAAATTTGTGGGCTTGAAGCGACCGCTTCTTGCGCTTCATGAATAATGGGCCTTAATTATAGTGAAATCCCAACCATTCGAATGCTGTTGCATTTTTGCTTACAAGTTAAAATCCCATAGCTTTGAACCCGCAAACTGATACTAATATACGAATGGTGGAACCACAGTACCTATTTTTCTTCATCTTATTCTTCCTGGTTCGATTCCCACAGGCGACAAACAATTTTCATAATTTCAAAAACTACTCTTGTGGCTCTTCCACCACTAACATCTTTGGGGGCCGTGATTTGACGACTGGTAACCGCACTTCACGCGCAAAAATATATCACTTACCGAGATCTGCTTCGGCAGAGTGCCACACACAGGAATGGGTAGAAGGCGTGATGATATATATATTTTTTTCTTCTTCCTCTTGCTCCTGCTGAAGCATAGGGCGACAGCTGTTGTTTCTTAACGTTGATTGTGGTGGCCGTCTTGATAGGTCTGCTCACCTTCCTTTTTCTCTTATTCTTTGCTATTATAACGAGTATGTTGGTTGTTTTTTGATGATTTTATTCTTCAAGAACCCATGATTTATAACAAATTAATTAAAAAAATGATCAGAAACTGTAAAAAAAATTGCAAATAATTCTATTCCAACGATATCATTTGTAGAAAATAAAATATGATTTTTTTTTGGACAAAATGGTAAATCATTGTATTGGTTTAAATAATGTTTGTACAAATGCTCGTTGACAAAATGGATTCTGGGCGAAATGTGATTTATTGGACAAATTATCTGTTAATGGACGAACGACAAGGTTCGTTACATTTCAGCATGTTGATCTCATGTCTTATTTATTTATTTATTTATTTATTAATCAGCACAACAGGATCTTAATTCCAATTACAATACAAAGGACCTACAGTTTCTAGTGGAATCTGAACCACTCAGATACAATCGAATGTTTATATATAGGGTTTTCAATACTTCAGGAATATAATTAAATGGCAGATACTACATGAAGTACTGATTCCAGATAAAAATGAATTTTCAAAAAATGCACAAAATTATTTACAATTCAATGCAATGTAAAAAATGACTTCATGCAAAATGCAAATAGTTCGTCGAATTTTTAGAATTTATTTAACTGAGTCATATAGTATATCTGCTATCTAATTTTATTCTTAAAGTATTGAAACATCCTGTATATAAGTAGAAGTCAGCGAACTTTGAATACACGGCCTCTTGCTTGTTGTTACTATATATATAAGTTTTACTTCGGATTTATGCATATTATTTAACTTATATCGTGTAATGAATATTGAAATTATGTTATTAATTTCATTACTTAATTTCAATTAAAGTACAGGTTTTAGACTCGCCAAGCCGCAGTGTGGTGGTTATATATTTTTAGATTGAGTGGAATTTGAACTTGAAATCTTCCAATTTGAATGCTGTAATGCTAACCACACCACCGTACTGCCGGAAGATAGTATATTGCATAATTTATTTATTATTTTACATGAGTCAATTATTTGAAGGTAAAAAGATATTTAAAACTAGCACTAATTAACAATTCAAATTTTATATTAGATACTTAAAATTCTTTTGTGGACCTCCGTAAAAGAATTCAGATTTCCGGAATTGTTCTCTATTCAAAAACCAGGAAACAAAGCATCTTAGCACGTCCATAAAACAGTTAATTCCATGTTGTAAGTCTTGAGATATCTTTTTGCACATGACCATTAAATGTAGGTCTGTAAGGTGTAAAATTATCATCTGACATCTGTTTCCTCGTGTGATGTCCACTTTAACACTCGTCACAGTGTCGTAATGTTTAATTATTTTAACACATGAATATTTTACTGTCAACATGAAGCATACAAGGTTCACACGTTGAAGTTTATTTGTCCGAAAGTATCTGCAAGATGTTTTACTGCACACAAAAACTGTTTTACGTCATATAGTTGTAAATGTCATCCATAAAAGTTCATTTTGGTGGTTACCGTAATTTGCAGGATGTAAGAGATCTTAAAATTTCCCTAAGAACATGTGCAAATCATAGTATTATAGGCCATGCTGAATTGACACAACGCATTTCAAAAGTGTACACAACCAGTCAGTTACTGCATTATTAAAGCTCCAAAGCCTGGTTTTCTTGTTTCAAGTTAATTGATTCAAGACGACTTGATTCAAGTAATGTTAACCCCATTTCAAATTTAATAACAGTGTTACTGCAGACGACTCTCGTGTCAAGTCTTTCAGTATATGGCAGTAATGGGTTCGAGACTGCCTGGCACGTAATAAAATAGAGAGAAAAACTGGAATATAATCATATTTGAATTAAATGACGACCTTAGCTTAGTTGGTTAAAGCATTTGATCGGAGTTCATAGGTTCCAGATTCAAATCCTGACGGTATTTCAATTTTACTCTTTATAATTCAATTTGATTCTATTTCAAGTTATTTCAAGTTAATTTGTACTAGCTTTAAGTTCAAGTAATGTTGAACACTTACTTAACTTGAAGAACATTTGAACTGATTTGAGGAAATCTTGAAAATTGTAAAGTCGCTGTCATATGGTCCAGAGCTGGGCAGTAGCTAACTACTTTTGTAGCTTAGCTACTAGCTTAGCTACGTTTACCCTTAGCTGTAGCTGTAGCTTAGCTAAAAGTGAAAAAATATAGCTGCAGCTTGTAGCGAACTATGTTTTTTTTCTATTAGCTTAAAAATATTGGTATAACAACTGAAGCTACTTTTAAAGCTACTTTTTGTAGCTTAAAGCTACTTTTTGTAGCCCAAAGCTACTTTTTGTAGCTTAAAGCTACCACTGTTCATTAAAACAGAGCTGGGCAAGCTACTTAAAAAAAGTAGCTAAGCTACAGCTACAGCTATTCTTTAAAAAAGTAGCTAAGCTACAGCTATAAGCTATATTTTGTAAAATATAGCTAAGCTACAGCTAATAGCTTTCGTTAAAGTAGCTGTTAAATTTTAAAGCTACTTTTTTTAATTATTATGAAATAATTAAATTTGCCATTGTCATATGATCAGTCTTTTGTTATAATGACTGTTAATTTACTATTATGTACATAAATATCAAAAATAGCAAATGGACAAATGTACTGTTAATTTTTGATGCTATAATTTTTATTTATATCGAAATAAATTAACAGTCTCATTAACAGAAGACTCCTAAACAGTCAATGTTTAGTTCATTTAATATTTAATACAATAGTAGTTTTTTGAGGGTCTAAATGTTAAATAATCAGTTATTTTTTGTTTTCTTGAATTTCCGTCGATTGGGGATGGTACATATTCGGGATCGTTATCACTATCGTTTTCAAAAACGTCGGTGTCGACAGTATCCTCCTAATAAAAGAACATATTTTATACAATAATACAGGTACAATATTATAATAATTACATACCGAAAGCAACAATTCATTATTTTAGATTAAAATTTACTATTATTTTTACCTTGATTTGATTTTTACTTAATAGAAAATATTGCACTGTACTGTACATTCCAGTTCCACTTGCGCTTCTATACCATCTGGCACCTACTGTGTATTTTTGCGTATTAGAGCCAGTTAGAACCGGCAACAAATAATTATTTTGTGTGGGTTTAGCTTGTACGCATGCGTACTTTGTTGACCTTCTGCTAAAAAAGTAGCTTAAAGCGCTACAAAAAGTAGCTTTAAAAGTAGCTTCAGTTGTTATTTTTCAGCTAATAGAAAAAAAAAATGGGCTCGCTACAAGCTACAGCTATATTTTTTCACATTTAGCTAAGCTACAGCTACAGCTAAGGTAAATGTAGCTAAACTAGTAGCTAAGCTACAAAAGTAGCTAGCTACTGCCCAGCTCTGATTAAGAAATACCTATTAATTTTTGTTTTGTATTTGAATTGTACCTTCTTTATTGTTTTCTATAACTGTAGGATAACAAGTTATTATATGGTGTAAAATCTATTAACATATTTTATTTTTCACTTGTTCTTAACCTATCCTACTTGCGTATTAAATATTAGATGAACTAAACATTGACTGTTTAGGAGTTTTCTGTTTATGTGACTGTTAATTTGTTCCGATATAAATAAGAATTATAGTATAACAAATTAACAGTACATTTATCAATTTGCGATTTTTTATATTTATTAACAGTCATTATAACAACAGACTGATCAACTGATCATATGACAATGGCAAATTTAAAATTCACAATAATTGAAAAAAGTAGCTTTACAATTTAACAGCTACTTTAATGAAAGCTTTTAACTGTAGCTTAGCTATATTTTACAAAATGTAGCTTATAGCTGTAGCTCAGCTACTTTTTTAAAGAATAGCTGTAGCTTAGCTACTTTTTTAAGTAGCTTGCCCAGCTCTGATATGTTCAATATTTATTTCAATTGTTGTCAAATTATACAATATGCTGATATCGCACAATTCAATTTTGTGTATGATGAAAACTAGTTATATTAGACAATCATTCTTCTCACTTACATCCCAAGTTCAAACTGTAATTGGGACAACGGAACAATGAAATATGTTTTTTATTTGAAAATATAACAGAAATAAAATGAGTAATTCGTTATGTATGTCCTGTTCCACATACAAATTCATTACCTTATTTTTCTTGCCATCTGGCATGGCCTATAATTATTATTTATCATTTTATCAGATTTTTAAAAATGTTTCAAAACTGGTTTGTTTTAATGATATAATTCAGTTGCTACATTGAGAATAAAATTTTAAGTTAAGGTGCAACTAATTGAAATAAAAATGTAAATATCAGCACACCTTTTATTTATTACCGGGTGTGAAGTGCGGTTACCAGCCGCCAAATCACAACCCCCAAATATATTAGTGGCGAGGGAAGAACAGGGGCAATTTTAATGTAGTGGAAGTCAGTTTGTCAGCTGTGAGAATCGAACATGGGCTCTCAAATTCACAGTCCAATGTACTCGCGATATATATTGCCACTGAGCTTTCTAACTCATACTTTAATTATTGATTGACATATTTATCTGTTTTTTAATTGTTCGCGCATTATAAAATATTCTAATTCTTACCAGAATATTCTAAATGCAAATTAGTTTTTTGTGTTTAATAATGAGTTTGATCTAGTTATAATGCATGAAAAGTATTGAAGATGTGTAATTTTTTTCAGATTAGAAAGATTTCTTAAAAAAGTGAGAAAATTAGCAAGTTTATTGTGAAACGAAAATACCAAATCTGTTTCTATAATGCGTTTATTGTTTAAAGCAAGTTAGCATGAAATTTTCACCGTTATAACATTTACACGCTTATAAGAGTAAATAATTTTGTCTTGAAAATACTTAAATTTTTCATCTGTCGTGAAGTGTGACCGGTTTTAACAAACCAATTTTTACAAAAGTTGGAAAACCTGAAGTTTGCAACATGAATACGGATATAAAGAGAAATTTTTGGCTTATTATATTATATCCTTTCCTAGTCAGATGTAAATTTTATTATGTTTCTTAATCCAATTTGCGTAACAATCAGACAAAACATAAATTATAAATTACAGGTTTTTACATTAGCATATACACATATCCTTCATTTATGCCAAAAGTTTTAAATTTAATTGAAACAATATTCTAATTATTTAGAGCGTAATATAATATAAAACTGCGAGTATTAGTAAAAGTAATTATCGGTATTACGATACAAGTAAATATATACTAGTATCTATAAATTATTCATTCCATTAATACAGGGTGATCAAAAGGAATTGTTGTAGTTCGCAATACAATTCCAGAGATCTTTTTATTCCACAGTTGCTATTTGACATTTCTAATAAATACAAATAGGTTATGTCAGGAGTCTGACAGCTAATGGAATTTTGACTTTTTAAGTAATAGAAATACTTTAGAAATAAATGTAATAATAAATGTACTCAAATTTAAATTTTAAATGTCAACAGGAAATCAATTTATGTATCAGGCTTACCAATTTCAAGTAGTTTTTTTTATTGCCAACTGTAACAATTCCTTTTGATCACTCTGTAGTACAAATGCCACATTTTATAGAATTTTCTAAAGTTTTTTCAACATTTCGGTATTGTTCTGTAAAATGTTATTAAATTGTTAACCATCAAAAGTTATAGCTCAATTCTCAAACGAGTTTTAGCTAATCCTGAATTTTGGATTAGTCAAATGTCAAATTAAGCTAAGCCATATTTTCAAAAAAGTTTTAATACTCGTTAATATAATCTTGTTAGCATTTAGTTTCCTGAATGTGATTTGGAATAACTTTTTAAAATCGAACTTGAATATAAGATTAGCTAAAACTTTTTTCAGAATCGGCCTGTAAAATTTTAAACTTGGTTTAAATATATATTGTAGTCAAATATTCAATATTTTATTTTTTTAAACAAAGTTTAAAATTTAACTTTTTGCTGTGCAACTAGTTATTATGGAAATTATTTGTTAGAAAATTTAGTTCATTGTATCTATTATTTGAATAATAATTTAATAAACTAATTTAGAAATATTTGATAGCAGAATATACAGGATGTTATTATATTTCGGGAAAAAAATTAAGGACATATATTAATTATATGATGTACTCAGTGAAGAAAATATTTTTTTTCAAAATTGACTAAATTGATAACATAGTTCTTGAAGTGTACCTACATTTTGTCACTGACGAACACTACAAATAGTCATTTATTTGATATTGTATATAATGTATAAATTGACTATTGTAGTATTTATAATTATAATGGAATTATCAATATATTAGAAATAACTATTAAACCAGTGGTGCTAAAAATGTTTACTTAAACTAAACCATCCTTAATGTTGCGAATTTTGAAAATAAAGTTTGTAGTTATATAATATAATATAACCTTCATTTTTCCTCGTAGCACCTTGTATACGATACAGAAATATTCAAATTCTTTTGTCAAATATCCTTAAAACCAATTTTAGCTCAAAATGTTATGAATTTCTGAAAACAGTTTTAAAATATTTTCTAAAATAATGACCTTAATAAAACTTTTAATTTATGGACACCAATACTAGCAGTTCCTCTCTCTTCATAAGTAGGCGTAAATGAATTTAAACCTCTATAATATACACACAATTAATCAAAAATATAACCATTTTAACATTAAAAGTGGTTCGAAATCTGCTATAAACTACTGGTTCCATATTTCCTTGCATGGTTGATAACCAACATCACGTTAGTGCAAGTAAACGTTCCTGCACCATAAAACTGCATTACTGAATACAACCTTATGAGGCAAAATAAATACGTCAAAATGACTAATAACGTTTAATAGATGCACAGAAAAAGTTCCCATCCAACAATATCGTGTAAAGCTAAAACAAACACTTAATAATTTCACCCAAACGTACATTAACTCGAAAAAGTTTGCCTTCATTCATTTATATTTCATTCATTCAACAACGCTATTGATTCAACAGCATGAGTCACTAACACAACGCGAAAAAACGGAAGTAAAAACCGATTTCCCAAACTTTGAAACATTAGTAATAAGCAGTGTTTCAAAATGTTTAGATCTAAAATAGATGATAACGATATATGTAATATCAAAACGGATAGAAACTAAATATTTTATCTCATTAATATGAACGGTGTTATAAAAATGATACGCTCTAATTATTCGTGGCCTTAACAAGTGAATCTCTCATTATTAGTGAGCGGCAAATGCAGCAACACCGTCGTACAGTCGGCTCTTTATTACATATCATGTATAGATACATTTTATTATAGATAAGGTAGTTGCCTGATTAATATCTGTGAAATTATATTAAATATCAATAATTAAATATATTCATATAGGATTTGTATTTAAATCATTTTTATGTAATCTAAAAATGAACTTGAATCCCAACAGAGTACGTATGACGTCAATTTGCATACATTTTTCATATGTCAAACACTCAGACAAAACATTACTAGACAAATTATGCCGTATTCAAGTCAATGCAGTGCTGTGAAGCAGAAAGGGATGGAATAACTTGTTGGTGAGGCGGGTGCGCGGCAAGGAGCGAGTACACTTTGATGTTATGCAAGTTGCAAACATCTGTGTAGTTATTTTTATATTCAATTACTTACTTTTCATACATCAAAGTAAAGGTTAGTTTTTTATTTAAGGGCCAGTTTTTCAATGACCGATTAATTTTAATCAGGATTAAATAATAATCGAAACTATGGTTACCATTATTATTTAATCATGATTAACACTAATCAGGCGTAAATCGGCGATTGAAAAACTGGCCCTAAGTGTTTTGTATACGCACTTTTGTATTTAAATAAATAAAATGCTCGCGTCTGATAACTGTCATCAACATAAATGCAACCTGCATAACACCAACTTGTACTAGCTCCGTGCCGCGCATCCGCGTCTCATCACCCAGTTATTCTATCCCCTTCTGCTTCACAACAAACGCTGTTGTTATCTGTCTAGTAATGTTTTGTCTGAGGTCAAACAGTAACAATAAAAGAGAATGTCACAGTGTATAAATTTTTGTTTGGTTATGGGTAAATTTTATGCTACGTCACACGAAGTTTTTAAGCGCCAACTTTTAGTTCTTATTATTTAACAAATTTAGGACAATCAGATTTTGTTGTTATCTTTTATGAATATTTTCTTTAATTTTATAGTTCGTTCGGTGAAAGATTGACGAAGACATGATTGTGATGTTGACAGTGTATACATCGTAAACATGTATTAAGTTTTAATAAATCGATACGAAAGCTGCCATTCTATCTATTTATATTTTTATAAAAATGTGAAACAATAAAATTGATTCAAAACTTTGGTTCGATTCCAACAGCCGATAAACAATTTTCACCATATTAAAATTACCCCTGTGGCTCTCCCTCCAGTAACATCTTTGAGAGTCGTAATTTGTCGTCTGGTACTCTCGCACTTCGCGCGCATAAATATATTATTTACCGAGATCTGCTACGGCAGAGTACCACATAATGGGTACAAGGCGCGATGAGATATTTATTTATTTTAATTTTATTATATTATGTAAATATATCTAGATTTTAACGTTTTGGTCAGTCAATTAGAATTAAAACTATACCTACATATCCTATTCAATCACGCCGTAATTTCTCACTGAATGGACTATAGATAGTTTATAAAAAAATCTTCCTATTATAGCCACTCTGTTGTACCTTCAATTATATTTATATGCGCGCGCTGCAATTTATTAAATAACAAAATAATAATAATAAATATTTATAAATATATTTAGTAATTAAATTTCAAATTAATAATACTTGTCTTCTTTTGGTATAAGGCCCACCAACATTTTCCCAATCTCGAATTTGCCCGCGATATTAATTAGTTTGAGAATCCCTGCTTTATAGTATAGTGAGTAGTGACCTTAACAAGTGAATATTTAATTATTAGCGAACAGCAAATGCAATAACACAATCGTAAGTTCCGCTGTTTGTAGCATATTATGTGTAGATACATTTTATTGTAGAAATTATTGTCACTTTGTTATTTTAATGAGAATTCTGAGAGTTGTTTAACAATCTGAAAGTTTCTTATAGTCTGACATTAATTTCTTATTTCTTACGTATTTTTTCCAACATGTTATGTTTGTAATAAAAACGTTTTATCGTGTCATCTGTTAAATAATGTTTATATGTACGTGATGAAATAAAATAATTTATATTAATGCACAATAATAAATCTCTGCATTGAATCTCAACGTAAATGAGCAACATAAATTCTGCTCCTCTGCTATTTAGTTCGGATTTTTATAACGATGTGCGTTTCCGCAATCATTTTCTACTTTCATCGTTCATCCCTGGGCGTTTTAATCTTCCACACCTGTTATTTGTTCAACTATAATATACAGTTCCTGCTAAATAAGATTATAATTCGTAAATTCATTACATCATATCTAAGAACGTAAGATAATTGCAAAATTAATTTACTATATCAGACAATTTCTTATATATGAGGTCTGTTTAAAAGTAGTGAGAATGTGACTGCAGTGCACGATCTGGCAATACTATAGGCCTTTTCAGATACTTCCCATCTGAAAACATTTGTTTTGCATTCAATACGACTGTCAACTCACTACCGTAAATTAAAGTGACCTGATCTCATTGATATTAATGCTGGACACCCGATAAAAAATATATTTAACATAAAAGTTTTTATTTTTATAATTTGTTTTCTAATACTTGTAATCACATAGCTAATTTTTAATTTGTATAATCAGTCTTATAAATTATAATCACTTTTCCAATTTAAATTCCGTTTTTATTTCACAAAAATAAATAATAATAATGGCACCAAGTGTTATGGCGACTAAATACAATCAAATGTGATTATATTTTCAAATTTAATCGTTTTTTGAATCTGTCTAAAAAAATATATGAATATTTTTTATTATAATTTATTTTTATTAGATTGCTAGCTTTTCTGCATTTTTCCTCGAAGCGTCGTTGGCCGCAAGAAATTGTTTTGAGTGTCGCCTGTTTCCTAATATATATTCTTCTTCCCTAATAAATATTGTATTACCATTTAGTTTTTAATTTATGTTCAAAATAATTTATTTAAATCAAAATTTTAAGCGATGCTACAATTTCTTTAAGATTTTATAATGAAATATTCTTGTTTCTACATTTTGAGGTGGAAGTTGGAGAAGCAGAAATATCATGTGTATGAATAAATGTTAAAAAAAACATATAATTTTCTGCTTTTCCAACATCTATAGTTTAAGTTTAAAGTTTCGCATGTAAATTTTTTATAACATAATTATTTTATTATTATTTGATTTGCAACATATACATCAGAAACTTAATCCCAATGGGCCTTTCAAGACTTTTTTATATATTAATCTACGTAATCAAATTATTATACCCAAAATTTTTTATTTTTTTTTTAACTTGTATTAAGCATGATAAAAATATTTAAACTTTCGAAACAAACGAATATGACGTAGTTGCATCTTAGCTTAAAGAGAGACAGATAAGACAGAGATAAATAACACGTAACTTCACGTAACGTGTGTCGTTGTCATAGAATCCTCAGACAAAACATAACTAGACGGATAACAACGGCGTTTGTTGTAAAGCAGAAAGGGATAGAATAACTGGTTGGCGAGGCGGGTGCGCGGCAAGGAGCAACTTGCATAACATCAAAGTGTACTCGCTCCTTGCCGCGCACCCGGCGGACCCAAAAGTTATTCAATCTCTTTTTGCTTCACAACACTGCATTGACTTGAATACGGCATAATTCGTCTAGTATTATACGTCATTGGTAGAATCGTAGAATGCTGAATGCTTATTTCTTCTTCGTCTTCCTCTCAGTAAAATTGAGCACCGACAAACGTTTCAGACAAAGTTCTGTGATTGGCTTAATGCAACTACGTAATTGCAATATGGTAGTGCGAAATACAAATGAACGATTTGAATTATTCAACTTTAACTTTCATATTTCAGCAATAAAGATATAATTTATGGTATGATTTTATATTGTATTAAATATGATGTACGGTCAAGAATTTATTTTAATAAATATATATTAAAAAGCTCTGCCACTTGAATCCCCCATTACTATACGAGGGATCTACATCTTACAGTGAAATCCGAACCACTCAGACACAATCTTATTTTTTAGATACAGCGGTATTAGTTTGTAGATTTGAACGCGCGATCTCTTAAGATTTAAGTTCTATCCACTGGACCACGACTTTTGTCGTAATTTAAAATGCTAATTCAGTAATTGCAAATCTCATTTGATAATATTATTTTCATATTGAAGTGCGATTATCAGTCTAGTTAAAGAATGACACCCAAAAATTTAAGTCTTTCTGCCATCTTTGTTATGTACACATTAAAAATAATAATGGAGTATAGATAACTAAGTTTATTATTGTATTATCTTTTAGTACTAAACATCTCTGGGTCTAAACGCGTGTTTCAATAATAAAATTATTTCTCTGCGTCATTTTCCACTAATATTTATGCACAATGGCCAATTGTATCAACAAAAATTAACTTTTAAACTTGCTTTAAATAAATAAAAGCAAATCAAATGTTTGACAGCAATGTAAACTATTCCATATGACTTATAACTCCACTTTTGAAAACACAGTTTAAAATTAAATTTTTAATTGGTGCAACTGGTCATAATTGAAGGAAATTATTAACCTCAATCTCACCAAAATCTACATTCTCGACAACTTTTAACAAATCTTCTTTTTATAGCCATGATCGACTACATGTCCAGCAGCGGGGGCTCTGACACCCTCTCCGGAAGCGGAGGTGCTGTATCAGCAACATCTGGAGCGACGCGGGTTCGTACTATCCGTCTCGTGCGGCCTCCAGGGGCAGGGACACTGCCACCTCCAGGTCTAACCTGCCGACACGGCCCCGGGCTAGGATTCAGCCTTCGAGGAGGACGAGAACATGGGACGGGATTCTTTGTGTCCAATGTTGAGTCCTCTAGTGAAGCTCATCGACAGGGATTGAAAGTGAGTGAAATGATTGAATGATTTAGTTTTTCTAGGACCATTAAGTAAAATGTTCAGTTTCTTTATGGATAGTGCAGGTCATTACTCACGGGTTTTGGCTAATTACTTATAGATAGACAGTGCCACCTTAAAACATTTTGCCATTCGGGCTAACTTTTTGTTATTTATTTTTGAACATATATTAAAAATATAAATTTTATTTAAGAACGCGCTCGGTATACCGCCCTTTACGTATCTACCGCCGGGGGCTATAGACGCCAAAAGCCTTCCTAGCGTTTAGTCGTCACTATAGGCAGATTCATTTCTCCGGCAGTATGGTGGTGTGGGTAGCGTTACAGTATATGAATCGGAAAATTCCGTGTTCGAATCTCAATCTAGCTAAAAATATGTGAACTACAACACTGCGGCTCGGTGAGCTTGGACCCTGTACTGTAATTGGGATTAAGTTCCTGTTGTACAGAGTAGCATAAATAAATAAAGTAGATTAACGCTAATACCACTTTTAATATGATTTAAAACTGTATTTCAAATTAAAACAGATTCACGAAATTATTGAAATTTGATGCTAATGAACACTGTTTTTAAGGTTAAATTAAACTAGTTTCGTGAATTGAAAAGAGAGTTAAAAACGAAATAAACATTTAGGTAGCGTTAATCCGATTTATGAATCTGCCTGTAAGTGGTTGTTGCTACAACAACGAACTGCGATGTGAAGTTTGCAATTATACATTTTTGATTACCATCTAGTGAAAGTTGACGTAACTACTAAAATTTGAACTATTATTGTACATTTTAAAAGTTGCAATGTGGCTACCTCTCACTAACATCGTTCGGGGCCGTGATTTGACGACTGGTAACCGCATTTCACGCGCATAATTGTATCACTTTTCGAGATCTGCTACGACAGAGCGCCACACTTAGTAATGGGTAAAGGATATGATATATTTATTTATTAATGTACACAGAGCTACATAATTCTATAATTCTGAAATATATTTTCTTCAAATATACGTACTAGAGCCGTCAACGAATTTCGGATATCCGGATGTACGAATTATAAAATATCCGGTACCCGGATGTCCATTTAATCCAAAATACTATTAAAAAATCAGTGTCCGGATTCTACAGGAATCCGGAAGAAACCAAAACGCGTCTAAAATAGATATCTGACTAATACCAGTATCCGGCTGGTTTAGGCAAATCTGATATATTTCTGACAGGAAATGTACAGGAGTAAAAAATGCTAATAAAATCAAATTTGAAATAATTTTAGAATTTATTTTTTTCTTCATTTATGTGTTTAATATTATAATTATATTTTTTAATCAAGAATTATCACTTTATAATTATTCTTGGAATTCTATCTTTTACATACATATTTGATAATATTCAATCGTTTATTTAATCCACATGCCACGAACACTGATGTATCTAAATATGGAAATATTCGGAATTCGGTTTCTAAGTAAACTGAATTATCCGAAAACCGATTACCACCTCCACATATATGGAAATTTGTAAGGATTTAATAGCCGGATACCGAATTTTTCGGATGCCGGATAAATGTAAATCTAGATATTGATAGCCTTAATACGTATCATATGTCTCAAGTAAATAAAAAAATTAATAAACATATCATCACGCCTTCTACCCATTACTGGGTGTGGCATTCTGCCGAAGCAGATCTCGGTAAGTGATATATTTTGCGCGTGAAGTAAATAGAGATAAACGTTTCAATGTGAAATAAGTTTTTTTTGTTCGGCAAACAATGATGGTACCAAGTTGCATTTGACACACTGTATTTCATACAGATTACTAAATTTTAATATCGCAAATTAGAGAAATTAATTAAAATTTTTAAAGAAAAACGCCTACTAATTTCTATTATTTATAACAAAAGGTACAAGTCACAGTGACAGCTATTGCGTCCATGACGTTGTTTTTAACCAAAAGTCATTAAATAGCTTTTAAATTTAAAGTATGTACTCATAATTTACTGTCTTGAAAAAGCAATTATTATTATTATTCATTAATTATTGTACTTTGCTGTTACACTTTTAAATTTAATTGTCACTGAAATCTAATTATTTCCTTCTTGCAAGTGTTTTCTCTAGCACAAATACTTGAAACTACATATTTCCGTTTTCAAATTTTAAAGTGCAAGTTTAGAAACTTCTAATTAGCAATAAATTTACAATAGAAGAAAATCAATTATCAACTTCCTGACATTATCGAAATAAATCAAATAACAATAAGAATTGTTAATTATAATCAAATAACTTACTTAACTAACTTAAAGTACAGATCTTTATCTTTCCTAAGATATTTATATCAAGAGATATCAACAAAAGATTGTAAATACTTGAATCATCCATCTATTGAATTGCGGATTAAAAGTAGTATTAACTGGTTATTAAAAATTGATTCACTACAATTTTAAAAAGTGTTTAAACCTGTTGCAAGTGTTTCTAAATCCTTATTATCTATTTGAATTAGCTTTAAACAAATTATGCTATGTTGTTCTTATGATAAGATAACCTACAGCGCATTCAAACTTCTGCAGTAATTAAACAAACATAATTTAATTACAAATATAACTCACATTAATTCCAAAACATGTAATAGTTTTCATGGTCCTGTGCTGAACCAAACCTGCGGAAAATGATATTTTGAGGTAATTTTCTGTGGGAAAGAACTTGTAATAGTAATCATTCTTAGGGTGAAGAAACTCTAGTTATTGTCGAAAGTCAGTGAGTTGTAAATTCGCAAAATGAACTCTCATTCTTTGTTTAAGAAGCATAACCATCTAGTAATAGTGCTATGCAACCACTTATTATCTAAAAACAATTTTCTTTGGTTTGTAAATAAATTTTGATGAATAATCATTACAACAACCTCATAATCGTTAAATTGATTTGTAGTGCTTTGTGTAGATTTACAGTCATGGGAAACCAGATAAGTTTGGTAGCCACTATTGTAACCAAAAACCTAGAATTGTTACTCAGGTTTTATACTGTTTTCAACGGATTTACACTATCTTGTATCTGTTCATCTCATGTTACAATAAGTATTTTTATACGTGGACTGAATTTAAATTTTGTTCAAGTAGGTAGACGAATAAAAGATACGAATCTAATATGTCAAAATAAAGTTATCGAGACTATTCACCACTCTTTCTAGTAAAAAAAAAATTCTTGTACAATGCCTGGTTTTATGAATGCATCTTAAGGGGTAAAGCCACTCTAGAATAAAAAAAAAATGCATTTTTTTTTTGCTTAAATTATAGTTTAAACCCTTAGGAATAAGGGACAATTAATTTAAATGCCGCGCGGAAGTATTTCAGAGGGAAAAAAGGCCGCGCGCTAAGCGACAATTTTATGGCGCAGGCATTGCAGATTAGAGGTAAATACAATATTTCTATGAAAAATATATATATTTTTTTAATTTGATTTTGATATTTACAATCTATTAACATTAAACAATAAGTAATTTTTTTGGCGGTTTAAAAGGCGGTGGGGGGAATTATTGCCCAGTGGCAATATCCCCATGAAAAATATGACTCGAAACTTTAAACGCGTTTTTTTCGAAATCATATTTTCAAAATCGGGCGAAAAGAAATCTGAAATACTAATTGATGGATCGTGCTGAATCTTTTTATTTCTTATTGTAGATATAAAATACTCAAAAACTACGAGGGCTTTTTTTTTTAAAGTGCTTCATTCGTTTTTTATGGTCGTTTTTATACAGATTAGTCCCGAATAATGAACTTTTTTTTCAAACGTGCGCCATTTTGTTAA
Organism: Pterostichus madidus; assembly: GCA_911728475.2. Classification (NCBI taxonomy): domain Eukaryota; kingdom Metazoa; phylum Arthropoda; class Insecta; order Coleoptera; family Carabidae; genus Pterostichus; species Pterostichus madidus. The sequence continues at coordinate 22,532,976 of OU452312.1, forward strand.
AAATATAAATTTTCTAAATCCAGCCCGTAGTTTTTTAGAGTATACATCAGAGATTAAGAAAACATATCCCTTTTTGTTCCATGTCCATTCCTGTTCCCGGAATATTTTCGCCCGATTTGCCCTACGCGCCGAGAGGAGTCGCCATTTTTTTTAATTTCTGACGACAATTTTGAATATTTTCTTTAAAAAAAATTTTGTAACAAAGTTTAAAGAGCACTAAATAAAGATCCAAAAACAGTTCTTAAGCAGCACGTTTAGATTTCGTTAAAAAAAATCTAGAAAATGACCCTTTTTTTCCTTGCCTAGAGTGGCCTTACCCCTTAAATCATTTCAACGATGTTAAAAATTATCTCTTATTAAATACTAATAGTTATTTTAAAATGACAATCAAATTCAACATCTGCTGATGTTAATTTATTTGACGTTTTGTTAAAAAAATGTCAAAAACTTCACGCGCATAAATATATCACTTACTAAGATCTGCAGAGTGCCACACACCCTATAGGGTTCAAGGCGTGATGATTTATTTAATTATTTATTTATGAAACAGATATATGGGGTAGGTGGCTCAGTGGTATTGAGTCGCCCTGTGGATTTGAGAACCCAAGTTCGATTCCCACAGCCGACAAATAATTTTCACCACATCAAAACTATCTCTGTGGCTCCCTCCACTAACATCTTTGGGAGCCGTGATTTGACGACTGGTAACTGCCCTTCACACGCAAAGTATATTACTCATCAAGATCTGCTACGGTAGAGTGCCACACCTAATAATAGGTAGATGGCGTGATGATATATTTATTTATGAAACAGATATGCTTATGAGTACATCAGATTTTAATTAATTTACGAAATCAAAAATAAATATAAAAAAATGTTTACAGTTTTGGATTTTTAATGTTTAATAAAGGTATGACCTATTGCTTTTATTTTAAAAAGATAGTAGAATGTTAATTAATCTGTATGGTTTTTTAATGCACCACTAAAACAACTAATGAAGCATTGATGAAGTCAATGACTCCAATTTTTTTAGGTTTCGAAGACAGGAAGGCATACCAAAAATCCGGTTTCACTTAATATTACAGTTAGACTATTCTTGAAAATAATTATCGAATAACAGGTTGGTTATATTATAATTATGGTAGGGGGCGATAACAGACATTTTTTATTCAATGTCAATGAAGGTAACAACAGTGAGAAAGATCGTCTTATGTCATTCGACATTGACAAAAGAAGATCAAGTGTAATGATAGCAGAGTAGAAAAACAGGAATGTTTTTTTGCGAAGTTCAAAATTAAACCGTTATGTTTTTTACTTTTACTGTAGGAAAAATATCTAATAATAATAATTTAAATCATGACAATGATAAAATTAAATCATAATGAGTCAATTTCTAACTTTATTTAAAAATTGTTGGTATTGTCTCTTAAATTATGTGAAAACAGTAAGTTGTGGAACGAATCTTCAACTGTTTCGTTCACAACATTTACATTAAGACTATCGTGTGATCTAGGTTCATTTGTTTTGCATAAAATCTAAAACAATTGATGGCCCGAGAGAATTTATTGTAAAGGTTAAACTGTTAGTTGTTTAAACATTTAAAATGAATACAATGAATGTTATTTTATATATTGTATGTTTATTTTTTCTTTTTAACTAATAATGTGAGAAAACTGTTATTTATTAATACTTTTTCTTTTTTACGCCTTCCACAGTATGCGATGGCAACCAACAGTACATATATGTATTGACGGTGTATAGAAATAAAAATTGTTATATTTTTATTCTTTTTTAGGTAGGGGATCAAATAATCAGAGTAAATGGATTCACTGTCGAAGATGCAGTCCATAAAGAAGTTCTTCAACTCATTTCAAATCACACACACCTAAGTTTAAAAGTTCGAAGTAAGTATAAATGTGTACATACAATATATAGGCATAGAAAGTAATTTTTGTACGGAATTATCTTTACTACGTGCGTAGATAATGTTATTTCATAATTTATTGTTGGTATAATGTGTGTATGCCATAAGATGTAATACTGCGAATATTTTTAGTCTGGTTAAGTTCAAGTTTACGGAGTATGATTTATGTGGCATATATGCATAAATATTTTGCACGATGACCATTCGTCATGTTTATGCTCTGTTACCCTCTTAAAAGTTTTATGAACTCTCGGAATAACAAAAATAATATTTATTTATGATTCACATTTATAGCGCATAACATTTTCGTTTATTGTATAATTAAAATATTAAAATTTATTGCATAATTAAAAGTAGAAAATAATTTCTCTTCGTAGTACTAAACTAAAATTTGTTTCACACAAGTAATGAACCAAAGGATGTTCCTTTTTTTGTAAATCACTGACCCAACCACTAGAATTCTAGACGGGAAGTCGTAAGCAATTGTCGGTGATTACCTCGCATTCATTTTGTATTATTCTTATTTTTGAATCAAGTTTCCGATAGGTAAATTGCTCCAAACAGATTCTTCATTCGCTTGTTTAGAGTTCAAATTAACTGTGATGCAAAATCGCTATGGTTACGTCGAGAAACGCGCGGCGTACACATCCCATAACGAAAATCTAACCTCGAAGGTAACTTGAGTGCAACCGTTCGCTCGACCGTAAATTATCTCCACATAAAACGATCAAAAGAAATGACGGGCAGCTCTAGCCAATCTTCTTTTATTTATTTTGTCTTGTTTGTTTCCGATTGTATTTTGTTTGGTTAAGTTAAACCATGGCGTGAATGGATGCGACGCGAAAGAATGGATGCCATCATGTAAAAGTCTGCAATTATTCTTCATTATAATGGAGTTTTCCTTTTGTTGCAGGTGTGGGAATGATACCAGTGAAAGAGTAAGTTCATTTTAATTTCATTATTCATTGAAGCTTGCAAATAATGAATTAATAATTAAGCTTGCTTCAATATAATAATTTTACAGTTTATCGGCTAATATTTATTGCAGATCATATTAGTTCATTACCATTTGTACTGCGATTGCGTATTAAGATAGATTTGATTGGTGTGAAAATTGTTAGAAAGTGATTATATCATTTAATTCCGTTTCCTTGGGGCAGGTGTATTAACAAATTACTTTGATTATTGTTAGTTTATTTTTTCTCATTGTTATAGCGTATAACCTATAGATATTATTGTTCTATTTGATTGATAACTGTGACAAAATACCAAATATATACATATGTTTCCGCTTACCGGAAAAGTATAACATTCAGGCAATGTGCAAAATTGTTTTACATTCTTGGCGAGGTTCGCTTCGCATCCACTTTTAGCAAACACACACTAAGTCAGTAAAATATATACTCCACGCGTATATTATAGTAATAGTCGATTTTAGCTCATATTATTCCGAATTTCATACATTTATTTAAATATTGAACATGTTCTTGGCAAGGCTCGCTTCGTTCGTTCAACAAACCCTAAGCCCGTAGAACTCATGTTCCATACACACACAAGCCTTTATATTTATTTTTCGTTATTCCCTAACTTTGGAAGGGATATGTTTAAATAAACCTAAAGCCCCTGGCACATATAGCGTCAAAACTCCGAGTCTACCAGACTCGGAGTTTTGACTGCCAAAAATAGAAACGCCTCTATTTTCAGCAGTCACGACTGCCGAAAACCAACTTCATTATGATGCTGGTTCCATATCTTCCTTTGTTGTTTGACGTATGAATTATTATTGTTTATGTTTTTGTTTGATTTTTGTACATTTTTATAGTTAAATTCATTTACTTTATACATAGTTAGAAACTTTTAAGTTTTCATATTTCATTTATAATTCAAGTCATTTTTTTAAATTTATTTTTTTGTTTTATATATCCTAATTTATAGTCCACCCGTTCCCAAATCTAATTTTTCTTTTTTTCATATTTATCATGACATAATCTATTTAAAAATCCATTTCTGTCACTGGAATAAATGAGACATCATTTTGCACCCTAGCTCTCTAACTATAACTATATTCTTTTTCTAATTTTTTATGGGACATCACAATATATCGCTGATTAGCAAAAGTTATCTTTGCGACCATAGCATTTCAGTCCAGTAAAATCGTGATATAATTAATAATATTGAAAACTTGACCTTGCTATTATTGTTATTTATTACTTGTTTTTAACATAAATGCATGATTTTTTCTACAGCAAATCAACAGACCCGTTAAGCTGGCAAATAATTCCCGATTTCAGTGGATCAATTATGAGCGAATCTCCTCCACTAGAAGAGAAGCATCATGACGTTCGGATAAGCATAGCTGTAGCGCAAAGAGCTAAGCTTGGCTGCGGGTACATAATTAATTATTTTCCAACTCAATAAAACAAAACATGATTGCTATTTGTAAATATAATTAATGTTTACACTAAAAAATAAAACACAACACAATTAACCTTGCACGAAATTTTTATCAATTTATTTATACAATGAATCGATAAAATTTGCATTAATTAAAAAAATATTATAGAATCTGTAAAGGACCAGAATGGAAACCAGGAATTTTCGTCCAGTTCACGAAAGAAGGCGGAATAGCTCGCGATGCCGGTCTTCGGCCAGGAGATCAGATCTTGTACTGTAACAACGTCGATTTCACTGATATTTCATTTAACGAGGCATGTTCATCCGGCGATAAATCAATTAGCATCAATATCTAACAGCCATAAATCTTTTACAGGCTGTTAACATCATGAAAACTTCCCGGCAGCTGGATTTAGTCGTCCGTAAAGGAGCCGGTTCAGAACTCTTCCCCGGTGAATCTAGCGGTTACAACAGTTCAGCTAGTTCAGTTACCGGTGACCAAAGTCCTTCGTGGTCAGAATCGAAACGGTTATCAATAGTCAAAGAAGAATCCCTGGAGTTAGAAGATAGATTATCACATCTAGATTTTCAGAGATACAAACCGAAAAGTTGGGAAAAAATTTCATACGATTGGGACGAAAATCCGCGCCATTTCAAACCAACAATTATTAATTTATCTGAGAATGGAACTACAATTAAGAATAACGGAACTGCTGAAGAGTGCCAGAATAATTTGTTAGAAGAAACAGAAATTGAAAAAGACAAGTTATCCACGAAACTTGCTGATATTTGTTTAGTGTCGCAACAGCATGAAACAAAGACGGTGGTTGTTGAAGTACATAGAAGTGATTTGGAAGACAATGAAAAGACTGACGAATCAATAAAGAAGAGTCCGTCTTCTGCTAGTTACGCAAGCTCAACAAGTAGGAGTAGCATCGCTTCTAGCAGCCTTTCAAGTGCTATTAGTATGGAGCTGCAACGGAGATCAGAAGTGAGATATTCATTATCAAAAAAAAAAAAAACTATAATTTCTTTTTGTTGATTACAGAGAAATATGGAAGCTCAAAAGAAAATCAACATTGACGAAGAGTTACAGAAGAAAAAAATTCTTAAGGGAGTTGATTCCGATAAAAAACATCAGCATGATAAACTGATGGACGAATTTAGAAAAGCACATCGAAAAATGTTTAATTCAAGCACTGATGATTCAAATGAGTCATCAAAAGAAGATTCACTAGAAAAAGAAAATAAAATCGAAAACAAAGAATTAACAATAAAGGTAAGAATGTTTTGCTTTTATATGCAAGGATTAAATTGTAAAAAAATTGTATTTAAGAGATTTATTTATTTATTTATTACTTTAAAAGAAAATAATAGTTTTAATTTTTTTAATACTAAAGGAATGCGAAATGCAAACAAAATATTATCACAAATTGTTTAAACCTCTTATCAAGATATAACTTTTGGTATTTTAATTGTAAATGAAAGCTAAAATTATACGTATATTATTTCAAATTCCTAACTAATGTCATCATCAAAGGCGATAAGAAAATTTGGAATTGTTATTAATGAAAAATTTTGGTATACATCTATAAACTTAAAATACTGCATTTTATCTAGCAAAATTGATAAAATTATTAAGATTTATGAATTTGTTATTTTACATTCGAGTGAATAAACTTCTGAAAATATTTCAAGAGATGTATAATTTTCCGTGATAGAAGAAAAATATAGAAAAATTATAACGTTCTGTATGCCGTATGTAGTTACTTTAACACGGTCACTGATCACGGTAACTACTTGTAGATGATCCGCAATTACATAGTAAGAAAAGTGAATTGAAATCAACAATTCTGTATTTGTACAAGTGGAAACAAACTTCATTCTCATTATTTCAGTTTTACAGTTACGAGTGACGTATTATCAAGTTATTATCGGCAACTGCTATCGTGTATTATTGACTTTCCTACCTACTAATTCGCGATATTAAACTTGTTCCTTAAAATTAAATGTCCATAGTGACATTGGTAACTCACAGTCGTTAATGAACAACAAATTTAACGAGATCGCCGCCAGCATATTCTTGCCCACATAAAATAATTCCTTATCACAAGTTTCAGTTTATAGTTAAAGTAATTTAGTGTACAAACACTCCACACGTCACCGTATTGTTTGCGCTGAAACAATGCGCTGAGAATTAGTTGCCATTTCGTTTACGTCAGCCTCAACTTAAGTAACTCCAAACAGTTGATTTCGCGCTGTCAACCAATTCAGTTGTGTTTAGTATTAAAATTCGGAAATTAATTCAAGTTTTTAATTATTTTCATTATGAATAAACCTAAGTGGAAACCCTTAGTGATCATTCAGACTTACGAAGTATGTTTATAAGTTATGTTTTTATAATATATTGTTAATTGTGTTGTGTATTTCTTTGTGATAGGATCGACAAATTAATTCGCAACTGTCGCAGAGAAGAAGCACTATAGCAACTCCAGAAGAAGCAAGTGAAAGGCTTGCGCCATTGGTAAAGTCATCCGATGAAACACTATTTCCGCCTCATCGTAGTAGTGCACCTGCTTCAAATGTTTTGCCTCCCCCACCTCCACCAGTAAGTTCAACTGTTTTGATTTGATTTTTTATTTATTAAAACTTTATTAACTGCGTAATATGGCTAACCAAATTGTCATTTATTTTTCGGTTGTTAAAAATATGATAAGTATATTTGCTTGTTAAAAAAAATATTTTTAGATACAAAAATTCCAGAAATAATAGTCATAAAAATGATTGATTTTTATATTTGTTGCGATAATATCTAATCACCCATCTGTCAAATTTTGTGATAATAACTATTGAGTGGGAACGCATTGATGCGCATGATTGCACGTTCTGATTTCACGAGTTGATTTGCGTGCACTTACACAATTTCCGCTTGTATTGCAGATGCCATCTCTTGATAGTGACACGAACGCAAGTCCAAAAACTTCTTTAAAACCGAAAGCACCTCCTGTACCACAGAAAACATTCCAACAACCAATTCCACCCCCGTGTCCTACTCCCGATTACGACTCACTTAGTTTAAGCTCTGGAATATCAACGATGACACTTCCACGACAGAGCCCGCCAAAACCACCTGCGCCGCCGATGCCACCAGGACCCAAAGATAGCGTCGATATGGAGTCTCTTGAGTCTTTCAAGCTCAACAACCCTGGTGGGCCGAAACCTAAACCACCCAACACGTATTTTAACAAACCAAAACTCTGTGGCCAAATGAGTTTAGGTTCGAATTCATCTCAAAATTCTACTTTGAAAAAACAACGTCCAGTATCTGTAACTATTGGAGAATATCCAACGGGGACTAGTAAAAGAACACCAACTAAATTTGAATTCTTAAATAATATGAATGGAGACCCCGATCAAGTTGACTCTCCTCCGAATGAACCAATAACAAGCAGATTCGCTTCAGAATTAGCACAAACATTATCTAGATCGAATTTAAGAAAACGAACTGAAAATTCGGTAAGATAAAACGAGATTACTTAGCGACTAAGATAATAATTATATCTTTATTTATATTTTAGGAAAATAAAAACGGTTCGATAAAACCGCTAACAAATGGTACAGTTACAATATCAGTTAACAACGACAAACAACCATCACCATTTGCTTACGGAATTTCGCATAAACTTTTAACGAAATCGCAGTCAACAGATGTTTATACAACGCGAAATATTGAAAATCTCTCGAAGAGTCTCGCAAACAGAGTAACGATAAAGATCTCTGAATCGGACGTAAACCGGGAAGTGCCTAGCAGCATTTTGAAAAACGGAAATGGTAACCATTGCTCATCACAGCATAAACCGCTTGTGCACCAGAAGAGTATTACGTTCGGGGAGATGTAAGAGTTTTCGAAATCTTTTGTGCATGTAACGAATTTTGGAACTAACTCTAAATTTTAACTTGGTGCTTGGCGATGCATGGTTTCCCTGCCTGTAATGTTATCTGATGGTGGTCGGTGGTGGTGAAAATTTAAAAATTGTATTTTTAATTGCATGCTTTTTGTTTGTTTTAGCACAACCGTTATAAACGATCGTCCAATGCATGTGTCGTGATTTGGAAAAATTAATAAACGATAGATAATTTAAGTGTACGTTACGTTAAATGTTGTTATGTTACAGTATTTTATATATTAATAAACGGAATGTGTGCAATTGTGTTGACCATAAGGTGGCATTGTTATATAGTTTATTGTGTGTGAGTTATACTTTGTATTGTTAAGATTGCCAATTGTTTTACTTTTTAATGTCATGTCAAATATTTAGATTTTGTAAATGTCATTTATTCGAAATATACTAATGTAGTCCAAATTTAGTTATAATATGTGTTGTATTATTAATATTGGGTTAATATGTCTCTAAATCGTATTCAAAAGTTGTTATTTTCGGAGTATTGCGATTTTGAAGATATGGTTCTTGTAGAGAGTCCTTTTGCACAAACTACAAGAGAAGGACTAGGATTACGTCAAGTACAATTAGGTAAAATATTTTTTATTTTATAACTACTAATTTATAAAAGAAAATGAAACTTTATTAGGGTTAACGCCAACTAAACTGGTGTTAGCGGTTGATGTGTTGCCTCCTGTCAAAGACTGTAAAATAATTTGCTATGATAATATTGATCCTGAAATAGAAACATTGGAATTAATAGCTGTTTATCCGGTAGAATGTGTTAATTTAAGCGTATTTAGACGTAAAAAACGTCAGTCCTTGAAAGCGCATTTTTGTAATAATCGCATTTTATATTTTGAACTTGGTGGATTTGAAAAAAGAAAAGTAAGTAGGTATCTACTCAATAGTTTATTATTCATGTTACATAATTAATAATGTTAGATGTTTTGGAATTTGTGGTGTGAACGAGTTAGATTTTTATGTCCTGAAGATGGAGGTTCGTCCGTGAGTGAAACTTCAGTCGCAACTTCAACTAGTACAAGCACATTAAATATTACATCAGCTACTCACAAAGTTAACCATTCTGGTAAACCGCAGTTTTGGTGTAAATTCAGCAACGATAAAAAGAAAAATGTAGGTATCCTTTCTACAAAATATTATTAATAATTTTCAATAAGTCGAAAGATGATTTTGCCAGAAATGAATTAAAATTTCAATCAAAGCCTGAAATCCAACAAATAGTTAAAATTTTATTTCATTCATTCCAATTTGTATTAATATTAAAATGAACTTATTTAAGCATAAATGTAAATGGGTTGAAAGATATTTGTACATGGACGATAATAATAATAATTATGGTACCGAATTCTCTCCAAAAATTAAAACAAAAAGGAATAAAAATGTAACAATAGATAACCAAATTAATGAACAACAGTTACAAGTTAATAATGTAAAAGTTTGTATACCAGAAGGGTGTGGAACAGAATTATATTTAAATTCTGATTTTCATGAACCAAAAAAAGAAATAAGTGAAACGTCAACAGAAGTATGTGTTTGCATTCCAGTTAGTCACAAATTAATTATTTTTTTAGTCTACAGATGTATTTACATTATACCCTGTTGTGTCATCACATTTATCACAATTATCAGAAAATGCAGTTAAAAGCTGGGAAATGGCAAGACAAATTCCTGGATCTCGTGGTCGTCATCCTCGAAGATATGGTCTTTTACCACAATCTCATTTTCTCTACGGTCTAGGACCCTGGAATATTCATACTGGAGATCGTATTTCTACTCAGGTTCAAAAAGATTTTAAACTATTTCAGACTGTTTCATGATATTTATTGCAGATGAAAAGATCTGTATCAGCTGTAAGAATACGGCGACAACCTGATGATCCTGAACTAAGTCTACCAATTTCAAAACGATTGTTAACTGTTTCAGTTTCTTGCGAAGCATTCCACATGGCTCGTGGTTTGAATATTGATACATGTGTTAGTAAATTAGCGTAAGAAAAGTATTTAAATTCTTATTTTAAAAATAATAATGTAGTAATCAACTTGTTGAACAGTGTTCCTGGTCCCAAGGCTCTATTATTTTGGACTCCTGAATATTGGTATCGACCTCAACCAGCCTGTGATAGTTACAATGAATTTCTGGAACACTTAAAAAATCTCAAAAATAATATTAACGAAAATTATTGCAAAGGTTTTATTTTTAATTGATGTTTAGTATTGAACAATTTATGCATTAGAAATATTATTAGGGCAAAGAAAAAAGAAGAAATTTATGAAAAGAAAAGTAAAATCTTTTTATGGACGTGGTGACGGTGATGGTTATAAACATTTTATAAATCCTTTTGGTAATATTAGATTTGTACAGTAAACTTATTATCATTCATCAGCTTTTTGGTCTAAATCAGTGAATGAAACAAACTTTGAAACATATTTGCATCGATTGAGAACTGCTTTAAAAATTGAAGTTGCATTAACTGCATGGGATTTTGACTCTACCACCCTTGCTTACCAGTTAACTATGATTGATAAAGAATTATTTTTAAAAATTCGTCCTTATGAACTTCAAATTATCATGTGGCAACGATCATCAAAAAATGCACCAAATATAAACTCTCTCATCGCTTTTTCGCATCGAGTCAGCTGTCTTGTTGCTACAGAAATTCTTCGTGACGATTCAGATAAAGTAAGTAGTTAGAAGAAATTAAAATAAAATATTTAACAAAATTTATTAAGTAGATTCGATCAAGACTTGTAGTAAGATTTATAAATGCAGCTGATAAATGCGATAGAATTGCAAGTTATCAATCTTGTAGAAGTTTATTAAGTGGACTACAAAGTATTCCAATCTACAGAATGCATAAAACTTGGGCTTATTTAAGACTTCATCATGCAATGAAATATCAGTAAAAAAAATTATATTTCAGCATAACAATTTATTGAAACCAATTTTTTTTCTTAGATTATTTGAAAATTTATGTCGACGATATTCTGATCCAAGACTTTTAATTTACCAGAAGTCTTTTTATTTAGCTGCAGTAAGCCCCCCATACTTACCGTATATTGGTGATGTACTAGCAAGGTTACTTGACAAGGTTCCTCCTATTCCGGAAAATTTTATAACTCAAATAACTCTCGGTAATAACTTCGAATATATTTATTTTTACATTTTATTAAATGATCTGTTTGCAGATAAAACTAAATTGCTTTCTGACTTAGATAATGAAAAAGAAAATATTAAACGTTATTCTGAATATAATAAAAAAAATATTTTTTTACAAAAAAATAAGCCAATCTCAACAGTGTCACATAAAATAATAAAATTCTTTGCATCTTTAAAACTTTGGCCAACAGTTGATTCAAATGAAATTGCAAATAAAGAAATAAAAAATATTTTGAAAGATGATACACGACAAAACAAACATACTATCGCCAAAATAAAGAATTTGGATATATGCAATAAATATGAAGATAACAGAATAAAGAGATTGCAAGAAATAATAGAATTTTTAGATATTTGTCAAAAATCAGCAGCTAAATATGCCCTTAGTAAAAATGACTTGGCTCAAGAATACTTGTTGAAAGCTAGATACAGAGAAGACAGAGAAAATTTTTATAATTTTAAAATACAAAATAATGTTTTATAATGTGAATTACTTTATTAACAATAAATACACTAAAGCCTATTAATAGCGAAATTAATATACAACTTTAAACTATCACAGATTTTTATTCTCTCTGATAGGAGTATCATAAAAAAAATACGTATTTCTCGGCGAACCAAGAAAAATTCAGCCAGCAATATTAACATTTAAATAATTATTTTGTCATTATTCTAAAAAAGTTAAATGTAGGTTTAAGTACCAATTTTAAAGCTTCTTCTTTACTATCTCCAACTTCGGCTAAAACAAATTCAGGATCGGAATTTATTGAAATAAATGCCATTGTTCTTCCATCTTCTGATTCCATAAAATCTATTGAATAAGATAATTCGAATTTATTTACTAAATCTTGTAAGCTTCCGAGATCTAGGTCTATGTCCTTAAAAAAATTTAAAAAAACATTTATTTACTTGTAATATATTGTATACAATTTTATCACCTGCCAAATGGAATCATACGATAGTTCTTTTTCCTTCATAATATTTTTCAAAGTTTTAGAGTATGAAGATACCTTTAAACCCCAATTAATTTTTTTCTTTTGCAACGTATTTTCATTATATCCATCTATTACTTCTGCAGGAATAGCAGGTATATTTGCAATGTCATCTTTAATTTCATCAATTATATCTGGCAATGAATCTTTCAAACGATGTAACATTTTCTGAGCTGCTGCTTGCTTTGCTTTTTTCTTGGTTAGATCTGTTGCAGAAACACCTGGCATTGTACCAATTTTACACTTCATAGTGAAGTGGCGTAAATGAGCAGGACCGATATCAGAAACTAATTCAAATTCTGGTTCTGGAATATTATTATCTGCACAAAACTCTTTTAATACTCCCACGGCATTTATTTGTATATCTGTTGAAATAGCAGATGCGCCAGATGCAACAGGAGAAGAAGGTGTTATTGCAACGTGATCAGGATGATAAATACCTAATTACAAACAATAAGTTCGATTTTCAAATAACTTCAACATTTTGTATGTATTTACCCATTTCACTAAGAGCTTCTAATGCCAACCTGGACGCTTCATGTTTAGCATCCTTTTTTGATCTAGCTTTTCCAACTGTACATACGTTGTCGGCTGTAACTCTATAATAAAATGTAGGCATATGTGTCCCAATACCTTCAGACGGTAAAAGATCATATTGTGGTACAATTCCTCTTCTTTGCATTAATTCGTGCAACATAGATACCGGTGTTTTACTCATTGTTTGAAAATTCCGTAAATTCCTATTAAAAATGTAGGGTTAAGAGAATTAATATTTCACAATAAAAAATACCCAGATCGTATATTAAAAATTATCTTTACTATTACCTAGTAAACAATCTAGCTAATAAAAAATAAATACTTGTTAAAGCCGAAAATGTCAAATATCCAAATATTTCTCCCTTTCCAGAAAATATTATTTGATACTATTTTCTAACAAATGACGTAGTTGACAGCATAGCCAACCCTAGTCTATCAGTGTTGCCAACTATCGTCAACAAAAAGTCTCTAGATTGCATTTAAAAAGTCTCCAGAATATCTCTAGAATATAATTTTTAAAAACCTCCAGATATCTCTAATAAAAAATAAAAATTCGCCAGAATATCTCTAGATTATATATTTTTTTTAATTTCATATATTTATAGCAAGACTAATATATAAATTTACAAAGCTGTACAATCAGTCTGCATATCAAGTACCTACTATAAGGTTAAAAAAAATATACTGTACTAAGAAAGTGTGTCTGTACAAGACAAAAAATAAAAATAAATTCAAACTGGCATTATATATTTGACGTTTTACCTCAACAAGTCAACAACTTGGAACTTGAAACGAAGTTAGGTTATTAGTTAGAATTACGGAAGACCAACAGAAAAAGATTCCTGTTTGAATTGTATTGTATTAGTACAAAATCACAGTTTGGGGAAAATATCTCCAGAAATGTCGCTAGTAATGTAACTAAAACTCTAGATTTGCGACAGGTCGCAAATTCTTTTAAAAAGTCGCGTTACGATAGTTAATTTCTCTAGATTTAGTGATAAAATCTCCAAATTGGCAACACTGTAGTCTATAAAATATCTAGAAAAAAATTAATTATCTGTAGATATCGGTAGATTTTATTAAAATAAAAATGTATTTAATACAAAATTAGGTATACAGGTAGACGAAACTATATACGGGTGACTATAAAAGATTGACAATAAATTTCGAATTGGCTACTCTGTTTAGTTGGCAAGTCTCGTCATGACCAACATGACATTTCCATTTTGCTGTTTATAAATAAATAATCAAGTTACAATTATATTGTATTTGACTTGAATTTGACATAAATAAAAGTGAAATAAAGTTGGAAAATGACAGACAGTGCTTTATTTTAAATATTAGGCAACAGCTATGATTTTTTTAAATAATAATAAATAATTGAGATGTTTGAATTGTTGCGGTAGTTTTTCATTGTCTAATTGGTGTTCTCAAATGAAAAACAGAGTAAATGTTTTAAATATTATTTATTACTTTCATAAATTAAATAGTACTTATTTATAATTATAATAACTAACTGTTATGTTTTTTATTTAATATCAAAATATGTGAATTTTTAACAAAATATTAAATAGAATTTGTTTTTTTTTAAGGTTGGCGCTTTCTACTTCTTTTTGTGATGTGATGTAAGCTGTCAAGGTATTGATAATGAATTTTTTTCTAAGACATTTTAAATGTTATTTGAGTAAATTAACAATATTATTTATTTTAATACAGATATATTTAATCGTATTACTACTTGATAGTTATTTAGAACTGATATAAGATGTGTACAAGTGCAAGCTAACATCGTGGGTTCTATAGTGTTTTATAATTTAAACACATATTTATAGTTATTTATGATACAAGTGTTTTATATACCAATAAAACAACAACAAAGTGTAATACAACATTTTATCCACTACTTATAATTATAGGTATCGAAGAAGATTGGTCGTAACGTTTAACTTTGATTCAGTTGTATAGTTTCTCAAAATACGGTAGATCATGAAGGGGTTGCTAAGTAACAAGTTGTTTACAGTGTTTTATGGAATATAAAACGCTAGGGTTTTATGAGCTATACAATACAGCTGAAATCATTGTAATTATGTCTTTATAATATATGAGTTGTGGATAAAAATATTTAAAATGATGATAAAGAAAATTCAAATATAATTTGGCCTTTTTGTTGTAGTTTGCTCTTTAAGTTCAGAATGTCAAAATTAAAATATAAGTTTAATAATTGATGCAAACGATTTTAAAGACATGCACAGTAAAATGTAGCATTATTTTGTTTTTGTACCCTTTGCATTTAAAGCTGTTGTTTCACTGTGCTGTCATTAAATTAATTTCCTGTTGTGTATCTGAGCCAATAATTAATAAAATAAACATAATAAGTTATTGTAATTGTTTAAATAAAATGATATTGATTCAAGCAAAAATTAAACTTGTATTAAAAAAATAATAGTGTATCTGAGTGGTTCGGATATCACTAAGAAGAAATTATTGTAATTGGAATTTAGTTCCTGTTGTGCAAAGTAGCAAATACATAAATAAATAAATATTTTCATTTTCAGGCATGAAATCAAAAACCGTGGCATTGAACGACGGCTGCATCCGACATGTGAAGAACAACGAACCGGTTCTTATCGAGACTGGGTGTGGGTTTACCTTCAATAAACAGGTAGCTAGTTTTATTTTTCCATAAGTTTAGATATAACATTTGCAAAATTTGAAATTTTTTAATCGGCTGTAATTTAGATAATTAAACTCGGTTTTAAAAATTCATTTTTCCATCCCTTGAAATATAATCAACAATGGCCGTATTTATTTGGCATTTTTAAAGTAACCCGGTAGGTTACTTTTGTTTAATTGACACGTTTTAAAAAACCTATAACAGTTCCTGAACCGATTCTACTGCCCCAGCTATTTTGGTGGGTTGGCAGGTTGAACCCGTTTTCTATCTCTTTCTAATCAACTTGTGTTACTTGTTATCCGTTTTGAATTGGTGGCATCGCAATATGTATTTAAGCAGATGTCACTTAGAATGTGCATTCTGATTTTAAATTTATCGCTAATTTTTACAACTGACACTAGATGCATCATTTATTTGATAGTAACACAGTTAGTTTTAGATCAGTTCAGGGTTAAATCCAAAGTTTCCAAACAAATATGGCCAATATTTCCAACCCTTTGTATACTCACTGTCAAAAGTTATTATCCTTAAAAAATGGCATTTTATAAAATTATCATTTTTTTAAACAGTTGTAACTTTAGAAACACTAAAGATAATTTGAATCAGTTTTAAAATATGAACTCTGCATTATTTGGACTATACTCATTCATATTTCAATCCTTAGTTTAAGCCTCTCAAAAGTTTTCAACCTAACAAAAATGTGATTTTATACTGAAATTCAGATTTATAAAATAATTATTTCTTTTAAAACAGATGTAACTTTGGAAGCACTAAAGATAATTAAAATCTTCCCTTAAAAAAACCCTGAACTTTCCTTAGACAGTTTTCTACCCTTCAAAAAACCTAGAAAATTTATAAGACGGCTTTTTGTTCTTAAAAAAATCCTTAACCTTCCTTAGACAGTTTTCTACTCTTAAATCCTAGAACATTTATAAGGCAGCCATCTTTTCTTTAAAAAATCCTGTATCTTCCTCAAACAGTTATCTAGCCTTAAAAATACAATAAAACATTTATAAGACTTCTCTTAAAAAAATCCTATATCATGTATAAGAGAGCCTTCTTCCCTTAAAAAAAAATCTGTATCTTCCTTAAACAGTTATCAATATTTAAAAACTTGTAGAACATTTATAAGACATATTCCCTTAAAAATTCTGAACATTCTTCAGACAGTTTTCTATCATTAAAAAAATCTTTGTCAATCTGTTTGTCTTCTTCGAGAGCCTCTTCAAATATGTCATTAATCACAGCGTTGATGATGCTGTTTTTTCAGATGTTCTTTTCTTGTCGCGGATGTTAACAGCAATGCTTATTGCACTTTCTGTTAAATAATTGCTTGAAACTGCTGGGATTTTAACCTCTTTGCCAGTGTAGAATCATGCGATCTACTGATAATAATTGTTAACAACAAAAGTAATTTTTCTAGCGAGTCAATGGCATCGACAAACTAACCTTGAATTTGATATAAAATAAAAATTATGCAAAACAGTTTACTGATTACCAGCCTGTAGTATTGTTTTATTAACTTTGTTTATTATTGTAGCTATTAATTATTAAAATATAGTTATATATTTAAGTTATTTATTGTTACTAATATATTTATTTCATAGTATTTCTAAAAGAGTAGTTACAGACCTTCATATATTTTGATAGATGGCAGCAGCAGTCAAGTACAGAATTGAATTTTAGAAAATCAATACTTGTTACATTCCTACACTAATAGGGGCTTACAATTTTGACGTCACATACAGCAGACCCCCCTCCACATAATTTTGTGTGAAACAACAAATTTGTAGAAAGCTAGGGGAAATCATGCCGAGTCGATCAATTGCTTTCTTCTTTCCGCGTTTCAGCACTCTTCCCCGTATATACCCACATTTGTTTAACTAGATGGCAACCGAAAAATTTGAATTGTGTAAGTCCCTATTGGCTTAGGATGTGATAATTAGTTCCTTGTATTGGCGTGCGAATTGGCGCCGCAAATACCTGTTCAACTTCGATGTTTTGGGAAATTTAAAATTTATGTACATTTTTAAACATAAGCTATTGTAGTTGTTTAAAAACGTGATATTGGTTCAAGCAAAAATTCGCAATTTGAAATCTCGCTGACTAGTCTTAAAAAAAATACGAGTGTATCTGAGAGGTTTGGATTCCACTAAGAAGAAATTACTGTAATTGAGATTGAATTCCTATTGTGCGAAGTAAGAAATAACTAAATAAATACTGTCTGTCATGTTGTATAGTAAATTAAAATAAATAAATATTCTCATTTCCAGGTATGAAATCAAAGAACGTGGCATCGCTTTCCGTGGACGACGTCTGCATCCGAGACGTGAAAAACAACGAGCCGGTGTTCATCGACTACTACTACAACTGGGTAGAGGTTTACCTGCAAGAAAGAGGTAGCATGTTTTATTTGAAGTGTTCGCGCGTTTTAAACATATTTTCAATGACATTTAAAATTGTTTTTAGAGAAGATAACTGTCTCGAAGACAATTTGGGATTTTTTTTAGATAAATAATATTTTGACACATGTTAAAATTTTGATAGCAAGGAATTAAATTTTAAATAAACTTCAAAGAGATGGATAAATGAAAATAATGAAAAAAAAATTAAATCAAAACTAAACCAATGAAAATTTAGTATTTACTTTTTTCACGTTTTTTACTTTCTGCACAATTTTTAGAGTAATTGAAAAATGTTTAAAAATCAATATACAAAGAGCTTTGATCAGAAACAAGATTTCATGGATTCAAACTTTTCTGTCTAACTTATACCTACTTCCGACTGATTCAGATTCAGTTCTTGAGATAAATTTCCTGTTGTGCAAAGTAGCAAAATAGCAAATATTCTTCAAAACACAATGTTAAGATGTGTACAATGTGGAAGCTTCTACGTTTAGAAAACTCTCGACAAATAAACGCCCTAAAATCTCGGCCGGTTAAATTGCAAGTTATTTTTAAACTGAACTGAACAATTGTAGTTCGCTGTACTTACAACACTCACTATCTCGAATAAAAGATTGATGAAATTGAGGTACAAATGGATGAATATGATAGAAGATGAGACGAGCTTGTATGAAAAGAATTATGAATGTGGATGGTGGCTACTTTATGACAGTTTCCTACCCTTAAAAAAATCCTAGATCATTATAAGACAGCCATCTTTTCCCTTAAAAAAATTCTGAACATTCTTCAGACAGTTTCCTACCCTTAAAACAAAATCCTAGAATGTAATGAAAGATTGGTGACATTGAGGGATATGATTAAAGATGAGACGAGCTTGTATGATAAGAATTATGAATGTGGATGGTGGCTATTTCATGGGAAATATTGTGATGGTATTACATACGTTCTAATACAGCATTTCTTTTTTTAATTATTTTGAATATGTTTAAATAGGAAATATAGATATGTGTAAAAAAAGTATTCACTCGGTATTTAAATGTTTTTTAGGCATGTTAAATATTTTAATGTAAATACTCTAGGCATAAAGACATAATAATTTCTATCTTTTAGTTTTATAAGAAATTTGTTAAATAGAGTATTGCAATTATCTTGATATACATATCCTCTTTAAAAAATGAGAAAAGAAATTATGAATAACTTTTTTGCAGTTGGTTTAAACAAAAAAATTCAACCAGTACTTGATACTGATATTTAGTATTATATATATATATATATATATATATATTTATTAAACATTTAAAAAAATATTTTGTACTCTTCCTAAATTTTTATAATAAATCACGCGACGCCGACGCCACTTCATAAAACTTAAGCAAATTTCCGCTGCGTGGCCGGTGGCGCTACTTCTGCCATTGTATTCCAAAATGGCAGAATGGAAATTTGTTTTTATTTGCAACAGAAAATATTACAAGTCTTATTTATGTTTTTTAACAAGTTCAAAGTGTCAAACACAATTTAAATAACAAGTAAGTTATTTTAAATTGTTTTAAACTGTCCTGAAAGTGAGTTGAGTGTTCTAAGACGATGATTAGAAGATCCTAGCTGTCAAATACTTCTTTAAACAACAGCATCTCAAATCATCTTATTAGTAGAGATGTTGTGATACTACTGATATGATACCGGTATCGATTCTTTCGTTTCGATACCGGTTATTTTGGTATTCGATACTTTGCTTTCGATGTTTTACCCATATCAGTACTTCTTTTATTTCGATACTAAAGTATCGCAAACTATTTTTAATCTAATGTCATTTTGCAATAAATTCATGTAAAGTTCGTATTACGTTGGTATTTTTAAAATTTTTATAAAACATGGCCATGTGTATATAATTTTTACTAGTATAAATTCAATATTTCGCAAATTACAAGATTTTATAAATACCAATACACTAGTATCGATACTTTCATTTGATACCGATTCCGATACCAGTATCGATACTTTACTTTTGAATACTTTTTCGATACTGAAAATAAATAAATAAAATAAATATATCATCACGCCTTCTACCTATTACTGGGTGTGGCACTCTGCTGAAGCAGATCTCGGTAAGTGATATATTTTTGCGCGTGAAGTGCGGTTACCAGCCGTCAAATCACGGCCCGCAAAGATGTTAGTGGAGGGGGAGCCACAGGAGTAGTATTAATGTGGTGAAAATGTTTGTCGCCAGTTGGAATCGAACCAGGGTTCTCAGGATCCACAGGCCGACACGATAACCACTGTGCCACCTACTCGATACTGGTATCGATATTTTAGAGGTATCGCAACATCCCTACTTATTAGGCAATCATCTTTCCTAAAAGTTGCTCCCAATTATTTTTATGACCATTAACTTTTTTAAAAGTTCCTTAGAATTAATTCCAAAACAATCGTCTTCCTAAAAAGCCTTCCAAATCATTTTAAATGTAGCCATCTTCCCTAAAAGTGCTTCCCAATCAATTTCAAGACCTACTTCTTCATAAATATTTTAATATTTTATAAATATATTATTGTTTCGATGACGTAAATAAAATTGAACGCCATGCAGTCACACGGGAATATTTTAATTTGTTATTGTCTCAAAAACTATTAATGCCATCGCCTCAAATGTTGAATATTTGGGCTCTGCGGCATATTTAGTATTAAAATAAATATGTTACATTTATTTATATTATTATCTATATTTTAGAAATATTCGAAGAAAGAACAAATCCAGAAGTGGAACCAATACGAATGTCTGGAAGTACTGATCGCCTGTCTTGTAAGCAGTGCTGGACTCCACAGATTCCAGCTGTCAAATGCCGGCGATCGGAGCTTCGATGTCCGATATGGTGAGTACCATTTTTGCGGTCCATTTTTTTACACCTAATATAACAAATATTTCTTTAAGGGTTGAATCAAAAAAGTTTCAAATAAAAATATCTATATTGTTTTCTACAACTTTTGATTGAATCTTTTTTCTGTACAACCCCTAATTTCGGAGATACGAACAACCACTATTAAAGTGAAGTATATTTTATCTCCGCACTCAATATTAGAAGTTGCATGCACAATTTCAACAAAATCTAATATATCGTCATTAATTAACAGTTTCGAAATTAAACATTTTTTTTTGTGGTCAAAATTAAACTTTCTCGGATCGCGTTGAAATTTTGCAGCTTCTAGAACTTAATACTGAGTATGGGATGTACAGACAATCCCGAAATTCCTATTAGTACAGAAGATAATTCACTTTAAGGATGATTGTTTGTATCTCCGAAGTGAGAGGTTGAATAAAAAAAAGTTTCAAATAAAATATCTTTATATTATTATTTTCTACAACTTTTGAGTGAAACTTTTTTCTGTACAACCCCTAATTTCGGAGATACGAATAACCACCCTTAAGGGGTGACCCCACCCTGGAACTTTCAAAAAAACTATTTTTTTTTTCATTTTTGCGATCCTTTGGGCCTCTACAATGTTGTCGTAAAACGATTTTTCGATATATAACTTCGTTGCAAAGATACATCGAGAAATTTTATCATATATAATCACACTGTAAACTGAACTTGAAACTTTAAACGCGTTTTTCTCGAAACCATGTTTTTTTATCTGGCTGCAGAAAAATCTCGGGATCTATCCAACCGATTTCGCTCTTTTTTTTGTGTCCAATACGTAAAAATGTATTCTCTATGGTGAAGTATAGGATTTTTTTGATATTTCAATTTTTCGATTTTTTATAAACATTTCAATGACGAATTTTTTTTACAAAAAATGAAACTTTTTTGAAATCACTGCCATTTTTGTAATTTTTCGAATTTCAAAAAATCGCTATGCTCCACCTTAGATAATTTCATATAGTTTTGGGTTTTTCAAATCGGAATGTTCTGCGATGTTTCAAGACTTCCCGCTTATTTTTTGACTCTCCAGGGTGGAGTCCCCCCTTAAAGTGAAATATCTCTTGTACTATTTAAAATTTGGGGGTCATCCGTGAATTCCGCACTAAGTATTAACCCCTAGAAGCTTCATGCAGAATTTCAGCGAAATCGAATATATCGTCATTAATTAGCGGTTTCAAAAACTAAGATTAACTTGGTGTTTTATTCAAAATTAAATATTCCTCGATCGCACTGAAATTTTGCATACGGCTTCTAAGACTTAATACTTAGTGCGAAACTTAGAAACAATCCGAAAATTCCAATTAGTACAAAAGATATTTCACTTAAGGGTGGTTGTTCGTATCTCCAAAGTTAGGGGTTGTAGAAAAAAAAGTTTCAAATAAAATATCTATATATTA
Organism: Pterostichus madidus; assembly: GCA_911728475.2. Classification (NCBI taxonomy): domain Eukaryota; kingdom Metazoa; phylum Arthropoda; class Insecta; order Coleoptera; family Carabidae; genus Pterostichus; species Pterostichus madidus. The sequence continues at coordinate 22,555,335 of OU452312.1, forward strand.
TTATTTTCCACAAATTTTGTTTGAAACTTTTTTCTGTACAACCCCTAATTTCGGAGATATGAACAACCACCCTTAAAGTGAAATATTTTTCGTATTAATGAGAATTTTGAGATTGTCTGTCAATTCCGCACTTAGTATTAAGTCTTAGAAGCTGCATTTCAACAAAATCTAATATATTGTCATTAATAAACAGTTTCAGAAGTAAAGGTCAACCCTTTAACGTTCTTTTCGAGTCAAAATTACACTTTCTTGGATCGCGCTGAAATTTTGCAGCTTCTAGGACTAATACTGAGTGCGTAATTTACAAACAACCCGAAAATTCCTATTAGTACAAAATATATTTCACTTTAAGGGTAATTGCTCGTATCTCCGAAATTAGGGGTTGTATAGAAAAAAGTTTCAAACTAAATTTGTGGAAAATAATAATATATAGCTATTTTATTTGAAATTTTTTTCTCTACAACCCCTAACTTTGGAGATACGAACAACCACCCTTAGAGTGGAATATATTTTGTACTAATTGGAATTTTCGGGTTGTTTCTTGTATAGAAAAAAGTTTTAACTAAAAAATGTACAGGATAATAATGTAAAGATATTTTATTTAAAACATTTTATTAAATAATGTTTAGATTTTAAAATAAAGTTTAGAAAGTGGTGGTCGCATTTGAGGCGCTGTTGCAGAGTGTCGTATCCGATATTATTGCATCTTACGTGATATGTAGTTCAGGCGCGATTTGATGATTTGATGACTAATGATTTTAGTATGAATAGAAGAATGTTTTGGTTGAGTGTGAAGTGATTGAGCGATGAAAGCTATGAAGAGTGCGGATGGTGAGTGATTGTGGAATGAATCAGATGTTAGGAATACTTTAGGGCTTTACATGGTAGCATAAATGGAGCGAGTGGGTTGTAGTGAAATTATTTGACTGGTTACTTTATTTGTTTAGATATTGTGTTAATAATGGTGTTTTGGTGGTTACATTGATGTATGGTAATGAATTTTGGATGTAGGAGAGATATCGTGTCCGGAATACTTTGGTGTATGATGAGTGTGAGATTGAGAAAAATGTTGTTAGAATACAATCAGCTTCCCAAAAAGTCTTCTAAATCAACGACGGGTAAAACAAACATAGTTTTAGCAGTGAAACGTATTTTATACTAAATCAAGAAATGATTTCAAATAAAAGAGTTAAATTTCATTATTTTCTGGTCAATTTAAATAGGGTATTTTTTATTAAGGCTTCTATATTCAAAATAATCGTACATTTATGTGATTTTTTTTATTGTTGCTTTATTTCTCACAGTTCACGACATAATATTTTAGATATTATTATAGTTTATTTACTTGATGTATTTTCAATTAAATTTTAAACTTGGTTTAAATAAATAATTTTGTACCTTTTACTTTTAAAAGTAATTTGTTAAATAGAGGTAACACATGTAAATATTTTATGAATTCGATAAAATGCTTAATATTTGCAGTTGGTTTAAATATATACTTTTATTTTTGTCATACGCGGTCATGGCATATCTTCTGTACATCTGTGTCTTACGTAAAAGCAAATTAATTTACTTATCAATAATTTGGCCTAAATGATGAAATATTCTTTTATGTTGAGTATTTTTGATATGACAAATATTTATTTCACGTTTTAAAAGTATATGTAAATTATAGAGACGTTATAATTTACAAGTTTTATCAGAAATTTGTTCAAAAACAAATAATACATATATTACAATTATTTTACATAGCAATAGCAATAATAAAATTATTATTTACAATAATATCAAAAGTAAAATGATAAATATTGTATTTGCAGTGTATATTTTTATTCTTTATCGTTCAAGGTAACATTTATAAATTTTAGTTAGAGCGTGCCTTTCACTAATGAATCCGGACGAAACCTGCAAACCCGGCACTTTGCTCTTCTCACTGTACATTCTAGCCATAAGTCTGTCTCTCTCTAGCACATTGTAATCAGTGGAATGGTTGCGCAAGCCTCGTTACTTGCCTCGAATTCGTTGAAGTGTATAGACGTAGAATCGCGCTTCGTACTTTTTTTTACATTTCTGCCTTTTAGAAGGCCTCGTATCTAAACAATTGTCCTCCGAACACGCTAGTGCCTTCACGTGGGAGCCCAACATACTTTCTACATACTTTCTACATACATTAGGCAAGTTTTAATTAGCGTATCGCGAACCGGGTGGGGCGAGTCCCTCGAGACCAAGGTCGTAGTTTGGTGTGTAGGCGGGTCGCCCAGCTAGAGAGTACTCTGCCGATGACTGCGTGGTCGGAGTCGCCAAATCCCCTCGTTAGAGGTGGCCTTTGGATTTCCGGGCAAGTACATAGAGGCTTCTCTTCCCACGAGCACTGTGGAGTACTCTCCCTACGACTCGGGTAGGTTTTGTAGGCGTAAACCGAAAGGTCGGGGCTACGGAATATAGTCCACGTCTTTGTATTAAGTACAAGCACAAATCGGCTGCTTGTCGTAGATTCATTGCGCCACTTAAAATTAACTATTCGTACACTAAAACTTAGGTAGGGATGAGGCAAGAAAAGAAGTCAAGAAAGAACAAAGAAATCAACATTGAAGTCAACGTGAAGATCAAGAAATGTATAAATGGGATGTTATGGGATAAATGGAATGTGTAGTATGAATGGTGTATGCTGCATGCTCTATATTGATTTACCATAACTTGTACATTATTCTATTTTATTGCATTTTGTTCTGAGTTTCTGTTTCAGGTTCAACATTCATCAAAATGTCTTTATGTATGTTATTTTCTAATGTTTACAGTTATTCTATGTTACTAATACATTGTTTTTATGTTTATAGGGACATGACGGAACCTGCAAGCATCTCCTGCGGCCTCAGCATCATCGTGCAGCAGCTGGTGTTCAAACCAGCGCCACCGGAGCTGCCGCCATCGTGGACATCACCGATGCTTATATCATCTTGGATTAGCTGGAGATGTAACCAGCGTCCAAGCTTGTATCATAATCCTGGAGCAGCTGGAGATGTAACCAGCATCATCATATCTTGGATTAGCTGGAGATGTAACCAGCGTCCAAGCTTGTATCATCATCCTGGAGCAGCTGGAGATGTAACCAGCATCATCATCTTGGATTAGCTGGAGATGTAACCAGCGTCCAAGCTTGTATCATCATCCTGGAGCAGCTGGAGATGTAACCAGCGTCACCAGAGTGGCAGCAACATCAGCAATGCCGAGATCGAACATCAAATCCGCTGTTCACAACATTATTGTAAGAAAAATTATTATTTTTTAATTATTTTGGTAAAAGTCTGTTAAAAACTATAATAAATATGTTTTGTTATAATTTAAAATAACTATTTTTGCAACATATATATTGTTTGATTAATATTTATTTTACGAACTGATAATTAAACCGATTAAGGGTGATTAACTATATTTTTTATTATCAAAACATTTTGTAATTATTTCAGACTAAAATATTTGAAATAAAAGATGGATGCAAATAAATTTGTATCACTTTTATTTCAAGTATTTTTGTCTACTTTAATATATGATAGGTTCAAAGCAGAAAAATAAAGTTAATCACTTTTATCTGTTTTTGAATTTTCAAAATAAAATTAATTATACACTTTTATCCAAAATAATTGTTTCCAATATTAAAATACAAGTTCTAAATGTGTTCTTTACAATATTTAAATTTATGTTATTTTGAAACTTGGGACAGAATTAATATTTAATCATTTGAATAAAATTATTTATTTGTATTTAAAGGATAATTTAAATATAAAGAGCAAATAGTTTCAATAGCTGATTCTAATCCTATTTTATTAATTATTATGTGTAATTGTTTCTAATTTATGTTGTTGTTTGTTTACAGACGCAGTTGTAGCAGCGATGAAGCCGCCTTTCTGCTGAGCGTCTTTGGAGAGGTTTTCCGCTTAGCGCACGTATGTGGGACGTACACGTGTAGGAAAATTTCTGGAAAGTGGTTCAACTTCTTACCTCTCAAATCATCCGGGAAGTTTGAATCAGGCTTTGTAATAAAAATAAAAATTGTATTCACAAAATAAATAAACTGAATACAATCAAATATACTTGTCTTTTATTTTAATTTAGTAACAAATATTTGATAGAGATATTTTAGCAAAATATACAACTTGAAATCGACCTGGTGCATCGGATTCATCTTGTAGCCGCCAACCAAGTCTCTGAAGCAGTTATCACCAGCCGAAACTACATCAAAATGGTAAGTAATTTGATTTTATATTGAAAAACATATATCATAACACCTTTTACCCTTTACTGGGTGAGGCACTCTGGCGTAGCAGATCTCGGTAAATGATATATAGTTATCTTTCCAAACAAAAATCCTTGTATATCTATAACTCATCCAGCATCCCTTAAAAAAATCCTAAATCATTTTCAAATAGTTATCTTCCCAAAAAAAAATTCCTAGTATATTTATTTTTCATCCAACATCCCTTAAAAAATACCTGAATTGTTTTCAGATAGTTCTCGTTCCAAACAAAATTTCTGGTATATTTATAACTCATCCAGCATCCCTTAAAAACATTCTGAATCGTTTTTAGATAGTTCTCTTCCTAAAAAAAATCCTGGTATATTTATAACTCATCCAACATCCCTTAAAAAATTCCTAAATCGTTTTCTGATAGTTATTTTCGCAAAAAAAAATTCGTAGTATATTTATAACTTATCCAGCATCCCTTAAAAAAATCCTAAATCATTTTCAAATAGTTATCTTCCCAAAAAAAATTCCTAATATATTTATTTCTCATCCAACATCCCTTAAAAAAATTCCTGAATCGTTTTCAGATAGTTCTCTTTCCAAAAAAAAATCCTGGTATATTTATTTCTCATCCAACATCCCTTAAAAAATTCTTAATCGTTTTCAAGTTCTTTTCGTAAAAAAAAAATTCCTAGTTATTTATGACTTATCCAGCATCCCTTAAAAAAATCCTAAATCATTTTCAGATAGTTATCTTGCCAAAAAAAGTTTCTTGTATATTTATAACTCATCCAGCAACCCTTAAAAAATACTTTTCAGATATGATTGTAAATTTTGGTTGAATACTTTGTATTTTTATAAGTTCTTTTCAGATTTAGAATCGTCTCTGCAGCTAACCTGGTGCACGGGACTCGTCTTGGAGTCGCTGGCATCTCCTCAGAGTCGTCATCATCTTGGAATCGTCGCCAGTCTCACCGGTCAATCAGAACACCCCCTATATTAAAATAAGAACCCCAAATAATATTGTTACCCATCATATGTCGTATTAAATTGTATTTGTAATAATATTTATTGTAATATAAATATAACTATGTGTTGTATACAGAAAAATGTCAATAATTTTATCTTGAAATATATTGTACTTGTAATATAAATGTTAATGTCTTGTATACAGATTTAAAATGACAAATGAATTTAAAATAACTTATATTATTTTATTTACTATCATCAACCAACAAAAATGAAGTGATAGTTAGACGTTAAAAAGTTATCAATGGTTAGACGGGCTGTTAAGAATGTAAAATATGTCTGGTATTCTACAATATAAATGCCGCCAAAAGTATTAGACTGGTGTACTCCTCAATATTCTGCTGCCCGGATACAACTCTGAAAATACGCTATTTTAAGGTGTGGCACTTGTAAAAGTCACAGTCTAAGCGTCGCCACATATCCACACCAATACATAGAAATTTCTATGCATTGGTGTGTATATGTGGCGGCGCTTAGACTGTGACTTTTACAAGACCAAAATAACGAATTTTGTATCCGGGGAGCAGAATATTCAGGAGTCACCTCAACTTTTTACTCACCAATACATAGACACTCACACACACAATACATTGACAAATTCACACAGACACACTAATTAATTGAGTTGCTACAACTCCCTCACCTTATTATCATTTTGGACCTAAAATTTCTCACAGTCTAAGCGCCGCAACATATACACACCAATAAATAGACAAATTCACACCATCAAATAGACAACTCACACCGACACGGCCCCTCCTTAAAATAGCGTATTTTCAGAGTTGTATCCGGGCAGCAGAATATTGAGAAGTCAACTCTGCCTGATACATTTGGCGGCAATTCAATGCTGAATTTACGATATAAAAATACAGTGATTGAACAGCACATCAGGCCATCTTAGATTTCTTTTTGCCGCCTAACTATCATTTCATTTATGAAGTATTGATCTGTAGAGAAGGATATTATAAATAAAAGTATGTAAGTTCTTTTAAATTCATTTATTGACATTTTTAAACTGTACATTTATATTACAATTATAATAATATTACAATATAAAATAACTGACAATTTTTTGTATATAAAAGATGAATATATTTATAAGTATAATTTAATACAATACATGGCTGATGACAATATTATTTAGAGTTGTTATTTAATTTTTGGGGGTCTTCTACAACTGATGTCGGCTCCGGGGATTTTGTGAGTGATTTAGGAGATGATGCTTGCTGACTCTGCAGTCTCTGCAGAAGGTGGTGCCGCTGTTGATGATATCAGTGACTCCAAGATGAGTTACGTGCTTCAGGTCGACTGCAGCTGCGATTCCAAGTCCATGGAGGCTTTATAAACATAAAGACAAAGTATTAGATTAAAATTAGCAATAACTACAACCAAAATAGAATTATATTAATATAAAATTAATTTTTGTAAACCCTTTCCCAACAATTGAACATGAACACTTGCTTTTTGTATGTAACTTTCTTTTAAACGAATCAACGACATAAACGTGTGTGTACTCGTATTGCGTAGTGCAGTTTATTCTTTTTTTCTATTGTGTAGACAAAATGGTGTGTGAATGTAGTAAACGTTGACAATAAGACTAAGGCGTTGTGACGTATGTCTACAAAAGAACCCAACGAAAACTGTTGAATAAGTAAAATCCCCAACTTTAATTATATATTATTTATTATTCAAAAACATCGATGATTTATTGTAACATCGATGAAAACATTGATGTTTAAAAAGAATCACTATCGATGTTCAAACATCGGAAATATAACATCGATGTTTATCGTCCATCCCTATTTCGAATGTGATACGTAAATGGGCATATATGGTGGGATCTGTGAATATAATAAAGTGAGGGTGGTGTGTTAAGAATCTTTGACGAGGACTGATTATTAGATTAATTTAATGAGTAAATGTTTTATGAATGATATGTTATGTATATATGTGTTACAAACTGAATGACAATATTTTGCATACAAAAGGTACTAATATTTATATTACAAGTACAATTTAATAAATGATGGGTGACAATATTGCTTGGGCCTTCAATTGAACTAGATTAACTTTAAAGGTAGTGTCTGCTCCAGGAATTCTAAAAATAAAAATAAATAAATATATCATCACGCCTTCTACCCATTACTGGGTGTGGCACTCTGCTGGAGCAGATCTCGGTAAGTGATATATTTTGCGCGTGAAGTGCGGTTACCAGTCGTCAAATCACGGCCCCCAAACATGTTAGTGGTGGAGGAGCCACAGGGATAGCTTTTTCAAATTATGAAAATTTGACGCCTGTGGGAATCGAACCAGGGACCTCATGATCCACAGGCCGACTTCATACCACTGTGCTGGCCAGGAATTCTGCTTTCTATAAATGATACTAACTCTGGGTATCTTCAGTGACGCTGCGTTAAGATAAATTCCTTACTCCAGCTGAACTCTACAGATGATTCCAATTCCGTGACAACTTTATTAATAAAAAGAGTAAGTATTAAATCAATTAAGAACAAAATATAATTATAAAAAATATTAAAACACTAACACTGATATTATTAGGAGCGGACTTTACAGGTGCGGTTGGCTCCAGATTCCATTCATGGTTACCAGAATTTCGATGATGATTGAAGACTATTATTGCTTCGGTGACTTGTTGGTGGTTTCAAGATAAGTTCGGAGCAGCAGGTTGGCAAGCTCCAAGCTGTATATTTAGAAAAATTAAGTATTCCAGTGTGACATTATATAATTAAACTAATATTTATAAAATATAAATTATAAGTTACTTAACTTTATAGTCGTGCGAATTTCAGCGATACTTTAAAAGAACAATAATAATATATATTTTAAAACATTTTAATTTATACTTCAATAATAATGGAACATGCAGTATTTGGATATATAGAAAAAATTACTTGCCTGTTGAAATATACAATGTTAATGAAATTTAATGTTTATAATTGAATTGGCAATTTTTAATTTAAATTGCAATAGTTTATGATTAAAATGATTTTTTTTATAAAAAATATAAAATTTCGTTATTTGACGTAGTAGAATAATACGCAATTATAAATATGTAGTAAATTTGGTATATTATCAATCAGTACATTTGAAATTGTAACAATATTTATATTTTATAAAAGCTAATTTATTAAATGAAAATGAAAAATTCTGTTCGTAGAATAAATTTAAACAAGGCTCAATTTTCTTTTCGTAAAAAATAAAAATGATCTATAATTAGCAAAGAAGAGTAAATAAATTTTTTAATTTTCAAATAAATACCAACTGCAAGTACCATTATGAACTATATCACTGAACAATATATTTAATAATGAATACCATGGCAGGAATAGTTTAATACATTTACTGTTTATAAATTCATTTCTCTTTTGAAATTTAAAGTAATAACTATTGTAAATGTAATATTTTATATATAATATATATGTACAAAGAACGAAGATAGTATAAAATCACAATGTAACTAAAATGTGTATGTATAGAAAAAATCATCTACAATAAGGTATACTTAAGTTAAATGAAACAATAAATTTGCACATTTTGCTTATATTCTAATTTAGCATGTGATTATTTATATTTACATGAACATGCATCTACAAAATAACCTAATGACTTTGAAAGTTAGCATCCGTAGTAGACATGCATACTTGAGCACTTTTCTATGTGGCGCGACGCTGTCTGTTGAACAAGCGAAGACGAACAACGAAACCCATTTCCGTGTTCGGTGTCGTGTGTCGTCCAAGTCTCCACATCCGCTTCAATGTTTAACTAATGTAATTGATAACCATGTATTTAGCACTTGTAGTATAAATTATTCTAGTTAGTGCCTTGCAAATAGGAAATCGCTTGGTAATGTTTGGCAGGAATTTCAGTGTTCAATACTCTAGGAATTTTACAAATGACAAACTGGAATGAACAACCGCGACTTACACAAATATTATTATACACAGACATTGTATGATGGAGAAATACTTATTATAAATGGAATGTGAAGCAGTTTTACATAACACTGATAATGTAACGGAGAAACGTTCGATGTAGACGTAGTGACAAGTACGATTACGAGTGATTATTGACTGTGGAGGCGGCCTTGCTTTGTGGTGGGGCCAGTTTTAGGAACAGCACCGACAATTCGAACCCGAGTCACTTGACGGCTATCGCTAAACTGTGGCGGTGGTGCCAGAACTGCTTCTGGGGTTACTCCCGTTGCAGCGCTGGGGCCGCCCTCAAATTCCGGTGGCGGCGGCACGAAGATGTCTTCTTTCTCGTCCGTGTCCGCCTCGATCGGTGGCGGCAACTGTGCTAGAGACACGGCGTTGCGAACGCGTTGCTGATGCGACATCGCTGCCGCCACAGCTGCACCAGGAATCCGCTCACGGTCGTCGAATGCTGTCGGTGGGCCAACTGGAATCTCCTGGTCTGAACTCACACCCGACGAGCTATTGTCGCAGTCTTCAGGCAACACTTCGCCCATCTTCTGTTGCTTTAATAAAAAATCGTTTGGGTACGATTTCGATGATTTTAATTGTGTCCGAACTTTTTGGATTTCGTCCACACTAAAACTGTGCTGCATTGAACCACTTCCTGAGCTGCTTCCGCTAAATATATCAACAAATATACATATTTAGACTTGATTATAATAAAGAGAAATAAGAAATAATAATTTACCTAGTGTTGCTATTACCACTGGTTTCCGTAGGATGTGCAACAACATTAAGTCTCGTCACAACTTTTTCCAGTTCCTTAGTTTCTCTCTCTTCTTCACTCTCCATTTCTGATTCGCTGAGACTGTAGTCTGGTTCAGGGATAGGCGGCGGGGCGGCTGACTGCGGCATAACCAGTACACTGTTTACGTTGTTCATAATACGTTTATTCTTCCGTTCACGGGTGCCAACTGTTGAGTGCGAGCGTGATGCCCGGATTGGTTGTGCATAAGGATTTGAACCTGAACTAACAGTGCTTGATGCCGATTTGGGTAAAGTCGCTGTCCCTGATGCAACTGCTAAACTTGTCGGAGGCTTGAACGATGATGCATTAGTTCGTAAACTATGAGATTTTCGAACTTGTGGCCGAGCAGAATGAGATGGTAGGCTTCGAGATCTGTAGCCGACAGTTTTCATGTCTTCAGGAGATGCGTATAGTTTTGCACTTGCTGCCGGACGGAAACTTGACATTACACCTTCGTCTTGAATCATTTGTTCACCACCTACATTCCACAATAATGCATTATTTATAACAGTGGTTCCCAACCTTTTTTCTTGATGTATCCCTTAGCATATAAGCTATTTCTCAAATATCCCTTCAAATTATTGTACAATAAGCTTTATTATTGCAAAGAAAACTGACATATTAACTATTTTGTTAAATGAAGTCACAAAAATTCTAATAATATATAAAGAGATAAAGATAAACATTATAAACAAAAATATTTAAAAATAAAAAAAAATAGAAAGAACGACAAACTGAAAATACAAAAAATATATTTTTTTGTAAATAAAAACAATAATATATGGATAATAAAAACACTTAATTTGATGGGACACTTATAATATCAATTAAAATAGAAAGCCAAGCGTACTCTCTAACGATACGAGTACCCTCGGTTGAGAACCATTGTTATCTAATATAAATGACATTGTTACCTTTCGCTGCAATATTGTCGTATTCGGATTTGCTGGCCCTAGAGACGTCTACTTTGACCACCTGTCCTATCGGTGGTGGAGGCGGTGGATGTGATGGCGGAGGCAGAGGTGCAGGTCTCGTGGTGCCAAGTAACAAAGTTACATCTTCCTGACTTCGGTGACCCTTAGCTCCAACAACAGCGGCAGCTGCGGCATCCGCTTGTGCTAATTGATGCGCTAGGTCTGGTGTACTGTGGAAATCACGATGTAGTTCTCCGTTGCCAGCGGAGCTGAACCCAGCGCTTGTGCCACGCCGCAATGTATTGAAAAAGCGTACGCGAGTGCTTGCCTTGCCCTTGCTACGCTTCATCTCTGCTACGCTAGCGTACACCTTGCCTTGCTTGGCTGGTGACGCCGGCGCAGCGGACTGGAAGTGGCTTGTGCCCATGCCCGTGCCTCGCGTTGTCCCGTCTTGCTGTCGCTGGAACAGTTCTTCCAGCTCTGCGGCGGTAATGCGACTTGAGGTCGGTCGAGCACGGATGGAAGCTGTGCGAGGTTGTACTGGTGTTGACGTACATGTCCCACCCGGAGTTATTTGTTGATGAATGGATTCTGCGGAACTTGATTTGCCTGTTGTCATGTCCTCGATTTCTTCCTTTTCACCACCACCCTCTACTTTATAAAATAAATAATACCATAAATATTGTGTAAATTTATTATAAATTTATGGCACTTACCAAGGCCGGCGACCATAGACTTGGCACGCGCGCGGCCGACGCTAAGCGTGGTTTTTGGATCGCGACGTGGCGGCATGGGAGCGCGAGCTTTACCTAATGTGCCGAGATTGCCAGACTGACTATTTGGAAGTTTACGCGGCAGTGTGGCACATTGACGATTAAGCGGTATGTCCATTCCACCAGGTCCACTTCCAGCCGGAAGAGCTGCAGCAGATTTGCTCGTCGGTAACATACCTGGCACTTGGGGTGGACCAAGTGACACTACCGTCATCGACACCAGATCTCCGGATTTTCGGATCAAATCCACAACATGCTCATGAGAAGCTGAGGATACGTCTTCTCCATTAATCTGGAATAAATATCAGAAAGTAAGTTTTATGAAAACAAATGTTTTGTATTCGAATTACTTCTAACAAGAAATCTCCTTTCTTTAGGCCAGCCATGTCAGCAACTCCTCCTTTATCAACATCGTCCAGGTACTGCAGCGCAGGGCATCTGTCCGACACGAGTTCCATGAGCGGCGAAGTGGCCTTTGCGCCACGGAGGATAAAGCCAAAGCCTTTCCTAGCACGGTGCAGCACAACTGTACGCGGCTCGGCCGGTAGTGTCTTCTTAACGCGGGGCGCCGTGGCAAAGTGCTTGGTTATGGTTTCCCGGCGACCTGCCACGCGACTTGGTGGTCTGTCTCGAGCAGTGATCATCATAGGAGGTGGAATGCCATGCCTTAGCCGAACTTCCTGTACACACTGTGCAGGGAATAGGCCAGAATGTGCACCTGGGCCGCGCAATGTGCCTTCCAGAAGACCGCAGTCTGTTGTTCCTGTTACTGAAAATATAAACAATATTAAATAATACTGTAGAAAACAGAAAACTGATGGAGTTTACCTTCAATTATATCACCTTCACTAATACGTAAATGTGCTTGCAAATTGGAGGAATAGTTTTCAATGCAAACAACAGTGGTGCCCGGCATCGACAGCGAGCAGTTCGTTGTATCCGAGTTGGCGGTGCCGACGCCAGAGCTGTCGGAAATGATGTCGCTCGTGTCACCGAGACTCTTGTCTGCAACACCCAGCGCCAGCACTGCGTCAAACATAACATATTCAACAAAACCATTTCCAGTCACCACTACTTACTACAGGCTTTACTCGCATTTTATTATTTTTAGTTCTTTGATTATATATTCAAGGACAAAATTGATCTTATTTTAATAACTAAGAAAGCAATCAATTATAAATTTACTTGAACTGTTTTAAATTATTGGTACTTATAAGATGATGTGATGATGAAAACAAACGAATGAATGAATGAATGATATAATAAAATCTAACACATAGCCATTCAAAAAATTCAGCAATAATAAAAATACATTGAATAATAATAAATAAATGCAATACAAGAATGCACATCTAATATTTCATGCATCAAAACTGCATCTTAATAATCAATTAAAACAACATGTAACACTTGTGGTGATGACCATCAATTGAAAATAATTTGTAAAGTTACGTTTACGTTTGTTCTCTGAAACGTTTGCTTTATTGGTAGTGGGTATTAAGACGAAACACGATACGCACACAATTCATTTCTTTGGCATTTTCAAAAGAACTTTCTTTCTTTAATAGTTATAAAAATATAAATGATGTAAATAGATGCCAAAGTGATATTATATGCATGTTCAGTTCGCCGAATGTAAGTAAGTGTAACTTGTAGGTTTTAGTTGGACACCTACCTGTAACGATACTCGCGGTGTCGGTCTCGTGTCCGTGAGGGGCGCTGCCTTCGCTCAGGGATGAGCTGGCCGAACTGAAGGGGGCGGAGGACCGGTCACTGGGACACGGGGATGGGGGCAGGGTCAGACAGCGTTCGGAGGGAGCACGGGGTAACCAGCCAATACCTGACCTGCGCTTCGGATTGTAACTGGGGGGCCCTCGGAATGGGACTGGAATCAGCAATCAACTCGCTCAGATTTACGCTATTACATCTTTTACCTCCACCCGTCTTCAAGTGTTAACTCTTTGCACAAGTAACATATTTACAATTTCATTTTAAAATTTCATCTTTTTCAAATCAATTGTAAATGATACATAAAATTAATTGATATACATAACTGAAGTAGATAACAACATTTAAAAATTCTGAAATTAAAATTTATAAAGATATTGACAAATAGAAATTTCTTCAAAACATAGTGGTTACTTGTGTGAAGATTCATCAAATAATATAACAATATATCTCCACAATTTGAATTAATTATATAAATATATGAATTACAACTGTTAGTGAAGAATCCTGTCCAAGAGCTGTTAAATTAAAATTATAAATTAAAACACTCAAAACAATTCATTTCACAATATACAAAGACAGATAACAACTGCAATTGCTAGTAGATACGTATTTACACACACTTTACATACGCAGATACTGGAGTACAATAAATCAAACAACGAACATATCGCGCCAATAACTAATGACACCAACACCAAGTGAGCCTGCAGTGTTAGTCTACGGGTTATCATCAGCACACCGATACGATACAAATTATCAACCTTCATTTTTACCTGGTGATTGTGTACTTGGTTTGTAAAAATAAACAATACGGTTTTGTGTGACAAAATGTACCAGGAGTTATTTACAATTCACAAACACATTCCATCACCACAAGCTTTCAATATTACTGCCCGTTACATGCATCATTCACACAATATGTCATACATGTACAAAGACTTTAAATTTCAGTCTATTATATATTAATAATAAAAGTCAAATAATATTTCTTTTTACTTTATTTAGCGTATTTTAATAAAAGTATTCAAAGTTTTTTGAAATAATTTTAATTAGGTACAGAGAATCGACAAATTCTATTGCACTAAAACCACATTTTCATGAATTTAATATATTTTATAAATGCAAACATATAAAAAGTTTTGAAAGGTAAGATTGGACATAAAGATACATGCTTAAATAGCATTCAAACAAACACTTACAAACAATATTTAATTGTACATGCTCAAAAACAAGCTCTCAAAAATGCTAACATACCAACATCCTCCGGTCGGTAATTCTGGATCAAATCCGCAAGATCTAAATTCCCCGCAATCACAGCCACTTGATACGGAGTTTGATTGGCGTAATTCAGAGCATCTCGGTCGCATCCTCTGAACAAGAGTTGCCTTGCGCACGTTTCTTGTCCATTCACAGCGCACATGTGCAACGGGGTGTTTCCTGATGCATTTCTAGCGTTCATGTCGGCTCCATAGAAGAGCAAGTGCTCTAGGTGTTGGCGCAAGCCATTCTTGCATGCCTGGTGGACTTCCTGCCATCCATGGAGGTCCTGCGCTCCAATGGTAGCATGATCATGAAGGAGAGTCTCTGCGATTGAGGCGTCAGCGCCATGGGTCACGCAGAGGTATAGGGGTGTGAGTCCTTTTGAGTCGCGGTAGTTTGGGGATGCTCCTAATTCGAGGAGAGTACGGACAGCTTCTAATGAATTCTTTTCTACTGCGCGGTGCATTGCTGTTGAACCGTCTCTAGTACGGTAATCTACGGATAAAGTAATAAAATTAAATTGTTTTACTAATTAAAGCATTTAATAATGATAATTCGAGTGCATGTATGTATGTACACTGCATGTGAAATAGCATGGTAATTATTTAATTATTATTATACCATACCAACCCACAACAATAAACAAAATAGCATGTTTTTGTTTTCTTCAGAAATATTAAAAATGTAAACGACAGAAAACAAATGAGCAAAGTGAGTTACGTATGGTAGGTACGACAATAACATAATGTAACACTAGTTTTGTAATGGCCGCTGTCACACATATGTTACATACCAATTTTTCTAAGGTCGTATTTATTTCTTAAAATCGATATTTGACATATGTTATTTACTGTTATATTTCAAATTAATTCAAATAATAAGATTATTCCACAATGTTTGTCTTGAAAACATCATAAACAATTTCTTGCTGCATTGAGTGAGTTAAGAAATCAAACCGCACTGAGTGTTGGAAAGAAATACTTTCCACACTCATTTTAAATGTTGACACGGTGACTTTTCAACACGACCGTAGAAAAATAAATACAATGATACAATTCGTAGATCTAATAAGTATATAATTATATATTATTTAAATAAATGATGTATTAATTATTATTGAAAAAAAAACAATAAAATAAAATAAAAAAATGATTCCATTTTCTGTTTCAATTATTATAATCAACAATTATTATAAAGATAGGAATGTCAAAGAAACAAATATTAATATGTAACAAAAAAAAATAATATAGGTATGTAAATACCTACAGAATAAAGTATTAAAAAATGTTGAAAAGAAAAACAATACTTTTTAAAAAAATACAGTGGCAGATGAACCTGCATCAAAGTAACAATAATTTGGTAATGGAATAATTTTAATCATAAACAAAAATTCTATAAATTTTTATACATTATATTATAAGTTAAAAAATTATTTGAAATATGTCAGTTTAAGTTCGTTTTCCTACATATTGATAATTAATTTTCTACTTGTTGTAAATAAACTGCTGGCTAAAATATTAGAAGAAGAACTAATTTACGTCTCACCGAGTAGTGCCCCGCCATTGACGAGAGCGATGAGCACCTTAGCAGGTTTCTTAACGGTGGCAGCCAGTGTTAGGGGCGTTTCCCCTGAGTCCTGGCAGTGGAAGTTAGGATCTAAGCCCTTCGAGCACACCTTGGTGATCTTTTCCACCTGGCCGTTCGTCACGTAGTCGAGCAATCGACGAAGATTCGCTCGCGTGTGTAGTGACTTCAGTTGTTTCTCGTCTAGCGACAGCATCTTGTACACGCGACGTTTGTACTTCAACTATATTAAGAAAAATAATATTATTTAGATAAAGTTAACAACAATATGATATTTACTACTTATTTTTAGATGTAAAAATAAATATAAAATAAATATATCATCATGTCATTTACTCATTACTGGGTGTGGCACTCTGCCGAAACAGATCTTGATAAATGATATATTTATGAATGTGAAATGCGGTTACCAGCCGTCAAATCACGGCCCTCAAAGATGTTAGGCACAAAGAATAATTTTAATATGATGAAAAATGTTTGTCGGCTGTGGGAATCGAACTAGAGTCCTCAAATCCACAATTATACTCATGCAAAAAAATTAAATAAATCTAAAATTCAAGATTTTGTTTAGATAACAATATAGTATAAAATTAAAGTACTCTGAAAGAACAAGTGAACAGAAGTGAAAAAAATTATAGTTAAACAATTTCCAAGTGTTAACAATAAACCAAAAAATCAAGTTGATTTTTAAATTTATTTCACCAAAATCTAAATAGAAGTAAAAAAGTAGTAAAAAAGTTTTGTTTATAATCCAATTCTTATTTCCTTCAATAGCAAAATTAAAAAAAAAACCTAATTAATTTTTTTTTGTGGTTATATTTTATTTTGCTAGTTGTTTTATCATTCTTAATATCAATACGTTTAAATATAAGTTTTGTACAGTATTTGAAGACGTGACTAGTTATAATTTGAATGTTACATTTTGCATGAGGAAGTGTACCATGGGAAAAAATCTCGAGGTGATACAAGTCTGCAGTCTGTCAGCAGGCGGTGACCACATCTACCACAAGTGCAAGAACCAACAATGGCTGACCGCTGCAGTGACCATGTGACCTCGTAGAGCTCAGCAAATATTTGATCACGATTCGCTGTCACATTTTAAATGGGTAATAACTTACAAACAGCAAGCGCTGTGCTCCAGCAGAGCAGCGAGCTACGAGACGGTTTCACGCGAGCCTCCAGGAAAAATGCAACTTGAGATTTTGCATCCTATACCTTACAGTCTGCTTTCAATTTTCGCGGGTAACATGGTTACTGCTGCTAGACTCATTTCCGTTTTGTGATTGAGATTCGAAACGAGATTATCGAGAAGGGCGATGCTCTTTTCCTTCTATCTCTACGAAGGGTAGAAAGCCTGTCTTGAACTCATTGGGAGATTTGTGATCAGTGAACCGTGATATGATCGCGATGAAACTCAAATGTTTTACAACCCCGGAAGATTTTCTCCCCTTTTAGCACATAAATCACACGAATACATATTTTTTCTTTTCTCTGTTTGGGCATTAGAATGGCATATTCTCGCACGCATATTGATGCTAGAATGAGCTTCATTTTTAAAGGATTTTTGGTGACATATTGTTACCATAGAATTTGTATAACTGCATTAAATACACAAAATATCTAGGCAATGGACAAAATAAAAATGCATTGGGCCTTTCAAGACATTTTTGAATTTTTTATATATTAATCTACGTAATAAAATAATTATACCCAAATTTTTTATTTTTTTTTTAAACTTGTATTAAGTATGATAAAAATATTTAAACTTTCGAAACAAATGAATGTAACGTAGTTGCATCTTAGCTTAAAGAGAGACAGATAAGACAGAGATAAATAACACGTAACTTGTCGTTGTCAGTAGAATCCTCAGACAAAACATAACTAGACGGATAACATCGGCGTTTGTTGTGAGTCAGAAAGGGATAGAATAACTGGTTGATGAGGCGGGTGCGCGGCAAGGAGCAACTTGCATAACATCAAAGTGTACTCGCTCCTTGCCGCGCACCCGGCGGACCAACAAGTTATTCAATCTCTTTCTGCTTCACAACACTGCATTGACTTGAATACAGCATAATTCGTCTAGTATTATACGTCATTGGTAGAATCGTAGAATGCTGAATGCTTATTTCTTCTTCGTCTTCTTGAGCACCGACAAACGTTTCAGACAAAGCTCTGTGATTGGCTTAATGCAACTACGTCATTGCAATATGGCAGTGCGGACGTTTTAAATTATTCAACTTTAACTTTCATATTTCAGCAATAAAGATATAATTTATGGTATGATTTTATATTGTATTAAATATGATGTACGGTCAAGAAATTATTTTAATAAATATATATTAAAAAGCTCTACCACATACAAATATCTACGAAATGGACAAAATCAATCGCAAATCACTGTCATCAATTTAACTACTCCACCAGCAACTTATCTTAATGATAAATGTTAACTATTTTTATAAAGAAATTATGTAAAGGAAAGCCGAAACAGAGAAAATAGTATAACACTAGTTACAGATGGCAATTCCCCGTGCTAGAATAGGTTACCTTCTGTAACTTGTATTTTGTATTATTAATTTTTTGTCAATTCCTTTTCGAATTTAATAAATTTTAATGTTTAAGTAGATAAAACAATCTGGTGCGATCATCACAAAACTATGTTATACATTTATAGAATTTATTTAATTTGTTAGTTTACCAAAAATTGTAATTAGTTTTGTAGAAGTTGTTCCACATAATAAATATCTCCCCTGATAACTTTAGACAAAAAAAATAAATTTCTCGAGGAGAATTACATTTTGCATTTAAATCAGATTATATTTATTGTTTAGTTAGTATTAAAATCAGGTTTAAATAACAATTAGGCATTTGTTTTGACTATCTAAATAGCACCAATTTCTGACACTTAAATTAAATATTAGCAGTAATGAAATAAGTAAAATTAAATATAAAAGCTGATTTGTATGCAGAATTTGATTCTCTTCAACTTTCATTTGAAACTTTTTTTCTGTAATGAAATCAGAGGAGCAATGGCAGCAAAAAATTAATTTTTCATGTTAAATTGCCTATACCGCACTTTTCATATTCGTATACAGAATATTTGAATTTTCTATCCATTCATTATCGAGTTAGAATACAGCAGATTCATACATACACCCACACATAAAAATAAATAAATAAATATATCATCACGCCTTCTACCCATTGGGTGTGGCACTCTGCCGAAGCAGATCTCGGTAAGTGATATATTTTGCGCGTGAAGTGCGGTTACCAGCCATCAAATCACGGCCCCGAAAGCTGTTAGTGGTGGGAGAGCCACATATAGACTGACATAATTATGAAGATGATCAAAATAGAATCAGGGAAGATCGCAATATAATTTTTTCTCAATTACAATACTACTTGAAAGTGTTATCGTGTAAGAAAGTAAAAATGCAGTCTTACCTCAAGGTATCCGACGGGCCCAGCGAAAGGATAGTCCCCGAGCCGCCGTTCTTCGTCGAGGAACTTCCCGGCTTTTCCGTTGACTGGCGGACTGAAGAGGCCATAGTTGAAACTCTCCTTCAGCTCCTACAGATCATAAAACACTCATGAATAATCATCATCGGCTCTTGAGTATTATGAATAATAAACATCTTAATAATGGTAGTTCTAACCAATGGTAATTGCAAACAGGAAGATGCTACGCCAATCAGCGTACAGAGAATATTTAATGCACATGCACTAGAAACTAGATTGTTTACAATACGCAGCAAAAACTAGTTCTCTCTAAATTTAGCATATTTTTAACTTCACTTTCATGTAGGAATGTGTAAAATAATATAGATGTAACTAATTTCCTGGAGGTAATACGCGGAAAGCAAGCGGATATTGCTCCTCGAAGGCGCTTCCGGAATAAACATATATAAACATAACCTCAATCCGGCATGTTAACATATGCAAGTAATGTACAAAACAGACGCTACAATTTGTTAAAATGTAAAATAATACAATTCTGCATTATACTTAGGTACTTGTAATTATATTTATTAAAATAAATTAGCAAAACAATAGAATAGCTATCGTTAATTTTATGTAATTTATTTTCAACGAGCAGAAATTTACATGATAAAGAAAAATATTGCAGATTTTCCCATGTTTCTAAGAAAGCAAGTTTATTTCCAAGTTCAAAATCTTAAAACCTCGAGATTGAAAGCTAATAACAATTTTATTATTCAGCTTATTACACCTGTACAGGATACGAATGTCATGACAAAATAATTCGCATCATATCAGTTGCAATACGAATTCAAAAGATGGCATAAAAGTTTTATCATGGACCCTGCACGATAAAAAAC
Organism: Pterostichus madidus; assembly: GCA_911728475.2. Classification (NCBI taxonomy): domain Eukaryota; kingdom Metazoa; phylum Arthropoda; class Insecta; order Coleoptera; family Carabidae; genus Pterostichus; species Pterostichus madidus. The sequence continues at coordinate 22,575,949 of OU452312.1, forward strand.
AAGTTGCACATGTTAGCAACCAATCAGAAGTCGAGGATAGAGTTAAATATCGCATAACTCGCATTCACAATATCGCATCTGTGACAGTGGATAGTAAAATCTGATTTACGGTGAAAAACAAAAAGGGTTTAAAAACGAAACGGGTGCGTTGTGATGGCATTTGAATAGTAAAACGAAGGAACAACACTTAAAAGTCGATAAAATAAGACTGGACATAAAAACGTCAATCCGTCCCACTAGTTCGCAACTCTACGTTTTCACCATCGCCTCTAATTCTAACTTATAAACGCCTATAATTTCTATTTGAAATCTAAATTCAACAATCTAATTCATAAATTGGATTTCACCACTTTGTAATACAACATTTCAAATTTAAGTGAATTAAATTTGATGTTAAATAATACTCTTTATAATTGAGTTGATTATTTTTTGACGTTTCTCAAAACCAATGAAATGTTTCATTGTATGTCACGTGTCTGCGTTTCAACCAATCCTGTCATTATTTTACTGAGAATAAAGCTCTTGTGATTATTCCCGGGAATTATCTTTGTAGGTGCTATTTTGTTTGTGACAAATGATAGGTAGTTGTCAAATAAGTATTTAAAACTGTCAACGCGTCAAGTAAAATGTATGAAAACAATTGATTTAGTTCCGTTTCAGATATAGAAACATACCAACAAATTTTAGAATAACTTCCAAGAATACAATAATAAGTAATCAATCTGTATTGATCCAGTTCAAAATCTTTTAAGTTGAATGAATCGAGCTCAACAGCTAAGTCAAAAAATAATCTAATTAAATATAACTCGAGTGTTCGGTAAATTAAAAAATAATTCTCCAGTATCTTTCTCAAACTTGTTGCCATTTGGCGATAGCCACTCAAGCCCTACGGGCTTTCGTGACTATTGCCTGGCAACAAATTTTCGAAAGATGTCAAATTATTTTCAATTTATTCTCACTCTCTTGTTATATTATTGAATTGAGAATTTGAGAACCTCGGTTCGATTTCGTTCACTAACATCTTTGGGACTCATGTTTTGATGGCTTGTAACCGCACATTACGGGCATAAATATATCACTTATAGAGATCTGCTATGGCAGAGTGCCATACCCAGTAATAGGTAATAGGTGTGATGATATATTTATATTTTATTTATGTAATTTTTATAATTCAACTTCTGAACGTTGTTCAGCTCTTATTATTAGTTTAGACTTTAAAATGGGTCCGATCATAGAGCCGAACCGTTGTCATGTATCATAAGGTTTTGACGACATTAATAAAATAATTGTTTAAAGAAAGCCTATTTCCAAATAATTGTGGAAACTTTTAATAAAATTTTCCTATTTTACTACAACTTTTTAGCTTAATTAATCTTATTTTAACGAAAATAGTTTATTTTGGAAAAAATAACTAATTTCGCACTGACAATGTCACAATGGGGTAATGGCACAGTGGTTATCGTGTCAGCCTGTGAATCCAAAGAACCCTGGTTCGATCCCCAAAGCCGACAAAACATTTTCACCAATTTAAAATTACCCCTGTGGCTCTCCCACCACTAACATCTTTGGGGGCCGTGATTTGACGGCTGTTAACCGCACTTCACGCGCATAAATATATCACTTACCGAGATCTGCTTTGGCAGAGTGCCACATCCAGTAATGGGTAAAAGGCGTGATGATATATTTATTTTATTTTTTATTTAATGTCAGTTAAACTTACTAATTTATTTTTTAAGACAAAGTTTTAGTACATGAAATTGTTTATCTAAAAGTATTTTAAATATATTTGTTTTGATATTAAACAATTATTTAAGTTTATTACTGTATTATGTTTTCTAAATGACATTTCGGAAGGCTTATGTTATGCTGTCTTCATCAGGTTACAAAATTAAGTCTAAATAATTGTATAATTATTATTACATTCTAAAAGTTTCTTTTAATTAGTTTCAAATATAATCGTATATACCCCACACGTTTATTATAAAAGACTTGAACCTTACAAGGCCAGAAATTCCCGGCGCCTTGGCGTCTAGTAACCATGACAACCGTCTATCTTCATCCCTCTTTTTCTGAAGACATTACAACCTCTTCCATCCAATAAATTTCTATCTATTAACTTTATTTCCTCTTAAAAAGCATTCAAGCAGTATTAAAATGATTTCAATCCGAACCTGGTTTCCAGATGATCAAATCGAAAATTAACTTATGTTATGGGCATGTGCTTGAGTGTGTGGATGTATGTATGTGGAGGGAGATTCTTCTGCTGGGGTCAAGTGTCAATTTGCCCCGCCCTGTACATTGCTAGCAAGAAATTGCAATTCGCTGTGCAGTAATCGTAAAACATTATTTTTATTCACGTGTGATTTTAATTCTTAAAAATAAGTTTACACGGTCATTTATTGTCAATTGTTAATTAAATCAGTAAAAAATACTTGAATTAAACAGACGTAACATAGGCGGTACGTGCGTTGATTGTTGCACAGCAAAAACATAATTCGTTCGAATGAATGATTAAGTTATCGCGTGCTTTGAATTCCTTTGCGTATTGTAAACACACGTTTACTTCCACAATAACAAAACATAACCTACCCGCAACGTTTGTAAATATATCACCGTGAATTATGATGTACAGCTCTGCTTTACTTGCACCACTTACCACAGCCGTAATGAAACTACCTCAACGAAAAACAAAAACTTAAATAGGTTTCTGAAACTCAGCGAATGTAAAAGTGATACAAAAACATAATCCGTATAATTCAGATTATGTACAGTACTGAAAAAGGATTGATATTTTTGCAGATTAAATCCGGAATCTATTCCAGTTTTACCCCTGTGATTACCGATTTATTTATTTATGCTACTTTGCACAACAGAAACGTATCCTAATTAAAGTACAGGGTCCGTATTCATCGACTGCAGAGTGGTAGTTCATATAGTTTTAGCATGTGTGGGATACGAACTAGAGATCTTCCGATTCTGCCGGACTATTATAATACTAAAAATATCCTGTGATAACCAAACTTCTTTGCAAAAATGTATCTGCTAACAGAACCTGTAAATGCCGAGCCGTGAAATAATAATATGTATACATTTTAATTTGATTGTAAGCGTAATAAGATACGACAATCCGAGGCATCTTTATACTAACTGGAAAAATGCTTTCTCGTAGATAAGAGTGCCGGGTTCAAATCCTAAGGTTTTTTCTCTCTGAATAATAATTAAAATACGTGCGGTTTGTTTAAAAAGAGTCAGTTCATCTATGATAGCTTAAAGTGACAAATAACTCATCTGTCTGATATAAGAAATGCATGAGCGTCACGCTAGATGGACCCCTATCTCAAATCTTTTCAAAATTTCGTGTACAGTTAATGCTAGGTTTGTTCTAGTTTGTTCTAGATTCCTAAAGTTTGTTCTATTCATATACAAATGTTATTAACAGTTGACGTAAGGAATCCAGCGTGACACTAAGAGTGAACATACCTAATCTATTCAGTTTAAAAAAATCTTTTTATAAGAGGAGTTAGTGCTAGGTTTGTTCTGCTTAGATACAAATTTTAAAAGTTTGTTCTACGAGTAGTCATATACACATGTTATTAACAATTGATTTGGGGAATTCTGCATGACACTAAGAGTGAACCTAACTAATCTATTCAATTTTAAAAAATCTTTTTGTATGAGGAGTTAGTGCTAGGTTTGTTCTGCTTAGATACAAATTTTGAAAGTTTGTTCTACGAGTATTCATATACACATGTTATTAACAATTGATTTGGGGAATTCAGCATGACACTAAGAGTGAACCCAACTAATCTATTCAGTTTTTAAAAATCTTTTTGTATGAGGAGTTAGTGCTAGGTTTGTTCTGCTTAGATACAAATTTTGAAAGTTTGTTCATATTCACATGTTATTATTCCCCACGTTAATTATTAATAACATGTGTATATGAATAGAACAAACTAGAACAAGCCTAATACTAACTGTACACGAAATTTGGAAAAGATTTGAGATAGGGGGCCATCTAGCGTGACGCTCATAAGAAAAACTATCACAAGAGCGCAACAGTACAAATTAAATTACACAAATTTTAACGAGTTTTCAATAAGTCTTTTCGTCCTGGGTGGCTTGGACTGTGAAATGTATGTCTGTACTTTTTTCATACAGTTAAACCTTAAACGTCATAATTTATTTGAAATAAATTAAAGTAAAACAATTTATTTTTGTACTATTTTAGGGTAGAATGCTTACTCAGGAACACAAAACATTTATCGTGAAGTCTTTATTTTTACAATGGACAACAAAATGAAAATAGAATTGCACTTTTCTCATTTGCCATTGTATTTAAGATTAAATTGCATGAATAAAGTACAGACATGCGTTTTACAATCCATAGCTACCCAGAACGAAAAGAATTATTGAACACTCGTTATTAATTTTCATTTATTGATAGAGCTCGACAAACCAAAGTAAAATCGAGGCTGAAATACCCATTCAGGTATATAACGAATGGCGTGGCGCTACTATGACGCGAAAGTGAAATTTACAGTCTCAGTGGAAACACTTGGCTCCGCACCATATACGATATGCTCATTTATGCAAATTTATTAATGATATATTTATTTAAATACATCATAATTATGATTCTTTTGCCATTTTATTTTTATAAATGGAACATTACACACCATATTATTACTTTATAAATTCAAATATGGTAAATTGCCATTTTTTAAATCCAACATTTGACACTGAATGTTCCGACGATAGTATCGACCTCCGAAGACACTCCTCTAAGCGTTGTAAATTGCTTCGATCAACTCCATGATATTTTTTTACATCCTAAATTAGTGAAAAATAAATTATCTGTAAATACAGAATGATCAAAGGGAATTATTTCAGTTAGCAATAAAAAAATCTACTTGAAATTGGTGAGCCTGATACATAAATTTATTTCCTGTTGTTGACAGTGACATTTAAAATTAAATTTGAAATTTTTGAAATTCTTATTCGTTTTTAGTTATATTTTTCTTAAATATCCTTAAATAAAATTGTTTTTTCCCTCACTCTGCCTTTTATTATTTAATTTAGTAATAATCTAAAGTATTTCTGTTACTTGAAAAGTCAAAATCCTATTAGCTGTCAGAATCCTGACCTAACCTATTTGTATTTATGATACATGTCAAATGTGTCAAATAGTATTTCCGCCTTTATCTGGCGTTGTGCCAACTGTGGAATAAAAAGATCTCCGGAATTGTATTACCAACTGAAACAATTCCTTTTGATCACTCTGTATATTCTACTATTTTTAAACAAGCTCATGAATATTTATTTAAATTAATTTTATTTTGCTATTTTCTTTTTCAACACATTATAATGGAGTTAAATATGAAAATATCTCTATATTATACAGTAAATATATTTTTTTAATATTATGTTTAACAGAAACAATGATAATATGTTTTCTGTTTGATCCAGTAGCCTACAACAAAATCCATCGAGTCAAGCTTGAAATCCTGCTGAAATGACATCACGTACAATCTGGAAGCTTGGAACAAGATTTTGCGAATGAGATAGCGTCCTCTGTGAAGCAGATGACCCAATTTAGCTCGCTGTAACCACGGTTGTCGTACTAACGGGCGCAAAATATCTGAAGTTTGCATAATTTTGAATTTTGTTTTTTGCAACATGAAACGCAAAAGAAAATTCTATTATGCTAGAAGGAAACTTTTACAAGTAATTTCAGACAATTACTAGAGTATAGCACTATTTTTTATTATTGAAACTTCTGTAGTTCGTACAAATGTGTAGTCAAATAATAGTCATAAAAGTTATTTAAAATTTCTAGTGCTTTGAAACTCGCGAGTGCAGATAATAGCCCCGTAAACATAAAGTTCACACCGTAAATACTGCAAGGCAATAAAAATATTATTGATGACGAGGGCGGTGGTGGGGCGGAGCAAGTCTTACCTTGGCCGAGAACGTAATAAAAACGGCGCGTTTTTAAATCGGCGCGACTTACTCGACATCGTGTGCGTGTAACAATGGATGCGTGTAGGTCTGACAGAGATAGCAGCTGTACGGCGACGTCTTGGGAGGCTGTGCCGAGCCCAACAAAACACTGTCGGCGCATGCAGTCAGTTGTTTTCGTGGTAATTATAAGCACGCGCTTTGATCTATATCGTGAGCGCAGGCACCGAGATTAATCGAGGTATTGTCGAACGAAACTTTTCGCTATTTTTGTTGCTGATTCTAAAGAATGACAGTTAAATAGAACCCTATTTATTGTACTTTAACATTTTTTCGTCTCCTTACATTTTTCATTATACACTTACTTAACTCGTTGTTCGGGTCAATATAGTATATTACGTACCATGAACAGTAAGTGACAGTTTTTACATCAAGAATGTAGTTTTGGAATCGACGTTCGTAGGGTCGAGATTTCCTCAACATTCGCGACCTAAAAAATCACTTACAGATCGAGGTTAGTAAGCTATTTTTTACAATACCTGCACAAATAGAATGAAAAGAAAAATAGGTTTCAAAATCTGATCTGTAATATTTATTTACTGTCCACGGTGGATGGTAAGTAAATATTATAGTCCTGATGTAACCATGGAAACTAACTGTGCAAAAAAGTGTGTTTAAATTTTGTTATGAATGAGTAACTTGCAGTACAGGTAATGTAAAAATATAATTTTCAAGTTCAAAGAGATCTTTTATATCTAAATTTTTTTTGTGTGATTTGTTAAGCACCATTTTTATATTAAAAATATTATTATTTACAGTATATACAGTGCAGAGTGTGTGATTATAGTCGTATTGCGACATTTTAACAGCTTTTGCCGACTCGAACTTAGGACTCCACCGCTGCTACAATAGTAGCATTCGATTTGCAAACAATCTCACCTCAGTTCATTTCAACTGAGTTGAGATTCTCTGAAATGAGATAATATGTTTTCGATCACAAATCGAATGGGTTTTGACAGGTCTGAACTGAGTCGGTTACGTGACGAACGTTGTAGTATCATTTCGCGGACAACACATGATTTGCTTGATGTTTTTATTGGAAGTGAGCTGTGAGACATTATTTATAATAACATATACAATTTAGTAGTAGTAGAAAATCTCAGTACGCACCAGTGAAATAGGTAGTGCAGCATCGGCAAGGGGGGAGGTGAGTGTCTCACTTGATCTCAGTTATGTCAGTGCAAATAGAACAGCACAAAAAAGCTGTCAAACTGAGGTGAGGTGAGATGAACTGAGATTTGGTGCAAATCGAACGCTACTTATTATATATCATGGTTTGTAAAATTATTCAGTAAATAGGATACTTTATCCTGTTGAATAATAATAAATAAATGAGATGCATTTTAGTAACGAAGAAAGTATTTGATTTGCTATTTACTTTCGGACTCGGAAACTGAATATTAAAGAAACCTATGTTATTTTAACACGCTGCCTATATCTTTGCGAGTTTGGAGGTGACAAGTAAAGCCCGTGACCTCCACATGCGAGATTTGATTTTAGATAAGCGACATTTTCTACGCCAACTGAAACGTCAATACGAATTGAGAATTTTCAGTTGTATTTAAATGCGATGTGCGCAGAACAAAGTCATGTGAGATGTACTGAAGATTTTTACATTTTAAACAAACGCTAAAATCGTGAAATATAACGAAGACAAGTTGTGATGCATGCAAACTGACAGCTACGGAATCAAATTACAAGATAGAAAGCGAATTTTCAAATTATAGGGTTTGTTTATCAATGATGAGATAATGTGACATGTGGAAAAATATCGTCTCAATTAATAATAGCTACAGAGTGATCAAAAGGAATTGTTACAGTTGGCAATAAAAAAAACTACTTAAAATTGGTAAGCCTGATACATAAATTTATTTCCTGTTGTTGACAGTGACATTTAAAATTTAAATTTGAGTACATTTATTATTACATTTATTTCTAAAGTATTTCTATTACTTAAAAAGTCAAAATTCTATTAGCTGTCAGATTCCTGACATAACCTATTACCTGGCGTTGTGCCAACTGTGGAATAAAAAGATCTCTGGAATTGTATTGCCAACTATAACAATTCCTTTTGATCACCCTGTATAATGCCTATGGCACACTGGCCGAGAAGCATGAATGAGCGTCGAGGAACTCATCGATGAAACAACAGAACGCACCCTGACTGATAAAATAAACAAACACGAAAAAATAGCACAAAGCAAAACTAAAATGACAGCCCGCGCTAACATGAAATGAGACACAATAATACGTGTGAAATGAGACACAATCGTTTCATCGAGGAACTCCTAAATGGAAATAGAGGCGCCTCTATTTTTCATCGATGACGGGTGCGTTCTGTTGTTTCATCGATGAGTTCCTCGACGCTCATTCATACTCCTCGACCAGTGTGCCATTGGCATTATAATTTGTGCAAATTATGCAAAAAAAAATAATATCTGATAAACTTATATTTATTTGTTACTGTTCACAATTAGATAAAATTAATCTAAATGAAAGTACAGGGAGATATATCCAGTCTTATTTTAGGATATATTACTCGTATGTTGAAGTGAGCGAGATTCAAAATTCAAAATATTGCTCATATGAGTCATATGTCACTTTATTCCAGCATTGATAAATAGGTAATTAATACAATTAAAAAATCAATGTTGAATAAATAATATATCGCACTAAATGCACTACCATTATTTTTGAAATACTAATTCGTTATATTTTAACGCTGCATTACAGAGATAAACATTTACACATCGAGCTATGCATAATACAATATGGAACTGTTAAAATTTAACGAATTTTTAATCAATTTTATAAACACGAAAACTGATGTTTATTATTTATAATAAATAGGTATTATATTTTCATTATTAACGTTAAATTTAGGACGATTAAATTACTCTTATAATATATGAAATGAAAAACAAAAAAAACCGAAAGCATTACAACGATAAGCTATAGTTGTGACCTACAGTTGCAGAAATGTCACACCCAGAACTGGGTAAATTTGAGTATCTTTTATAATTGAATACAACATCAAAATATTTGAATTACTAAAAAAAATAATAATAATAAGATGAACACCGATACATCAGTGTATAACTGGATGCCAGAAATTCGATTGTAAAAGATTTCAGAAAACACTTCCGCTGTCAATCCATTCTAGATTATTTGGAGAAAAGTATTTCAAATAAAAGTGATACAAAATTCAATTCTTCGCATTTTTATTTGACGTATTTAGAAACGTTTGAAACCGGCATAGACACACATTTTTTCATCGCAAATATCTTAAGGTAGTACTATTGTGACGGTGTCGCCATCGGTTGTCGAGTGGCGAAACTGACGCTCAGAAAAATATAAAAATTTAATAAAATAAGTGTTTTATACCTATTATGATTTGAATATCATGAATTGTTAACAGGTTGTTGGTCTAGTGAATTTTCAAATACCATATCACCGTGTGGTGTTGCCATTATAAATTGGGATTCTTAATTTTTTGTTAAAAACAAGGCTTTGTATGGCTATATCCATTACTAAACGATAAAAAACTTTCTCCTTCTGATACAATATATATGGATAGTTCTAGACCATCATACTAGTTTTTCAAATGAAACTGCAAAATTTTAGAGGTACACAAACCAAATATGTGCGATTCTGAGTGATGATCGCCATAAGCCCCGTGTATAAGAACTCAACTTTACAAGCGAATATATATGTTCACAGACGAGGAATGTGATTCATATTTTAACAGGATGCGTATGACTATCCAATGTTTACATGTGCCAAATTTCATTCAGATCTGCAATTTTTTTTTTCACGCTAGTACTACCTTAATATCCTTTGAAAATACTACAACGTTTGATACAAATAATAATTCTCAACTAAAATATTGGTCGTCAGAAGCAACAAGACCCGGAAATTTCTAGTAATATGCATGATACATGAAAATAGGTATAGGGGTGTGAAAGCGTGCATAATACCTACCCGGTACCAGTTGGCCACCTGTGACACGTGCGAGACACGTGCGAAGCCACCACCACGGGACAAGAACAACAAACAACAGTGTTAATAACAACAACACGAACACACAGTCACTACAGTACAGTGTTCTCAACAATATACAATATCCTGTACCTAATATAGTTCAATAAACCACTACTTAGTACAATCTTATACTTTACGTTGAGAGTATAAAGTTAGTTGTAGGCATACGCACACACTACTAAACTAATAGAAGACAGGAATTAGTAGATGTAGAGTGAGGCGTGTTAGTGAGAGGCTAGTTGCTGCTTTAGTAGTGAGTCAAGTGTTTGTGATTTTACAATCAATTATAATTGGGTATTAAATAGATGAGTGATGCTCCTGGCAAGTTCGTTTTTTGCAAATTATGTAAAGATAATTATAATATTAAATCACGCTATTTACAATGGTAATTGCTTTTATAAATGTATAGTTTTTGTATGGAAAATTGAGCTAGTATAAGTGGAGAAAAAAGATAATTGTATTATTTTTATACGTATTTTTCAACAAAGAACTTTCTGAAATATTGAAAAATAATATTATGAATCCTTATTTTGACAAGTTATATTCTTATATAAAATTCTAAACTTATACTTCTTGCAAATTTTTTGGTTCAATAATTTTTTATTAAATTTACGTATATGAATAACATCAAAAGAACGTTCTGTAACTTTTTGAAATATACAAATATTCTTGTACGATTTCTTTTTTTTACAAAGTTTTTTACCTTTTAAATACATTTTTGCTATTCAATAGCGTTTTAGCATTACTCAATTCATTCAATTCTTCATAGTAAATTAGTTTTTTAAATAGATTCATGTCCGTATTCAACAATTCATTACCTTTTACTCTTCATAAAGGGATAAACAAAAACAGATCAATCTATAAAATTACATACAGAATGTCCCGCGAATTCTGTATCACTGACGATTCAAAGGAGGGTTTCGCAACCATGCTCCCCTGATTACTGTATAAGAGGAACAGGTTTCAAATGAAAGTAGTTAACAAAAGAATCCTTAATTTTATTTCAAATACATTTAAGCAATACTTTTTAAGGGATTAAATAATTGTCGAGTTTTAATCTAAATTTTGATTTAAAAAGTATTTTAAGGTCCAAACTGGAATAAATATAATTATTACTTTTACTGCAGTGTTTTTAATTTCGAGTATTTGACATTTGGGTATCAAAATTTGCCTCGCAGTATTTCTCATGACTTAGTTGCACCGCCAAAAGTTCAATTTTAAACTTGGTTTAAATAGATAAAATCAAAGCAAAGTTAGATGTCATATGGTATCATTAATATTGCTCTCAAACATTCGATTTGCTTTTTTGAAACCAAGTTTAATTTTTTTCTTTTGGCAGTACAATTAGCCATTAGGCACCATGTAAATAAGGAATCCTAATTTTTAACTAATTAACATTTTAATGATTTTAATTATAAAGAATGAATTTGACATTTAAGTATTTCTTAAGCAAATTTAAATCATTCTTAGTATGCAAGTATCTGTGGATTAGGCATAAATTCTGCGTTAAAATTAGTCTACATGTTTCATTGTACTTGTTTTATTACTGTTAAAATAACTTGTCCAAAACGTCTGTCACATATGTATTTTAAACTTGATTTTAATATAGTACAGAGTGATCAAAAGGAATTGTTACAGTTGGCAATAAAAAAAACTACTTGAAATTGGTAAGCCTGATACATAAATTCATTTCCTGTTGTTGACAGTGACATTAAAAATTGAAATTTGAATACATTTATTATTACATTTATTTCTAAAGTATTTCTATTACTTAAAAAGTCAAAATTCTATTAGTTGTCAGACTCCTGACATAACGTTTTTGTATTTATTAGAAATGTCAAATAGCATTTCCGCCTTTATCTGACTTTGTGCCAACTGTGGAATAAAAAGATCTCTGGAATTGTATTGCCAACTATAACAATTCCTTTTGATCACCCTGTAGTAACTAAATAAGTAAATGAAAATATGTACACTGATTTAGATGTAGTATAAGTTTCATATTCCCTTAAAGTGATCAGGGTAGTAACGATAGCAATCCTGTAATTGTATATATGAAATAGTTGTAGGAATACGGACATGAGTCTGAATAATGATGAAGGTAAATTGAAGATGTGTTTCCTACCTTGGGTAGCGAGGCGAGACACTGTTGCTTGACGTCCCAGACGAGCTGATCGCGCGAGAACTGCAAGCATTTCTGCACGTTGAGCTCGGGCACGTGGATCTTGACGAGCTGGCAGCCGTCGTCGTCGGCCCCGGGAGTCGCCCCCGGCGCCGCTGCCAAGTCGTCCACCTGCAGCATCGCGCCGCCGCCGCCGCCGCTCCCGATCAACACCCAGCCTCCCAGGCCTTCACATCTACAACAATAACAACAACAACATTACAATGATGCAACAAGAAGGAGCAAATAAAAAAAGACAGAAATTATTCAACTAAAAGTCTGAAATATATGGAAAATAAAATAAAATATATCATCACACCTTTTACTCATTACTGGGCGTGACACTTATATTTATGCGCGTGAAGTGCGGTTACCAGCTGTCAAATCTCGGGCTTTGAAATATAATAGTAGAGGGGAAGCCATAAGAGTAATTTAAATGTGGTGCAAATTGTGTATTGGCTGTGAGGTTGGAACCCGGATTCTCATATCCATAGGCTAATACCACTGAGCCACTTACTCCATGTATAAGGAAAATGACTATAATTATTATTATTCAATTTCCTTTATTGATCACCAATATTAAAGGGTAAGGCTCCATCGATGATTGAATTTGGATCGCATCTTATAGAATGCAAGCGATAATATTAAAATCGTCAAATCAGTTTTGCGTTATACGAGTAAATAATTTTGTAATAGAAATGTTGTTTACATCGTTTGTGTACTAGGTACCTGGTACAGAAAGAACTAGTTATTTTATGCCATATTAGGTAAAATCAAATTGAATTATAAAGAGAAAAATTGCGATACAGCCAGGATTTGAACCTGGGATTTATGAACATAGATCATATGTTGCCTATGTACATAACAAATAATAAACAAAATATAAAAAAAAAATGGAATAAAATCAGATTTGAATTACATGGCGACCATAGCTTAGTTAAAGCATATGACCGGAGTTCTTAGGTCCCAGGTTCAAATTCTGCCGGTATCCTAAATTACCTGAACCATTTAAAATAGTCATTTTTTGTGAGACAAGATATATCAGCAATAGTAATTTTATTATAAGGTAGTACTAGCGTGAAAAAAAATTTTGCAGATCTGAATGAAATTTGACGCACGTAAACAGTGGATAGTCATACGCATCCTGTTAAAATATGAAACACATTCATCGTCTGTGAACAAATATATTCGCTTGTAAAGTTGAGTTCTTATACACGGGGCTTATGGCGATCATCACTCAGAATATTTGGTTTGTGTACCTCTAAAATTTTTCAGTTTTATTTGAAAAACTAGTATGATGTTCTAGAACTATCCATGTATATTTTATCAGAAGGAAAAAGTTTTTTATCGTTTAGTAATGGATATATAGCCATACAAAGCCTTGTTTTTAACGAAAAATTAAGAATCCCAATTTGGCAACACCACACGGTGGTATGGTATTTGAAAATTCACTAGACCAACAACCTGTTAACAATTCATGATATTCAAATCATAATAGGTATAAAATATTTATTTTATTCCATTTTTATATTTTTTTGAGCGTCAGCTTCGCCACCCGACAACCGATGGCGCCACCGTCACACTAGTACTACCTTAATTGTTATTCTGCACAACAGGAACTATCCCACAAACAATACAGGGGGCTCAATATCTTATAAGTTGTAGAGGCTCCTGTATTGTTTTTGGGATTAAGTGAAATCTGAACCAGTTCAATTTTATTTTTTTGACATAAATTGAAGTACGCAAGATTAGAAGACACGAAAGTAAAAAGAGATAATACCTATTATGAATAAAATTATAATTTTATTAGAACTTAATAAAGGCTAACTACTACTCAAAAAATGATAAATTACAAGTTATTCTGTTGCAAAATGTATTTTGTTTATTAAACGCCAAGAAGTTATTCTTGACAGAAATTTATATATAAGTTTGTATTTTGACTGTTATATTTATATGCATACCCGAAATATATTGCAAAACATGTATTGTACCTTATATGTAACATCTGTGGAAAAGAAATAAAAATAACCGTACACATGAGCCAAAAAGTTTTGCAAAAATGCCAGAGAAACTTGAACTTGTAACTAGTTTTATAAAAAAAAAACGTACTTGTTAAGATAAGACAGAAAATGTGGCAATAAACTGAATTGGAAATACGCAAACATATTGTCTTTTATGCTCCACTTATGCGCCTATAAAATATAGTATCGAATAACAGCTAAAACGACATAAAAACTTTATGTCGGACGTTTTTCATTTCTTTTCGATTGCCATGTTATGCTTGGCTACCAACTGTGCATTATACACTCAGAAATATCAAATAAGTCATCAACCAAATATACTAAAATTCAAGTTATTTATGTAAAAAGGGTGCCATCATAATCACATTAATAATTCATAAAATAAATCAAAAGTTTCCGGCAGTGAATTCAAAACGACAGAGTGCGTAGGGAAATATAATTGTGTAAGGTTGTCTCCCCTTCAATCTTACCTACCCTTTCAATCTACAACCCCTCACCAGATATCATCACGTGATTTTTCCCCTCTAATATAAACATCCCCTAACTGCATTTCTAGAAATCCTGCAATGTAAATAACTGAATTTGCAAGAACTCTGAGGTATCATTAAAAACTACTTTTATTTCTACAAAAGTTAATTAAAGAAAATAAAAACTGCATAAAAAAACTATTAAAATTAACGTTTTATAAATAACTTTTGATTTAAGTTTTGTAATTTATATACATTGTTAATTACTTTGTTGTTTTGTTTCGTTCTGAAACAATGAATTCAATGAAAATAAACAAACATTCTCGCTAGTAAATAAAATATAAAATTAAATATTTTTTATTTACAGTGAGTCAGTAAGTCGTACAATAATACAAAGGTAAACTTTTACTACTTTACTTGTTTATATATTATTATGTTTTAAAGCAGAGCTGCGCAGACTTTTACATCACGCCACCTATTTTTAAATCAGTGTAAAGTTATAATTTTGCATGCTGTACATCAGTAGTTTTAAAACTTTTCAGAGCCATGAACTCCTTGAAGACAAAAATCACAAATCAATTCTTTCGCGACCCCCTTACTTTTTATGTGATCAATATTGCAGTTTCTAAAAGGCTGATTTAATAATCTGCATTACAAAAATAGAAACACGATTTTTAGAAATTAGTAAAGGAAAAACTTTCCATTAACAACTTTAGTATAGTTAAAAAAAAAGAATTAATAGCATTTTGCTATCAAGCTTAATAAGTTTTCTTTAAGTGAACAAGATCTTATCAAGATGAACTGTCAAATGAGTAATTTAACATTGCTGTCAAATATTGGATCCAATATTTTTTATTTAAGTAATCCTTGACAGGCACGGTGGTCGAGCGTGTTAATGCACATCTCTTATCATGCTGTGACGTCACCCGAACCAAGGTTCGTCAGTTCGAATCCGCCTGTCGACAAAGTATGATTTGTCGTTAAAATAAAAAATACAGTTGTTTGTATTAATCATACTCGGGCGCTATAAGCTAGTCACTTATGCATATGCCTTAAAAAGTAACATCGACTACGAAAACCGGCAGTACGGCAGCGTAAAAACTGCGGCTCGGTGTGCCCGGTAGGCCCAGGTTCGATTTGGGCTGTAGTGCCATTGAAGAAGAATCCTTAAAATTTAAGTGAACGCCTTGCAATTCGATGAATCTTTGAATACAATTTTTAAATAGCATCCGGCGACTCTCTTTTAATGTCTTTGAGACCCCCAGAGGGTCGTGACCCACATTTTGAAAACCACTGTTCTACATGATTGCTAAGATTTTTACCAGGTGGATTTTATTTGACATGCGTAAAAATATGTCAACAAGCTATGTATCGGAAAATTGATTGAAATTAGAATAAAAATAAACATTTTAAACATTTATACCATTTAAAAAAATTTTAAGTTTGTATTTATTTTATCTCGAAAATGTACTTCAGAAAGAGATATTTATTTACGTCACTGGAAAGACTCATTAACAGGCAGATTAACTGTTAATGCCATTTTTGGTTCCAATTTTAATTCCATTTCTAATTCGCATAAATAAGTGATAATTATGGCATCACATGTTAAGGTAGTAAAAATATTATCTAATATGACGTTTGAAGCTTTTAACGATAGCCGCATTCCATTTGCCATTTGGATCAGATCTAAGTTACATTTAATGATCCAGATTATTTATTTATTTAGCTGGATTACTTCGCTGCCTCTATTATTAGTAGTAGAATTACTTATTCTAATTTATTTTCAAGTACTTCACCTCAATAAGTTCATCAGTTTGCTTAATTCAGTTCATGTAGTCATATTGTCTAATTTATCTGAACTGATTTAAGTGAACCAAATGACCAAAGGAATACTGCTATAAAATCAAAATTTATGAACTACCTTATTTTGTTTTGTAAACAGCTCAAATACCAATAATTTCAATCTGGAAAGAAAATGAGTTAGTTAACCTCAAATTTAATTATCTTTTTGAATCTGCTCGTAAAAGTATCTACCTTTCTTATTTCAAACATTTATTTCGATATGCAATTCTTCAAGAATTATTTGAAAAAAGAAAAAAATAATCAAAATAAGTTTTTTCACCATTATTAATCTATAATAGGAACGAGTAATTTTTGCGAAATAATATCTGAGATGACTTCCGAAATAAGTACAAAAAATTAACTAAACCTGTAACTGTATTGGATATAAATAAATAAATACAGAATGTTCAATATTTCTTTGATAATTTAACCAACCTTGTAGCTCTTATAGCTCTCAAGATTACAATGGTGGCATACTTAAATTGAACACCCTGTATATAATATTTAATTATTTATTGTAATATATTAAAACAATTACGAGTTGTTAGTTATTAGCTTTGTTTGTTTCGCTACCTGGCGATTATTGTAAAACGCGGCGGTTAGTTACAGCAGCGTTTTACTGTATACCACAAAAGTGACAGTAATAATTTAAGTCACTAAAATAATAGTAGCTGTATTCCATTTGCCATTTAGTTCATATAAATCAGTTCAGATAAATTAGATAACATGACTAAATTAACTCAATTAAGCAAACTGATGCATTTATTGGGATGAATTAGTTCAAAGTTAATCAGAATCAGTAATTCTAGAACTGGAAATAAAGTCAGCTAATCAATCCGGGGAAATAAATAAGTGATCTGATTCAGTAAATGTAAGTTAGATCTGATCCAAATGGAAAATGGAATTCGCCTAATGTTTGTTTTTTCATCCGAGGTAAATTATATTTTTGTTTTGTATGTATGACCAGTATACTATACGAGTTGTGTACTTAAATTGTCATTTTGACAGAAATTGAAATAAATTTGACAGCTGATAACCGCACTTCACTTACAGAGATTTGCTACGACAATGCCACAATCAGTAATGGGTAAAAGGAGTGATATATATTTATTTATATTTTATTTATAGAAGAATTTGTTACAAATGCGATTTTGTCATCGGAAAGTGAGGAGGATTCTACAGTAGATGATCGAAAATGATGTATTTTGCACTTAATAATTGTTTGATGGGCCCCATTTGACAGTAAAATGTTTCGTTTGTATAAATTTATACGAAAATAATTTAACAGAAAAAAATTCTCCTACATAATAAGATGATGGGTGTTTTCTTAAATCAGCGTGGGGCGCCACATACAGTGAGACTCTGCTCCACACCAATGCTCAATGCCACATTGGACACTTCACGCTTAGCTCCGCGTGGAGATTTAAATAGTATTTTTTGGGGCCCAACGCGCTACATTGGACCCTTTAGTATAGAGCCTCAAAATTATTCATGTAGACATGGATACATCAAATAAAATTAATTATCAAGATAGATATTTTACTTTTTTCTTCTCACCGCTGCTACATTTGTTATTCATTTTTCGAGATGTCAAAAATGTGTCAAAATTAACTTCTACCGCTATTCAGCGATGCCTAGAGTTGCTGTAAATTTTTTTACCGCCAGCTACCGCAGCGTTTTACCGCGAGATGTCAAAAAGTGAAACGAACAAAATCTAGTAACTTATTATTTTACCGCCAACTCAATCGAACACAAAATCTTTATCGCAGCGGTAAACAGTAACTGCCACGTAGCAAAACGAACAAAGCTATTAACTGATTTTGAGGCGACTTGATTCTATTACTCACGTCTCGAAATTCAGAAATGAAAATATATGTACATAACTCTTATCTCAAAGATCGAGATGAGACAAGACAAGATCGATTTGAGACGAGATTTTACAGCATCACAAAAAATCAGTTGTTGGTGACTGTGGAAATTAACCTCGACTTCTTAAATTCCTAATCTGAAAAGTTGCCACTGAGCTATTTACCATACGCAATTATACCAACATTAAACTCTACTTCTGGACATTTGTTAAGAAAAAATCTGCATAATGGTATAATAAAAGGATCATAGTAGTCATAGAGAGTAAAATGTCCGAGGTCATAATTTCTGAAGTGCTTCATTTCCGTCACAACGACCAATTTGTATTCTTATCTCACTGCAAGTCCCACGAGAATGGAACCCTAATTTTTAGATTTCTTTCCGAGGAGCAAGGTTCACGTTACGTCAAGGAAAAATTACCGCAGAGATTACTTGAAGAAAAACGACTCAGAACATCGTAATAAATTGGACGAATCTAAAAATATCTTCCATGATAATTCAACTTCATTGTTGGAGATTTTCCGTCGCGGAGAAAGCTTTTGACCGGAAAATTCATTTCATACTTCCAAGGAAGAATAAAACAGAAGGTAGATTAGAGGTCACCACAGATTTTCACAAAATAAATAGTAGCGTAATAAAGTTTCAAATAAATGGAGTAAATAATTCGTGGAGACATACAAGGTTGTGGAAAAGACAACCCATATTCAATTCATACAATCTACAATTTTCACTCGATGAAAATTACGCCCTCAAAACCAACACATTTGAGTAGCGCAATTTGACAAACACAAATTGCTATCAAACCATTAGACCAGCGGTAGACAAACTTTTACAAATAGAAAATTACTAAGGAACGCATTAATAATAATACTTTTATTTATTATTATTTTAATAGGATGCGGGCACTCACGTGATAATGTGACGTTTTGTGACGTAAAAACAGCTGTTTGGGCTGCGATCACTGAGCCACCTACAAAATGAACTATTTTTTTTGGGACGATATTTGAAAAGAACCGTCCTTTTCAAATCTCGTCACAAAAAAAATAGTTCATTTTGTAGATGGCGCAGTGATCGCAGTCCAAACAGTTGTTTTTACGTCACAAAACGTCACATTGTCACGTGAGTGCCCGCATCCTATAGGCAAATAAAATTAAGATCGCTGCGCCATCTGGAACTTGTCGCGTACTACTGTATCCAGGATAGGTTTTTGACGTTTTAAAACTACAAAACTTAAATGGCACTTTAATATTATAAAACACAAAATAACTTTCTCTTTTATATTTAATTTATTTATATGATTGTCACTATATATTAAATCTCTAGAATTTAGAATAAAAATTAGTATATCAAAATTTTCTAAGCCTGAGATGGTTAAGTGCTCTTTCTGTATTTATTAAATATTTACTTGTACATCAGAGTTTCCAAACGTTTTCGGTTGATTATTTAATAAATTTATTATAGTATCTACTGTTTCTGTCTCTTCTATTGTATTTGTATCGTGACATTTCTCTATTTTGACATTATTGTGCGTAGCGTTTTAATGTTCACTTTGTGCGAAATTTTGTATATCATTCTCAAAATTCTGTCACTATTTTGAATTTATTTATCGTATTTTCTTTAGCTTTAGCAAATTAATAGGTATTGCATTTCGTTTGAGATGTACAATGAAAATTTTATTTGGCAACAGTTCTATTTACATATTACTTGATTAACTACTTACCATAAAAAAACAGTTATTTGTTTCATTAGGACTAAAAATACCGTTTTCGTATGACCTTATAAAGATTATTATTATTATTATTTATCACCATGACAATTGAAATAAAAATATTATTTTTGCTCCTAAGACGTATCCCTGGTAACGTACACATTCCTAAAATAGCATTCTTTTACTACTGAAAAAGTTTAAATAATGTAATATTTACTACCGTACGCGGGTTAACTTTTTTCCTCTATTTTCAATCGCATAATCCATACTGCATGTTTATCTATTAATTCGGCAACCCTAAATTTTGTCTCAAATCTTGCTTTTTGTATTTCTTTCTTTGAAAGGATACATCTGGATGTTTTTTTACACCCTGGTACGCAGTAATAATCGTTCTACATTATATATTTTATCAAGACACCGAAAATATTTGAAAATATCTGTATCTAATATATAATACAATTCAAAATGTATCCTGGATACAGTAGTTCTAAAAATTACCGCTAGATGGTGTAACGCTTAGCTGCATTTGCCTATTATGATTAAAAAACAAATTATTTATTTATTACCTATTTAATTATAAAAAAATAATACCGATAGTTATCATAGATTTAAAATACCGTTTCAATAAAATATCATTTAGAGGAGTTATACATTTAAAAATAAGAACAAAAAAGATATATTTCGTATTAGTGAGAGAGCTAATTGACAGACCATGATCAACTAGAGCATATTTTTAACATGCCATTTAATCTGCATCGTATGTTAAAAGTATGCTCTGGTTAGACGTGGTGTGTTAACTAATACTCTCACTAGAATGCGAGATATCTCTTTCTTATGGTTCCCTTCTATCTCTCCCTCGCGTGACGTAAATTTTATAACTCTCCATTAAAAGAATAACCACAATCGTACTAAAAAATATCACTATCGATATCAATTTTTGTTGCATTTTAGTAGATTCAATCACGGAGGGCTGCATGCAGCTCACGGGCTGTAGTTTGTCCACCCCTGTGATAGACCAATGATGCACAATCTGCAGCCCGTTTTAAATTTTCGGTAATAATATAACAAGACAGTGAGAATAAAATCAAAATAATTTGACAGATCTTTCGAAAACATTCATAGAATTTTCATTATAATTTTTTTAGCATAACTACACAACAGATATGTGGAGAGAAGTAACTTTACCTATTTCTGGGTATTCATCACGTATTTTATCCATTACTGAATATGGCATTAGGCCGAAGCAGATCTCGGTAAGTGATATATTTATCGCGTGTAGTGCGGTTACCAATCGTCAAATCACGACTCCGAAAGATTTTAGTAGAGAAGGCGTTGTAAGGCTAATTTGAATATTGTAAACATCAGTATGTCGTTTGTAGGAATCGAACTCGGGTTCTCTAATTCAGTACGTGTTGCCACTGAACTGATTATCGACGAGTAATCAATTATTTTTGTTGTGATTTGGAATTGAAATAAGATTTCTTTACACTTATTTAGGTAATTCTTTTAAATGTAAGGGTATCATAAATATTGTGTATTTTTTGCTATTTACGTATTATTAATAAAGGAATATAAATCATATAATAATTAAAGTTCTTAAAAATTCCAATTAACATAAAATAAGAAGAGTACAACATATTTTAATTACATAATAAATCAACTTAAACTTTCTGTGTAAACTTTAAAATCCTAAGCAAACTTGAACACTTTTAATAAGCGGCAAAGTGCCCTAAATTAATCAAATATAACATTTTAAACTTCAAGTTAAAGCCAACAGTCAGCAATATTATCTTCGTGTGAATAATCCGTTTGCAAATGTAGTTCAAACACGCGAAATCGCAAAAATATTCACGTAAATTGCGTGCGAAATGTTTGCCGCCCTTATCAAGTAGAAAACTACTATATGAATTTTTCTCCGTGATTGTAGGTAGATATTTACCTAAATATTTAATCAGTTTACCTTATTTATTTCCTTGTTAGCATACGAGTATTACAAATTTGTACAGAAATGTTTAAATTATTTTTTTATGTAATTAATTGGGTACTATAATTAATAGAGTAATTGTTAAGATAATCTATAGATGATAAAGTTTTATTTTACTCAAAAAATTTTATAATTCAGATAAAAAATTAATTACCTAACTTAGTGACATAATAAAAATAAAAAATAAAAATATTTTAAGTACAATGCTTGAACTTTATTCAATATCGAATCAATTTATATATCAATATTTTATTAATTCGCTCATCCGATATTAAATTTCAAATAAATTAATTACAGTTAAATGCTATAATTTTAAATGGATTAAACCTGATGATTAATGTCATGTTTTGCATTTAAAATGATTTATTTTAAATAAATTACAGCTAATTGTTCCACATAAGTTATAGCATATAATGTATTGTTTATTCAATTTCAAATTATTATATTCCGCAATTCTATGCATTGACTCATTCATCAACGCATATTTTTTCGATTTGACGTTAGATAAATTTTACATATCAAAGAGTTGCGAAATGTATAGCCATTTAAAAGATAAAATATCTGTAGGTACGTAAACAATTTGAACAATTGTTATACAGATATTACGAAATAATTATCATTTGTTGTTTCAAAGGTACGAAAATATTGAATTTTGATGCAAACAAAATTGTGCGAAATATTTCTAAATAAGATTAGAAGAACTTATTTTTTTACGACTTTAAAATATTTTATTAACATAAATAAATATATCATCACGCCTTTTACCAATTACTGGGTGTGGCACTCTGCCGAAGCAGATCTTGGTAAGTGATATATTTATGTGCGTGAAGTGCAGTTATCAGCCATCAAATCACGGCTTCCAAAGATATTAGCGGTGGGAGAGTCACAGGGGTAATTTTAAATTGGTGAAAATGTTTTGTCGGCTGTGGGGATCGAACTAGTGTTCTTAGGATCCACAGGCCGACTTGATACCACTGAGCCATTACCCCATTTTATTAACATAATTTTAAAATAATAATAAATTTTAATGGGGTGGTGGTATCGCGTTAGCCTGTGGATCCTGAGAACCCACCATATTAAAATTACCCCTGTGGCTCCCCCATGAGGATAAATATATCACTTACCCAGTAATAGGTGATGATATATTTTTTTTATTTATTTATTATATTTTAGAATTCTTAAAAGAGAAAAAGATTCACATATTTTTTATAAAATAAATATACCCTTACTGGATGAGACACTTTGCAGTTACCAGCTGTCAAGTCATGATCCCTAAAAATGTTACAAGAGAGGGAAGTACAGGGGTAATTTTAATGTGGTGAAAATCTGTTTTTTAGCTTTGGAAATCAAACTCAGGTTCTCAAATTCACAATCCTACGCTATCTAACATTATTATAAAGTGGTTATTGAAATGCGTAAAATAGTTAATCGATATTATCAATAATGCGTAATATAAATCACTTCGACAAAATAATCTTCAAGATCTGGCCTCAGTTACAAAAAAGTCTTTGTCAATTTCTGACAAAAAGATAAAAACCTGACCTTCAAAATAGTCAAAAATAAATGTCAATATATCAGTGAAATGTTTCAGAAACGTGAACATATAAATGTGATCGCGAAATTATATATTCATCTGATCATCGATATTTATAAATAACTTTTATCGGAATATTCTTTGGCAAAAACTTAAGTTATTATAATTTTTATGACGCGAGGATTGCAATAGTATACCTAACTATAAATTAGAATATTATATTGTTTTAAAAAGCGTAAATTACAAATGTATATTGCATTAGTTGAAACAAAATAACAGTTATGTGGTAATAAATTCTAAATGCTGCACTGCGTACCTGTAAATTTATTTTTACAAAATGCTTAATCCGTAAATAGCTAAACTTATACATTAATACATTTACTGAGTACAGTTCGTACAGTTAGTAAAGGTAATAAATTTATTTCAATTTAGATTACAATATTCTATCTAATTTAGAATTGCTAAATGGATTGTATAATTATGAGAACTCGATAACGCATTTTCCACAAATAAAAGTTACCGCTGAGGTTAACTTTCTACAGAAATATTTTCGTGCACATAATGGGTAAAATAACTTTATGATATATCTAAATATTTAAAATGAAAACAAAGATAATAAACTCATTAAAGATGCTGAATTCTTCCATTATGGATTAGATATTTGATATATTTATATTATTTTTGTTTAATTGTAATTGTAAATAACAAATGCGTTGAATGTTAATTAAATTTGAAAAAATCAACTCGCTTCCGCCAGGATTTGAACCCAGACCTTCCACTAGGGCCGCGAACGTGGTCTGGGTTCAAATCCTGGCGGAGGCAAGTTGATTTTTTCAAATTTAATTAATATTTATATTATGTTCATTTTAATTAGAATTCGACGAAATAAAATAAATATGGGGTGGCTAGCTCAGTGGTATGAAGTCGGCTTGTGGCTCTTGAGAACCCTGGTTCGATTCCCACAGGCGACAAACAATTTTCATAATTTCAAAAGCTACACCTGTGGCTCCTCCACCACTAACATCTTTGGAGGCCGTGATTTGACGACTGGTAACCGCACTTCACACGCAAAATATATCACTTACCGAGATCTGCTTCGGCAGAGTGCCACACACAGTAATGGGTAGAAGGCGTGATAATTCGATGAAATAAAATTCAAATTTAAAAACTATTGTTTTATGAAGCAAAGTCAGATTAGCTAATAACTAAATATAAATAATTAAATATGTTTCTAGTAAATAGTATGACAGGAAATCCAATGACAAACAAAGGAAGAATTTTTCCAACGCATAGATGAGTGGTATGCATTCCATGACCTTGAAAAATCGTTTTTGGAAATGACACTTTCGCTAAAAGGTAATTTGTCAAATGATCAATTACGTTTAGCGCATTACATGGTGTAATTTAATTACATGATTGAATAGCATACACGATACCTTTTTGCTATCATCTTTTGTGACTGATGATGACTCTTGAATTGATATTATGAGGAAATTATGTTTATTAGTTTAATCGTAAATATTCTAGTTTTATAAATATCGCGATTATGACTAACCTGGTTTAGTAATTATTGATTATTGTATTATTTGGATTATCATTTTAATTATGTAGATAGTCATATTATTTCAAATATTTTTTAACCTCAGGATATATTTAATATTTTGATTTAATTATATCAAATTGTCTTAATTTTTTTGCATATGCAAATGTAACAAATATACTAGAATTAAAGATATGTTACACTCTCTGCAATGCCTTGATGTACCTCAGAGTATTAATTATAATGCTTGAATATTTATATAAAAATAGTTAATGGATTAGTACCTAAATATCTAATGGACAACATTAGGTATAATAAAGATATCCACGAGTACAATACCAGGGGAAAAATGAATTTGTATGTGGAAAATGTTAGAGATTCTATATTCCTCAAATGTGTTCATAACATTAACAACATAAATGATGACATTAAAAAAGTACTTCGATGTCAATATTTAAAAGTAGAATTAAGGATTTTATGTTAACTACCTCACGTTATTCAATTACTTAGTTATTTGTATTTATTTTTTAAGCATTTCTATTATATGTATTCTCTTTTGCAAAATAAATAAAATAAATATATCATCACGCCTTCTACCCATTACTGGATGTGGCACTCTGCCGAAGCAGATCTCGGTAAGTGATATATTTTGCGCGTGAAGTGCAGTTACCAATCGTCAAATCACAGCCCTCAAAGATGTTAGTGGTGAAGGAGCCACAGGGGTATTATGAAAATTGTTTGTCGCCTGTGGGAATCGAACCAGGGTTCTCAGGATCCACAGGCCGACTTCATACCACTTTTGTAATTTGTGTAAACAAGCTTAAAGCTAAATAAATACATATTATTGTTATTATTATTATAAATAATTGTAATCTTTTAAACAACATACATTATATATGAATAAACGTAAATATATCTATCAATGGAATTGTTAGAAATAGATTTTGCTGATATAGAATATACCTTATGTATCTGCTATATACAGGCAATCGTAGCGCAGTGAATAAAACAGAGGTATAAAGTAAAACCTGTGTATGCTAATTAACTAGCAAGAAGTCGTGTGTTCAAATCTCGTTCATTTCAATTTACATTCAAAAATATGATTGTGTCTGCGTGGTTCAGATTTCACTAGAACTTGTAGGCCCCTTGTAATTGGAATTAAGTTCGTTTTGTGCAGAGTAATAAATAAATACTTGACACCTTACAATACTAGCAAAAATAACAAAGATTTAAGAGAAATTATTTTAATGCTCGTTTGCACCAATGAAATTCATTAGAAGAAAAAAATATATCATCACGCCTTTTACCCACTACTGGATGTAGCACTCTGCCGTTGCAGATCTCGGTGATATAATTATGCAGTTACCAGCCGTCAAATCACGCCCCTCCAAGATGTTTATCGGCTGTGGCAATCGAACCGACGTTCTCAAGTTCTCAACTCGATACTACTGAGCCACCTACCCCATAAAATGTCATATGAAATAATTAACATGGCTGTCAAATTGATATTGTCATTTTGTTAGGTTTAGAATTTAAGTTTAAATCGATCAACATGGCTGTCAAATTGATAATATCATTTTGTCAGGTTTAGAATTTAAATTTTTTCAATGCAAACAGACCTAACTAAACTAAATAGACTTACGGTAAAAATAACACATATTTAACAGGTTCATTTTGAGATTTAATGAGATGAGTTAAATAAATGTACGACAGTAAATTAATTCTAAGGCATACAGTTTACAGTGGAATTAGAATCATTCGAACGCAGTTATATTTTTGGATTGTCAGCAAAGTTTGGACTTGTGAACTCTCGCTTATGGAGAGAGCGTTTTAACCACAAAACTACAAATGCTTGTATTTTAATTATTAGACCTTTACATACATTATACTACTTTTTATACTTGAGTAGATATGTAAAAAAATGTTATTGTTTGTTACTGGTTAGGTAACGCAGCCTGTCAAAATGATTTAGAATATCAATGTTTAAATTTACTTACAGACGCATATGTTGAATATAAAAATCGAAACTCAATTCAATTTATCACAAAACACTGCACTTCACAGTTGTAAATAATAACAAAATACCACAGTCACGAAAAAAACAATTCCCTATCGTCCACGTTCGAGACCACACAAGCTTGTACACAACACAATCACAATATCAGAGCCACTCTCGTAAAAACAAATGCGTGCGATGCCAAATGCCGATCGTCCCACGTGCCTCAACGTAAAACTACGTAAATGTTCGTAAGGTAACGCACACGCACGCTAGGACGCACTAAACGCGACGAACTGACGGACGAGCGATAAAAACGACGAGATACGCGAATCTTGCAAGACAGTGACGGCTGATAACGCTTATCAGCTGTGCTAGAAGCGACCGGTAAAGACACTGATAGCGGAGAACACCTGACGAGGTGATAAGACTCTTGATGGCTGTAATTTGATATGTTTGGTCTTGGTTGTGCAGAGTTTGTTTGAACTGCATTGTATTTGTTATTATTTATATCAGAATAAATGCACAACGTCCACAAATCATTTTATCTCCCTCAAAAAAAAAAAATAATAATAATCCAAATATATATTGCCTGTAAGTTGAACTTAAATAAAAATAAATATATCATCACGCAGATCTCGGTGATATATTTATGCGCGTGAAGTGCGGCTACCAGCCGTCAAGTCACGGTCCCCATAGATGTATGGCCACTTAACAGTTCATATGTAATCAAAATAATTGAAAAGTAAAAATAAACAAGTCGTCAGGAAATTTTATAATTACCACTAGTAGGACTATTATCTTCTATAACACTTCATTGATAATGGTAACAAAATAAAAAATGTTACTAGTCCCTTAGGAAGCATGTTGCTATGGAAGTTATACTTACGTTACCGGTGGCACGAAAAATATATATTATTTAATTTTTCGGAATTAAAATTTGTGTATTTAATTTTTATAAATAAATATAAATATATCATCACACCTTTTACCCACTACTGGGTGTGGCACTCTACTGAAGCAGATCTCGGTAAGTGATATATTTATGCAAGTGAAGTGTGGTTACCAGCCGTCAAATCACGGCCTCCAAAGATGTTAGTGATGGGGGAGCCACAGAGATAATTTTAAATTGGTGAAAATGTTTTTCGACTGTGGGGATCGAACCAGAGTTCTTAGGATCCACAGGTCGAATTGATACCACTGAGCTTTGAACCCAAATGAGAATTTTTGTGATTCAACAGCGCTAACCATTCAATCACAACTGCCCATAAAATTATAATTAAGAATTACTAAATAAAAAAATATATATATCATCACGCCTTCTACCCATTACTGAGTGTGGGCACTCTGCCGAAGCAGATCTCGGTAAGTGATATATTTTGCGCGTGAAGTTAAGTTACCAGTCGTCAAATCACGGCGCCCAAAGATGTTAGTGGTGGAGGAGCCACAGGGGTAGCTTTTAAAATGATGAAAATTGTTTGTCGCCTGTGGGAATCGAACCAGGATTCTCAGGATCCATAGGCCGACTTGATACCACTGTGCTAGCTACCCCAGTGTAGCAATTATTAAAATAACGAAATTATTTTAATAAACATAGAAAATTTATAAATAAAAAATGTTGATTACTATATATACTGCTTAGTAAGACGGGTTGCCTGTATGATTTAATTTTTACGAGAATTGCAGTCTTTCGCTTTTATTATTCATATTTTCATTAGTAACTGAACTGAGTAATAACTAAAATAAATGTATTTAATTGCATAAATAAACTTAGATAAGGGTGATATTATTATCGGATATGGAAATAAAAATATTTTCAATAATTCGTAATAAAATTACAGGTCAGCTGATAAAAATAAAAGATAACGAATCGTTATCAGATATCTCGAACCTTGAATTATTAACGTCACAATTTATTGTTTTCCAATTGGGTTTTTCTTAGTATGTGTTTAACACGATTGCAAAAAAAATGACGTCGCATATTTGGCGCCTCTTTTAATGTGGTTATCAGAAAGAAATTCGAAAAATGTTGTGTCTGTGAATTGAGAACAGTATTTGTGAAGCAATCACATTTTTCTGCTAAATTACTCACTGTAATAATTCTAATTAGTCATTAAAAAACCATTAGGAACATTAGACACTTGAGATTAATATCAAAATTACCTAGCGTATTTTTATCTCTAGGTAATATGTAAATTACTCAAATGTAATCTAACCTTATAATATTCTTCTTTGTTAGCTAGTTCACACTTTCAAACCAAATATATTTATTATTATTGAGATCTTTTGCGTCAAGTTGCACTAACATTTGTGAGTATCAAGATTTGACGGCCGGGAACCCTACTTTACGATGATAATAATAAATAATACACAGAGTGAGTTTTCCGCTATTATTGCTTATCTAACTTTACAGGAAAAGCTGTCAAATAAAAATTACAGAAAATTGTTTAAAAGTTGTCAAAAATTAATATTTACTTATTTGCTATTCTGCAGAAAATTACTTAATCCCAATTTATTGGAATATTTCACTAATAAGAGATGGCGCTGAAATTCATACGTCAAAAGTTGAACAAAGGAGCACTTTTCGTTGACTTCCGGAAGTGTAACATTGCAGGCAGTAGTATTTCTTAGTTTTATTCTTATATTTATAGTATTTTCTAAGTTTTTATTACTAATTTAGATAGATTATAGTTCAGTGTTTCTTGTTGTGTTAGTTTAAGTCATACATTAATTTTATTTTTTTAGTTTAGATATCTACGTAATTTGTTAGGTTATCTTTATAGTTAAGTATAATTTGTGAAATCTAGCTGTTGGATTGTTCTTCGTAGTAGATATACATTCAGGTACACAACAATGTTTTCTACTTTTTAATTTTTTCTTGTTTTTTTTTGACATAATTTTATTTTTCACAATAACCTACAAATGTAATTACACATTTACTATTCTATTTCATATGAAGTATACAACATAATTAAATTAATTTGTACTTACAGAAGCAAGAAAGTATAAGGATGAAATTTAAGTTCAATTTTCTTCGAAAATATTTTAAAAATAAATACACAAACAATATTAAAAACAGTAGCATCCTATGTAACACAGCATACAAATCTCTGAAAGTGTTCCTTTGTCGTAGTTTAAAATTTCGCCACTAGATTCGTATTCTTATTCAGATATTCCATATACTCGTACATATGTGTAGTTAGTTAAGAAACTGAAATAAATGTAAACTATTTTTAATAGTTTGATAAATATTTTAAACTTGATTTGAAAGTAACTAAATAAGAAAATTTAAATGTGTAGATTGATTTTGGTGCAGAATTTAATAATCTATAATTTTTATTTGAATATATGTTTCACTACTGCAAGCGTAGCAGAAAACTTAGTTCAAACGTTAAATATCTTAAAGTACAGTTTTATGGGACATCTTGTATATAGTAGTTATATTCAGAAATATATATGGGGTAATGGCTCAGTGGTATAAGCGCGGTGGTCGAGCGTGTTAATGCACATCTCCTAACATGCTGTGACGTCACCCGAACCAAAGTTCGTCAGTTCGAATCCGCCTGTCGACAAAGTATGATTTGTCGTTAAATAAAAAAATACAGTTACTTGTATTAATCATACTCGGGATGGCTAGCACAGTGGTATGAAGTCGGCCTGTGGATCCTGAGGTCCCTGGTTCGATTCCCACAGGTGATAAATTTTCATAATTTGAAAAAGCTATCCCTGGGGCTCCTCCACCACTAACATGTTTGGGGGCCGTGATTTGACGACTGGTAACCGCACTTCACGCGCAAAATATATCACTTACCGAGATCTGCTTTAGCAGAGTGCCACACCCAGTAATGGGTAGAAGGCGTGATGATATATTTATTTATTTATTTATCATACTCGGGCGCTATAAGCTAGTCACTTACACATATGCCTTAAAAAAGTAACATCGACTACGAAAACCGGCAGCGTAAAAAACTGCGGCTCGGTGTGCCCGGTAGGCCCAGGCCCGATTTGGGCTGTAGCGCCATTGAAGAATGGCTCAGTGGTATCAAGTCGGCCTATGGATTCTAAGAACCTTGATTCACTCCCCACAGTCGACAAACATTTTCACCAATTTAAAATTACCCCTGTGGCTCCCCCATCACAACATCTTTGGGGGCCGTGACTTGACGGCTGGTAACCGCACTTCACGCGCATAAAATATATCATTTACCGAGATCTGCTTCGGCAGAGTGCCACACCCAGTAGTGGGTATAAGGCGTGATGATATATTTATTTTATTTATTTATATTCAGAAATAGGTGAAAGTGTGATAGGCATATTAATTTATTTATGTATGCTACAATCGATGAAACATAAAACGGTGTTGAAATTGCTAAATACGGGTCTGTCTATTCTTAGAAATTAACCTATGCATTTTTAATATTCTATTCAAGGAAGCACATTAGTTAAACAACAATATTGCACCAAATAAATCAAAACTGAAGGATACAAATATAATCTCGATCTACATGTAGAATTAACTACCCAATCAACTTGAAAAATTACTCGTTTATGTATTTATATCTCTATATTATTCATAATTTATTTCTTGTACGATTACCTAACAACTCGGTACCTTTATAATAATTGGCTAGTGACGTCATAACGCATGAATTTCTTACTGTAGGTTTTTATGCAAAGCTATGACCAAATCTGTATTATTAGAAATACTGTAACTAAATTACAAACAAAAAACTGTTGTTACCATAGTGATATCATTTTTTGTGATTTAATAAAATATAAGGCGTGTTCCAGTTGCCATTTTGTTTAGATCTTATTTACACTTACTTAACTAAATCACTTATTTATTTGGTTGGTTTACTCCCAGTTGTTTACTGCTTCAAATTCAGTTTAAACTTTGTAGTAATAAAACAAAAGACAAAATGTCTATTGCGAAGTGGAATTGAGTCTTAATAAATAAGAAAAATAGGAAAAAAATTTCCATCACTTGTCTCATAATTCCACAGAGGTTTTACAGCACGTTTGCATCAACTTCTCAGGTCATCAACAAACGGCTGGTCAGTTCAGCTTTAACCATAGACGCGTTTCGTCCTTCCGGACTCATCAGTATGGTGCGATCATTTATCCAACTAGATCAACTAGGAAATAGTGGATTGTGATACCGACTTAGCTGAATTGACTGATGTTAACCTATCTACAACGGTAACATGACATAGATGGCACCACGAGTGGCTTCATAGCTCTCATGTCATGTTACCGTTGTAGATAGGTTAACATCAGTCAGTTCAGCTAAGTCGGTATCACAATCCACTATTTCCTAGTTGATCTAGTTGGATAAATGATCGCACCGGAAGGACGAAACGCGTCTATGGTTAAAGCTGAACTGACCAGCCGTTTGTTGATGACCTGAGAAGTTGATGCAAACGTGCTGTAAAACCTCTGTGGAATTATGAGACAAGTGATGGAATTTTTTTTCCTATTTTTCTTATTTATTTGTAGTAATCTTGCTTCAATAGCGCGTAAGTTTGTTCAATTTCGCTCACTTAGTCCTGTGGTCGTATTTATCTGAACTGATTATGTTCGGTAAGTGGCAAATGGAATACAACTATTATATATTGGTTCGTTTCAGTTAACTGGAATTTAGCAATAAAACGTCGCATGTTTTATAGTTGGCTGTAAATAAATACATATTTGGAAGTAATTTTTGTGTGCATTCGTATCGCTTATATTGTTAACTCAAAGTACAGATGGCGGCGTAGCGAGCAGTTCATGTATGAAGGCATGTAGATGTCAAACGCCGTACAATTGTTGTTAGATTATTTTAATTTGCTAGTTTTAACAGTAAAACTAAGTATAGTACAACTTTTTGAGTATTTACAAACTGCACCACACTTCAGAAATGTAGTGGAAAGTATATTATTCTATATTAATATAAATAATTTTTGGTGACTGCTCCAACCAATTGAGCTACAAACACTCGGCGAATACTTATGCTATTTCGTGCAATATTTAGTTGAAGAAATGTAAAATGACATGGGTTGCGTCAATTCGTTACAAGTCAACAACCTAAGCTGTATTCCATTTGCCAATTGGTTCACTTAAATCAGTTCAGATATATTCGACAAATGACTAAATGAACTGAATTAAGCAAACTGATGTACTTATTGGAGTGAATTACTTCAAAGTAAATTAGAATCTATTATTTTAGTCCTGGAAATAAAGTCAGCGAAGTAAATAAATGATCTGGTTCAGTAAATTTAAGCTAGATCTGATCCAAATGGCAAATGGAATACGCCTATTGTATGCATTGGGTGATATTCTCTGTGTGAAATTAATCTTTTAATTCACCATGCGAGTGGAAGGTTCTGGGTTCAAATCCCGGCGAACGCTCATTGCTTTTTCAAAAATTATTTATAATAATTACCAACAGGCAATTGTGTCAATAAACAAAATCTTATTATATTCTATATTAACGACAGTATTTAATACATATCTTTGAAATTAAGTAGATAATATTTATAATTACTAATATTATAGTTCCTATCCGCGAAATGACCTGATCGTACTCTCATAATACTTGGAATTATTTTTTACGTTGATCGAATAACAAATTTTTATGTTTTGCATCGTTCAATTATAAGTTTGACACCGATAAATGATATGATTTTCACAATATTTTCATCTTTTTAGGAAAAAACATAAAAATCTAAATTTCTCTCGCATCCCGTATTTGTATGGCATCCATAAATACAATATATTATGTTACTTTTCCCTGTTTTTATTATTTCCAATATTTAAAACTGCATGCAGAACATATTAAAACTGCCACTTTAGGTGCATTCATACTGTTGCCACTAGATGTCATATCGCAACTCCGGGATCGTCAATTATTTAGATTTAAACGAATAATAAAAAATACTGCGGCTATAAATCGTACAGGCAATCGTAGCTCAGTGGGTAAAAGCGGGGTAAAACTTACGTTTTTTAATTAGCAAGCAAGAGGTTGTGCGTTCAAATCTCATTGACTTCTATCTTTATCAAAAAAATACGATTGTGTCTGAGTGGTTCGGATTCCACTATAAGCTGTAGACCCCCTGTTCTGTAATTGGGATTTACTTCCTGTTGTGCAAAGTAACAAAATAAATAAATAAATAAATAAACACTAATAATCGATTTTATAAACATCAAATTAATTAACTTCTAAAGTAAATAAAATTTATTCATTCAAATGACAGTCCAATTATTGACAGTAATGTTAAAGTTGAACAAAGTAATTTACAACCCTGAGAGGAGGTCGCTACTATCGTTGGTACATTCAGTGTCAAAAGTGGGATTAAAAAAAAATTACGGTCTATTTGAATTTATGGAATAATAAGAGAGCGTGCAATTCTTTATTTATGAAAATAGCATGTCAAAGAATATTAATTATAATGGATTAATAATATATAAATATATCATTAATAAATTTGTATAAATGCGCATATTGTACGTAGTGCGGTGGTCAAGTGTTTTCACTGAGACTGTATATTTCACTTTCGCGACAAAGTAGAAACACACCATTCGTTATATACTTGAATGGGTGGAGTTAAAGCGCATTCCAGCCACGGTTTTACTTTCGTTTGTTGAACTCTATATATGCCATAAAATAAATAAAATTGATTCGAATTTGTTAATTTAAATATATTTACGATGGAAATAAATTCATACTGTTCTCTATAAAACCGGGCATAAGTGGTAAAACGAACAAACCTAATACTTGATTTGAATATTAATAATTAATTAATTATTGATAATAATTATCGCAATGAGATAAACATACATTTTCAAGATATTAAAAGTCATTGTCTCGATTTCAATTGACGGGAGTTGTTACCTGAACATCCAGATTGTAAGATTCAAAATTAGACATATTCAATCGTTTGTACTTTTTGCATTCTACAAGGATGTAAGTTGAGTATTTGTGTCGAATTTTGTTCTTCAAAATCGAGTTAAAAAAGTACCTATCGGGTACGTATTTTTAATAGTTACACTAAATTTACAAACGACATTTTTACCAGCTGTCAAATCATATTTGTTATATTTATATTTGTATCCTATTGAATTGATTGAAATATAAAAAATAATAATTCCACGCCTTTGGGAGTCTATAGACCCCCAAATATTCCTAGAAGGAATTTGGCGGACCGGGCGCACCGAGCCGCAGATTTTACTCTGCCGTACTGCCGGCTTTCGTAGTCAGTTGTTTTTAAGGCGAATATGTGACTAGCATAGAGCGCCCGAGTGTGGCAAATACAAGAAGCTGCATTTTTTATTTTAACGACAAGCCACACGTTGTCGGCCGGTGGATTCGAACTGACGAACCTTGGCTCGGGTGACGTCACAGCGTGCTAAGAGATGTAGCATTAGCACGCTCGGCCACCACCACCGGCTGATTGAAATATACTATATTTATTATAATTTTTCTTTTGTATTCTTGTTTATGTTTTTTTTTGTTTCTTCATAATTTGCTGGCTGTATACTCTTGTACATTTGTTATTGTACCTGTCCGTTCTGTAATTCGATTTTTTTCTATTGGGCAGTTGATTAAATAAATAAATAAAAAAATAACACAACAGGAACATGATTCCAATTAGAGTACAGGGATCCTACAAATTATAGTGGAATCCGAACTACGAAAATTGTAACTTTCTGACAATATCATAATAGTATATTAAAATACTAGTTACAGAAGGCAACCTAGCACGAGTGTTTTATACTATTTTCTCTGTATCGGCATTCTTTACATCATTTCTTTATAAAAATAGTTGACATTTTCTATTAAGGTGGTACTATCATGGAAGCATATAACCCGGATTATAATGAAATGTAAATATGTTATTTTTCATGTGTTTCTACACTAGTATGCAAGTTTACCGTTGTTGAGCTGAGTAATGTAATGTTAAAGTCGACCAAAGTCGATCAAAAATGCATTGGCGTTATAGGAACTGTACGTCGCGAGGCAGGTTACTGCGTAATAAATTCATATATTGTACATATTTTTTAACAAAAACTAACACACAGTACATCATGTAAAGATAAAGGTATGAGAATAAAAAAATCCATGCCTTACCGGATTAGTTTAAAAGAAATTGGCGATGAAAGTTGGATATTCTATGCTAATCAATAGAACTGTCAGAAATGCTTGGCAACGTTGCACAGCACAGGTAGACACTAGACAGAGATGGCCGCACGAATAACAAAGCAAGGACTATGAATGTTATTATTTCGATCAGTAAAATATATTAATTTTAATACAAAAAAAAATATTACAGCATTCTTATATTTATTTATTTGTTGTTACAGTTGATAATAATTGCTTTGGTGCATTTTTCTCATTTTTCTTATGAACTGTCAACAGGATGTATCGATAATACAGTTACGTTTCGTACCGACTGGCCGCTTGTGGTTCTAACCTTGTTGTCATGGCTTCTGCTGTGTAAAATCTTACACTGCTATTGGTTGGCATGAAACACTCACTTCCAAAAATTTTGGTATGGTACTGAATTTCATAAACTAGTTAAATAGTTTTATTTAATATATTCAATGTTATTATTAATTATACGATATTTGCAGCGAAATATTAATTCTGTTAATAACCTATACCATACAAAAATGTAATAATTATTTTTGTAAACTTTTTAGGTCACGTATACTTTTGTATGAGACTGTCATGATAGAACCACCTTTTGGTAGAATAGTTAAATTTGTGACAGTGATTTGCGATTGATTTTTGTTCGTTGTCTAGATATTTGTATAAATTTTGTATTTCATTTTGTCCGTTGTCTAGATATTTTGTATATTTAATGTAGTTATATCAATAGCTGTGTTCCATTTGCCACGTGGTTCATTTAAATCAATTCAAATAAATTAGACATGACTAAATGAACTGAATTAAGCATTCTGATGCACTTATTGGGGTGAATTACTTCAAAGTAAATTAGAATCAATAATTCTAGTACAATAAATAAAGTCAGCGAAGTAATGCGGCAAAATAAATACGTGATCTGGTAAATAAATGTAAGTTAGATCTGTTCCAAATGGCCAATTCAATACGCCTAATCTATGATAACAATATATCACAGAAAACGATTAAGAATGAAGCTAATTCTGGCATCAACTGCCCACGAAAATATATTATTCTAATGCCGAAATAGAGAAATAAAATGACTGTGAAGTCATTTGTAAATGTGTTTGTATATTAATTGTAAGTTTTCATTACAAGGCACGTAAAAAAGAAAGGTCAATGTAACAGTTATTTTGAATTTACAGAACACAAAACAAATTTACCTTTAGTACTATACGAAGAAAACATCTGAAAGGTCTATTTGTTAGAATGAATGTCACATAAAAGAGAAATTAATCGAAAGTGGAAGTGATTGGAAAGCAATAAAATAAAGAGAGATAGAGAAACAACACTGAATACCTCCATAACAACTGCCAACAACGCGACGATGCCAACTAAAGGACAAGGATCGAATCTGATGCTTCGTTGTTTTGTTAGCCATGAGAAACAATGTACGCATCTCACATGTGTTTGTGTGTGAGAACAAATTCCGGCGTTTAATGAAATCATAACGTGAAACAAAGCCTCATTAACGCTTGCGTGAACTTTACATAACATGAATTATACCACATTTAGTTGTTAGTTAACATTATGTATGTGGTCCACAACCTAAAAATTTACGAATTACTTTTTTCACACGTACGAATTAACACATTAAAATGTTAACTTCTTTTTCAGTTTTATCATCGTTTATTTATTGTTTACTTTACACAACAGGCAAATAATCTCAATTAAGGACGAAGGACCTATAGATTATAATTTGAACCCCCGAACACAGTTGTACTTTTAATTATTGGCGATGCCAAGATAGATGCCAGCGCTCTAGCGCAAAATATTCCAAGCTTTCATAGAGTTTCGTCAATATTTCGATACTTTTTACTTATTTCTTTATAAATATTATAGCATATTATACATTTGAACTATTTATTTTATTAATTAAAACAAAGAATTATGTTTTATACAGTTGTGTATACAAAAGTAACCTCAAAATATTTTAGAAAACATGAACTAAACAATAAAACTAGTATTAATTGCATACTTTAAAAAGTCTTAAAATTCATACTAAATATTTATCTTCTGTTTCACTTATTCCCAACTCGTGAAAACTAATTTTTAGCTCACGAACTACACTCTGGATCACAACATTACATATTATTCATTGTCAAGAAGAATATATTTCAATAACTTTTAGTCACATACAGACAGCTTCATAAAGCAGATTAGCGCTAGCACCATTTTTTATTTCGTTTGTAACTGTTTCCAATGTGAGAAACAAATTTATTTTAACTTGAGTTAAAAAGACTATTAATTAGCATCAAATTTAATAAAATTCTTGCATCTGTTTTAATTTCAAACATAGTTATAAATAATAATAAAAATGGTGTTAGCGTTAATACGGTTTATGAATCTTAAATAATATAAATATATCATCACGCCTTCTACCCATTACTGGGTGTGGCACTCTGCTGCAGCAGATCTCAGTAAGTGATATATTTTGCGCGTGAAGTGCGGTTACCAGTCGTCAAATCACAGCCCCCAAAGATGTTAGTGGTGGATGAGCCACAGGGATAGCTTTTTCAAATTATGAAAATTTGTCGCCTGTGGGCATCGAACCAGGGACCTCAGGATCCACAGGCCGACTTCATACCACTGAGCTAGCCATCCCTGTTAGATATTAGTAAATAAATAAAAACGAAAATAATCGCAATGTTTGGTAAACGCAATGAAGAATTTTTAAAACAATACTTGGTAGAAGAGTTTCTAATTTATCCGTCAGATGAAGAGCGCTAGGTTGGCATCGCTAATATATGAAATCAGTGGTTTCCAAACTTTTCGGAGCCATGACCCCCTTGGAAGAAAAAGTCATAAATAATTTCTTTCGCGATTCCTTATTTTTTAGGTGATCATAATTGCAGTTTGTAAATGATTTAATAATGTACATTACAAACGTAGAACCACGATTTCAGAAATTAGTAAAGGAAAAAATTATCATTAAGAACTGTGGTATAGTATCTTAAAAATCTTGATATGTTAGTTTGAAGAATGAATTGTATTTTACTATCAAGTTTGTATTAAATTATTTGATGGACCGTTGCGTTATTTAAATTTGCCTTCAATTAATAAGATTTTGTCGAGATGCACTATCAAATGAGATATTTAACATAGCTGTCAAACATTCGATTTGATATTCTTTATTTAACCCTCCGTCTGTCGGGTGTGGTCTGTGAGTCCACGGCATTTTTAATAATTTGATTATTTTTCTATATATTTCTATATTTCTACCGCCACAGTACCTTTCAAGTATCTAAATAGCAACTATATTCCCTATACAAAACTGTTTTTCAAAATTTCAAATAGTTGCCGCAGGGCATTTTGTCCTGACAGACCCTACCCGATCTAATGCAATTTATTTCACATAACAAGATTTATAAAACAACATTTAACCTAATTGATTACGTATATAAATTCATGATATCATTTTCGGTTTACAAGAAATTCATATCAACTTTGAAATTTCAAATAAAACCTACTATATTTTTTACATGGGATGGCTAGCTCAGTGGTATGAAGTCGGCCTGTGGATCCTGAGGTCCCTGGTTCGATTCCCACAGGCGACAGATTTTCATAATTTGAAAAAACTATCCCTGTGGCTCCTCCACCAATAACATGTTTGTGGGCCGTGATTTGACGACCGGTAACCGCACTTCACGCGCAAAATATATCACTTACCGAGATCTGCTTCAGCAGAGTGCCACACCCAGTAATGGGTAGAAGGCGTGATGATATATTTATTTATTTTTTATATTTTTTACAGGCACAATTAGCTTACATGTTCCTGTAAAAATCATGTTATGAGATATTTGCT
The DNA here is from genome assembly GCA_911728475.2 of Pterostichus madidus. Taxonomy (NCBI): domain Eukaryota; kingdom Metazoa; phylum Arthropoda; class Insecta; order Coleoptera; family Carabidae; genus Pterostichus; species Pterostichus madidus. Next base: position 22,616,089 of record OU452312.1, read on the forward strand.
GGTTCCATTACAATATAACATCCTGTATATATTCATTCAAACTTGTGCAAAGAATTTTATTTTTTAGTTTAGTATTATTTTATAAGAATATGAATATTTTTAAATAAATATTCTTATAAGGCAATTTAATTTCTCATTTATTTAGGCATTGTTCTCAAATTTTGAAAAATATGCGGAAAATGTAAGCTTTTTTTCAATTTTAACTGATACAAGAAATATGTGTTTGGAATTGCTATTAGGCATTATATAGAAAAAGTTTCGCAGAAAACATATTTAACCGAAATTAGCATTGGACGGCATGTTGGTGCCTTTCAGAAGCTTTTTACTTTCTTATACATAGTATAAGGAAGTATTGGAATCGTGAAAAAAATCGTTGAGATTTTCGCGGAAATACATGTTTTGAGGACCACTGAATCTGTTTTGATCATTTTCTCAATGATGTCTGTGTGTGTGGATGGATGGATGGATGAATGTGTGTCCGGTCGTGCAATATCTCATGAACGAGATAAGATTTGTTAACGAAACTTGGTAATTATAAGTGTCATGAAAATACGAAGAGCTGAGTTGATTTTGAATGAAATTGAAAAACCGGAAGAGGAAGTTTACTGGACACACAAAACAATAAATTCCATTTATTTCAAAACTGGAATCAGTTACGAAAAAAAGTTTCAAATAAAAGATGTTAGCAAAAATATTTGGAACATAAAATGTTATTTGCAATTTTCCTGCGTCTAATTTTGAGAAAAACTAATTTATATATTTAATAATATATTTCAATAATCATAGTAGCAATAGAAACAAAAAACAAAAACATGTTTAACATTTATATGTCAAATAATAATTGTCAAACGCAAGGAGCAAGTCATAAGTGTTCAATTCAGCGTTTTTAATATGAAATATGCTGTGTATAAGAAAGTCGTGTGGTGCCCACACCAGATTTTTATTTTGGCCCTCACAGACCACACCCGATCGAAAGTGTTTCACGGAGCCCACCCGACACACGGAGAGTTAAGTAATCCTTAAAATTTAAGTGAAACGAGCAATTGAGCTTTGGAAACATATTTGTTAAAATTTGTAAATAGCCTCCTACGACTCTCTATCAATGTCTATGCGACCTCCCGAGGGATCGCGACCCACAGTTTGAGAACCACAGTATTAAATGTTCAATGATTTTCAACCACATAGCCACAAATGTATTAATTTCAAATGAAATGATTTAGTTTTAAAGTAACAAACCCGTAGCAAGATATAAATAACTGGAGACATAAATATAATTTAAATTTAAAGAACAGCAATGTTCATTCCAGCCATCGCAAATTACACAAAAAAAGTCTGAATGTGTGTGGGCGGGCATAAATCAAATCTAGAAACAAAATCGTGCGTGCAGACAGTGGCGTCCTAAAGAAGTTTCAGAAAGAGGCAAAAGTATAAGCTATTTAAATTCCAAATAAATTTTAATGATTTACATGTTCATTATTCCTTCTGTAATTTAATTTTCATCGCCAGTTGTTCAATAAAGAAGCTAATAATTAGTTCTGCTGAAAGTAATGAAATTCACCAGCCGAAAAATCGAAAAATAAATTCGAGATGGCGGCGAGATATTAAAATAAATTTCAACTGCCTTTAATAATAGGTCCTGGTAACCAATACAATTTTTCAGTCAACGCAGGATCAGATTTCGGCTGCAGATTTTTTTCTTTCCATTATATCAAACGGAAGTAAATTTTGATATTCCAGAACCCTTTAAAATACCCTTCACAAATCGATTGCTATCAATAATAACTTTCAATTTAAAATCATTCACGTAGCAATTTTAGTTAACCTCCAAACTGTCTACTTTGATTAATAGTTACAACCTGTGATCAGCAACTTACGAAAAAAGACCTTACGCAATTAATACTTACGAGTCAAATATTCGAATAATTCGATCACTTGTTACAATTATTATAATATTTTTCAGTGTGATCCATCAAAATTTAGTGTAGAACTCTGTAAACTTTTCAACAACCTTACGCTAGCATTAATCAAGATAATTTGAAAAGTGTGATATAAAATCTCGTGCTGGTGTTTTGTCAATTAGTTGAAACCCACGGGTAAAGTTTGCCGATATTTGATAGTTTTTTGTTTTGAACAACACTCTTTTTGTAGAACAAGGAAGGAAAGTAAAAAGTAAAGTTGGAATCGTAGTTTTCAAAGTAGTACTCGACTTTAAAATAACTTTTAAAAGTGTGAAACGAAATATTAGTCTTCTGTGGATTTATATAGCACTCCCGTGTTCGGTATTTGAAAAAATTACAGCAAATTTTGGCATTCAGAGATTTAAGCCTCATTCACAATACAAAATTAGTGGTTACGGTTAGTAGTTATAGTTAGTATTTATAGTTAGCATTTGTGTTGTATATATGGTCGTTCACAATACCAAAATTAAGGGTGTAGTTAGTGACATTGTCGGTAACGTAGAATACTGATTTTAATCAAATAAATACTAGTGTTGAAAGAGACGCCAGATGTCAGTTGAATCTTTACATATTTTTGAAAAATTGTATTGTATTGTTGCTTATCACAGACTTATATCTAAAAATTGGTTATTTCGTTTTTTTTTTATAATTTATAAAAATGGGTGAAGAATTATTTCTTAACATGATTGAAAATATTAAATGTCTATATGATAAAGCTGACCTCGAGTTCAAAAATATTAAACAGCGGGATGAACAATGCCAAATAATTCGAAAAAACATTTAATACAACAGGTAATGTAATAATTGTAATTATCGTACATAAGTAAAATTTCTAATAACAAAAGCATTTATTTCAAATGTCAAAATTCATTCGCGTTTCTGATTGGTAGTTTAGACAAGATGGCGCTAACTACTAACTATAAGTTTGGAACTTGCAAACACTTGCGTTAACTGAAATTAACGCTAAGCAGTGTGAAGCTAATTTTGCTGTTGTGAACGCTTCTGCGCTGTTGCGCATGTCAAACTCGAGCGTTAACTATAAATGCTAACTATAACTACTGATTTCGTATTGTGAATGAGGCTTTAGCCTTTGTGTATTGGCCACTTCAAGTTCAATCAAGGGCTATTATTTTACCAGACTTGATAAAAACATACATATTTTATATTGGGCGGGAATCGAACAACATTCAAGTAACCGGTATTGAACTAAAAACTGCGATCACAGCTATCTAATTAGTAATTAAGTGAATCATTACAATTATCAATTTAGTGAAAGCATCTTAAAACTTACGATTCAAAATAAAATTATGTAAATAAATAAATATATCATCACGTCTTCTACACATTATTGGGTGTGGCCACTGAATACATAATATATAGAAGTGTGAACCCTATGTTAAATGATGTGGCAAATTCCAGAACTCTCAGTTGGAGATGGCGCCACCGGTTTTTAACTTTATATGCAAATGAGGCTTTCGGAGTAGAAACAGCGATACAGACATCTAGTGACAAATGGAAAAACCTATATCGAAACAAACTGTAGTGACCTGTTTTGCAGCGAGTGCAGCGTTGCCACATCCTAACTGTTAGGTCCTACGATGTTTGCCGGGTGCGGTGCCGGGTGCGGTGTGTGGTGGCAAATCTTCTAATGCTAGACTATGTATACTCACTGGTGTGGCACAATGCTGTAGCAGATCTCGGTAAATGATATATTTATGCACGTGAAGAGCGGTTACCAGGTGTCAAAAATCACGGCACTCAAAGATATTAGTGGTAGGGGAGCCTCGGGGATAATTTTAATGTGGTGAAAATTGTTTTCCAGCTGTGGGAATTGAACCTGGCTTTTCAAATCCACAGGCCGAGTCTATACTAAGCAGCTAAAAAAATATAATTTTACAAATAAATAAAAAATATATCATCACGCCTTTCTACCCATTACTAAGTATGGCACTCTGTGGACGCAGATCTCGGTAAGTGATATATTTTGCGCGTGAAGTGCAGTTACCAGCCGTCAAATCGCGGCCCTCAAAGATGTTGGTGGTGGGGGAGCCAGAGGGGTAGTTTTAAAATGGTGAAAATTTTTAATTTTACGGAACGCGCTATCTGATAAAAATGATATCATCACGATACTATGCTGATAAGAATATCATAATATGATCTTAATCTATTATTATCAATTTATCAAGATAAAATATTAACCTTAGAAGTTTAAAGTACGAGTACTACTTCCACTTTCTATTTTTTTTTCCTTTAATCGATTACACAACTTCATTAATAAATTATTCACATGATAAATAATACTTTTCAGTAATTAGTACCTGATGAAATTTTCAATGATGTAAGTATGATGTATCAATATAAATAAAAGTTGAGTGCGTCGACGCATTTGTTATTCTAATTCGTTTGTTTTCAACGAGGTAGAATTATAATTATCTGGCAGATGGAATCATAGTGGCTGGTTTATAGTTTGTAGGTGACGGCGACGGAAAGGGGTTTATGCATCATGATATTAACTACCACTTCCGTTATCTATCTCTCTCTATCTGTGCATGTGTGTGTGTGTGTGTCTGTCCCGCGCCAGTCCTAGTCAATTAGAGTAAATTACAGATGATAATCCTTTAACTGGGTATAAATATGAGTGTTTACACGGTTCCAATTAGTGGAAGTGATTGCACTATACCCAAATACATGCATATTTATGATCAATCTGATTCTGATGCAGTACGCAAACATGATTGCAAAATGTTCATGAAAAAATTAAAGCCACCACTTGACATTACTGAACACAAAAAAAGAGTAGAATTTTTTACTACTGGCTTTCGTGACTATTGCCTGACAAACAAGTTTTCGAAAGATCTGTCAAATTATTTTCAATTTATTCTCACTCTCTTGTTATATTATTACTGATAATTGTTTGTCGGCTGGAGGAATTGAACCCTATTACTGATCAATAAGTCAATGACATCCCTTATATTTTATGAATACTCTATATATTACCACCATTACGGCAGTTTGTAACTAAAATCATTCTATTATTTATATTTTACTTCTATACATTTTGTTCTCGTGCAAAACTGCTAATATAAAAAAATGTATATTATTTTTAACCACACTTTTTATGGAGCTGTCAGTGAGCTGTCACTGAGCTTTCATTATTATATTATTTTTAAAAATAACAGCTACGTACATTAGTAAACAAAATGTATGAATATAATATAAAAATGCCAGAGTAAATTATTCTGGTCGCAGAATACCAAAATTGTGATAATCTGTGAAATAACCATGAAGCATAAAAATTGTCATTAACTTATCGATCATTAACAGGTAATGATACAGTTACAGAGTATAGGGGAAAATCTTTTCACATTCGGTGTCGCGATTTTTTATGTCAATTTCTTTCGTGAGAGGTTATCAAGTAACGACGTTTTCGTAAATGAAATTTGTGCAATAAAACTAAATCTCTAGTGGTTATCACCCAAGAATAAATTGTTCAAAGTTATAGTTTTGTCATTTCTAGAGAGCTATGTCATATATTTTCTTTTATTTTTTGAGAAACAATGACTCACTTCAGATTTGAAATTACGCACAAAAACTTTTGTGTTGCTGATTTCGTATAGTTGAATTCTAGTTTAGATTAGATGTTATTAATAAATGACTCATTACAATCTAAAATCTAATATCTTGTATACTTCAAAAGTAATCATTTTAAAAACAGGTTAATAATTTATGTATTGAAAATGAAATTTAAAAAGAATTCGTAGCTGTAATGAAGTGTAAGAAAGTAAAAAACACTTGTAATTTTGCAAAGAATTATAATAAATATGCTGGTGATAAAAATACAGTTATAATTTAGGTGCAAACCATATGTTTTACAATTTACGGTGAATTTAAAAACATAATATAACAAGTTTTATGTAGATGTCCTTTTGATAAAAGCACAATTACTTACACATGTGTTACTGCATTTATTATAATATAATAATATAATTATTTTTGTCAAGTGTCCAGTACTATTTACAATCTAATTAGATTATTCAATGATTTCTAACAGTACCTCAATCATTAGTTTAACAAACTTACTAAGCAAAGAATTTATAAGTAAAATATTTCACGAAACCATTTCATCTATATAGAGATAAACACATAGGAACGTATTAAAAGAATCCAAGAGTGTAACTGTTGCTGTCATCAAATTAAACGATGTAACAGAACATTTTTTATTAATCATCAACAGAACAACTGAAAACAAGAAAACAAATTGTGACAAATAACTTAAGAACAAATATAGTAACGGTAGCAGCATCATTAGATGGTAAACTTCGCTAACGATTGAAATGAAGTGAGCAGAAGTGAAACAAGTTGATGAATCGTCAGCATTTCGAGACACGAACAAGAGAGATGGTGATAAGTAATTCGCTACGTTTGCTCCTTGCTACTGTTCTCTGAAGATTGCATGGTAACGGTTATCAGCTGGGACACTAACTCTTGTCTTATTGACTGCCAATGTAACTCTACGTTCTAGAATTTGAATTTAATAGATGGAATAGCAATTGTCACTTGCATTGATGTGATGATTAAAAGACTACAAAATATAAGTATGTGAAAATGTGTTACTGTCTCACATAAAGTTAAAACTTTTTACTGTTTAGGAAATAACAATCTTGAGGAGTTATAAGCCAGTATTATCGACAGTAATCCCATAAGAGGCTTAAGGTAGGAGGACACTATTATCACGTCACGTGAACACACATGATTTCACGTGACCTGTCAAATTGTTGGGTCCTATGATTCCCATGTTATTGTCATGTGATTTTACATGAATGCAGAAAATGACAATAGTATGTCTCCTAGTCTCGTATATATATAAATGGGAATCATGGGTCTCAACAATTTGACAGTTCACGTGAAATCATGTGTGTTCACGTGACGTGGTAATAGTGTGTCTGTACCTTTAGTTCTTATTAAACAAATTTTTATTTACGACAAAGTTTTTGCTTGGTACCGACTAATGAGAGCAATTGATATATCTAATGTTAAATTGCTTAAGACGGTTTACCTAAAAAGCAAGTAAAGGAAATGAAAATTTGGGCTGAGAAAATCTAGATCATTTAATACGATAAGTTACCCAATGAAGTGATTTATAAAAATTATATTTGCAGTTTCAAAGGTAATGAATGTGAATAAAAGTTTATCCATTTGCAAATTGTTTATTCTTTTCTCTGTTTATCAGATGTTAATGGATAAAGCTGGCGTTTTTATATAGATTCTTTTTATTCATAAGTTGAATCATTTACATTTTAAATAAATAACCTTGACTCGTATATCATCACGCCTTTTACCCATTATTGGGTGTGGCACTCTGCCGAAGCAGATCTCGGTAAGTGATATATTTATGCGCGTGAAGTGCGGTTACCAGCCGTCAAATCACGGCCTCCAAAGATGTTAGTGGTGAGGGAGCCACAGGGGTAATTTTTTTTAAGTTGGTGAAAATGTTTGTCGACTATGGGGATCGAACCAGGGTTTTTAGGATCCGACACGATACCACTGTGCCATTACCTTAACCTTGAAAAAGTAAAAAATATATAAAATGCAGTGTTTAGCAGTGAATTTGTCTAACCAATAACAATTTTCACCATATTAAAATTCCCCCTGTGGCTCCCCCTCCACTAACATCTTTGAGGGCCGTGATTTAACGGCTGGTAACCGAACTTCATGGACATGAATATATCATTTATCGAGATCTGCCATGGCAGAGTACCACACCCAGAATAAGCAAAAGGCGTGATAATATATTTATTTATTAATATTTTTATTTAATAACTTCAGAAAGAAGACATAAATAAAAATAAATATAAATATATCATCACACCTTTTACCCATAACTGGGTGCGGCACTCTCCGGAGTAGATCTCGGTAAGTGATATATTTATACTCGTGAAGTGTGGTTATCAATCACGGTAACCAAAGATGTTAGTGGCGAAGGGGCCACAGAGGTAATTGTAAATTGGTGAAAATGTTTGTCGGCTGTGGGGATCGAACCAGGATTCTTAGAATCCACAGGCCGACTCGATACCACTGAGCCACTACCCCATGATGATCTAATAATTAAAATCTGGGAACACGAGTGAATATCTGGTGCATTTTTTTGATTTTAAGAACGTCTTATTCAAATCACCCAGCGACACTTACAGTGATTAAACAAAAACCCATGATGATACGAAGAATTTCATCACAATTTAAAAATCCGGCTATGAATATCGCAAAAAAGGATGAGGAATCTACATTTATAAATAATGTTTTGGTTTTGGAAGTTCCACTCTTATGAAAACGAGAAAGAATTTCACATTTTTAGAAATCTAACAATGTTGCGCGGAATAAAAATCGCATCTATGTTTGGCTTTAGCTGTAAAAATACAGCTAGCCGCGACAGGTTGTAGTGAAACCAGTGGATCTCCGAGCTAAGCCGGTTTGGAACACCAACAGTTTCGATTTCGTCACAACAGAGAGAACGCTGTTAAATCCCCGTTGCTGTAATAATGAATTCGGTGAGTTCCACTCGCGTTTTTTGTGATTTACTTCATCGTCAAATTCCAGTTCTACTATTATTATTTTTTTCCAAGTCCCGTTACAAGGAATCTTTAAATTACCGATTTCGAATTGTGTTTGAGTTTTTTGTCTTGTCAGGTTGGCAATATTTTAAATTTGCATGCCTCATTAGATTTAATTGAAAGATGGATGGCGTTTAAATATTATAGCGTACCGTATAAGATTAAATCAATTTCAAATGTCAAAATGCTATAAATTATTCTTTTTTTAAAGGTTTCAATTTAACGTAATTTATGTCCGGGGTACAGTGTTTTGCAAGTTGAATGTGTTGTAAAGTTGTGCACTTGTACATGATTAAAAGTAAATAACGAGGTCAAATGAATAAAGTTACATTGAACTAAAGTTCTATTCTTAGTTATCAACCGCCCGTCATTGATTTCGAATGAACCACTTCAAACAATTCAAAGTGTTGCCTGTAAATCAAATGATAAATTGAAAGTGCAACTTTTTCGCAATCTCACAATAGCCTAAATATTTATCACAATTGTTGCGAAATCGTAAACCTGGTTTTACGCATGAAAAAATAACACACATAAAAATTAAAAAGCCATTTCATTTGAAATAATTAATTGGCACTTGATATAGGTATCAAAAGTAATTATATTAGTGAACACTACTTTGAATGTTATGATTTGACAGCTAGTAACACAGTCGTAACAAGGGTGAAGCGAGTGAGATAAGTGCCTCAGGCGCACAAATCTTAGAGCCGCAGCAGTTAAATTCAATCATTCATATCCAATATTAGATACGAGCAATTCTTGTCGGTCTACCTATGTGTGTGTCAACGATTTCGAAACCGGATTTAACGATTTTGATTTAACTTGCTATTCTAATGTTTCTTGGTATCAGAAAACGATCTAGCTAAGTCATATGTTCCAAAAAATTCATTTAGTATGTCATTGTGAAAATTTAGGGAGAAAAGTTATTTTATCTATTTTTGGTTTCTTATTTTTCATTATCAAGCTCAGGCTTCCATATATATTATTATTATTATTATTATTCCTGTTTACTCCTAAAGGAGCATAGGGCACCGCTAGGTGATTCGAAGCAATTTTTTGTTAAGGTTGCCAGCCTTATTTTGTTATCGATGATATATTTTCTACTGTTTTCTTCCATTTATCTTTATCTTTTGCTTCTCGTTTAATTTCATGCCATGTTTTATTGATTGATTCGTGTTCTTTATGCATTTGTTTTTGCCATGTGTTTATTGGTCGTCCTGTTTTCCTTTTCCCTTTTATGTTGTACTCTAATGCCTCTTTCGTGATTTCTGTATTGTCTTTTCTTAATGTGTGTCCTATCCAGTTCCACTTTCTTCTCCTGATTGTTATCTCTAATGTTCAGTAATTTTACATTTATCATATTTTTTGCAGGGCGAATAAACGTGAATTAATTGCTATCGTGGAAGAACCATAGTCGTAGAACAAATGCAAATAAATATGGAATTGCAATTTTATTTACTGATTTTGCAGTGACTAAATAGGGAAAATAATAGTATATAATACAAAGATGCTATTTATAATCGATGCTATTATTTCCAACGATGAAAGCGAGTTGAATCCTATACTTTATCTACGACTAATTTATTACAAGATTTTTGTAATTTCATTCCAAACTAAATAAAATTATGTTAACATTGAAATATTTTGTGACGTAACTTATGTCATTTTGAAACGTCAAAATATTTGTATACTCAGTTTTGATTATTTCGTTTATCATATTTACTTACCAGTCTTTATTCTTTTTTACTTTCTTATCGCAGTATAAGGAAGTATCGGAATTGTGAAAAAAATCGTTGACAAGATTTTCACGAAAATATGTGTTTTGAGGTCCACTGAATCCGTTTTAATCATTTTCGCAATGATGTCTGTGTGTGTGTGTGGATGGATGGATGGATGGATGGATGTGTGTTCGAGTGTGCAATATCTCATGAACAAGATAAGATTTGTTAACGAAACTTGGTAATTATAAGTTTCATGAAAATACGAAGAGTTGAGTTGATTTGAATGAAATTGAAAAACCGGAAGAGGAAGTTTATTGGACACACACAAAACAATAAATTCTATTTATTTCAAAAATGGAATCAGTTACGAAAAAAATAAATAAAAGATGTTAGCAAAAATATTTGGAACATAAAATGTTATTTGCAATTTTTCTGTATATGCGTCTGATTTTGAGGAAAAAACTAATTTATATATTTAATAATATATTCCAATAATCATAGTAGCAATAGAAACAAAAAAACATAAACATGTTTACCATTTATATGTTAAATAACAATTGTCAAACGCAAGAAGCAAGTCATAAGTGTTCAATTCAGCGTTTTTGATGCTATTTCAATTTCATTGATCATATAGTAGGTAATTTTATATTTCTATTTCTATTAATATAAGTTTATTTATATAAAATTTTGTTAGGAAATTGATTATCTGTAATAAAAATTAAAAAGACAAAATATTAAATATGCTGTGTACAAGAAAGTCGTGTGGTGCCCACACCAGATTTTTTTTTTATTTGCACAGATAAATTGTTTTAGGCATAAAATTTTTCTGATTGGAGCAGAAGAGGGAATAATGACTATTATTTCCTCGTTATTATTCCCTGCAGGATTTTACATGGCATTAGGTAGCAAAAATCACATATTTAATAAACATATAATACATTAGTTGTAGATACAATTTGAAAACTGATTTAAATGAAGAATTTAATTATCGTCCACTTTAATTCAATTCTTTGATCTTTAAAGCTTTACCAACTTCAACCATTTGAAAGATAAACAAATTTAAAAGATCAAAGGTAGCAGACTAACTAATCTTACATTATATTCTTTACGTTGTACTTTTATTAAGACTCATATATATTATTTACTTAAATCTCTATTTATAGATGTAACACATAATTAAAATTGGGTAAAAGTAAATTTTATTTCATTAATCGAATGAAACCTTGAACAAATCTATTATCAAACTTGTTATTATCGCAGAACCGTTGCTAAACGAAAACAAAAACGAACAAAAAGGCAATATCATCCATGTGACAATTCTTCCATATGAGTTCCAGTCTATTGGAGTAGGCGTATCAAAACAGAAATGAAACGACTTCCCGCTAACAAAACAAAACACGGTTACACAGTTACTAGTTACTCACTACCACATGTACGTTCACATGCATTTTCGCAGAATTTCCGTGTGATCTATGTGTGCTGTGGTGCATTATCATATATACGCAGTTGGCGCTGTGACACAATCGGTTTAATTTGTTCCGGGCTCAGTATGATGGTCAATAGGAGCGAGAGAGATAGAGAGTGTTAGTTAGCGCGGGAAATGGTTGTAATTCTCCATGGTGTGATGATATGATGTGTTTATTAATTAAATAGTTGATTATGTTTGTTCGTACTCTTAGGCCTACGCCTTTACTAATGATAAAATTATTCACATTGTTTAATACACGTGTGTTACATGAAATAGAGCGAAAACAGAAATTTGAATTTTCATAATTCTATAGAATATCCTAGCAAAACTGTGTCGTATGCCAATGATTCTTATGCTGGGTTGCATGAAAGTTTTATTGGTTCATTAGCAACTAACGGTTCAATAAATTTCAAAAAATCGCTATTGATACTGTTGCTAGATAAACAATTCTTTAACTAAAGAACTCTTTATTTTTTCTTGCAACCTAGCATAAATCTTTTAGTCATCCGGACGATCAAATTTAGCAAATATTATTCGCGGACTTCTATATCTAATCCAGTTGTTCTGAACCTTTTTCAATCAATATATTCCTTGGTCTAAGTGTGACGCGGCAGAAAAACTGTCACAAATCATTTTAATTTCTTTTTCCTACAACTGTGCGATTTCTTTGTTATTACGTAACTATAATTGCCTTGGTTACGTATGGAAAGTATATGAATGCAGACCAAGTGTGTTTCCGAAAGCAAAGAAACACTAGTGCGGAAAGTGCTTCATTACGTAACTGTCAAAAGAATATTGTTTTGACAGCGATTTAAATTTCGCGCCGAGCGCGGAATTCATATTTTGACCATAGGCGCTTATGGAAGAAGAAGATACGGTGAACCAGCGCTAGTAAATATGCAGTAGTATATTTTGACGTTTATAAACGTAACCTTAATTTGCAGTATATCTAATCTGTAGACAATTAATAAAAAGAACCGAACAAAGTAAAATATATCGATAAATGGTTTTATTTAAAGAGTAAGTGAAATACATAATATTTATTGTTTGTGTATATTATTAATACAGTTGTTACAGTTGCTTATATTCACATAATGTAAAGTGGAAACTTTTGTGTCTAAAGAAACATTGATTTCTTTCGTACCTGTTCATATTTATTACCAGTAATATTATTGGTAACAATTTCGGAAGCTTCAGAAGTACCAGCAGCAGGTTGATTGTCATTGTCGAAAATAGATCCAACATAGTATGATCCGGAGCTTCAATTATCTTTGGAGGTGTTAATGATAAAGAAGAATCACTCACTGTACTATTCCAATCAAGATGATTTTGAAGAAATTATTTTGACGTTAGTGAAATATTTTTAAATAACGTAGAACAATGTGAAAGCAATCAACAAACAAACCATAGCAACGCCGTAAAACATCGTTCTCATGTAATATGATTAAAATTTTATAAATTTTATAAATTTGTAATAATATTTTAGTGATTTACTAAATCGCACAGTTGTAGGAAAAATGTTGTTTATAACACGTGCCGAAAAAGGTTACATGCTCGTGCAGATTTCCGCACTCGGCAAGCCTCGTGCGTTAAATTCTGCACTTGCACGTAACGAGCCTTTTTCGGCACTTGTTATAAAAATAACTATTCCAAGGGTTTTTAAATGGCCGTATAAAAATATTGTGTACACAAATAACTTGCCTTTCAGAAAATAAAATTTTAAAGCCCAGTTTTCCAATCGCCGGTTTACTCTCGCTTAATGTTAACCATAATTAAATAATAATGGTAACCATAGTTTCCATGCATTTCCATAAAATAAGACAAAAAATCCTAGCTAAAATAATATTTAATTAAAAAATTTCTTAAAAATTAAAATTCCTTACAATCACAAAAAATAGTGTATTATACACGGACGAAAAACTATTTAAGCTAAATACATGTAGTTTTTAAGTAGTTTATATTTTTTAATTCTAAATTTATTATGATTTTATATTTTTGTTACATAATCTCTTTTTAATACTTTAATTATTTTTATGGGGTAATGGCTCAGTGGTATCGAGTCGCCCTGTGAATCCTGAGAACCCTGGTTCGGTCCCCACAGCCGATAAAACATTTTTACCAAATTAAAATTACCCCTGTGAATCTCCCTCCACTAACATCTTTGAGGGCCGTGATATGACGGCTGGTAACTGCACTTCATGTGCATAAATATATCACTTACTGAGATCTGCTTCGGCAGTGTGACACACCCAGTAGTGGGTAAAAGGCATGATGATATATTTATACTTATTTATTTTATATTATTTGTGAAATTTCACATAATTGGATTAGTCGATTAATTGGATCAAAGTGGTATAGTCCTGATGTGTCCCAATTAACCAGAATTGATTGTAGTTAAATAAGATGAATGAAATGTGAATACTGAATTTAATAAACTGCAACTTTTAATTGAATCTTTTTCAACTAACATATTCCATGAAACAACGGTAGCCGAGACTATATTTCCCATAGGTACTCGTATGTTAATTGTTTATAGTTGTTGTGGGACATCTGTATAATATTCGCCATGTCAAATGGCTTCACAATAAAGTCCATGACATTGTAACAACAAGAGAAATACATGATTGTTCTCTTGACTTGAGGAATATTGAAAATGTAAAGAAACAAAATGAGTTAAGTATGTCGTGGAACTACAAACAAATTCAATGACGTAATTGTCAAGCAATTTGACATGGCTTATAGAAATTACTTGCAGGATAACCGGAAGAAATTAAAATGTTAATTGTTGTTGTAATGTTTACCTTGTAAGATCAAAGAGAATAATAAAAGCCACGTTAATGCTAAAGCTATAATAAACATTATTTTAATTTTAAATGTACTGTACTAGTACTATTTAGACATATACAATAAGGTTAACAGCCTTAGGTTGTAAAAGCAATGGACAGTGGCTCGAAAGATTCGGTTTATTCCCAGTTTACGGTAAAGATTTTTTACCATTTGCTACAGCAAAATATTATCTGCGAGTGTCATGATTTACTGTCCAAATAAATGTCATCATGCGATTATACCTAAACAAATAAAATAAGAAATGTCATCACGCCTTTTATATATTACTGAATAATGGATATGGCACTCTGTTGTAGTATTTCAAGATCCCTAAAGATATTAAGGTAGTACTAGTGTGACGGTGGCGCCATCGGTTGTCGAGTGGCGAAACTGACGCTCAAAAAAATATAAAAATTGAATAAAATAAGTGTTTTATACCTATTATGATTTGAATATCATGAATTGTTAACAGATTGTTGGTCTAGTGAATTTTCAAATACCATACCACCGTGTGGTGTTGCCATTATAAATTGGGATTCTTAATTTTTCGTTAAAAACAAGGCTTTGAATAGCTATATATCCATTACTAAACGATAAAGAACTTTCTCCTTCTGATACAATATACATGGATAGTTCTAGAACATCATACTAGTTTTTCAAATGAAACTGCAAAATTATAAAGGTACACAAATCAAATATGTGCGATTCTGAGTGATAATCGCCATAAGCCCCGTGTATAAGAACTCAACTTTACAAGCGAATATATTTGTTCACAGACGATGAATATGTTTCATATTTTAACAGGATGCGTATGACTATCCAATATTTACGTGCGCCAGATCTGCAAAAAAAATTTTCACGCTAGTACTACCTTAATGGAAGGAAAACTATAAAGGTAATTTTAAAATGGAGTAAAGTGTGTCGGCTGTTTAAATCGAAATCAGGTTCTCAAATCCATAGGCCGACGCGATTCCAATGAGCTATTTACTCCATTTAGCAGATTTCTGTATGTGATTATTTCTGTGCGGTTATCAGCTATCAAATCTCGTACCTACGGAACATATTAAAGAATGAGCCATAAGTAAGAAATTATGGTCTGTTTGCTAAATCATTTTATACACATTATCATTTTATGGAAAATTTGATAAATATAAAGCAACTATAATTGCAATAGTAGTATATCTCTTCATATAAATATTTGTTCATTTACACTTGTATAGGTAATAATAATAAGTATTAAATTGCAACAAAAACTGTTTTGTTAAATTATTATATTAATAAATGTATGCTTTAATTTTACTTCTATTGGCAACGCGGAAATGCAAATCTACAATGTTTATTCATAATTGTCAAACAGCGTATTTTAACAATTTAATTCCTGTGTTGAATATTAATCGGATATTGAAAATTTCAAAGACTTTTGGTCGGTAAAGTGAACAACAAATTTAATTGAATATTACGGCAACAGAGAAAATCAATAATATAAATATAAATAAATAAATATATCGTCACGCCTTCTACCCATTACTGGGTGTGGCACTCTGCTAAAGCAGATCTCGGTAAGTGATATATTTTGCGCGTGAAGTGCGGTTACCAGTCGTCAAATCACGGCCCCCAAACATGTTAGTGGTGGAGGAGCCACAGGGATAGCTTTTTCAAATTATGAAAATTTGTCGCCTGTGGGAATCGAACCAGGGACCTCAGGATCCACAGGCCGACTTCATACCACTGTGCTAGCCATCCCATAAAAAATCAATAATAATATTATTAATAATAATAATAATAATAATAATATATCATCACGCCTTCTACCCATTACTGGGTGTGGCACTCAGCCGAAGCAGATCTCGGTAAATGAAATATTTTGCGCGTGAAGTGCGGTTACCAGTGGTCAAATCACGGCCCCCAAAGATGTTAGTGGTGGAGGAGCCACAGGGGTAGTTTTTTTTTTGAAATTATGAAAATTGTTTGTCGCCTGTGGGAATCGAACAAGGGTTCTCAGGATCCACAGACCGACTTCATACCACTGAGCTAGTCACCCCATATTAAATCACATATTGTCGACAGGCGGATTGGAACTGACGACCCAATGGTCGGATGACGTCAGCATGTTAGTTGTACACTCAGACAAAACATTACTAGACGGAGAACAACGGCGTTTGTTGTGAAGTAGAATGGGTTAGAATAACTTGGTGATGAGACGGGTGCGCGGCAAAGGGGTAGTACCACTTGGTGTTATGCAGGTTGCATTTTTGTTGATGACAGTTATCAGACGCGAGCATTTTATTTATTTAAATACAAACGTGCGTATACAAAACACTTAATATGTCAAAAACTAACCTTTACTTTGATGTATGAAAAGTAAGTAATTGAATATAAAAATAACTACACAAATGTTTGCAACTCGCATAACATCAAAGGGTACTCGCTCCTTGCCGCGCACCCGCCGCACCCGCAAATTACTCTAACTCTTTCTACTTCACAACACTGCATTGACTTGAATACGGCAGACTTTGTCTACTTATGGTTGGTCTGAGAAACAGACCATAGTAGTTATATTTCAGTCAATCAGTATGGCACAATTATTTCAACTTTTTAATTAGTAAAAGAACATCTGTGTTTTTAGGTCTTTGGACCAAAAATAGCATTTTTACTATAGTTGTCATAATAATAAAAATAATTTTGTCAATTTGTTTCATTTTAATTTGAATAATCTGGGAAATTTTCTAAATAAGTGGGTAAAAAATAATATGTTTCAATTGGACTAAAAATATTATTTTTAGTCTCGAAATATTGCCAGACTACGCTACGCGTCGTTCGTCAACCTTTATTACTCGACCGGAAAAACTTATATTTTTAGTCCTAAAGAAACAAATAAAGCTACATTCACAAATCGAAATTAGTTTTTGTTTTATGTTTTCCATTTTTGTTTTAATAACCTTGTAGACATGTTATCTTATGCAGCCATTCACAAATCAGTATTTAGTTTTGGTTTTAGCACAAAAGTTTGCAAACTCCAAACTTATGTTTTAGTTTTACGTTTTATACTTAGGAATAAACCAATAGGACGAAGCGTAGAATGATGTAGTGATATATACTTGTCTCTTTCTATCATCCTTCGCATTGACGATACCCTAAGTTTGTTTTTATTCGAGTGTCAAAATGAATGAAAAAAAAAATAAGATTTTAATACCTACTTTCTTATTATGATAATATTTACCTTGCTCTTCCAAAAAATACGAAAGTAAACAAACAACATATGACAGCATGTGTAACTTAGCACATCTGACAGTTGCATTTACTGTATTGCCGATCTTCTAAAATTTATGATAGATGTCACTACTAACTAAAATCAACAAAACCAAAACTATTTGTGAATGGCACCTAAAAACACACTAAAACATAAAGCATAAAACAAAAACTAATTTCGATTTGTGAATGTAGCTTAACTGTATCATATGATAAGATGGTCCTGAATATTCACTATAAAAATATTTTAATGAAATGCGAACTAAATTTACTTATTACTCGTATTACAAACAAAAAAGTTAAAAGCAATTATACAAAATTGCAAAATTGACATACAAAAAAAAACTTGCTAAATTAGCCTACTACTGTGGTACGTTTTATTTAATTTAACTGAAGCCTGACATCTTATAGTTCTCGAGTACTGTGCACACCATCTCGGAAAATTTGTTTTGATTTGTTTCTGTATCAGTAACCAGAAATAGAAACAGTTGGGTAGAGTATAAAGGGTTCCTGTCACCAGAAATTTATAGATTGAACCTGATATTAGCAATGACCAATGAGAAATGCACATAAAACAGACAGTTCAAGCTTCGTAAATCATTGTGATGTATGTCCACTACACAAACATACATAACACAGATCGAGCAAGAACAACAGAATAGAGAACCAGAGCAGACTCACTTAGTACCTCCATACAGGACCGGCTTTAGAATAAAGTGGGCGAAGCAGCCGCTTTAGACATCGTATTATATAAATAAAATAAATATATCATCACGTCTCTTACTTGTGTCACTCTGTTGAAACAGAACTTGGTGATATATTTATGGGCGTGATGTGCGGTTACCAGTTGTCAAATCACACCGTCCAAGGATGTTAGTGGAGGGAAGCCACAGAGGTAATTTTAATGTGGTGAGAATGTTTGTAGGTTGTAGGAATCAAACAAGCCGTCAAATCACGGCCCCCAAAGATGTTAGTGAAGGGGGAGCCATAGTAGTAGTATTAATGTGGTGAAAATGTTTATCGCCAGTGGAAATTGGACCATGGTTCTCAGGATCCACAGGCCGACACGATAATCACTGTGCCACCTACTTCATTATAATATAAATAAAATAAATAAATATATCCATCATCCATTTTACCTATTATTGGCTGTGTCACTCTGCTGAAACAGAACTCGGTAAATGATATATTATGTGCGTGAAGTGCGGTTACCAGCCGTCAAATCACTCCGTCCAAGGATGTTAATGGAGGGGAGCCACAGAGGTAATTTGAATGTGGTGAGAATGTTTGTCGGTTGTAGGAATCAAACCAGGGTTCTCAGGATCCACAGGCCGACTCTATACCACTGAGCCACCTACCCCGTATAATATAAATAAAATAACCCATTTTTGGGTGTGTCACTCTGCTAAAGCAAAACTCGGTTGGTGATATATTTATGTGCGTGAAGTGCGGTTACCAGCTGTCAAATCACATTCATCAAGGATGTTAGTGAAGGGGGTGCCACAGGAGTAGTTTTAATGTGGTGTTTGTCGGCTTTGAGAATCAAACCTGAGTTCTCAAATCCACAGTCTGATTTGTTACTACTGGCACCCCATACATCGAATAATAATCGAATGAAATTAAGAATTTATACACAAAAATATTTAAAACACAACTTATTATATATGAAATGAATTTTCGGTGAAGCTCGCACATTTGTCTGTTTAAATTATCAAATCTCAAGCAGAAGAAATATGTTACGATAAATTAGGATTTAGCCAACGGAGAAAGCGGATTCATTTAGATATTAGTATAATTTATATTTTATCTAAATAAATGCAAGCAAATTGATATGAAACAGAATAATCAGTTTAAAATTGTTATTTGTATGTAGAGAAGAAAGTAAAACATTTCTTTCCACAGATGTGGTTTCATTTCCCATGAAGATGGCAAGGGATATAAAGCACCAGAGGGAAGAATGACACTTTCTTCACAAGGTATAGATACATATAAGTTTTTTCTCTAACCTATTAGAAAGTATTAAATAAATAAATAAGAAATTTAGATCAGATTTATGGTAGGTAGTGAAACCAGTACTGCAGCTGTGACGACGAATGAAATTTGTTCCGTTCTCGTGTAACCGTTGCATTTCGTCCGTTTTGATAGTTTGTGATTGACCTCTATTATCATTTTATTGAAAATTTTAATTTTGATACAACATAATATATTATAAATTTTACTCACGAAACAAGACATATTTTCTATTTATCAGAAAAAACAAGTTAGCACATTTATTTTCGGGTTATAAAACTATCCGTCATCAGAATCGCATAGTATTGGGTAGGAAGAATTCACGAACTTTACGGTTCCAAGTTAATTACATTACATTTTACTGACGAGTTATGCATTAATGTTTTCTGAAATCCTTGATTATAATAAAAGTTAATTTTAAATACAATAAATAATTCTGATTTTCCATACGTATCTAGTACAGCATCTCTCTCATTTCTAAGATGACAGAAAAAAGATTGGTAAATAAACAAAAACCAATTACTGTTTAAATGTTTTCGTGATTAGTGAACGAAATGAAACTTTCGCGCCTCATTTTAGAAGCAAAAGTAGTACTTTCGCTCCGGTTTAAAAAAAAAATTTTTTCGAATTTAATCGAAGGTAGGTTTATCTTCCCTTATAGGGAAGGCAAGAAGGCAATTCTCTCCAAGCTGAAGGAAATTAGAATTTCCTCTCTTGGGAGGAAAGTAACTGTTTTCTTCCCTTACATAGTAGCTGTCAGCACAGTTTTAGAAATTTATTTATTCATACATCGTAAGTATGGGGTGTCTAGCTCAGTGGTATGAAGTCGGCCCGTGGATCCTGAGAACCCTGGTTCGATTCCCACAGGCGACAAACAATTTTCATAATTTCAAAATCTATCCCTGTGGCTCCTCCACCACTAACATCTTTGGGGGCCGTGATTTGACGACTGATAACCGCATTTCACGCGCAAAATATATCACTTACCGAGAACTGCTTCGACAGAGTGCCACACCCAGTAATGGGTAGAAGGCGTGATGATACATTTATTTATTTTTTTTATACATCGTAAGTATTTTTAAATTTTTATTTAAATGACATGAAAGAATTGTCGTAGAAAAAATCATCATTATTTTTTCCCACCTTATACAAATAGCTATTCTTTCCCTAGGAATGAAAAGTATTACATTCTTCTCTTGAAGAAAAAAAAATTGGGAATCGTAAAACAATCTTGATATTTAGATTTCTGTAAGTATAGTTCTGTGTATTAGTGTTTATCTCTGTCTAAGACTGTTAAATAATGGTTTTATTATTTTTATTTCCAAGTAACATATTAGTTGAAGAGTTCCCAAAAATATTACTACTTCAAGCCTCAAAATATGTAAAACCGACTCTGCCTCCATGTAACTGCTGGTTAAATTCCTCCGTTGCTCTGTTTTCCCCACAAATCCCCGCAGTGATACAATTATTGCGCCCCATCATTAAAAATGATTACTGCGTGGTTCCATCCATGGCTCCTCGCACATTCGGCCGTCGCGCGGTTCTGTAGATTGTTACCTCACCGAGACCACAAGCGCGAGAGAGAAAGAGAGTAAGAGGAGAGTATGGCACATTCGTGAACTGATTCTACGCACACATTCTAGCGTGTTTCAGCGCGATATAGGCATGTTACCGGGTAACGGTACATGATCATGACGTCATCACAACTCTAGTTGCTGCACAAGAGATTTATGCGGCTAGAAGGCTAGATCTACGTAATTGAGGGTTGAACTCTACGAGCTCTATTTGTGGAATTTCTTTGCTTTCAGTTTACAAACTTTATGAACTCATAACACAATACCTCGTTATTATTATCTTCATTTTTTTTCTCGTAAATTACTTGTATCAAAACAAATGTTCAGATTATTGACAATTTGTCACGTATTGTTTTCTAACATTAAAATAACTAATGATCACTGCATCAACCAAATTTAAATTTTGTAGTACATGGATATATAATATAATAATCGGGTAATCAGGGTTGAAATAACCCAACCCACTGGGTTTTTTTGGGTTTTATTGGGTTTATTTGGGCATTATTGTTTTTTTTTTAAATATTGACAAATACACTTTTTAATTCAAGTTATTTAATTCTAGATTAATTTTGTATATAATGTTTAAAATGTATATTTTATACCACTAAACATTAAAACAAAATTTATGTACTATTACGTAATAATTCCAAAAATATATTTATTTTATTGTGAATTAAAAACATAATACGCTCTATTATGTATTGTCATACTTATTTAAATTAAAACTATATTTCAAAATTCAATATCAAATTTGTAATACAAATAATATTTGGTCTTAAACTAGTTTGATATTGACATTTGTCAAAGTAATGCAATGTGATACTACAATGTGATATAATAAATGATAATTTAAGTTAAACGTTTTATTTTGTAAAGAGATTACGTACTATTACATTGTAAAACAAATAAAAGATATTTATGTTTCGAGATTTGACTCTATCTTAAAATTCATCCTGGGTGAATTTTCAACCTTCCAATCAAATGGGTTTTTTAATGGGTTTATTTGGGTTTTATTAAAAAAACCCAGGTGGGTTTTTTTGGGTGGGTAAAATATGAACAACCCTGCGGGTAATGGCTCAGTGGTATCGAGTCGGACTATGGATCCTAAGAACCCTGGTTCGATCCCCATAACCGACAAACATTTTTACCAATTTAAAATTACCCCACTGGTTCCGCCACCACTAACATCTTCGGGGCCTGTGATTTGACGGCTGATAACCGCACTTCACGCTCATAAATATATCACGTACCGAGATCTGCTTCAGCAGAGTGCCACACCCAGTAATAGGTAAAAGACGTGTTGATATATTTATTTATATTTATTTGTATGTAAAATGTATGCTCTGGTTAGGCGTCGTCTGTCAACTAACTCTCTCACTAGTGCGAAATGTCTCTTTTGGTTCCCTTTCATCTCTCCCCGACAAGACAGTTGTATAATTCGCCATTTCTGTATACCTAACGTGACCATTTATTTTTCTCAAAACGGAACATCTATTAATTTTCAGGTAATGGTATGTGTATTCAAGAAACGTATATTTCTTCTTAGTTTTTATTTATTAATAAAAAGAACAGAAATAAATAATAATAAAAAAATAAATATATCATCACGCCTTTTACCCATTACTGGGTGTGGCACTCTGCCGAAGCAGATCTCAGTAAGTAATACATTTATGCGCGTGAAGTGCAGTTACCAGCCGTCCACTCACGGCCCCCACAGATGTTAGTGGTGGAGGAGCCACAAGGGTAATTTTAAATTGGTGCAAATGTTTTGTCGGCTGTGGGGATCGAACCAGGATTCTTAGGATCCACAGGCCGACTCGGATACCACTCAGTCATTACCCCATAATAAGAACAGAAATACACACGTAAAAGTAAATAATTTATTTGCTTAAGTGTACTTAATGTTTATTTCTAACATGAATGAAATTCTAGGCAGGAATTATTAAAATTAACTTTAGTAATTGACATTGCTTTAAAAACTGCGACTTGCAACTATGTTTTTTTCGTTCGTCCACAACTTATTAAAATAAATAAATATATCATTACGCCTTCTCCCCATTACAGAGTGTGGCACTCTGCCGGAGCAGATCTCGGTAAGTGATATATTTTGCGCGTGAAGTGCGGTTACCAGTCGTCAAATCACGACCCCCAAAGATGTTAGTGGTAGAGGAGCCACAGGGGTAGTTTTTGAAATTATGAAAATTGTTTGTCGCCTGTGGGAATCGAACCAGGGTTCTCAGGATCCACAGGCCGACTTCATACCACTGAGCTAGTCACCCCAACTTATTATTATTATTCAATCGAGAAATATATCACTTTTCCTACTAGTTAGTTTTGCAACACTCAGTGCGGCACAAAATCTTTTATAATGTTATTTCCAAGACAATTATTGTGGAACAATCTTTTTATTTGAATTAAAGTGAAATATAACAGTAAATGATAGAAATCATATAGATTTTAAGAAATAAATACGACTGTAGAAAAAATAATATGTAACATACGCCCGACAATGGCTACTGCAAAACTCGTATGATTGGACGTTCATGTCCCATTTTTCTTACTCGTATTGCAATCAAAGTCTTGCCACACTAGTGTTACAATATACGATTTAAACACCAACTCACAAAGTGAAACATATTGCCTCTGCTTACAGAAAACTATTCGAGTATTATCCGCCAAACTATAAAACGAGAGAAATTAATTGAAAAAGTCAAGATAGACTTGTAAATATGTGTGTGTATCTGTGTATTTGTAAAATTCCTCTCCGCACAGAATCTTAAAAATAAAGACTTTTCTTTTTCGACAGAATTAAAAAAAAATGTAATTCGAAATTAGATTTAGCCAATCACCTATACTTTGTTGTGCATATAAATTAAATTTCAATTATCCACCTTCCTCCTTCTTCCCAACATACTGTAAATTCGTTCATCAAACACAAACATTTACGTTCGGAATCAAACGACAACAGTATAGATGTCGCTGAATCAAGTGGTTCATCCGCTTCCGGTAGGATGTGCTCCAGTCCGGCCCTGCCCTGCCCACAGGACCGTGAGATCCTGACACTACGGCTACGACACTTGATTCCGAGGACGGTTCAATTAAACGGGATGCGCGTAACAGGGAATCTAGTGCAGTGTTAGTGTATGTAACCTATGTTAGTACTACGGTTTGATTGTCAGATCCGTGCTTGTGATGGTTGATATGGATGCTCTGTTGATGATAGATCGATGCCACCCTCAGTGGAACTGATTGATAAATGGATAATGTTATTATTGTATTCAATAATTAGAAATGTACTTCAACTTTGTCAACAAATGTGTTTTAAAATAGTATATTAAAGAACTAGTTTTATAAGATATGTTTTTTAGCACGAGACAAGTTTAGGGAACGAGCCGCTGGCGATAAAATGTCTTATAAAATGAGTTATTTATGTATATATTTTTTCTGTTTTGCGTCTTTATAAATTAAAATTTATAAATATCTGCGATATTTTAAACCAAGACAATTTAGGGAAATTTGTGTATGAAATTGACATTTATGCAATTGTTCAAAAGCAACTTTATAAAAAAAATAAATAATGTATCACCACATCTTCTACTCATTACTAGGATATGTTTTGCGCGTGAAGTGTGGTTACTAGCCGTAAAATCACGGCCCTCCAAAGATATCAGTGGTGGGGATAGTTTTATTGTGGTGAAAATTGTTTACCGGCTGTAGAAATCGAATCCGAGTTTTCAAATCCACAACCCAACTCGATACCACTGAGCCCAAGGACGTTGACGGCAGATTGACAGAGACAGAAGTATTATTTTCTGTACCGTGCTTAGCCTGCTATTGATTGACATGTGTCATAAAGAGATTTGAAATTTAAATAGACAGAACAGAATCATTCTCTCTAAAAGATTATAAATTTTTACAAGGAAACTGAAATTATAAACACTGTTACCATTTTATCCACAAAAATTATGTCCAATTCCATACAACACAAAAATTGAAACACAAATGACACTTCGTGGTTATGTTTACATAAAACAACGCTTCCTGACAACGTCTAAACGTCACTTTTCTTACAGAATATTTGAAAGAAGAAGAGATTTGGCTAAACACGGTGCAGAAAAACTATTGTTGTCTCTTTCCCTTGCCCAAGCCTCACTTCAAACAATGCTACAGTATCGTCATGCCATATCCCCTCCTTTCAACGTCCTTGACTGAGCCACATACCTCATATTGTAATTTTGTAAAATAATAAATAAATATATCATCACGCCTTCTACCTATTACTGGGTGTGGTACTCTGTCAAAGCAGATCTCGGTAAGTGATATATTTTGCGCGTAAAGTGCGGTTACCAGTCGTCAAATCACGGCCCCCAAAGATGTTAGTGGTGGGGGGGGGCACAGGGGTAGTTTTTTTAAATGGTGAACATTGTTTGTCGCCTGTGGGAAACGAACCAGGGTTCTCAGGATCCACAGGCCGACTTGATACCACTAAGCTAGCTACCCCATTTGTAATTTTGTAAATTTTCATATTTTATTTCTGCCGTTAGGAAACACAGATACAGAATTTTAAGCTCTAC
The DNA here is from genome assembly GCA_911728475.2 of Pterostichus madidus. Lineage (NCBI taxonomy): Eukaryota > Metazoa > Arthropoda > Insecta > Coleoptera > Carabidae > Pterostichus > Pterostichus madidus. The sequence continues at coordinate 22,642,074 of OU452312.1, forward strand.
AACTGTTATTTGAAGCATTTATGTCTAAAATAATTTGAGAAGCAATGCGCCCAGAAAAACTGTTTTCCCACTTTAAACGCCTATGGCCCGCTTAAATAAATAATCTACATCCAACGAAATGTTGAGATTATATTGAAATTTTGATGTTATCAGCTCAACTGTCTAAAACAAAATATTGCATATCGTATTAAATGCTCTTTCAGTACGCAACTGGGTTTCATGACTTTCTTATGAACGTAAAACAGAAAAAAGTATTTTGTATTCTAATTTGAAAATAGCAGATAGCCATGATTAATGAAAAGTTGGTACGCCAGACAAAGTTTATTTTCAGGTCAACTTCATTTTATAATGAATCTTTCCTTCTCTTGTGTAAATATATATATATATATATATATATATATATATATATATATATATATATATATATATATATAAATAAATAAATAAATAAATATATCATCACGCCTTCTACCCATTACTGGGTGTGGCACTCTGCTGAAGCAGATCTCGGTAAGTGATATATTTTGCGCGTGAAGTGCGGTTACCAGTCGTCAAATCACGGCCCCCAAACATGTTAGTGGTGGAGGAGCCACAGGGATAGCTTTTTGAAATTATGAAAATTTGTCGCCTGTGGGAATCGAACCAGGGACCTCAGGATCCACAGGCCGACTTCATGTATATATATATATATATATATATATATATATATATATATATATATATATATATATATATATATTATATATATATCTGACTTTTCTAACGTTCAAACAATTTCTGAGCCCGTAGAACACATGCTCCACATACGCAAGCCGTTATATTAAATTTTAGCTCAAATTATTCCAAGTTCCATACATTTATTTAAATACTGAATATGTTCTTGTCCTGTGGCTCCCCCTCCACTACCATCTTTGCGGCTGTGATTTGAGGACTGGTAACCGCACTTTACGCACATAAATTTATCATTTACCAAGATCTGGAGACCGATTCTAATTCGTAGCAACCAAATATTTAGTTGAATGACGTATTTTAGATGACATCAGGCGACTTAGTTAAATTTATTTTCTACTATTGGTTACAAAGATCAGACTAAAGCCGTGTTCGAAGTAGCAGAGAAGGTTATTGTTGATATTTTTTTAATAGTAATTTTACTCTGAGAAAATCATTCTACTATGAAATTAAAGTGAGACAGACTACAGAAGAAATATATTGGTAGTAATTTTCCAGGTTAGAAATGTAATTCCCCGTCTTATGAGGTAACAACTCAAGAATTTTTTAAGAGAGCAAATTCGGTGGCGGTTATATGCAAATCCTATTCTCGGGAAGATAATTACTAGTTCCATCCCAGACGGTAGGTAATCACGTGACGTTGAACCGTCTGGTTCAGGTAGCAACACAACCCTGCATCCCTAAGCACGAGCCGCCACTGTGTGGCATAGTCGTGCCTTGTGCATCAGGCACTAAACCCGTTCCAGTTACAGATGAATGGCCGTTTCGCGTAATTCAATTACTTTAAATGACGCAAAAAGTTTGCTGCTGGAGGAAATGATGAAGACGTACTCAGCAGCAACACTCTTGCAGCACGTTTCAGAGAATATTGTTGGTCATTTAGTCTTGGAGAAAATTTTATACTTGCTTAACTGTTGTTGAATGAGTTATTCCAGAAAATAAATAAACAAGTTTTATCAAATTACTATAAGGGTGGATTCTATGAGAGCTAGTTATCGTTTCCGAATCTAAACTTCGTTCGGTGAAAGATTACAATGTAGTTGTATAGGACATATTTAATTTTGTGTCTAATTGGCTGATCAAACTTAACTTTACAATGTAATAATGAATTAATATCACATAAATTGTAAAATGTGTATGACAATAATGACATCCATGTTGGAATTTGAAACAGCGGCGTTATTTGAGAATATACACGAATCTCCGGAGTTAGGTTAACTCCGGAGTTAACTTGCTTTCTGTCAGTTGTTGATGTCGGGAGTTCGTCACTGCGGCCTGAGATCAAATATGATATCTCTAATGATTAACTGTACCGTGTGAAGTTAATTTTTAAACTTAAAACACAAACAGCCCGTTTCTCAAAAAAGGTTTATTCAATCCCGAATTTTAGATTAACTAGTTTTATTCCGGTCTAGTTAATTCAAATCACTCTCCGAAAATCAAATGGTGACAAGATTATATTCAAGTTTATCTAAACTTTTTTTATAATATGGTTTAACTTACTTTGACTACTCCAAAATTCAAGTTTAGCTGAAACTATTTTAAGAATTGAGCTAGTAACTTTTTCCACGATCGGAAATCAAGATTAATTGATTTTTAATTGCAATTAATAAAAATGTTAATGTAGGTAACTAAAAAACAATATAATCAAAACAAAAATGTAAAAAAATTAACATTTATGATTTGTAATAGTTATTTACGATGTAAGTATTATGAAGTATCATATTACAGTAGAAGATAGAAAAAATTGTCGAACGAGGCCACAGGCCTAGTTTTATAATCGATCGAATATCTCGTATAATGCATTACAATATGTATAATCGTACAATGTTTTACCTAATTTCATGATATGAGAAAAATTATTACAAATTTGACATTTTTGTAACATAAATAAATATATTATCACGCCTTTTACTCATTACTGAGTGTAGCACTCTGTAAGTGATATATGTACGCGCGTGAAGAACGGTTACTGGCCGTAAAATCATGATCTCCAAAGATGTTAGTGAAAAGGGAAGCCACAGGAATCGAACTGGGTTTTTCAAGATCCACAGGCCGACTCGATATCACTGAGCCACCTACCCTCTATGAAGTAATTTTGCAAGTTGTTTGGTTAAATTTTCAATAAAATCAAGGTTTAATTATTTGTGTTAGACTGTCATTTTACTGTCAAAATTCTTTACAGCACTTGTATCGTAATAGAACTCATTACGATACACTTTTTAGTATTGCAATATTGATATTATGTTATGATATTAGGTATTATTTATTTGTATCACTACGCCAGAAACTGAACTTATGCGAGTGCGAGCATATTTTGACAAACGGGCAAAAGGCGAGGTTTGCAAATTAGGAGTATTGATAAAACAGTTCCTGTTTCTGGACATGTGATACAAAAAACTTTTTGAACCCAAAATGACAGATTTATTTGTCAGATATTAAATACTAGAGATGTTCATGTTGACAACATCACTGACACTGACAGCTAATGCCAATGCTAACCTTACCAAAGTCCCTAGTTTTTGCTGGCCTAGGCCAAAAATAGACTGTTTCTGGACGGATGCGCAAAAAATATTTTGCACCATTGTTAAACAACAGTCTGCAAAGAGCTCCATTGTTAATAGCAACGATCTGCAAAGAGTCTTGATCTACAATTATTCACTTTTTATCACCAAATGAGATTTCTCGTTTGTCGTATGAATCCATGTTACCATGCGTCTTATTGCGTTACGTATACGTTCACCCACATGTTTCAAATTACAGACAGGTATCGCATGTTACGTTATTATTATTATTATTGCTCAACGATTTTAATTATGATATCAAATTTGTAAGTGACATGCTGTATGGAATGTTTGTATGTGTGTGTACATTTTTTATTTACATTTGTAATTAGTGCGGAAGAGAATATAATTATATTAGTAGCGAAATTAGTTTTCGAGTGAATTCGATCTTAAAACGGTGTTTACAAAATGTGTTGCGTATAATTATCAACATTGTTTAAGTTTGAGCGGATGTTGCGTTTAATTTTTTGTGCTCTTGCGCAAGGAGGAAACTATTATGAACTTTAATGAAAATTCATATTATAATTCAGGTTAAATTTCATTCCAATTCAGACAAGTATTATATGATCTACTCTACATATACGAGTATAAATAAACCAATAAGAAATTTTACACGGTTAATTCAATAATCATTAAATTATGATTACGCAAACTATAATACAATGAACTATATTTATTTACTCAGTTAAATGTATAAAGCAATTTACTAATTTGATTTTTGCTCAGCATGATTTTAATAATAGTAGATAGCAATTATTATATAAAATGTTATGTCAAGGAAACAAAAAACAAATTAAAGTTCATTTATTACTATTAATTATGATACTGTTTTTTTTCTTTAAATTACATTTTTATTGGCTTCACTCTATAGAATAATCTAGCTAGCCTTTGTTGTTATTGCAAATATAATACGGGATTCGAACCCACGACCTACGGCATAGAGTGTCAAGCGACTACTATGCTAAACGCACGATTACTTGTGCCGGTAATATTGAAGTTGACATTTTAAAATGCTACCTAATCAGTACACCAGTAATAGTTACCAATCTTTTAAAATAAAATAATAAAGATAAATAAATAAATAAATATATCATCACGCCTGTTACCCATTACTGGGTGTAGTACTCTGCCGAAGCAGATCTCGGTAAGGGATATATTTGTGAGCGTGATGTGCGGTTACCAGCCGTCAAATTACGGCTCCCAAAGATGTTAGTGGAGAGAGAGCCACAGGAGTAGTATTACTGGGTGGTGAAAATGTTTGTCGGCTTTGGGAATTGTACCACGGTTCTCAGGATCCACAGGTCGACACGATACCACTGTGCCACCTACTTTATAAAGATAAAAATAAATAAGTAAATACATCATCACGCCTTCTACCCATTACTGGGTGTGGCACTCTGCTGAAGCAGATCTCGGTAAGTGATATATTTTGCGCGTGAAGTGCGGTTACCAGTCGTCAAATCACGGCCCCCAAAGATGTTAGTGGTGGAGGAGCCACAGGGGTAGCTTTTGAAATTATGAAAATTATTTGTCGCCTGTGGGGATCGAACCAGGGTTCTCAGGATTCACAGGCCGACTTCATACCACTGAGCTAGCCACCCCATACTTATAGAGATAATACAATAAAATTATAATTCTAATTTTAATTTATTTCAGAAGCAATTATAATTTCTGAAATATACAGTTTTGAAAATTGTCCTTTCTGTCTGCCTGTATATTGATCTATTAATAATTAATTGTTATCGTCTGTCAAGATTAGAATAAATTATTTTTGATTCCGTTTGAACTCTGATAAATGAAGCAACATAAAAAGATCATAAAAATCAATAGTTAAAACAATTACATAAAAACTGTACGCGTGTAAAAAAATTAATTGTACACAATGATGAGTTCATTATTTAATTGTGCTATTTAATTAAAGTTTATCAATTAATCAATTAACGGCATCAGAGATTAAATTCAATGTTTGTTTTACAATTATGACGTCTTATTATACACGGTCTAATTGTTAACGGGAATGTACATAGGCGGAGAAGCAAAAACAAAGCATACAAGTTTTTCAACATTATTAAATTAAATGATAGTTTTGACATTTCGATTTCAGGAAAGCAAAATGAATCTATAACCCATTTTAAGTATATGTTGTTTCCAACGCGCACGAAAGCGAAATTCTACACACTTGTTCAGCATTAAAGTACAGTACAGTGTAAAAGTTTTACGAGTTATTTCGACAGACTAGTTTCATCACATAACAGTAGATATTTTTTAGGTTTTTGCTTCGTACAGTTTTAAGGTAGTACTAGCGTGAAAAAAGTTTTTGCAGATCCGAATGAAATTTGGCGCACGTAAACATTGGATAGTCATACGCATCCTTAAAATATGAAACACATTCATCGTCTTTGAACAAAAATATTCGCTTGTAAAGTTGGGTTCTTATACACGGGGCTTAAGGCGATCATCACTCAGAATCGCACATATTTAGTTTGTGTACCTCTAAAATTTTGCAGTTTCATTTGAAAAACTAGTATGATGTTCTAGAACTATCCATGTATATTGTATCAGAAGGAGAAAGTTTTTTATCGTTTAGTAATGGATATATAGCCATGCAAAGCTTTGTTTTTAACGAAAAATTAAGAATCCCAATTTATAATGGCAACACCACACGGTGGTATGGTATTTGAAAATTCACTAGACCAACAAACTGTTAACAATTCATGATATTCAAATCATAATAGGTATAAAACACTTATTTTATTCAATTTTAATATTTTTTTGAGCATCAGTTTCGCCACTCGACAACCGATGGCGCCACCGTCCCACTAGTACTACCTTAACTGTCGATCGATTCTAAATTGTATTTAGAGTTTAACACTTTTGATAAAATAGACAATTTAGCTTTCCACATGTTTCTCCTCAATAATTTAGACTTGTTCGTGTCAAGTTCTTTTGAAAATACTATTTTTTTCAGACAGAGATCTGCACTACACAAAGAATTATATTAATATGTTTGGAGTTTTGGTAAACTTTTTGCGATGAGTGTACTGTGACATGTATTGTAGATTGTTGTAAAGAAGAAAGATTACTTTTACGTCAAACCGTGAATAGCTTGGGGCAATACACATGTCTTACCTACATGATTAAATAACACATGATGTTTATTTGTTGTGTAAGTTGGTATATTCTTATATGGTACACGTGTAAAATTTCTGTTAAACCATTTTATGGATCAATGCGTTCTTTGCCGGCAAATTGTTATAAATAAAGAAGCAAATATTCTGTGGCACTACAATCCTTTGAGGATTTGGGCCTACCGGGCTCACCGAGCCGCAGTTTTTACACTGCCATACTGCCGGGTCTCCTAGTCGATGTTAATTATTTAAGGCGTATAAGCGACTAGCTTAAAGCACCCGAGTGTGATTAATACATGTAACTGTATTGGGCGCCCTATGAATAAATGGATGAATATGATTGAAGGATTGTTGCGTGAACGAAAGTTTCCGAGTATGAGGACCAAACGTGCTTGTATGAAAGGAATTATGAATGTGGATGAAGCTAAAGTGGTGTGTCCGGATAGAAACGTATGGCGAAGATTAATTGCGGAATGAATCTGATGATTTCAGAAAAGTGCAGGATTTTAGATTTTAGTTTTGTTGTTTAGTAATTTCATTAGAGTGTTTACCTGCAATTGTGTGAAATTCACTTTCAAAAACAAGGGCAGGGATGACACTTCCTTCGTTTCTTATCTTTTTTATTAGTTTTCTGATCTTACATTGAGTGTTTAACTGCAATTGTGTGGAATTCACTTTCAAAAATAAGCGTAGAGCGACACTCCCTTTCTTTCTTATCTTTTAATTCGTTTTCAGTTCTTACGTAGAGTGTTTAACTGCAATTGTGTGAAATTCACTTTCGAAACAAGCGCAGGGCGACGCTCCCTCCCTTTCTTAACTTTTTGTTTCATTTTCAGTTACTGCATTGTGCGGGCTTTTCTTTCATATACAAGTGCAGGCTATCGCGTTCATCTTTTCTGATATTGTAGATTCGCTTTTAGTTTCTTTATTAGATTCGTTGCTAGGAGTAAAGGTGAGTAATTTGAGATGTTTTATGCATATGTTATGTACGTTGAATAAAGAAAATGGATGATAAGTGAATAGAAATTATGTGATTGAAGGTTTGTTGTGTGATAAATGATTTCGATTTATGAGTTTATGTGGAATGATCTATGAATGTGGTTGAAGTGTGGGTGATTTGTTTGGATGAAAATGTTTGACGAGGGCTGATTGTTTGATGAGTGTGATGAATGAATGTTTTATGAATGATTTTATGGTTTGTGCTACCCCATTTGTTGGGATATAGCGTGAAGATATGTATGTATGTATGTATGTATTTTATATTTTACGACAAATCACACTTTGTCGACAGGCAGATTCGAACTGACGAACCTTGGTTCGGGTGACGTCATAGTATGTTAACAGATGTGCCTTAACACGCTCGACCACCGCGCCAGTACTTTATGAAAATAATATTTAGTTAAAAGTTTGATTTTCTTTAACAAATAATTAATTTGTAAAATATGGATTTTATGATATGGCTGTCATAAATATTAACATAACTTTTCAAATAAATAATTTAAACATGTGTGTTATGTGATATTAATATTATTTTATAATACATTTTATATGAAATATATGAATATTAAATTTCGTTAATTAATTAAAATTTACAAGTGATTGAAAAATAATTTTAAACTTGTTTGTATTATCTATAAACAAAAACAATGCAAATATCTAATTAAAAAATATTAATAATACTTTTAAGTATAGTTGATTAACAAAATATACTAGCTTTAAATTGTTTTTATATTATCCGATACCCAAACTTGGGCATAAGGATTATGGAGAAGAAAAGAAAAAGATTTTATATTTGCTAAACATATAATAATATTTAAACATAAGTTATATTGTTAAATAATATAAAATGTATGTAGCACTTACGTGATTCGAGCAGCGTACCACCGCCATATTGGAAATCACTGTACACCATGTGCACAATCATCTGAAAAGAAAATAGAAATGAACTACATTGCTATAACTTTATTAAAATTAAGATAATATTATTAAAAATATTGCCAACATCTAGCAATGAAGGAAGTACTATTTAAACAGATAGTTTTATAAAAAAAAGAACTAACTGCATTTCGGACTGAAATTATAGCTGTTCATATGAAAATTTTATATCTACGACTCAGTGAGAACGCGGTGAAGTGTGAATTTAAATATGAGAGCACTAGACAAATTAATTTTCATCACATTTACAATATTACCCCTCCATTAATATATTAATATATTTGGGGGACTTGATAACCGCGCTTCGAGCGCAGAAATACATCACTTATCGAAATATCCATATTTATCACAATAAATTGCAAAACAACGAAGCCGCAAAGTAACGTAAACAACAAATGCTAAGCTATCTTCATGTGAACGATATTACGTCATATCACATACAATATTATGAACTGAATCAAAATGAAAATGCTGTTTTCCAGCTCATATATACGTAACGTATTTATTTTCTGAAATGTGATATTTTCTCAACATAACTCTGACTTATTCTTATTTTTCTTTAAATTAAATTAAATGATATAATTTGCCTCTGGTAAAATGGGGTACGAATGATCGTAGAGACATGTGCTGGTAACTGTATTCTTATTGTAATCGAGATATGAGGGCATGGCGAAAAGTCCCTGAAAAATGAAACTAGAAATGATTTATTTTATTTCTCAACATAATCTCCTTGTAGCTCGATACACTTCGTCCAACATTCTTCTAATTTTTCGATCACTTACAAATAATACGATTTTGGCAATCCTTCAAAATAGGCGTTTGTCTCAGCGATGACCTCATCGTTGGAGCTAAATCTCTTTCCGCCGAGCCATTTCTTCAAGTTTGGAAATAGATAAAATTCGCAGGGGGCCAAATCTGGACAATATGGTGGATGACGAACTAATTCATAGCGCAATTCATGCAATTTTTGAACTTGTCACACGGTCGCGCTTGTTGTCAACAGGGTGCAAATGCGGTACCCATCTGGCAGATAGCTTTCTCATATCCAAAAATTTATGCAAAATGTTCCGTACCCGTTCGGTTGAGATGCTCATAGCCTCAGCAAACTCGTGCACTTGAACTCGCCGATCGTCCAATATCATACCATGGATTTTATCGACGATTTCTGGCGTTGTAACCCCAATTGGACGACCAGAACGTTCGGCGTCCTTTGTGGTCATACTACCACAACGAAAATCAGTAAACCACTTGTGAAACGTTTCAATCGATAGTGAGGAGTCCCCATAATATTTAACAACCGATGCTTTGGTTTGCGTAATGTTTTTTCCACGCAAGAAATAATGTTTAAACAAGACGCGAAATTCACTTTTTTCCATGTTTTCAAAAATCTTCAAGGTTGCTTGCTTTCGATGGGTGTCAAAACAGAACTGAATGACATATCAGTCTGAACATTTTAATGCGTTCTAGTTAAAGATGGTACATCAGAAATGTCACATGAGATATACCGTGGTTTTATTTTTAAGTGAAACTTGGAGTTTGCCATATTCATGATTACGAATTTAACAGCAATGCAACGTTTATTTTAAAATGAAACATAGGTTATTAAGCTTTATTCGTATTAATTAGTGTCGCATTTTTATTAACAATTTGTTACCTGCCAATAATATTATGTAGTTGAAGAAAATGTTCAAATATTTAATTTTTTTAAATCGATCGATGGAGAAATAGTATGGTCTCCCAATGTAGCACCATTGGATTTTTTATTGGGATTATTAAAATCCCAAATATACACTGGAAACATTTTTAATTTAGAAGAATTAAAAATTCAGATTCAAAACGTGACTGCAAGCATTACAGCTGCCTAAATATCTAATGAGTTTTATAATCGGCAAGGGCATTGTTTACCAGGTAATGAAAGGGTTTTTGAAAATTTATTATAATTATTGTTTGTATAAGTATGTATTTCTTATAATCGTTCAATCAAAATATTTTGCTTCCTATATTACATTTTAAAATCGACACTGGGATATATTGCTGTCAAATTCATAATCATGGATATGTCAACACCTATGTTTTCTGTTAAATAAACTCACGGTATTGGGATATTCAACTACTAAGAGTGCGTTCCACTTGGCGCCCACAACGCCCGCAACGCTCAAAGATGCGTTCCACTTAAAGCCGCGGTCGCCACCGTTGCTTCTGTAAAAACGTCACGGATGACGTCACTAACAACGACCGCGCTTCGACCACAACGCTCATCTTAACAGGGTGGGTCGGCGCGGTCGTTCGGTATTTACGCGCGCAATTATTCAAATATCGCTTTAGACATTCAGCAAAACGAGATAAAGATAAAGAGATAATTGTTTAAAAAACAGTTTGCAATGTCAAGTTGGTTCTCAATGACCTAAAATGACTTTTAAATTCATTATCCACGTAACTATTAATAGCATCACCGTAATTTATAACTCGCGGTCGAAGTTTTCACTTTCCTCTTTCCTTCAAAGCTTCATCCCACTCTTCATCGGAGCTTGATGAGCTATCAGATTCATATCTATTTCTTCTCAACATCAATATGTCAATTGCAGCAGCAGCCATCTTTTATTCACAAGCCCGTTCTACGTTCCACTTGGGTTCTCGCCCGCGGCGTTTGCATGCTAGTGGAACGGCAAAATTCGCGGTCGTGGTCGCGAGCGTTGTGGGCGCCAAGTGGAACGCACTCTAAGAGATGGCGTTGATCACGATATGTGAAACTTGAGACAAAGGTACACTTTCAGATGATCTCCATAAGTTTACCATTGCTGGCAGACTGTCACCTGAATTTCTTTATGTTTTATTTTTGTTTGCTAGTAGTGTTTCTTGTTTTATTAATTTACACAGAATATAGTTCTATTGGCGTTAGTTGTAGTTTTAATATTAGTTACATTTATCTTTTATCTTTCACAAACAAATTTAAGTATACGAGTATAGTTGATAGGTTCTTTTAATAGTATAGATTTTTCTTAGTAGAAATTAGTTCTTTTTGTATAATATTAGTTAACTATATAGTATTATTACCGCCTTACTGCAAATATTATTTCTATTATCATTCACTTTTATATATTTTGAAGTACTTAGTTATTAGGTTAAAAGCAAATTGTACTTTTGTCGTAGTTCCTATTTTCGCCACTTTGAGGGCAATTTTGTAACCAAAATAAACCATTTATACTCGTATATAACTAATAATTAAGTCCTAATCACATGAATGAAATCGTATTTTTCAGTTCAGTTGAAGTCAGTGAGACATGAATTCGTGAACTTTCGATGATAGTCCAATTCGCGAAACTGCGATTGTTCATGATAACAGACTAAAGTTGATAGCACAAATAATTTGATAAAAATATTTTAAATTGGGACAAAAACGATATTAATCTGCTTCAGTAAAAACTGCAGTTACTGCGCTTATTTTCGCTAATAATAACATCAAAATTATTTTCAATCGAAAGTAAACAATCGAAAATAATTACTAGATAAGTAGTACGATTATCTGTCAGATTATCTTTGAAATAGTTAAAATTAACCTTGTAAAACAAGTAATAAACAACAAATACACAAATAATCAACGTTATCACAGCATCATTTATCATTCCACCGAGTCCTGTCGCTTGAAGGTTCATTTCAGCATCGCACTATCCAGTATCATACTATCACAAAACATGGAAGTCCAATTAACAAATTAATTACAATCAAAACGGCGCTTTCATAGAGATCGCGATATCAGGCCTTCAGAAAATGTCTCGTGTGGGTGGTGTTTGAAACAACCAGTAGTTACGCTTATCAAATTACGGTAAGTTCCATCAGTGCCGTCCGTGAAGGGGACGCAAGGCGACAGGTGCGGAATAGCACCCTTTGTTTACAGACCACCAAGGTTTTGTTTTGTTTTGCTCGTAATTAGAAACCAAATATTTGGTAACATGTGACGCTGAGGAGCGAATTTTGTCTGGTTATGAGTTGCTTTGGAACGGCGAAGCTGTAATCTTAGATTATGTCTTCAAACACACTAGAAACGTTTGGAACTATGTTTCTTTAGCTTACTTACAAACAATTTCATTTTCAATAATTTCACGTTGCAGGATTTTAATGTATGCAGTTCTAACAAATTATAAGTAATCATTAGTTAAATTTGAAGTTTGCAGTGGTGTGCTTAAGACACAGTTCTTTTTATAATGAAAATTTATGTATTTGCAAATTTTTTAAATTGTAGCTACCAAAGATGATAGTGGAGGAAGAGCCACAGAAGTAGTTTGTATGTGGTTGAAATTGTTTGTCAGCTAAGGGAATCGAACTCGGGTTCTCAAATCCACAGGCCGATTCGATATCACAGAGCCACCTACCCCATAGTTTAAAATCAGCTTCATTTTAATGCGGTGGAAATCAGTTTGTCGGCTGTGAGAATTGAAATCGGGTTCTCAAATAGTTCGATGCATTGTCAACTCATTTTATTAAATTTTTCTAATTAAAATTTATGGGCACTTTGGAAACAGAAAATTGTAGATACCAATATTTATAAATAGTCTTATTCATTTATTTCTTTATTTGATGCGTTACCTAAGAAATTAATCTCAATTGCAGTGCAGATAATCTACAGCTTGTAATGAAATGGACCTTTCAAGACTTTTTTGAATTTTTTATATATTAATCTACGTAATAAAATAATTATACCCAATTTTTTTAATTTTTTTTTAAACTTGTATTAAGCATGATAAAAATATTTAAACTTTCGAAACAAATGAATATGACGTAGTTGCATCTTAGCTTAAAGAGAGACAGATAAGACAGAGATAAATAACACGTAACTTGTCGTTGTCAGTAGAATCCACAGACAAAACATAACTAGACGGATAACATCGGCGTTTGTTGTGAGTCAGAAAGGGATAGAATAACTTGTTGGAGAGGCGGGTGCGCAGCAAGAAGCAACTTGCATAACATCAAAGTGTACTCGCTCCTTGCCGCGCATCCGGCGGACCCAAAAGTTATTCCATTCCTCTCTGCTTCACAACACTGCATTGACTTGAATACGGCATAATTCGTCTAGTATTATACGTCATTGGTAGAATCGTAGAATGCTGAATGCTTATTTCTTCTTCGTCTTCTTGAGCACCGACAAACGTTTCAGACAAAGCTCTGTGATTGGCTTAATGCAACTACGTCATTGCAATATGGCAGTGCGAACGTTTTAAATTATTCAACTTTAACTTTCATATTTCAGCAATAAAAATATCATTTATGGTATGATTTTATATTGTATTAAATATGATGTACGGTCAAGAATTTATTTTAATAAATATATATTAAAAAGCTCTACCACTTGAATCCCCCATTAGAACAATTTGGATTTAGTTTTTGGTTATAAGTTACAATGAATTAGGATTGAATCCATGAACTCTCTTTGCTAAATCGGCAATGGTACAAAATTACTAGAACTGCTAAACTGTAAAGTTTACTAATAGTGGTTCAAAATTTGATCCAATTTATTATTCATGTAGTGAAAATCTACTATAAATAACTGTTAATAATTGAATTGTGTAATTGGAAAATTAATGTAATTTTATTCTACGAAGCTGCAGCGTGTCTTTAATTCACCGTGCTGCATCATTTGTGGTAGAGAATGGCAACAATTTTGAGCAATTTTTATAATATAAAATAAATAAAAAATAAATATTCTACCCATTACTGAGTGTGGCACTCTGCCGAAGCAGTTCTCGGTAAGTGATATATTTTGCGCGTGAAATGTGGTTACCAGTCGTCAAATCACGGCCCCCAAAGATGTTAGTGGTGGAGGAGCCACAGGGGTAGTTTTTGAAATTATGAAAATTGTTTGTCGCCTGTGGGAATCGAACCAGGGTTCTCAGGATCCACAGGCCGACTTCATACCACTGAGCTAGCCACCCCATTATTTTTATAATAATTATCATAAATCCGAATTATATGTGATACACTTATTTTTACATATCAATATCTTATTAATTATCTATTTGTATTGTTTATTTTTAATAGAAAAGCGAATCCAATGCAGTATTTAAAAAAAAACGCTGATGCTAAACTATCCTTAATTGTTCGAATTAAAAAAAAAATATTTTTGATTCGTAATCAGTATATCAAACAACATACCCTTAACGTATGTACCCGAAGTTATGAAACACCCTGTATATGAAATATAATTTTTAAATGCAAATACATTCAATTGGTTTCAAGTCTACTAAAAGTTGTGGGTTTCCTGCACTGTAAATTGATAACTAACGCAATTAAACAAATACATTCGTATAGATACGAGTATTATGTTTAGAAGACTACCAATTGCGAATATGTTAAAATCAACAATGATATTGTTTTGGTAGAAAATGTTATAATATATACTAGTAAAGTTTGTATTTGGTTGGTATTGTTAAAATGTTAGAATACCTTGGGAATATTCTCAATTATGCATAAAAGCAATGTGCCGTTATAAGTGTCCATTTTACCAGCGTCATGAGAACAGAATCTCTGTCTATACAATACAAATCTTTGTGACTTTATTATTAAACTACTCAAAAAAGCGAAATTGAAAAGAGATAACACGGAAGATAATTGGACAACGTAAATACTTTTCTATCCGAGTAAAAACTTGCTGTGAAACTCTTGTTTATAATAAACAAAAACTGCTCTGCAAGTACATAGAATGCGCCTTCTAGATGATTTAATGATGAATTCATAAAATACTTGTTTTTCTGATGGTTGTAATTAATACACTATTTTAAAAACCTGAGATTTCAAGATATAATTACGAGAAAGTAAAAGTTCTTCCGTAATTCTAAAAGAAGTAATGTTTATTTCCGAGATTTACCTCTGAAGGTCATTACTCATAACCAATAAAAATGCTATAAACATTTGCATTTTATAGTTCGTAAACTGTTCGCCTACCTATTGCTGATATAATACTTTGTTTATAAGATTGCCAACACTTTCATAGTTCTCCTTACAATAACTTTTGTTTCAAGTTGCTTTACAATTTTAATTACAAAAGCATTGGAAAATTCTCAATTTTAATTAAAGTCCTTTACAGTTAGGAGCGTGTTATAAGAGGGGTTGTATCTTGTGTTAAGTGCCGGTATGTGATATGTGAGAACATCCCCAAGTGCCTGCATTCTACGTAACGTTACACAACGTAAACGTAACCATTGGTTGATTTACGTTCCCGCAAATAGCTGTAGAAGAGGGTGTGACATCTTGACACTTCAGGGCTGGTTTCAGGCTAAATTTCATCCCTTAACACTCTACTGGCAACTCACTTGAGAGAAAATTGACGCTGCAATTGCAAATAGTAAATTATATAAATTTCCATTTCGGAAATTGTATATCTAATACATGACATACATTCTTGATAGATATCAAGTTTGTTATAATTTACATAAGAAAAATAAATACTACGTGCATATACTTCCATTTTGATCAAATTTCCGGAGAGGGTGATGCTGAATAACAATTTAACGAAAATAATATCAATATTGCAATAGTAAAAAGCGAATCTAATCACGTCTCAATAAGAACAAAAATATCTTATAATACTAGTGAGGAAAGGGGTTCATTTCAAAACGAATACGAAAATTGGAACACGAGCGATAGAAAGTGTTTCATTATTACAAGTACCCTTTCCCATTGTGCTACTATTTCTTTCAACATTAAATTTAAACATTTACAGTCATATTCACAAAAGAATTTTAGCAAAAATGTAGCTAATCCTGAATTTGACAAATTAAACTAAACCATATTCTCAAAAAAGTTTAAATAAACTTTAATACACATTCATGTTACTATATAGTTTTCAGAAAGATAATTGAATTAGCTTTTTAAAATCGGACTAGCATAAGATTAGTTAATCCAAAATTCAGGAATAGCTAAAACTTTTTTGAGAATCTGACTGTACATTTTTACGTTTACGTTAATCAATACAAGAAAATAAATAATTATTTTGTATAAATCAAAGGTATTTGCAAATGCACATCACGTTTCCATGATCACCACAAACAAAAATAATAAAGTTGACATGTAGGCACATGTCAATTTTTTTTCAAAATAATGTTTTCCTCGCTTTCTAATGTTGTGATGAAAGTAATTATCTTTCATGACTAGTGACGGAAATGGTTACTATACTCCATTCCCTGTAAGAAAACGATGACGTCATATGTGGACGAGGTTATCATAGATACGATGAAATATAGCTATCTTTTTTTAATAATATTATTCGTACCTATGCGAATTACATAACGTATGTCTTAATAAGTAAAGACACACGTTTCATATTTTTTCACGTTCTATCACATTTATTATTTTAATGAAAACGTATGACAGTTCTTACTAATACGAAAATTTATATTTACTTTGTTCACATTTGTTTATAAAATAAAAATAGAGACCTATGGTCATGATTTTGTTATTTTCTCGCCTGTCATTTCTAGGTTTGTGACATTTTTGATACATAAATACAGACTGAGAAATAAAAAATGGCTAGAAAAATGTTGGGTAATCAAATGCAGAAATGCGTTTGTCATCTTCATGATTATTTTGCGCTGGAGTTAGAGAATCGAGTATCTTTAATCAATTTAACTGCAGTACAAGAGGTAATGTGCATTGTATTTTCATATATTATTACATATAAAAATGTATATTCCTTTGAGTTTTCTTTTACAAAATTACACATTTCAATAAGGTAGGTAATATTTTTCGTAAGTTAAGATAAATTTATATTTGGTTACTTTTATAAACTAATTAAATTTTATAAAGTAATAAGTAATCTGACATTTAATTTTTAGGTTATGTTTTAAAAATGTCAATCCAATATCAATGTAAACGTTTTAAGCACAAAATCTTGAATCACATGGATACCGAATGTGACGTAATCATTTTCATACAGGGAATAGAGTATACCACAACTTAATTGAGTGAGATAAATATAATTTTCATAGGTAATGTTAAAAAATTGTTAAATTAAAAAAAAATCTATTTTGCAATAGTTTTTCTCATATTATGAAATTAGGTAAAATTGTACGAAATTCGTATTGTAATGTGTTGTAGAATACATATCGTAAATAATTATTCTGATTCTTGGGCACGTTGTAATTAAACCAGAATTCATCAATGAAAACATTCTTCATTCGGGTTTATTTAAAAGTTATAAAAAATCTGTATATTTATTATTATTATTTGTCCTACTTATGAACAAGAGAAATGTTACTCCAAAATATAAATTAATGTGATATTTCTAGTAACATTTTTATATCTGTATTTTTTTTTTACAAACGTTATGATGCACAAGATAGACATCGAAGTAAAAGTAACACAAATAAATAAATATCCATAGCTACTACATAAAATCAGCGAATAATTATTTTGAATTTGATATACAAGTGCAGGGGCTATCGCTTTCATCTTTTCTAATCTTGTAGATTCGTTGTTAGTTTCGTTTTAGATTCGTTGTTAGGAGTAAACGTGAGTAATTTGAGATGTTTTATGCATATGTTATGTACGTTGAAGAAAGAAAATGAATGATAAGTGAATAGGAATGATGTGATTGAAGGTTAGTTATGTGATAATGATTTCGAGTGTAATAAATGAATGAGTTTATATGGAGTGATCTCTGAATGTGGTTGAAGTGAGGGTGGTTTGTTTGGATGATAATGTTTGACGAGGGCTGATTATTTGATGAGTGTGATGAGTGAATGTTTTATGAGTGATTTTTAGGGTTCGTGCTACTCCATTTGTTGGGATATAGCGTGAAGATATGTATGTATGTATGTATGAATTTCATTTATTAGTAAATTTAGTTTTGATATAGTAATTTGTTTTTCTAATAATATACTATCTTATTAAACTGATTACCTGTAATGTATTTCTATAAGAAATGTCACTAGATAAGGTTTAGTATAGTTTGATTTAAATTTGAAACGTTTAAAGTTTGGTGACTGCTGGTATACGATTCCTAGGATGAGTATGTAGGTACAGTTTAGCATGAATCCAAGGAAAACTGCTAATGATAAACTAATTTATATTTGTATATTTGATTAAAAGAATGTAGGATTGCCTTAATAGTATAATTACCTACATTGAATTTCATCGTCTAGAAATGTATATTTTTACGCCGAGTGAATACATATTACATGCAATGACAACATTGACATTATGTTTACTAGTTTTACTTTATTTGTGATATTAAAACAAATTAAAGTGATAAATAATGATCTAAAAATACTGAATGAATATCTACTGCATGACGATTTTCTCGAGTTGTAGAATTGCGTGCGAATCGGACATAAAATTAACTTGACCACAGCGATCTGCAGATGTAATTTTATTATTTTCATCCAGTTAATATTCAAATCGTTCGATCATAACTAACCATTAAGCAGAAGAATTAAAGAATAAAGAACTGCAGAAACAATGAACCGGTTTTTATAACAGTGATTTCCTTTAAGGAGTTTTTACTTTATGTTTAAACAGTTGGTAGACTTGTTTATGTGTGGGATGTTTTATAGATATCACGCAGCAACTAATAAAAACCCTAATGCAATATTCGTGCGTTTTACCTGCCAACTGCGAACTTTTATGCATTTGCTAAATGTCAGATGATGCGAAAACAAAAACACGGACGCTTATTACCAACCTCCACCTTTACCCAGAAAAATCTCAAAATACAACAATAAGCTAATAAAATATACTTCGACCTAGATTTTCTGAAAAACAATATGAACATATTTTTTTTTAAATCTACCCATAATATTCTGGCTTAAACCTGTTGGATAATAATTAAATTTCTAAACAAAATGAACTGGAATGAAGTATAAGTTAAGAATAAGCTCAAGTATGAAATCTTGATAGTACCACGCCTCAATTACTAGGATAATATAGCGTAGTGAAAATGTTAAAGAAGTCATTATTTAAATTCCTGAAGGCATAAAACAAATTTTACAACTACGATGTGAGTTACTGCCGCGTCCGAGCCTCTGCTAGTAATTAATACCGGGCAATTAACGCGAGCGCACGTGCAAACAAAAAATCACTAGATAAATAACTACGTACTAGAGATTAGAGAATGATATATTATGCTGCAGCTTGTAGCGTCCAGCGAAAAATTTCATAATATTTAGATTATAATTATGTCTTCTGGGAATACATAAACAATGAAGCATAAAGCATGATGGACACTGAAAATGCAATAAGAGATTTTAACAAGTTTAATAACATCTCTGTTCCGTGTTATTTCAAATAAAAAAACAATATAACAATCTATCCAGTTCTGATAATTGTCGCAATCTCGAATATAAAACAATTTAACAATCTATCACTTCTGATAATTGTCACCTACATACAATGTAACTTTTTCTGGATTGATACTGCTCTTTCTGCACTTCTCTATTCATGTATTTGTCAGGATAAAATCATAGACGAAGTACAGTGAATATGAACATCAGTTTTATTTAATAAACATTTACAATAATAATTACTTTTAACCTCTCTCGTCTATCGCCGGATACACACTATCCGAAAACTATCTACAAAGTCACCATGCACCCTTAACCATTTACACACGTCTCTTCATCCCTCACCCATTTCAACATGTTTCCACATTCGGCGTCACTCAGACAAACCCAGACACACTTGTCCATAATTTATTTTTTTAGAAACACAAACACAACCCCAAACATATCATTCTCACGATACTTAATATTTTCTAAAACCAATAATCATAAATTAACTAAAACGAGTAAAACTAAACACATAATTTAACAATAACAATCTAAATTATAAATATTGCCACATTAGTTTAAAAATTAACAACTTTGTTTTTCGTTTTTGGTGAATTTTAAAATAAAAGTAACAGATAACTAATCTCTTATCGAATCAACATATTACAGTTAATATAATTTATGACATTCACTAGATAAACTGGCAATTAGAATAATAAATTAGCAAATCTAATTGAATACTCGACAGCGATATAATTCCTCCATATATTATGTAGCTACTAGCTACCTCCGATTTATGTACTTATTTATTTACTTCAAACTTAGATTTACTTACTTTTGTAGGTATACCTACCTATTAATTTTTTTTTATTCTAATCATTAATCAAGAACTCGTACGAATAAATATATCATCACGCCTTCTACCCATTACTGGGTGTGGCACTCTGCTGAAGCAGATCTAGGTAAGTGATATATTTTGCGCGTGAAGTGCGATTACCAGTCGTCAAATCACGGCCTCCAAAGATGTTAGTGGTGGAGGAGCCACAGGGGTAGCTTCTGAAATTATGAAAATTGTTTGTCGTCTGTGGGAATCGAACCATGGTTCTCAGGATTCACAGGCCGACTTCATACCACTGAGCTAGCCACCCCATAATAATAATATTTGTATGTCTCTTTTAAAAATATCTTAGTTGATTGTACTGTACTTGCATCTTGAAATAGTTTCTACAAATTTAAACTATTGTTCGTTTTCGAGAACTTATATTTTTAAAGTTATGTTATTAAATTTTCATGATAAATCACGTTAACAGTAATGTTAAACCAGACTTAACGGAAAAAGGTGTCAGACATTTAATTTTATAAATGTGTTCTGAAACTTTTTCTGCGCGTCCGCATCTAAAAGAATCATGGCTGAGTTGTGTCAGTGACTTTCCTGCAAAACTTTCAGTAGGAAATGTGGAAAAGTGCACATAACCCTCCTCCCACCCTTCTAGTCGCGAGTGCCATCATTTCTCTTCTTGCTTCATCTTTATTTTGTTCCGTTTTTGCGTCTCGTGTTCTGTTTTCGTGGAGTGCACGTGAAATATTGCAGTAAGAACTGCCGCACCCAACGAATAAAATACAATAATGTATCGTTGCGGCGGAGTGGAGGTTCCCCAATTTAGGGGTTGTGTACCTTCTGTTACTATATTTCGTGACTGGAATTCTTTACCGAGAAATATCAACAAATAACAATGAAATAGTTTTAAAATTACAAACGATATAAGATTTTCTTTAAAAGATATATCTAGAATCAAGACACTTTTGGCATAAAAAATCGTTTATTTTTCGCTATCACAATCTTTTTAAATTATTTTACAGAACAATACTCTAAATGAAAGTGATAAAAAATTTATGCCCCTTTTAATTTCATTTGGAATATTTTTCCTTTTTACAATTTAGGAATGTTTCACAGTGAAAAAGATATAAATATGTTTATGCTCAAGATCACAAAATCTTTTTTTCATAATTACTTGTGAAAATGACACTTTCATCACTCAATTTATTTGTGATAATAACAGCCATTTTCTTTTTTTACACGTATCTTATTATTTTTGTTTGTGGTAATCAAGAAAATGTGGTATGCATTTGCGAATATAGCTCATTTGATTTATATAAAATACTTATTAAATTTCTTGTATTGATTGACGCAAACGTAAAAATGTAATTTTCAGACGACCACGTATGAAAGTAACCATAACAACATCATAAATTACTAAGGAAAGTTGAAAATAACATATACTGATATGTTAGTATAACGCACACTTCTAACATATCAGGTGAAGTTCCACTGATTGACAACAGATGGCGTTACGATGTAAGAAAATAATAAAATAAATGATTAGAATTTGTATTATTATTTAGATCGAAGTTTTGGCAGATTTTTCAACACATTTGCACAGATAAATCTTATTTTTTAACATTAATAATTAGTTATTTACTAATATTTTAGCATTATTTATTATTTTGACATTACAGTTAGTACAGTAGGTATCACTACACCTAACCTCAAACATCAACGCTAACCTTCAAAAACGCATCAGCTGTCAAAGTATAACAACATTGCTCTTGTAAACTTTTTTTTAGAAATATTTTGTGGTCGTCTAAAAACTAGCTCGAAATTGGAATAACTGTACTCGTGTACTTAAATAACTCAGCGCTGCGCGCCTCGTTTTTCAATTTGTACACTCGCGCGTTATTTTACACTTTCGATGCTTGTTATGTAATATACTATTTCACATTTAATATTGAAAAACGTAGTACGGATCACACGTAGGAAAGGGCCATTACAAAACTCGTACTATTGGGTTCTCAAATCCACAGGCCGACTCGATACCACTGAGTCACCTACCCCAATGATGATGATGTGATGTGATGTTATGTATGTATGTATAATCATGGTTTCAACTTCCTCTAAAATTTGTGAGTGTTGAGATTTAATAGCAGCTAATCTAAAAACATAATTAAGAAGAAAAATGTCATCTTTTATGTAGGCATTTAAGGTTTGTTTATTATTGTTGAAATAAAATGACAGATAACTCTGATAATTAATATCATCGGTGCTGTGATTTCGATGTGATATTATTTTACTTACGAGTATATCTGACAAATGAGTTGTCTGTTACTTTATCCCAGAGTTCATAAATAGGCCTTTAGCAGTTCTGTTTATGACATTTTTATTCGTTAGAAATTTGTGCATTTGAAAATTTATTTAAAAAAAAACTGATTACAAAACTTTCGTACTCGTTTTGCAATCAGTTGTCAATCAGTGGAACTTCACCTGATATGTTAGAAGTGCACGTTATGCGCTAACATATCAGTGTATGCTATGTTCAACTTTCCGTAGTAGTTTATGATGTTGTTATGGTTACTTTCATAAGTGGTCGTCTGAAAATCATATTAAATATCTTTCAGAGGTTTTCTTATATTTGTTCACTTTGCAAATAAAATGTGAAAAAATGAAACAATCTCCATTTGATCACATCGCCTGAGGATTTACTTTCTGTTGATTTACCTGTACAAGTGTCTAAATTCTAAAATATTGAAAAGTAGCTACATTTAAAACAATAATTTATTGAGAAGATCAGCGTGGTAGCCGAGGGCTGTGATCCAAGAGATTCAGGTTTAAACCCATCCAAGAGTATGATGAATTCATCATATTCTGTCTCTTGTTGTTCTACATGAAAAGAAAACTTATATCCGTATGTCATACGAGATCTGCTATGCTATTGCAGACCAGAACTGTCATACCCAAAGATGGGTAAATGGTGTAATGTACGCAACAGTATTTCGTGAAGATTAAATTTTTAAAAATGGGTTGAGTTTATACACATAAGCAAATCAAAAAATCTGGGAAACATTCAAACCTTTTTTAATAACATTAGTAACCCCATTTCTAATTTAAGTCGATTCATGAAGTAAATTAAATTTGATGTTAACACTCTTTTAACCCTGATCATAAACAAGCTTGTTTCATCAACTGAAAAGGAAGTTAACAATAGATTTAAAAATAATGTTATTACTTAAAGAGCTTTGTAAATCAGCTTGTTAAAGATTTGTTACAAGTTTTCCAAGAATGGACATTTGCTGGAAAAGCAATTGCACAGTTATAAAACCATCCTTTTGTTCTTAGATTGACTGCAACTCAAGATCTATTTAGTTATTTATGCATAGTACCTCAGTGTCATTAAAATCTGCGTGCGTTAGTGTGTGCTATGATTAAAAACCACCAGATAACTAACGGTAGGCATTTGTTCTGAGGCATATGTTTTATGGTAGCCATTAGGCGGTATAGAGCTCATGGGGGGTGCGGGCGGTGTGTATGTGTGTGTGTAGGTAGTGCAGAGGTAATAAGGCGCGGCGCAGTTACATTAACATCCCAGTGCCGGCGTCGCTGACGTCAAACAGGGGCACTTTGAGATAGAACATTAACATATTATAGGTCTGTAATGGGTTTCATCCTCACGGAGAATAGTCTAGTCAGGTTAATTATTCTGTGTACTATAGCAGCGCAGGAAATAGGAACTAGCCAAGAAGAACATTTAGTTTAGATTAAAACTGAAAAAGCTTTTTATTCCATTTAATTGATTTTTCTTCTGATGCAAGAAGAATAATTAAACACGAGTAATTGTAGTGCAATTTGGTTGCGTTCTTCTGTCACATATCTCGTTGACTTATTTGTAATTGATAAGTGAAGTTTGCGGAACTACTTCTTTTTAAATTTTCGTTGTTCTTAGAATTTGTATAAAATAAAATAAATATATCATCACGCCTTCTACCCATTACTGGGTGTGACACTCTGCCGAAGCTGATCTCGGTAAGTGATATATTTTGCGCGTAAAGTGCGGTTACCAGTCGTCAAATCACGGCCCCCAAAGATGTTAGTGGTGGAGGAGCCACAAGGGTAGCTTTTGAAATTATGAAAATTGTTTGTCGCCTGTGGGAATCGAACCAGGGTTCTCAGGATCCACAAGCTGACTTCATACCACTCTGCAAGCCACCCCATAATTTGTAATAAACTCAATTCTATTATTCTACTGATGGGATAGGTGACTCAATGATATCGAACAGGTCTGTAAATTTGAGAACCAAGCAGACAAACAATTTTCCCCATATTAAAATTACCCTTATGCCTTCCCCAAAACTAACATCTTTCGAAACTGTCATTTGACAGTTGATAACAGCAATTCTACACGCAGTAATGGGTAAATGGCGTGATGATATATTTATTTATTTTATTATATTACGATTTTTATGCTGCATACTGTAAATCGGCTGTATCATGTAACACATCTTTAATAATAAGCGACGTCGATAATTTTTTTTAGCTTTGGCAACACCGGTTTCGTTTTGTAGTTTGTCAAATTTTCAATCATATAAATACAAAATTGACAAAAGTCAAGACAATACCGGTGTTGCCAAAGCTTGTAAAATTTATCGACGTCGCTTATTATTAAAGATGTGTTACATGATACAGCCGAATGTCTGTCTACTTTCAACGCTTTGGTAGATTGAATTATAAAGACAAAAATTGGAATATTGCCGGGATTTGAACCTGGAATCTGTGAACTCCGGTCATTAAATCAACTATGCTACTGTTTGTGTCATAGGCAGCCCCGATCCCATGACTCTTTCATATACTGAAACACTTGATACGAGAGTCGTCTGCAGTGACATTGGCTATATCCCAATTTTTCTCTTCAAATTTCATTTGATTTTCATCAATTATTAAGTATTTACTTTAAAAATACCAATTACATGCCTTGGTAGGTGTAACTTAACCCCAGCTCAGAATGATACAACTATTGTATGATATTTAGCGTGTACATATTTGATGGATATATGGGATTTAACGCATGAAAAGTGCAAACAATGGGGGGGCATTCGCGTCGAACTAATACAGATGTCAGTGATGTGTCAATCCATCATATTTTTAAATTTACAGTGTACGTAAATGAACAACTGTTACTAAGAAAAATATTGTTTTTAATTTTTCGATTATTCTGCAATTGCGCATTGTCTCTTTTCACATGTATATATTAAACGTCAAACATAAATATTGTTATATTATGTTATTGGTATACTAGTCAAAATACCTACATGAAAAATTGATTATGGAAAATGAAAGATAATAAATATAAAAACAATAAGTGATTATATATATATATATATATATTATATATATATATATATATATATATATATATATATATATATATATATATATATATATATATATATTGTAATTATTACTTTAAAATTTTATACTTATCACTAAAATATGGGATCATTTCAAAGTGGAACAAATAATAGTTTATTTGGTTAATTTTCAATGAACTTGACCTAGCTTGCATTTACACAGATATTAAATTATTATTTGCAGGAAATATATATCCAAATCCTGATTTATTACTGCAATGTTTAATAAAACAATTCGGCATTTTCAAACTTTACAGTAATCTGTCTGAAAGCCGATAAACGTCAAAAACATAGAGGAATGTAAAATTATTTGCTCTGGGTTCCGCATACCAGCGCCACTAGTTTGGAGTGAAAGCTTCCATTGTATCTAGATGCCACACAAATTGTATCAATGTAAATAAATAATAAAAAAAAAAAAATTTAATTTTTGCTTCCTCCAGTCAATATCCAGCGACTGTTTATCTAAACAAAAATATTGCTATATGCACATGGTTCGGACTCAATCTACCTTATCTACTACCTACTAGAAATTTCCTGTACTGTAACTGGGACTTGCAAATAAATAATTAAAGTAATTAAAAACATAAATAAATAAAATAAATATATCATCACGCCATCTACCCATTACTGGGTGTGGCACTCTGCCGAAGCAGATCTCGGTAAGTGATGTATTTTGCGCATGAAGTGCGGTTACCAGTCGTCAAATCACGGCCCTCAAAGATGTTAGTGGTGGAGGAGCCACAGAGGTAGTTTTTGAAATTATGAAAATTGTTTGTCGCCTGTGGGAATCGCACCAGGGTTCTCAGGATCCACAGGCCGACTTCATACCACTGAGCTAGCCATCCCAAAAAAACATGAACACGACATTTCAAATAAATGAGTAATAGTGGTGCAAGGCAATAACTTATGGACGTAGTGATGTTGAGTTTGGTGCCAACGTAATATATTTGTTAAATAATGATTTTAAAATTGTTTATTTATTTAGTTTATCTGCAATTTTGCGAAATCCACTTTCAAAAACAAACGTAGGGCGACAATTCTACCCTTTCTTATTTATTTGATACATTTTCGGTTCTTAGAATGCAATAGACCACAGAAGTAAACGTCACCAGGAGGCGTGGCTTAAGCGTTCTATCTCTTTCTATTGTAAGGCAACGTATGGCGTAGCACACTTCTTATGAAACAAACATTTGATTTTTAGCCTCATTTTTGTTTACATGTTTTGTTTTGCGCTTTTTTGTGCAATAAATTAAAATGAGGTGGTGTTTTGCACCTGGCTCTAATCACAACGAAATATACAAGTGCAAAAAATTAAAAATTCAAAATTGTGAGGTTATGATCGTAGTTCACTACGACATACGTTTCTTTTCAAATTTAAAATAGACATAAAAAATCTATTACATGACATTTCAAAACAATAACCATTTATATTGGTAACATTAAAACAGTAATTTGTTGCATCATTGGTCGTTTCCCTTAAAAATTTCAATTTTGATACTAATAAAATAAAAACCTGATAAGACAATGGTAACTGTATATACCAGTCGACTCGCATTCAAATTTACCGCCCTAATATGGACCGCCCACTTTTGTGGTCTATTATGATATTCAAAACAAGTGCAGGACTATGTTCACTTCCTTTCTTATCCTTTTAGGTTCGTTGTTAGTGGAGTAGGTGTGAATAAGTTGATATTATTTGAACATGTCGGACATACATGTGTTGAATGAAAGATTAATGAAACAGGAGCGAATGAATGATTGTGATTGACCGTTTGCTGCGTAATGAAAGATTCCGAGCGTGCGGAATATACGAGCTTGTATGGAGGGGACTATGAATGAGTTTAAAGCGAGGGTGGTGTGTTAGGATGCGAATTTTTGACGAAGATTGATTATTTATTGAATCTGATGAATGTTTCAAGGATTCGTGCTACCCCATTTGATGGAATATAACGTGATGTTATGTATATATGTATAATTATGGTTTAAACTTCCTCTAACAATAATGAGTGTCGAGATTTAATGGCAGCTAACCTAAAAACATAATTAACACTTTGGCTGCTCTGGACGTATATATATACGTTTATCGTTTTCCTGCCCTGGACGTATATATATATATATATATATATATATATATATATATATATATATATATATATATATATATATATATATATATATATATACGGAATACAGTACAAAATTGCGCAGCGATGGGCTGTATAAAATTAATGCGCAGTGAAAGGGTTAAGAAGAAAAATGTTTCATGTAGTCATTTCAGGTTTGTTTATTAATAGGCGTATTCCATTTGTCATTTGGATCAAATCTAACTTACATTTACAGATTCAGTTCATTTATTTATTTCGCTAGATTACTTCACTGAGTTAATTTCTAGCGCTAGAATTACTGACTCTAATTTACTTTGAAGTAATTCACCCCGATAAGTGCATCAGTTTGCTTAAATCAGTTCATTTAGTTATGTTGTCAAATTTATCTGAACTGATTTAAGTGAACCAAGTGGCAAATGGAATACAGCTAATGTTGAGATAAAATGACAGATAACTCATTTGTCTGATAATTAATATCATCGGTGTTGTGATTTCGATGTGATATTATTTCACTTATATCTGATAAATGAGTTGTTTGTTACTTTATCTCAGAGTTTCTAAATGGGCATTTAGAAGTTCTGCTGCTGACATATTTATTTGCAAGTTAGAAATTTGTGCATTTGAAAATTTATTACAAAAAAACTGATTACAAATCAGCAGTAATAATAAATAAAGCGAAAGTTATAAATAATAGTAGGTACACCATTTCTAATCTGCAAGTATAAAATTATATAAATGCAATACGCATTTAAAGCAACTAGATAAATTGATTAACAAAAACTAGTCTAGAGACTTAAGCATTAATTATTGAAATCTTTCGTTGAAATCAGAACCTGGGGGTGATCCGGTGATCTCAGAGCAACGCAGCGCCACTGCGCACCATTATCAGGAACTAATGAATATAATTAATTTGATAACACGTAGTAAAAGGTGCCGACCACAGGGCAACTTTCACTTTCCTTCTCTCTCGCTTGCAGCAGGGCTGCCACAACAACACGACAAGCTGACAATACCCTGCTCGGTTGATGTGTGTGATTTTTCAGCGCGGCCAGATTATAAATTGCATTCCGATGTCGGTGTGCTGATATACAGCTCTCGAGAACTGAGAACGGAATTCGTGTTGTCAAATCGCTACTTGTATCGCAATCATTTTAATTGTTCGCCGCGTATGCCTTATCGAGAATAATTCGTTACTGTTTGTACTCGGAACTCGCTGCCCACGGAACCTAGTGCGACCTTCATGAATGAGAATTAAATATTCTTGTAGTTGTATGCTAAACAGGATGACTAACTGATGCAACTGTTATTGAAATTTAAACACTTTTCTTGGTAATGTAACTGTAATCTTTGCTAAAATATACATCTCATCACAATAAACATGAGTACCCACATATTCAATATTTAAATACTTTTTAAACACTTCTTGATTTTATTATGACGTTTAGTTCCATACCGTAAGTTCAAACAATATTTAAAAACTCAAGAACTGCAAATGTAAACACCAATTATGGACCTATTTATCAACGATAGAATAAAGTAATAGGTAACTAAGTAAGCTCACCTGTCAGATAAGTTAAAAATCAGATCAATAAATAACAAATAATATAAATTTGCGTAATTTTTGTATGTCACTCTATCAAGAGATCAATGAAACTGAATGACCTACAACAAGAGAATTACGAAGAACTAAATTTTCTGCCACTTCTATTTAAAGTATATATTTATTTATAATAGTTTAGTAACGTTTAAGAGCAGAAAAATGGTTTTAATGAGAGAGTTTCAAAACTTATCGTATTTGGTATCAAATGAAAGAACTTTTGAATAGCTCCTGTGTAGAATTGAAAATTTATCCATCAGATCCAATTGATAACGCGGTATGTCTAACTTGATTAGTGTTAAATGAATATATTTACAAAAACAAAGAAATGATTATAATGCGGATGACGTTGACGTAAAAGTGATATATCAAGATAGGAAATATTTGGTTAAATTACATAAAACTAAAGCATTTGAACAAGTACCTATAATGTGGCAACAAACATTTATAACGCTCTACCCATGTTTATTAAAGATATCACTGGAATTAAAACACTGTCAACTATTCACAAAATAGTCTTGAGTAAAGAATATTATAGTTTTCCAGAGTTCTTTGATGACTGTTACAACAATCAGTATTTGTAATTTTGTTTATTTTCTTCTACTATTATTTTGTTTACGGATTATTTTGTCATTGTTTGTTAGTATATTCGTTAGATTAGATTTAATTAATCATGTTCTTATATTATTATTTAATTATTATTAAGCTTATTTTTTATTTTATAGTATTCTTATGTGGTATGAAGTCGGCCTGTAGATCCTGAGAACCCTGGTTCGATTCCCACAGACGACAAACAATTTTCATAATTTCAAAAACTACTCCTGTGGCTCCTCCACCACTAACATCTTTGGAAGCCGTGATTTGACGACTGGTAACCGCACTTCACGCGCAAAATATATCACTTACCGAGATCTGCTTCGGCAGAGTGCCACATCCAGTAATGGGTAGAAGGCGTGATTATATATTTATTTATTTATTCTTATATACTATGTATTTTCTGATTTTTTGTTATCTGATACTGTCCTGTTATTAGAATTATTTATTTCATGTCTATATGATTTGTTATGGCTACCGTTAATATCAATTCTCCAAAGAGTTTTAGCTAATCCAGAATTTTGAATTAGTCAAATTAGGCTAAACCATATTTTCCAAAAGTTTAAATAAACTCTCAATATAATCTTGTTGCCATATAATTTTCGAAAAGTGATTTGGATTAACTATTAATAAGCGAACTAGAATAACATTAACTAATGCAAAATTGAGGATTAGTTAAAACTTTTTCGAGAATCGGACACTAAGAGTTAATTATATCTTTAGTTAATTTAATGTACTGCAGGGTGAAAGATCACCTTTTGTAGAACATCACTGACTGATTCAATGAATAAAGAAATGTGTTATTATTATTATTATTTTTATTATTTCATCAAATAATTCTAAAGCAAAGATGGCCGAAACAACAAAGTAGAACCGTTAATTTAGCTAACCATGCAGATACAGACATAAACAAGCTATAGATTATGACATCCATACTTGGAACTATATGAATATGTACACAGAGAAAAAGGAAGTATTTAATTCAACACGAGATCGCGTGTTGAAAAATTATTATTTGAATCAAACATTTTTGTTTTGTTTTAACTAATATCGTTTTATTTGAAAACATCTAAATTTCTTGAAATAATAGTGAAAACCGTTTTACTCTTATTTCTTGATCCAAATAAACATTTTCTTAAAATAAATAATTTTTTCTTAGTTGTACAAATTGTTGTATATTAAAATAAATAAATATACCGGTTTAATTCAAACAGTAATAACATCTTAATCTAAGAAATTATATTTTTTGCATCAATACATGAAGTGCATTGAATTATAACATTTTGTGTTGGTTCAATTCATTGCTTATGTTGGCTACATTGAACCTGTTGAAACGTGTTGACATACGCAGAGTTCATGTGTCGTAAGTGAATTGCCGATGGTGCAGCAGTATCTTCCAAGCCTTAACACGTCTTGGTTTATATTTTAAAGTAAGTAAAGTGTAATAATGGCTGACGGTGAAATACGCAATCTTCTGTTACAGTGGGGATTTGAGGAGTGTGTACAAAAATTCGAAGGTATGGCAATATACAATAAAATAATACATATTTCAGTGCAGCCATTTTTACCATAAGGCAATCTGTATTTTAGTGCAAGTTATATAATGCATTAAATACCTTTTGACTCATATTATAACATATTTATATATTAGTAGCTAGTAAAACATAAATGCGACGCAAGCGATGGGACTTCCCCGAGCTAGCGAAACATAAAATCACTTTTAACTTGATGTCAATCTATTTTATGATTTATTATTGGATGCAGGCATTTATATTTAACCTTCTTGTAAAATATAAAGTTCTTAGTATTTCATGGTATATATATTTATTGTGCAGAGGAAGAAATAACTAAGGACATATTATTAGATTTGAACGAAGAAAATCTAATACCACTAGTGCCGAAATTAGGGAAGAGGATAAAATTAATTAAAAAGATTAAAGAACACCATCAAGATCAAACTCTAATTACTATATTAAACAGTGACGTTGTAAGTATATTTATGCATAAATTAAGTATTCAGCTAGATTGTAATCATTTTACTTAGATTTTAGTCCCGAATTCAGAAGTATCCACTTCAATTTCTACACCAAGTTCGACGTCAACCAGATCTGCGGATACGTCAATTTCTTTACCGCTGCAATTGTGTACTGAGCTGAATGATTCTTCCGCATCGACATTATCTGCCCCTATTTTATTATCAGAATCCGAAGATACGACAACATTGTTAGAAGGTGATAGTCCAGATTTAATGAAAATAAAATTTAAGGAAGCTACTCTACCATTAACAAGTTTTTATGGTAAAACCGAATTCAAGAAAGCCTGTCGTCCTTCTTATCATTTAAATTTAAAACAGTTTCTTGAGGGCAGCAATTCCGGGAGATTTATCTTGTCTTCGTATAGACAAAAGAATATATTAACCTACAAATTAAGGAATCTACTTGTAGAAATACTTATAAATGGTCTATTAAGTCAAAATTCAGAGTAAATATGATCATAATTATTAAAACCTAAACTTCAAAATAATATGTCTTTTATAGTTCTTTAGGAAATACTGATTTTCAAATAATTGCTGAAAAAATTTGTGGGTTGTTTCCAACCGAATGTGATAGTACTTATTTTATTCCTCCAATTAGCGCAAAATATTCTGGCACAAAAAAAGCAATTAATGCTAAGGGAAAACTTTCCGACAAATATCGAAATCTGAAAAGATTTTATCATTTTCATAAAAATAATAAAGATTCATCTTCAGAGGAAAATAATAAAGAAGAAACGACAGGTATACTTTAAGTACTTTTTTTGACACATTTCTTTTAAACTACGAGGATCTTTACTAATCGATTTTTATTCGAAAATTAGTACTACTTTCTGACGACCCTCGTGTGTAATATACACATATATATATATATATATATATATATATATATATATATAT
This sequence comes from Pterostichus madidus, assembly GCA_911728475.2. Classification (NCBI taxonomy): domain Eukaryota; kingdom Metazoa; phylum Arthropoda; class Insecta; order Coleoptera; family Carabidae; genus Pterostichus; species Pterostichus madidus. The sequence continues at coordinate 22,675,150 of OU452312.1, forward strand.
ATATATATATATATATATATGAAACTAAAATTAAAATTTTCGTTAGTTTCCGAAGATGTTCGCACTAGTGAATTATGGCTTAAAAGTAGGGTGGAACCATGGAACGAAGTAGAAAATCACTGGAAAAAAACATTTTCATTGCGAAGAAATGATGATTCAAAAAGCATAACGGATTTTATTCAGAAATGGCCAATTTTAAAAAATGAGAACGCATTTTTATTGGTAATATTTAATATATAATTATATGCTCATGCTAATTTTTTTCCTTTTTAAGATTGAATATGATTATCGAAACATATATGAAAATGTAGAAAACAATTTGTATAAAAACTGGAGTTCGTTTTTTGAAAAATTGAAGCAAATAAATACTGATAAAAGTAATGATCTACTTCTTCAATTATTGCCAGAATTGGACAAAAGTAATTTTTTTAAATTATGAGTGTAAATACTTTTAGCAATTGTAAATTTTGTTTTCAGATTGTATTGATGCTGTAAAAATATCAGCATTGCCAACATTTTTACCCCCAAGTGGGCGAATTAGAAATAATAAAAATCACTGGAAACCATCAACTTTGGAATGCCAAAATTCAATCTTGCTAAAGTAAATATAAAAATGCATTTTATTTTATAACACTAATTTTAATACTTTCAGACTGCTTCAGATATATTAGAAGTAATAGAACAAAGAAGAATTTTTATGAAAAAATTGTCGTTAGCCATATCACCTTTTATTATAGTTGTTGGAAATTCTTTAATCTCTGTGAAAGAATGTTATGTTTCTATCGACTCAAGTCTATATAAATGCAAGTCAGTACTACAAGCTTTTGATATATGCTATAAATCATTTCATGTTCTTAATGTTCACTATCCATTGGAAAGTGAACATATTTGGTTAATTATTCAAAGGTTTGTCTATGAAACAACTACAAAATGGGATAAGAAAATTCCAGTAGTTGAACGAATTTTAAAAGAATTATCACCGTAAAATTTGGGTATTTTGTTCGAAGATTTAATAGAACTCAATCCTTTGTACTGTTGTTTAAGCCCAAATGGCAAAATGTATATTAATAATGTTAATTAGAAATTACACATTTGTTTATATTTAAAATAAAGCAATAAAATGCATTTGATTTGAAAAGATTTACATCTTAATCTAACCTATCAAATTTATTAATCCAATGTATCAATTCAATTTAAAATAATGTATTACTATATTAATTCAATAAACTTTAAACTTTATTCTAAAATAATGACTATATTTAAACAAAACATTTCATATATTAAATCAAATTATTAATAATGTTAACAAAAGACAACAAATGAATTAAATTTACATTTTGCAAAAGTTTTACTTTAACACATTACTTGCATTGAAACAAGATTATTTAATCAACACTTTATCACTATTCAAATTAACTCAATTACGTTTTTGTTTCTCAGGAAGCGTGAAAATGAGTAAGATCAAAACGAATCCTTTTGATTCAACACTTTTTTTCTCTGTGTGTATAATAATCAACCAGGAAACCATGAAAAACACAGAAAAATGAGATGAAGCAAATTATGATTGAAGAGAACATAGAGGAAGAAACCTGGACCAATAGAGAAGAATGGAGAAAAGGTGTAATTATTAAGCGACAACAGTCATAACAGCTCAGAAGAAGAAGATAAAATAATTGTAAAATCTTCTATTTTATTTTGTTTCATAAATTATGATTTGCTTTAACATAAATATTTATGATGAATGATATTTTGACTGGATATAAATGGAAAAGAATTACAAAATGTTTGAATTTTCAACCGGTCGAGGTTGAGTTATATTCTGACTGAAAAAAAAAAATATTTTCATAAATATCTGCATTTTTAAACCCTACACACTTTTCTAAAATAGGAAAACGGTATAATATTATAAATAAAAATTTGTTAATAATAACGACAATGAACTTTTAGAAAGTAGTATATATATAAATTTGTAATGCAAATTTTCAATGTAAATTCACCAATTAATTAATATCCTTGGAATTAAAATAGACTAAATTGATTACCTATATTGATATTTGCCTCATCCTCAAATTAAACTTTGTGCTAATATAGCTTCCATTATTTCATTCAAATATGAATATTAATAAACGGACTACATTTAGCTTTCTCAAATTAATATTAAAGGGTATCTAGTTACGAACAAAATAAACAATTTCCCCTATAAATTAAATCCTAAAATAGCATTCAACAAAAAAGTCAAAACGGTTTACATAACCAAAAAATAGTTCAATTCCAATATCAACTACATACTACCCATACAATGGTCACATCTGCGGTGGTATGTTTACCCACCCAGGAGGGTGAGACTCTATCTGGCTTAATTTTAACCCTCCCCAATATTAGTCATCGAGTAAATGCTTGGCAACTGCACCGTGCAAGTCGAACGCAGCGCCACAGTAAAGCGCGTGGTGTGAAAACAAACTAACCATATGTGGGTGATTTCATGAGGGTGCTGAAATGCAAGGGTGCGGAAATACCCTTACAGTGGGGTTGGATATTTTAAATGGATCTGGAAATGGTTATAGAGTGATAGAGGTTATTGGATCGAATGAAAGTTCAAACGGAATATGGAAAAATTTAAGTGGTGGAAATCTGTGCAATAGATCTGGTAATATGTAATTGTGAAGAAAATCGTATCGATTTTTACTGAAAAGTACAGTTATTCCAGTTATAATGTCATGAAAAGCTATGGAAAATTTGCCTCCTTAAATAACGAAATTACGAAAGTATGTATGAAACAAGTATTTTATATGAACAATGGATACCTAACTTACAAATATAAATGAGGCGAGTAGTAGGGGTATGCCGCCATTTGTAAGAAAGGCAAAGCATGCTTTGCTCTATTGTGTTTGTATTGAATATATACTATCAAGTGTGAATAAAATATATTATTGAATATATAACACAAAAGTTAATAAATTGTCGTCTTTTTGTTGCTTACAGGTGCACTTTGTTCATTAAATAATTGCAATTATATGAAAAATTTAAAGAACTAAAAAGAGTATAAAAAAAATTATGACTCAGTATTTAAAAAAATTATGTTTGGATAATCTTATATACCAAAATTTAGATTAAACAGATATATTAAATAAAATACTACGGACAATTGAAAATAACATACACTGATATGTTATTTTAATGCACACTTCTAACATATCAGGTGAAGTTCCACTGATTGACAACAGGTGGCGTTACGATGAAAGCAAATAAATGAAAAAAATTTACATTATTATATAAATCGAAGTTCTGGCTGATTTTTCAACACATTTCCACAGATACTCATAGATCTTATTTTTTTTAAATTAATAATTACTTAATAACTAATATTTTAGCATTATTTAATATTTTACATTACGGTTAGTATAGTTGGTATCACCACACCTAACCACAAACGTCAAATGTCAACGCTTACCTTCAAAAACGCATAAGCTGTCAAAATGTAACAACATTGCTCTTGTTAACTTTTTTTAGAAATATTTTGTGGTTGTCTGAAAAATAGTGTACATAACTCGCTCGAAAGTGTGATTGTGCTCGTGTACTTAAATCACTCGGCGCTGCGCGCCTTGTTTTTCAATTTGTACACTCGCACGTTATCTTTCACTTTCGATGCTTGTTATGTAATATACTATAATATGTATTATCACTGAGCCATATTTTAAAATTATAATATAGGTAGTTATATACTTTTTTTATCTATTTATTTATAATATTATTATTATTATGCCTTCATATATAACGCATAATGTAGGTATTTATTTTTATTATTTCATAGTGTCAGTAAATTTAAATATGTTTTTAAAACATGAAATATAGCGCTATTCTGCCTGCCGTGCAAATGGCCGCCATCAACATGCTTGTCTCACACATATCAATGCATGCTACAAGCAAGTTATCAATCCATTATTTATATAAAATCTTTGGTATGAAACAAATTAAAGAAGATTTATACACATTTTGATAAAATGCAAATATCTTTTTATGGCAAAACTTGGAGTATTTTATATGAAGTCATAAAATTTGCTCTTTATAACCACAAAATATTCGCCTGCTTTAAGTTTGAAAGCAAAATAAAAAACTATCAAATTTAAAACTCTATCTAAACTTTGCGCATCTATTCCCCATATATCAAGTATTCTATCCTCTTCTCTCTTGCTTGTTTCATCTCTGTCTACAGGTGATTTACTTCTAAACTGCAAATAGTTTAATTAGATCGCGCTGTCATTAAACAAAATTACCTCTCACAACTTTACAATCAGAGTCTGCTGTGAAACAATTTCAGCGCAACAAAAACATGCGTTCACTAGTAGAAAAACTGCGTAAAAACGCTATGTTACACATTAATTCCGTATTAATTATACGAACGAACGTAGCGTCATATAAAATGAAAATAATTCACACATCTGTCAACAAGGCGAGAGAATTTCACGCTCTGCGCATCATTTTAATTCAGGAGAAAAATGTAAAAATGAGTCTCGCCGTTATGTAACGAAATTATTATCGCATTACTCTGCTTGAAACTCATTCACTCATTAGGGAATCTGATATAGCTGCGGAAAATTTGTCAGTAAAAAAAATGAAATATGAAATTATTTTAAATAACTTTAGCTCACCTTTATCTGTTAAAATGTGAACTTAAATTTATTTAACTAAATAATTTATTTTATTCCACTTTTAAATGTAGTCTACCTAAATGAAAAGCAAATGTAATCTAAATATTGCTTACATTTAAAAATTAATATTTGGGCAAATAGAAAGAATTATTTTATAATTATTAACATGCGATAAAAATGTAAATCTACTTTTAAACGTGTTACACAATTTTTGCGAATTCAGCATTTGAAGGGTACAGTGCAAAAAGTATCTAAGTCCAAATTTGAAGTTTTGAGATATTGGCATTTTAAATGTTAAATTTTGATAAAATTATTGTAACAATAGTGCTGCGATAATTAATATAAGTATTTTACAGATTATGGGGTAATGGCTTAGTGATATCACAAGTCTGCCTGTGGATTCAAAGAACCCAGGTTCGATCCCCACAGCCGACAAAACATTTTCACCAATTTAAAATTATCCCTGTGGCTTCCCCACCACTAACATCTTTGGAGGTCGTGATTTGACGGATGGTAACCGCACTTCACGCGCATAAATATATCACTTACCGAAATCTGCTTCGGCAGAGTGCCACACTCAGTAATGGGTAAAAGGCGTGTTGATTTATTTATTTATTTATTTTATTTTTCCTACAACTGTGCGATTTCTTTGTTATTACGTAACTATAATTGCCTTGGTTACGTATGGAAAGTAGATGAATGCAGACCAAGTGCGTTTCCGAAAGCAAAGAAACACTAGTGCGGAAAGTGCTTCATTACGTAACTGTCAAAAGAATATTGTTTTGACAGCGATTTAAATTTCGCGCCGAGCGCGGAATTCATATTTTGACCACAGACGCTTATGGAAGAAGAAGATACGGTGAACCAGCGCTAGTAAATATGCAGTTGTATATTTTGACGTTTATAAACGTAAACTTAATTTGCAGTATATCTAATCTGTAGACAATTAATAAAAAGAACCGAACAAAGTAAAATATATCGATAAATGGTTTTATTTAAAGAGTAAGTGAAATACTTCATATTTATTGTTTGTGTATATTATTAATACAGTTGTTACAGTTGCTTATATTGACATAATGTAAAGTGGAAACTTTTGTGTCTAAAGAAACATTGATTTCTTCCGTACCTGTTCATATTATTACCAGTAATATTATTGGTAACAATTTCAGAAGCTTCAGAAGTACCAGCAGAGGTTGATTGTCATTGTCGAAAATAGATCCAACATAGTATGATCCGGAGCTTCAATTATCTTTGGAGGTGTTAATGATAAAGAAGAATCACTCACTGTACTATTCCAATCAAGATGATTTTGAAGAAATTATTTTGACGTTAGTGAAATATTTTTAAATAACGTAGAACAATATGCAAGCAATCAACAAACAAACCATAGCAACGCCGTAAAACATCGTTCTCATGTAATACGATATCATTAAAATTTTATAAATTTTATAAATTTTAATAATATTTTAGTGATTTACTAAATCGCACAGTTGTAGGAAAAATGTTGTTTATAACACGTGCCGAAAAAGGTTACATGCTCGTGCAGATTTCCGCACTCGGCAAGCCTCGTGCGTTAAATTCTGCACTTGCACGTAACGAGCCTTTTTCGGCACTTATTATAAAAATAACTATTACAGATGATCATACTCAGTTTTAATAGCAAATTAGTGCTAAAATACGTTACATAATTGTTTAAAAAAATATTTTCAAAATGAACTTGGCTATTTCTTGACACAAATATTACTTAGTGACATTTTGACACAATAAGTGGGACTTAGGGACTTTTTGACAAATAAATAAGGGACTTAGTGACTTTTGCAACAAGTTTTTTGACAAGAAGTGTTCTACATAGTACTGTTTTTAGATTTTATTTGCACACTACTTCATTATACAATTATGAAAAAAAGCTTTTTATTCAAAATATTATAAATTAAAAGATATTCCGTCTTATTAATAAAAAAAATAGAGTATTTTTATACGTAAACATATTATTTTAGGGACTTCTTGCACTGATTTAGATAAACCAAAATGGCGACACATATTTTTAATTTTACACTTAGAAAAATCTTGGCAAAAAACTGATTGAACCAATAGAAAGAGCGGAAAAAGTTGTACAGGAAGACGATTCATACTCGAAACCGCGAAAATGTGACTTAGAGACTTATTACCCTTCATTTACTCGTATATTAGTCAGTTGTAGTCCAGTGATTACATACTTCATTTCACAAACGACAGTTTGCGGGTTCAAATCCCAATGCCTTAACTTATATCTTAAAAAATGTACCCCGGTAGTTCAGATTCCATTATAGGCTGTACGCTAAAACAACGCATCTAAAAAATATATTTATTTTGACATTTTACTATTTTAAAACGTTATAATTTCTATATTATGCATTAAACTAATATTTATTTGTTACAAATATTGTTTTACTAGTGTTACTTAACTAGCAATAAACATTTTAATGCTGATATTAATTAATTACATATAACCTAAAAATTAGACAATGTATAAAATGTGGTGACAACCACCTAGGCTTAACTTTTAAAATGCTGTTAGCGAACAATATACTTAATATCGCTTTAAGCAATCAGGCTTAAGTTTCTGTTGTACAGAATAAAAAATAAAGTCGCAATCAATTCTTCTATTTTGATCATTTCTAGCCGCAACTGGATATATCAACTGACATAATATATATTGTAAAATGTAATTAAAACCCGTCAGAAAACGACAGCAACCGATTATGTTTTACGAGGGAGCATGGACGATTATTATACGCTAAAGTTAATTTTTTGTAATTTCATGTAATCTTCAACAATAATGTTTGTTCATGCACATTAAAATAATTACGTTATTTTTCTTGGTTTACAAGCATTTTAATGTTTAATGTGTTTAAAACTTCAAAAAACAAAATTGCTAAATTGAAAAATAAACTCATGTCTAATAATCCTTCTCAAAACAATACAACTACTCGACATAATTCCACTGCTGCACATAATTGACAAAAAATGAGCGAATTTAAATTTAAAATCTACTTGCACACATGCAGACGGGGACACAAAAGAACGAAAAACGAAACGAGAATAGAAATTGTCTCTTTTCTGACAGAGACGCAACGAGGAAAGAATAACATGCAACCGCCAAAATCAACCCGAATGTACGACAGGAGGAGAATGTAGGCGAATGGCGGTGGTTACACGCGGAGAGGGGGATAGCGTTGCCTAGCGACGCAAGCGCCGGTCCAGACGCCAGCTGATCAATATACTCTCCCTGTGCGCGCAGAGAGAACGTCAACATGGACGTAGTAGGGGATTTTGAAAGGTATTCTGGGCCACTAGGGACATTTTTATTTATTACAACTAATGAAAAATATTAGGGTTAGTTCCACCCTCATTAACTGTGGATGACGTGATTTGAAGGCCTGTAACTTCAATATTCCATCTACAGGCTGTCGTAGTCCTACGGACACAACTTCCGTCTCATAAACAAAAATTCGTTACAGAGATTAAGTTCCTTTTGTGCAAAGTAACAAACAAATAAATCTATCCCATACCGTTCAACTCCGTGTGCCGTTGTCATACCATCGACAACAAGCAATCATAGTACAGTTGAGTCTGCTTAATAATAATAATGAAACATCTATCGACTTGTACAAATGTAGAACTGTATCATACTCCGGAATAGTTACAAAGCTGTAGTAATAGAACCACATTTTTTAAATATTTTAGCAAACAAAAAATTCAAATTTATTATTTCAGGATTGTACAGAGTGATCAAAAGGAATTGTTTAAGTTGGCAATAAAAAAATCTACTTGAAATTGGTGAGCCCGATACATAAATTCATTTCCTGTTGTTGACAGTGACATTTGAAAAATTAAATTTGAATATCTTTAATTCTTATTCGTTTTTAGTTATGTTTTTCTTAAATATCCATAATTTTTGTTTCACTCGCCCTTCCTTTTATTACTTAATATAGCAATAATCTAAAAGTATTTCTTTTACTCAAAAAGTCAAAATCCTATTAGTTGCCAGACTCCTGACATAACCTATTTGTATTTATTAGACATGTCAAATAGTATTTCCGCCTTTACCTAGCGTTGTGCCAACTGTGGAATAAAAATAATTCCGGAATTCTATTGCCAACTGAAACAATTATTTTTGATCACCCTGTATTTATTTTTAGATAGCATATAACAATCGAAATAGAAATAGTGCGATTTGTATTTTAAGCTAGAAAATACAAATAAATATAAATATTAGATTTATCTATCATGGAGTAAGGTAACAGTCTACGCATCTGTAAAATAAGTGAAAATATACACATTGGAATCAAAGCTTCAATTGCACATCAAAATAGTTATTTATGTACCAAGGATGAAAACAGGCGTTTCTGGCCCCTGGCATGATTATTAGCACGAAGCGCAAAGGGTCGAGGGTTAATAACAGAAACGCTAATTTCACTCGTGGTACATACAAAATTTTATTCACAACAAAATATCACTTAATTGTATGTTCAAAAGATTAAAATATGTAAATAGGTTACATGTCAAAATGACATTTTGCAGAATCAAAATTGTCATTTTATTTATGTATCATAGGAATTATTGGGTCAAAAAAAAGTGTTTTAGTTCGCTTTTCAGGGTTAAAACACATTCTTCTCGGTCCGGTTGTGCATAAATAACCTTTTTGTATTCGCATAATTCAAAATAACGTACACATTACCCTGAAAACTGAAGTACAGTTTGATTTTGCGCACTAATGCTTCAAAATAAATATAAAAAAACACTTATTTTAATAGTTCTAAATTTTGACTATTAAAACGCTAATTAGGCGCGGTGGTCAAGCGTGTTAATGCACATCTCTTAACATGCTGTGACGTCACCCGAACCAAGATTCGTAAGTTCGAATCCGCCTGTCGACAAAGTATGATTTGTCGTTAAAATATAGTTACTTGTATTAATCATACTCGGGCGCTATGAGCTAATTACTTATACATATGCCTTAAAAAAGTAACATCGACTACGGAAACCGGCAGTACGGCAGCGTAAAAAACTGCGGCTCGGTGTGCCCGGTAGGCCCAGGCCCGATTTGGGCTGCAGTGCCATTGAAGAAGAAGAAGAAAACGCTAATTATACTTATCTATTACATCAATTTTCAGGATTTTATAAAAGAAAAAGAGATCTTAGCTTAAAACGCCATCAATCAGACATATCTAACATGCTTTACGAGAAAAACAATTTGTTTTCATATAACGTATGTCAATTCATGGCATTAATAAAAATACGCGCTTCAAATTTAATAAATTTTCTCATTGTCGGTTATGTAATTGTGTCTCGTTACAAAAAGCATTTTATAAACCTCTTGCACAAAGACGTCATTTGCACCATTCGCGAAAATTGAAGCACGAGCGAGCTCATATGTTAATATTTATATTTAATCGACTGTATTTTTCTAACTTTCTCTTGTCTTGTTATAAGGTACTTTTCAATCTTATACTGTAATATACTATTTCGTTATAGATGTAGATACCTCAGTGGCGACGCTTCGGTGTATGGGCTTGAAAACCCGAGTTCGATTCCCAGAGTTGATCCTTAATTTTTACCACTTAAAAAATACCCCTGTGGTCTACTCTTCCACTAACATTTTTGGAAATTGGAAATTGAGGGCTGATAATCGCACTTTACACGCAAAAAAATAACACTTACTGAGATCTCTTCGGCAAAGTGTCAAATTCAGCAATATATAATAGACGTGATGATATATTCATTTTCAAAATATCGTAACCAAAAAATGATACTTTTTGATTCAATCGAATATACTCGTAAAGTCGTAAATAATATATTATTTTTCACAACCAACATTGCGTCCTTTTTATAGCATCTACGCCAATGAATTCCGAGACCAGAACATAACCAAGAGAGTCGAAATAGCACAGAATATTGTTACAATGAATTATTGCGAGCTACATTTACTTCCCATCCTTATACCAGCTTCGGACAACTTAGTTTCCGGCCCCCAAGGACAAATTTCCCTTAAGGATACCTTAAGAACTACAGTCCTGCGTATTAGATACAATCGAGAGTTTCAACAAAAACTATTTCGAATTTCTGCCGACCGTAAGCCTGACGAATTGTTATTGTTACTAATACTAACAAAAGTATATGTTTTCAGATAAATTAATAGAAAATAAGTTATTAAGTACATTTTTTATTTAGCGTATTGTTTTGATCGAGGATATTTTACTATTTTGTACAACAGGAATTTAATACCAATTACAGAGCTTGTGATAAATTTTTGAAGAATTCCATTTTCTGATGCGATATTTTGGGCTTCCTATACCATCTTCGAAATAAAAAGAATTAATGATGAAAGCATAAAATACAAATTAAATTATAACTACTCGTATTAGCGAAAAAGTTAGTTACAAATCATGTTTTGTTCCAGAGATATAAACGCGATTAAAGTATAAAAACGTTCTCATAGGCCACTCGAGTCAAGACTGTGAGGCTCGGCAGATTGACAAAGACAGAAGTATTATTTTCTGTACCGTGCTTAGCCTGCTATTGCGCATGTGTCATAAAGAGATTTTAAATTTAAATTTTATAGCCAGTATTCATCTGACTAATATACAACTCATTCAAACAACACGCTTCTACCCATGCTTTTAGAAACTCTTTATCTTTAGGTAATCTTTTCCTTTTCTTTTATAACATGATCTACATTTACTTACTGGTGAAAACTGATTCCACTGCCCGTAATTCCACGTCTTTTACAAACTAAACACTTTGTTACCATCTTCTCCACAAAAAAATATGTCCAATTCCATACAACACAAAAATTGAAACACAAATGACACTTCGTGGTTATATTTACATAAAACAACGCTCCCTGACAACGTCTAAACGCCACTTTTCTTACACAAAAATTCAAAATATTTGGAAGAAGAAGAGATTTGGAAGCACGGTGCAGAAAAACTATTGTTGTCTCTTTCCCTTGCCCAAGCCTCACTTCAAACAATGCTACAGTATCGTAATGCCATATCCCCTCCTTTCAATGTCCTTGAATGTAACTAACTTCATCAAACTGTCAGTGGGATCTGTCATATTTATTTACTTTGATTAGATGTTCTTTCCACTTGCCAAAAAATAAATAATCACATTACAACACAAAAAACATCTTCTCTGCGGAAAATAAAATCCCAAATATCATAGACAAGAGAAGACAAAAATGAAAAATTCTGTAAATGATTGACAGTTCCTTTCCATATTTTTGTCTAAGCCATTGTTAGCTCAAACTATTTGTCGTATGTACGAACATACGTTGTATATTTTAAATATAATTTAATTACCTTTCTTTAAACGTTCAATTACAAAAAAATATGATTTACAACATATTCAGATTAATTTTTAAGAATTTAATCGTATTTTATTTGCACTCTTTGAATGAAACAAGTATCACTGAAAGAAATTTGTGACGTCACAACCACAATACATAACTTTAAAAAATCGTATCTTCTGTAATATAAGGAATTTTAAACTTGCGTTTTCATTGAAACAGAAAAAATAAAAATTATTTTGCCTGGTTTTCGGGACTTTTATCCGGAGATGGAAAATTCCGCCCTAAGTAAATTAAACATTATGTTGTCTCATAATAATGATAAAAACTATATAACTCTCATTTACGACAAGAGTGTCAACTCATATTTTGATATATCTGAGTTATTAGCATAGAAGAAATAATAGACTCAACATGATAGTCAAGAATAAGGTGAATAAGGTTTCGCCCATACCAGCTGACATAATTACAAAACTGTATATGTAGATCACAGATCACAATATACTACTATAGATGAGAAACTACCATGTTACACACTGGGACTGTATTTTGCGCCATCTGAGTAGTGGAAGTCTAACTAAAGTCATGTATATTTAGCAACTCGGTATGCGTATGTAGGCAGCTTGTAATTTTTATTATTATTTTATATTTATTTAAACTACAAAATAAAAATTCATAAACACAATATAAACATTTATTAAAATATTGTCGTGTATACAATTTATTTATAATTTGAACTGTTTCAATTGCAGTTTTATCCAATCTTTGTGAACATGAAAATATATTATGACTTCCTCATCTAAATATTATTTATTATATGATCACTTACTTACCAGTAGCAGTGCAGTTTTTTACACAACAATTCATATTAGTTGATGACATTATTTATATGAAATTATTTCACAAATAAAAATTAATTGGATATTTGATAGAATAAACAATTTTAAATACATACAAATGACAACTAGAGGAACAATCTAGTAACTAATGATTGCCGATATTGTAGTTATCTAAAATGGATGTCTTCTTTTTATACAAATTAATACAAAATTACCAAATTTCGAGTTGTGCAATACTTGTCACTACTAATTATATTGTAATTTGAAATTAAATTTCAATTAAGCATTTTAAGTGACGTAGAAATGGCTCAGCATAAATTGAGGAAGGTATGTCCCAGATTTCATTGGATAACAAATGTAACATTGGATTTTTTTTAATAAATTCTATTTTTTGCAGCTATATGTTCTGTATAGACTTTTGAAAAAAATAAAAATGTTTCGAAAGCCTAAAAATATTGTTGTAAGTTTATATTTTGTAGGGTGAAACAACCACAAAATATGGCGTAATAAGATTAGCATAATGAAAGAGAATCAAGTTTAGTGGTGTTGTGTGTATAGCTACTGGTTACTCTAACAAAAGAATAATCATGGAAGCCATCTAAGTTGTAAAACTTTAATAAAAAAGTTCGTCAGTTAGGGTCTAGCACGAGTTAACAGAGCTGCTAGAAACAGCAAAGCGAAAAGCTCCTTTAATTAAAAGAGTTCATCTTTAGTTTTCTCTGTTTTATTTACGTTTTCCTGGGAAATAAATTGCTCAACAACAAAAAGAGATCTAGGAAAATATTAATAACCCTGTCGAAAACAGTAGCAACAATTTTCCCTTCTAACACGAGGGTGCCATCGACAAAGGTAAACAATTTTCAAAAACAAACTTCAAAAATAAATTACATTTTTTTTACAAACTGAAAACATTTACTTTACCTTTCAAACAAATAATTTGGCCTAATTTTTAAATACCATTTAGATTTAATTATAAACTCTTGTAGGACTTTACAATAACTTTATTTACTTTAACTGAAAAACAAAATATAGTGGACTATTTTTACTTTCTTATACGCAGTATAAGGAAGTATTGGAATCGTGAAAAAATCGTTGACGAGATTTTCGCGGAAATACGTGTTTTGAGGTCCACTGAATCCGTTTTGATCATTTTCTCAATGATGTCTTTGTGTGTGTGGATGGATGAATGTGTGTCCGAGTGTGCAATATCTCATGAACGAGATAAGATTTGTTAACGAAACTTGGTAGTTATAAGTTTCATGAAAATACGAAGAGCTGAGTTGATTTTGAATGAAGTTGAAAAACCGGAAGAGGAAGTTTACTGGACACACAAAACAATAAATTCCATTTATTTCAAAAATGGAATTAGTTACGAAAAACATTTTCAAATAAAAGATGCTGGCAAAAATATTTGGAACATAAAATTTGCAATTTTTCTGTATATGCGTCTCATTGTGTGAAAAACAAATTTTTATATTTAATAATATATTTCAATAATCATAGTAGCAATAGAAACAAAAAACAGATGTTAATTTTCGATTTATCTAGTTATCTGTCTTTTTTCGAAAAAACAAATACATCATTAAAATGGTCAACTAATTTGGGGTTAGGCTCGAAAAAAGGACATCGTGTATATGCCTCATCAGTAAAGTTAGACATAAAGTAGTCAACATTACTAAAAAAATATATGTAAACAAATATTACATATGCTGTGTATAAGAAAGTCATGTGGTGCCACATCAGATTTTTGTTAATAAGTTTAAATTCGTCTGTTTTGCGAATTGTTTTGTGTAATATTAACGGATTTTTGGAATAGTTCTCTCTTCTCTGTCGGTTTAGGAATTTGTTCATCGGTGGTAGAAGGCAGGAAAGATCGGTTAAATCCGCGGTAACCGGTAAGTCATCGAACAATGAAGTTCTTGAAGCGGAACAGGGCACTAGCCGCATAAATAACTGTTGTCTGCATCGTTGCTCTGCGCGGCGTTAGCTCAGTTCTGGATGCTGCAGTTTTTTCTTTTTCTTCTTTTTGTTGAACAGCAGGAAATGCAGGACGAGGCTGTTGTCACATGAGGGTGAATTCCCATTGCGACATCCAATCTTTGAAACTATTTCTGTTAACTCCGAAATTTCAATTTACTTTTACTTAGATTGGAAACTGTTATGTTTCGGGTTTAGCACTAGTGTATTTTTTTTTTGTGGCTTCTTTGGCGGACCAACTATCAAGGTCATATGCCGCCATTACGCCCTGATCTGCGTTTTAGGTGTTATGGTCAACAGCAACGCGAGTTTTTCTCTGGACGGTCACCCATCCAAATACTACCCGCGCGCAACATTACTTAACTCGCGTTATCGCTTAGATCAGTACCAACGAGCGCAGCCATGGCCGTTGACACTAGTGTATTTATTGATAGAGTTATAGGATATATTATTTCGTAGATCCGGAGCCAAAATGACAATCTAGTCCATATTAATAACAATTCGTTAATGCTTCGTTACATCGATAAACAATTACATATCGGTCCCTTCGTTTCTTAACTTTTTTATTCATTTTCTGATCTTACATTGAGTATGTAACTGTAATTGTGTGGAATTCACTTTCAAAAACAAGCGTAATGAGACACTCCCTTCCTTTCTTATCTTTAATTCGTTTTCAGTTCTTACATAGAGTGTTTAACTGCAATTGTGTGGAATTCACTTTCAAAAACATGCGCAGGGCGACACTCCCTTCTCTTCGTATCTTTTTGTTCCATTTTCAGTTAGTGCATTGTGTTAACTTTTCTTTCATATACAAGTGCAGGCTATCGCTTTCATCTTTTCTAATCTTTGTAGATTCGTTGTTAGATACGTTATTAGGAGTAAGCATGAGTAATTTGAGATATTTTATGCGTATGTTATGTACATCGAAGAAAGAAGATGAATAATAAGTGAATAGGAGTGATTGGATTGGATAGATGTGATTGAAGGTTTGTTGTGTGTTAAATAATTTCGAGTGTAATAAAGAAATGAGTTTATATGAATTGATCTATGAATGTAGTTAAAGTGAGGATGGTGTGTTTGGATGAGAATGACGAGGGCTGATTATTTGATGAATGTAATGAGTGAATAGGGTTTCTAGGGTTCATGCTACCCCATTTGATGGGATATAGCGTGAAGTTATGTATGTATGGCCGTATGTACTGTTATACTCTCGTATGAATATTTTAACCACACTTTTTAAGAAGTTCTCAGTAAGTTGTGCTTCTATTCTATTTCATAATAACACAAACATAAGCAAAATGCGTGAAAATAACCTAAAATTCATGTTACAGAATACTAAAATGGAGATGCGTTAAAAATGAATGATTGTCATTATCATATCGATCGGCTTCAAATATTGATCGAGTTACAGTGTGAGAAGGGTACAAGTTAAGTCAAAGGGAAGGCAATTATGTCATCATCACTGAAATCCTGACAACACTCGAACAAATGAAATACATGGTTTGTTAGTTTCCCCATTCGTGATGTACAGATTACGGTCGTAATTTTTTTCTTCATTTGATTTGAAATAAAATTCAATCCGAGTATTAATCTTCATCAATGCATAGACCTGCAAATTGTGAAACACTTATTTACAGCCAACTGTAGAGTATTTCGACACAGTTGCCCTAAACTAACCTATTCTAAATGGTAAAGACAAAATGAGTGCCTCATGTTTGGTATTCTTTATATTTTAACAATAATACAAATCATATCTTCATACATCATGATATATGGTAGATATGATTGAATTTATGTTATGCAATTTATTTTTCATTATATTGACACTGATTACAACTGACATTTATATTTATACCATTTGTAGTAAGCATTATTTGTTAGCATTTAATAAGATATGTTATATTTACTCCCACATATAATCAAAACAGATTTGTAAATGAAGTGATATGGTAAAATTAAATGAACAAACCATAAAATTAAAGAGTCATGGAAATTTCTATTGATCTGTCATTGTCATCCTCCGTATTTGGCTGGCGAAGTAAGGTGAATAAACCGTCTCACTTTTTTTTTTAATTCTAGTCATTCGATTCTAGCTTTGTATTTTTTTTTGTATCAATCGATAAGTCGATAAGATTTCAATATTGAAATGAGGAATGCTTTTATACAGTTAACAGTTAGCAAATCTGGTGACTTTTACTATTTATGGTTTGTTACAAACTTTGGCTCAATTTAAGTTTCATGATAAAATTATCTCGCAAAATATTTTCGCTATCAAAACTTTACAAATTAATTGAATTAGAATAGTTAACGTTTGTAATAAGTTTAAAGTTTTAAAGCTGCATTTCTTGTGACCGGAGTTTAATTACAAAGCTCCCGCCGAAAGATTCAACAGGAAACGGAAATAAAATACGGGGAACAGCAATGAGTTTGTACAATTTATTGTAAAAGCTTTTGTTTTTGTTTTTTGTTTATCTACATGACTTTTGGGAATTTATCATACAATTTTGAAACGCTATTTTAATTTTAAATAAACTGGGAAATTTTGGAAACTGTTTCACCAGTTTCAAATCCTTTGTGGCGAGTAAGTGATTATAATTTAATAAACTTTAAACAAAGTTTGAACCGTATAATTTATATACCAGTACCAGTTCATCAGTGGGTGTGGCATTCTGTTATGGTAGATCTCGTTATTTATTTATTTATTTACTCTGTACTACATAAACTTAATCCCAATTACAGTACAGAGTCCGGACTCACAGAGCCGTAGTGTGGAAGTTCATATCTTGAGAAGTATAGGACCTACGAAGTCCGTTAAATTAGCAAACAATTTCTATTTTATAAGACTACTTTAATAAGTGAAACAAGAATTTTTTTAGACCAAAGGTTCTCAAAATGCAGGGTGCAACTTTCTTAATTTAAATAGGAACCTATTATTCTGTTTGCTTTTTCGATTCAATATTTTATTTTGAACTAGCTAGTACCCGCGACTTCGTTCGCGTGGTCTACAATTTAATGCGAGTACCCGACATGCGTTGCAATGCAACTCAAAGAAAGAAAGTATTTGTGTTTAATTCTGTTTATTGAAGTGCTTTTAGATATTTACAATATTTTTGGTTTTTCTCTTTGGGACGTACACAAATCAATCAGAAGATTTTCCGACGCGTGAGCATGCCACATACAGCTGTCCATGTGAGAAGCATGGATTTTCCAAATTTAGTCCACACACTTGTAGCGATTGTCCCAGTTTATGAATTCCGCCATTATAATTTTTAAATACTGCAACATCCAGAAACAAAGTTTCAAGTATTAATCTACATTTTTTAAATAATAGACTATGCAGAGCTTTTGACATTTCGCGATAGTTTAGTGGTTAGAGCAACTGCTTAACTATACAGAGATCGCAAACTCGAAACGCATTCAGGAAGATGGCGGATTAGAAGCTTTATTATACGTATATGTTAAGATTTGTTCTTGTCTATACCTAAACTAAATTTTAATCGAATCAGTGCAGTACTTTTCAAGATAGCTAGCGGCCATTTTGTTTCAAGATGGCGAACTGAAGCTTTATTATACCTATATGTTAAGATTGGTTCCCGCCTATGTCTACACCAAATTTGACTCGAATCAGTGCAGTACTTTTCAGGATAGCTAGCGGCCATTTTGTTTCAAGATAGCGGACTGAAGCTTTATTATACTTATATGTTAAGATTTGTTCTTGTCTATACCTAAACCAAATTTGAATCGAATCAGTGCAGTAATTTTCAAGATAGCTAGCGGCCATTTTGTTTCAAGATGGCGGATTGGACTTTTGCTAAGTTGGAAACCTTCGCGGGTGTGCGCACAACAACTTAGCAAAGTTTCATCGCAATCGGATGAATGATATAGGAACGCATAAGGGACAAACAAACAAACAAATAAACAAACAATTAATTTTTATATATGTAGATTTAACGAGTAAGGAGCCGGAGCAGAGCAAAGCAAAATTGCACTGCTTCAAATCACTGATTTAAATAGAATATATAATTTCTTTTAGAATATAATTTGAAATTAGCACTGTTACTGATACCATTATCAAATCTAAATATGGCCAGTTGCACCACCGACAGTTAAATTTTAAACTAGATTTAAATAAATAAAAAGAAAAATTGGAATACCGCCAGGATTTGAACCTGAGATTTATGAACTCGGATCATATGCTTTAAACCAACTATTTGTTGTCGTGTCATTCCATGATTCTTTGATCTGGCGATCGTAGCTTAGTTGGTTTAAAGCATATGACCGGTGTTCATAGATCCCAGGTTCAAATCCTGGCGGTATCCCAATTTTTCTCAGTAATAATATAACAAGAGAGTTCGATAAATTGTTGCCAGGCAATAGTCACGAAAGCTCGTAGGGCTTGAGTGGCTATTGCCAAATGGCAATAAGTTTGAGAAAGATACTGGAGAATTATTTTCTAATTTATCGAACTCTCGAGTTATATTTGATTAGATTATTTTATGACTTAGCTGTTGAGATCGATTCATCCAACTTAAAAGATTTTGAACTGGGTTCATATCGATTGATTACTTATTAATGTATTCTTAGAAGTTTTTTCCAAAATTTATTGGTGTATTTCTGTACCTGAAATGGAACTAAATAGATTTTTTCACACGTTTTACTTGACGCGTTGACAGTTTTAAATAATTATTTGACAACTATCTATCATTTGTCACAAACAAAAAAACACCTACAGAGATTATTACCGGGAAAAATCACAAGAGCTTTATTCTCAGTATAATAATGACAGGATTGGTGACATACAATGAAGCATTTCATTGGTTTTGAGAAACGTCATAAAATAATCTTTATAATTCGATTAATTTAAATAAATAAAATACTAATTATATTTAAACTTAGTTAAAAAAATTATTTTTGGCGACACAACTGGCCATAAATATTTCTATATTATTTTATATTGGCATAAAAATTTATGGGGCGGCAAAATCATAAATCCATCCGCATGAAATTTGTGCTGTACGTATCAAAAAGGTAAATTTCTCAAACTTAAACAAAGTTTATGTTCGCAACCGTTCAAAAAAGAGGCCGCCTTACGGACATAATTATATTTTAAATATATTGATTATTCCGCAAATAACGTCCGTTCAAAAACTCCGCTCCAAAGATTTTATTTTATAAGGAGCAATACGTCATCGTGCAACTATATTTAAAAATAAAACAAGATCTAAATCTATATAAGTATCTAAAATTTAGGAAATACAGTGCGATACTCGTAAAATTATCTTGATATTTGTGTTAACAGTAAAACATAGTACAATATACTTAATTTCCAATTAACTAATTGTATCTGTTAGATAACAGATTACAAGTTAAACAATAGACTTGCAGCAGTATTATCTTAGAATATTCATCTCTAATGGCAATGTTTAATTATTGCATATAACTGTATCAAATATTTGTTCTGCTTTACACTACCATTAATTACATTACAAAAGTTCCTAATTACAATTTTCCATAGTAGATGCAGAAATGAAGATATAATTCCACCCTACAAAGTATAAATAACTCTTGGAGGTCAGATCACGTGCCCTTTAACCCTGAGAAGCTGTCGACAATAAAGTACCGTCTAACGTGCAAAGTGCAACATATGGTTCGCCAACAACGTTCAGGTATTTGCGATAGTGCGTCGATTGAAGGATGCAGCGAACGAGCGAACACTTATTAGAAGCGTCAAAATAATAACAGTTATAACGTGAGCGTGTACCGCACGCGTTCATGTCATAATTTCTCCGTGATCGGCGTTAGAAGTTCTCAGTTCCGCACTTGCTAAACACAGAGAAAAATCTGTGAATGAATTGAGTAACTGATCATTATTATTGCCAGGTATGGCAGGGAATGATATGTCTGTTTCCTTGTAAAGACAGTTATGTCTGGTAATCATTAATTAAGTAATTAACGATGAATGCATTACGTGAAAATTGAAAGATCTTATTAATCACGGTAAAAATGCCAACGTACGTATTCCTTTTCTTCCGACAATTGTTGCCTTTCTCATGCTACGAGCTGGGTACAGTTTCTGTATGTTAAACTTTAATTAATTGCAATTTGATAAGAAATTCAATTAACTGGTAATTTTAAAAACGACAATTTCCTTCCATTCTGTTTATTTAACTAGTCTGTGAAATTTACTTTGAATTGTTTTGTTATCATTTAATTAATTACTTAATTACCTAATTTCAAACTGTCTTCAAGAAAGGTAAGCTTCAGAAACAGATACATGGGGTAAGATCTCTTCAAAATGACATCGTCTTATCATTTACTTTATAATAACTTTGAAAGGAAAACAAACCATCTCAACATCTTAAGCCTTATGAATATGTTTACGCACCACCGTTTATTATATACGATAAATGTCGTTGTTTTCTGAAATTACATTCACTGGTATTTAGCAAAATAGCGTACATTGGGGTGTTAAGACCTCAAATAAATAAATTAAATATATCATCACGCATTTTACTCATTAATGGATGTGACACTCGACTGAAATAGATCTCAGCAAGTGATATATTTTTGTGCGTAAAGTGCAGTTATCAGCAGTAAAATAATTTCCTTCCTGCAAGATGTTAGAGGAGTGGAGCCACAGGAGTAATGTGAATGTGGTTAAAATTAGTTTTTCGATTGTGGGAAACAAATAATGCACAACAAATAGCAAAAAAAAGATACAAACTGATCTCAACTAGTACAGCTTATAGTAGAATCCATACCATTTGGTTGCAGGCGTATTTATTATTATAAGTTGAAGCTGAACGAGTGTTCTCTCACTTGCAAGCCTATAGTACCAATGTCCACTTCAAATTGTTAAATTCTAGTATATTGTTATTAAGTACTATTAAAATATTTTAATGGAGTGGCTAGCTCAGTGGTATGAAGTCGGCCTGTGGATCCTGAGAACCCTGGTTCTATTCCCACAGGCGAGAAACAATTTTCATAATTTCAAAAAACTACCCCTGTGGCTCCTTCACCACTAACATCTTTGGGGGCCGTGATTTGACGACTGGTAACCGCACTTCACGCGCAAAATATATCTCTTACCGAGATCTGCTTCGGCAGAGTGCCACACCCAGTAATGGGCAGAAGGCGTGATGATATATTTATTTTATTTAAAAAAATTTTAAACTATGAAAAATCATAAGTAGGACTTTTGAATACGAATGCTAAGTTCAATACGTTTTTCGTCTTATCTATGGGCTGCGAAACACATGTTTGTACTTTATTCATACAATTTAACCTTAAATAAAAGTCAAACGTCATACAAAATCAAGAAAGTGGAATTAGGTTTTTATTTCGTACTACTTCACTATACATAAATGTTTTCTTGTTTCTGAGTAATCATTTTATTATAAAACAGTTCAAATATAAATTTCTGTACGACGAGATTAAATTGTTTGAATAAAGTTTAGATATGGGTTTCACTACTCAAAAAAGTAGCAAAGGTACAAACAAGTACCGCTACTCTTAAAAAATATAGCGAAGTAGCTTTATTTTGTAAAAAAATAGCGAACTACAGCTAAAAACTAATGTTAAGTAACTGTTTCATTTTGAAGCTACTTTGTTTTTTATTTTAGAGTTTGTAACAATTAATTGTTGTTTAGGTTATAATTTTGAGCTACAAAAAAGTAACCTCAAATTATAAAATGTAGCCCCAAGCTACAAAAAGTAGCTTACAGAAGTAGCTTCAGTTGTTATACCAAGAGAAAAATTAATCGCTTATACCATAGCTGTATATTTTCACTTTTAACGAAGTTACAGCTATGCTAAA
This sequence comes from Pterostichus madidus, assembly GCA_911728475.2. Classification (NCBI taxonomy): domain Eukaryota; kingdom Metazoa; phylum Arthropoda; class Insecta; order Coleoptera; family Carabidae; genus Pterostichus; species Pterostichus madidus. The sequence goes on from OU452312.1 coordinate 22,697,764, forward strand.
GTAATTGTAGCAGATAGCTCAACTTTAGAATGTAGTTATAGCTATTGTTCAACTCTGTTATTTAGTACTATGTTTAACTAAACATTGATCGCAATTCACAGTATAGAAAACTTACAGCTTACATAATAGAAGTAGAATCCGCAAAGTCTCGTTTGAAAAGCTAAAAGCATAAGAATAAAACAACAAATTTTTGTCGAATTATTTTGCTATTATTTAATTACTTAATGTGAAATTCTTAAATAAAATGTAAACTTCAGAAATATGAACATAATGAAATAACATCCCTTAAAAAAAAAATTATAATAAGTGTGAAAGGAAAGGAAAACCTTCTGCTATGAATACGTTTCCGCAAGAACGCTCCAAACATTCTCTAATTCGGCAATTCCTTCGTCTTATTAGCAGCACGCAGCATGGCACCACACGATGTTCCTGAACTTGAGTGGCAGCTTCTTGCTTCTTGCGTTGTAGGAACAATTCGGCGGCGGCTGTGGCGGCGGTGTACGTGCGGCAGTGCACTTTGCGCAACACCATTGTTCCTGAGATAACGGCCGTGTTCACGGGTGAACGCGCGCGTGCCTACCACACCCTCACCCCGCAATCCGCTCTATGCCTTGTTAACAGGTATATCATAGCCGAATACCTCCTGGATGATATCGAAGGAGGTATACTCAACGAAAACAGCTTCGACCAAGAAAACACAATTGAAAGAGCTATACAGATGTATTGAAGGAAGGACATGTTTTATTTATATCATCACGCGTTCTACCCATTTCTGGGTATGGCACTCTGCCGGAGCAGATCTTGGCAAATGATATATTTTATGGCCGATGTGCGGTTCCCAATCGTCAAATCACGGCCTCTAAGATTGTTAGTGGAGAAGAAGCCTCAGAGGTGGTTTAAGTGTTGAAAATTGTTTGCCGGCTGTGAGAATCGAACCCGGGTTCTCTACCCCATACATATTTTGTATAAGTATAAATATAATATATGGGGTGGCTAGTTCAGTGGAATGAAGTTGGCCTGTGGATCCTGAGAACCCTGGTTCGATTCCCACAGGCGACAAACAATTTTCATAATTTCAAAAACTACCCCTGTGGCTCCTCCACCACTAACATCTTTGGGGTCCGTGATTTGAGGACTGGTAACTGCACTTCACGCGCAAAATATATCACTTACCGAGATCTGCTTTGGCAGAGTGCCACACCCAGTAATAGGTAGAACGCGTGATGATGTATTTATTTATTTTTTATATAAAATCCGGGAAATGAGGTTAATTCAGTATCACAAACTGCTAAGATAGCAACTGCCAAATTCTAACACCTCCATTTAATAATTGTTGCTAGGAAGGTTATTATCAGTAAAAAATTGCTATACTTAGCAATTTTGGTTACAGAATAGCAAGGAATTATTATTATTAGGGACAGTAGACGTTAATAGGACGAATGATATACAAGTCTAGCGTTACAAGAATTGGCCCGAATCTTATTTTTCCCACTTCCGAGAGGTAATGACAGACTTTCTTATTCCTTTTCGAGAAGAGTGAAGTATATTTCAAATTTTATCTTACTGGGATTAAATTGACAGGTAAACAAGTATTACCGTAGCAACAAATATATTATAAATCTCAAAATATTTCAGTTTGTTTATGATGTTAACGCATGCTTCATATACGTAAACCTTAGTATTTATTTTTGGTAATATTTGAATGATTAAATACTGCATTTCACTTTTCGTTGATGACATATACGAGTACATGCTATATAAATAAGAGTTCGCAAGTTCAAATTTTGTTAAATTCTACTTATATCCAAAGATATACAACAGTAAGCGAATGCTTTGGATTCCATTTATATCTGCTAATTTACACCTTAGATATTAAGCATTAGGTATTTTAATTTAAAATTCGCCGCGAATTCTACAAAGTTCTTTAAGGTGAAGGAATATCGGAAATAATAAATTTCCCTTCTAAGAACCCGGAAAATAATCATTTTTCATCGGCCGAAACATCTATCAATTAAGTAATTAATCAAATTTATAAGATTTGAAACTTTTATTAATCTTTAGATGTGACAGCATCATTTACAGAGATCAATAGATAAAATATTTTTATTATAACATGCAAATTTGAACTAGATTGTGTCAGGATCTGTTAAGGTTGATTAATTTAGACTAGAGTTAAATATTTCAAGATAATCTTAGGCCAGGTTACGGCGAAAGTGATCAACCATATAGTTAGACTAGGTCAGGATCCAAAAACAAAAACCTATTGTTTTGGAGCAGCTGAAAACATTTATTTTTGTCATCTACCCAAACCATTGCAAAAACTCAACCAGATCTTATAAATAGAAATGCAACAGATATACAAACATTATTCGGTATCCGACTACTTTATTATTATCCGTTCAAATACCTGATAGTAATCTTTATAAAATACTTAAATTATTTGTAGCTATTAGTTACAAAGTTGACATTCAAAATTTTATAACCGTAGATTATGGTGAATAAATATAATTTTTTTCAGCATTCACAGACAAGAAAAGATTCTGTTTGTTTTCATACAAAATAAAAATTTCCATCTTTTGAAAAGAGTCTCACTGTGTACACTAGTTCAAGGAGGCTGATAGATATATTTGTGCAAGACATGATAAAATAGAACACCGATTTAAATTTTTTTAAATATTAATCGGAAAGTAATCAAGTACCCGGTGGCCTGATGTTCAGTTTCTCGAGAGTAAACTGGATATCTGTTATCAGGCTAATTCATTATCCGTTGCTACAATTTATAAGATTTGTCCAGCAGAACGGTGGTGTGGAAAGCTTTACTGCATTCGAATCCGGATATCCCTAGTCCGAATTCCACTCAAGCTAAATATATATAATTTATTTATTTATGCTACTGTATACAACATGAACTTAATCTGAATTACAGTACAGGTTTCGAACACACCGAGCCATAATGTGGTAGTTCATACATATATATCTTTAGCTTGAGTAGGATTCGAACTCGGGCTCTTCAGATTCGAATACCGTAACGCTCACCACACCACCGTACTACCTACCACACTACGGCCCGGTGAATCCGGACACTGTACTATAATTGGGATTAAGTTACTGTTGTAAAAAGTAGTATAAATAAATAAATAAATAAATAAACAATAGTTTTACTTGAATTTTAACTAATGAAATATCTATTATTAAAATATTAAATGCTTGTAATACTGTTTGATAAATTGAAAACATGAGTATTTTTCTATGAGAACAAAAATTAAACCTATTGAACAATTTTTTACAGTGATTACTCATTTAAACTGTAACTGTAAAAGCCATTGAAATTATATTCAATTACGATATTGAATGTACATACAAAGTGAATATTGTTTCCTACCTGCTATTGTTCTCTTTTAAATTTAAGATGAAACAGCAAATGTCCAAACACGTCACAATCACTAATAATGTCTTTTTGTGCTCAATGTATCTTACAGACTCACAATCACGTTAACTAAAGTATTGTACTCAGAATAAAAATTACACACCACTTTTTTTTTAAGAATTAACACATCAAAATAACGTTTCTGGTATAAATAGTTCCGTAAAGATGTACACAACCTGTCAATCTGAACAAATGAACACTACTAAATTCAATCATAAACTAAACAAATGCATAGAAGGCTACTCAGTCGATAAAAGATTCACTGGTCAAACACGGTTTCAACTAGTCGCTGAATTAAAATACTGTACGGTTTTTTTTAAATTGTTGCAGCAGTTCTCAAAACTGTGTAGATATGTAATCATAATTTCAATAGTAAAATAAAACTCTTATAAAATTATTTATAATAAGTTTCGGTCTAAATAATGAAATAATATTTATTCATTATTGAAACGATAAATAACAATAATTTAATATTCAAGGTATGTAAAATAAATAAATTGAACCAGTAACACCAAAACGGTGAATGACAAATAATTTTGCAATTTTTTTTTTAATAGTTATTTGTATATCAGAGGTTGAAAGTGCAATGAGGGCTGCGACTAGTCGATGTTTGCATCTTTGCAAACTTACAACCACAGATCATAATATACTACTATAGATAAGAAACTGATATGTTACGCACTGGGACTGTATTTTGCGCCATCTGAGTAGTGGAAGTCTAACTAAAGTCGTGTATATAGGCATCCCGATATGCATATTTAGGCAGCTTGTCATTTTTATTATTATTTTATATTTATTTAAACTACATAAAATCAAAATTCATAAATACAATATAAACATTTATTAAAATATTCTCGTGTATATAATTTATTTATAATTTGAACTGTTTCAATCGCAGTTTTATCCAATCCTTGTCAACTTGAAAATAAATTATAACTTCCCCATCTAAATATTATTTATTATATGATCACTTACTTACAAGTAGCAGTGCAGTTTTTTACACTTCAATTCATATTAGTTGATGACATTATTTATATGAAATTATTTCACAAATAAAAATTAATTGGATATATGACAGATTGAAAAATTTGAAATACTTACAAATGACAACTACAGGATCAATCTAGTAACCAATGATTGCCGATATTGTAGTTACCTAAAATGAATGTCTGTACATAAAGACTATTAGCGCCATTCCTTAGGTGGAAGTCTAACTATAAACACAGTCCCATGGTTACCTATATAACTTTCTGCTGCCTGCTTACAACAAAAGGTACATACAACATTTGTCCTAAGATCTGAAATTAAGGTTAATCGATTTTTTATTATAACTAATACAAATGTTTAATATCCGTAACTAGGAAAACAATACAAACAAAATAAAAATGTTAAAAAGAATAACATTGATTTTACGAAGTTAAAAATTACAAATTATTTTAACAAAATTTTAATGGCAATGAATAAAAATAGTGAAAGAAAGTGAAATTTAACCAATGAAATTGTAGTATATAACTTTTAAAACTATTTTTTTTTTTACTTTTTACAATATTTTTAAATTAGTTTAATAGTCAATACGCAAAAAATAAAAATACTTTGCAGACCGTTGCCACTAGAAAAGAGTCCCGTTGACAATTGTTCACTTTCTGTCACCAAATGACGTTCGAAAAGTCTACGTTTTTAAAGCTGGATTTATAATGAAGTAACATAAAACCTTGTTTCTACATCTTAACATAGTCTCAGTTTTAGTTCTTCGAGATAACCTTGAGAGTTTGTCATATGTGAATACAGCTGAGCGTTTCCAGCTACTGTTTTAATCTTAGTCGTTGTCTTGGTCGCTGCGCATAAACACAAAGTTTACAGACTTCATACTTTTGACATAGTCTTTCGTCGCTGTTCTGTAAGAGAGAGTTAGCTGCGGTAATGCTATCTCTTTTTGTGTGACTTTATTAGCAGCTCTATAAAATAAATAAATATAAATATATTATTACGCCTACTACTCCATTATGTTGGATAGAAATGTCAATTATTTCGTGAAAGAAAAATTCGCTTTGGTTTTATAAAAATTTGACTTTTGGCGGTACATCTGGCCTTATGGCCAATCAATCATCTAGTATGCCAGATTATAAATCCTAGAAACTATTATAAAATCCTTGTTTAAATTTGGAGTTAGTATGATTGACATTTAAAAAAAAAACCTCAGTACCTGTTCTTTTTAATGCAGTAAAATCTAATTTGGGAATAGAGAATGCCGCTGCGTGATTTGTGTATACGTATGTGTAACACATGTGACCACGTGGTAGGGGGGTGGCGGGTGAACGGCCGACCCTGACAAAGCTCGTGTCATGCTGTTCAATTTATTAAACATGCAAAGATGAACGATTCTAACGACGAGTGCGGACTACGTTAACGACCAGCGAATAGTACGCGAGAGCAGAGTGTACCGCGTACTCCCAGTCCCAGCTCTTGGAACGTAATGAGCCCGCGGTCGAACGGTTGACCCGCCGGGTCATCCGACTCACACATACATACAGACAAACAATACCATACCTATCTGCCAACAAAGAAAAATTACTTTTCTACGACTACTTTTCGTTTCGTTTTAACATTCCCTTTTTATGATGAGCCACTTTATCTAGAATATTTCGTGAATTTGTAATCTCGGCACACAATTTAGAACGTTGGGTATGCTTTAGTTCAGAAGTGACTTGATGGAAGAAGGTATGAACTGGGACCATTTAATAGTATATTACACAACAAGCATCGAAAGTGTAAGATAACGTGCGAGTGTACAAATTGAAAAACGAGGCGCACAGCGGCGAGTGATTTAAGTACACGAGCACAGTTATCACACTTTCGCGCGAGTTATGGTACACTATTTTTCAGACGACCACAAAATATTTCTAAAAAAGTTTATAAGAGCAATGTTGTTACAATTTGACAGCTGATACGTTTTTGAAGGTTAGCGTTGACGTTTGACGTTAGGTATTGTGATACCAACTGTACTAACCATAATGTCAAAATATTAAATATTAGAGTAAATAAGTAATTATTAATTTAAAAAAATAAGGTTTATCTTTGAAAATGTGTTGAAAAATCTGCCAAAACTTCGATTTAAATAATAATACAAATTCTTTTCCTTTATTTTATTATTTTCTTTCATCGTAACGCCATGTGTTGTCAATCAGTGGAACTTCACCTGATATGTTAGAAGTGTGCGTTATACTAACATCTCAGTGTATGTTATGTTCAACTTTCCGTAGTAATTTATAATGTTTATTTTCTTTCTTCTAACCTTTCAAGGCTTTTAGCTCCGTTACATAAAATTCTCACTGCCAACAAACTTTTCATCACATTAATATGACGCCTGTAGCTCGCCCTCCACTAACATCTTTGGGAGCCGTGATTTGACGGCTGGTAACCACACTTCACACGCAAAAATATATCACTTACTGAGATCTGCTTCGGCAGAGTGCTACTACACCCAGTAATGGGTAGGAGGCGTAATGGCATATTTATTTATTTTACATAAAATTAGGGCTGTTCCAACACAGCACAGATACATACAAATAAACAATACCTATCTGCCAACAAAGAAAATAATACTTATTTCTATGTGTTCTTATAGCTCTATAAACGCACTGTAAACACGCATATAAGCGCCCTGTTTTTGGCGTTTTTTTATTTTGTAGGAGTGGTATGAATGCTCTTAAATCTGACAGATGAATGACACATAACCTCAAAATTGTAAATAATAAATTGTCGGTGTTGAAATCTTACTAACAGAATATACTAAAAATCAGACAAAATTCAAAACATTCACAATACAGAAAAATATATTGATTAATTGTAAAAAAATATGATATTTCAATTGTATGTGTTATGAGAAATGCTACCGACACGAATGATAAAAAACACCAACTTATATTTTTGATAAGTCCCAGTTTTAAAAAATCTAACAAAATTATAAAATAATTACCTCAATATAAAAAATAGTATAAAGAACACTTTTCATAAGGTCTGTTAACGCACTCGTCCTTTGTAAAATTCGCTGCAGAGCGGCTCGTTTTCCAAATTTGGACTCGTGCGTTAACAGATTACCTTATGAAACTAGTTCTTTAATATACTATTGTACGACTACTTTTCGTTTCGTCTGAACATTCCCTTTTTATGATGAGCCAACTTTATTTAATGAATATAGAACATGTCGTGAATTTGTTAATCTTGACACACAATTAAGCAAGTTGGGTAAGCTGTAGTTCAGAAGTGACTTGATGGAAGAAGGTATGAACTGGGACCATTTTAATAATTTATTTGCTTTCTTCTAACCTTTCAAGGCTTTTAGCTCCGTTACATAAAATCAGGTCTGTTCAAACACAGTACAGATTTATTATTTACACGAAATCCTAAAGCTTTAAAAATTCAAGCATTTTCTTTTCTTTGCCCTCGTAACTTTGAAGGACAAAATTATTTATTATTAAAGTTTGCGCTTGTAGCAGAAGAAGTTATATTTTAATAAAGTTGGTCTATCGTCGTCTGCTGCCGATTGAGGAAAACCCATTGACTTTATAATGCGTATATCATCCCCGATATTAGATTTCATACATCGGCAAACAGCTGCGGAGCTCAGAGCTTCTTTCGGAATCGCTTGGCCGATCTCTAGTCGGCCGCTCAGCACTGATTTCCAATCGATGCGCCACGGGACATTATAACCAGATTCAAGATTTTCCTTTCAGCCAACCACGCCGAAACGCCAAAACGATACAATCTGATTCAGGATACATCGCCCTATTTTCAGATAATACACAATAGCCTTTGCAATGGAATTCTCCACCAAAGCCTAACACAGAATCTTTAAGTATCTGAAGCAAGGAGCCACGTTTGACTTTTCATTAATTCCAGAAAGGTTAAAATGTTTAATTTATCTTCACTTGAAGAAAATATAGTGCACCACTTTGAAACTAATCTAGATTGTACACAATAGCTTCTACATTATGTTCCTACATCTTAAAATGACGTTCTACGAACACAATGCCACATATAAGTGATTAACTTGGGAAATACATTTCTCCGTTAACATTACTTTCCTAATGGAAGATGCTGGCGGCAACCTAAAGCAACTTTGGTGGCACATGATTAAGACACTTTTCCAAAATACCTATGTCTGATCATAATAGGCCACTACACACAGACACTGTTCATATTTAGAAAGATTAAAATATTTGAAAGTAAATAAATAATTAATATATTCGACTGAATTGACCAAGCAAAAAATATATTTTTTTGGTAATGAAATACGTTTGACAGAATCATGAAGATATAGTACCTGCTTAAGTATTTTCATATTCAGCTTAAACAAAGAATTAAACCGCGAGGTGAATTACAAAATAAATAAATATATCATTATAATAAGCCACGTCTATTAATTTAGATAGCTTGTGATATATATATATATATATATATAGAGTTTTTGCAGGATACTTCGCCGAGTTTATTATTTAATTCGTGGCCGACTTTTCGCGAACTATGCGTGAGCGTGTTTGGAAATGACAGATGGTAAAAAATTCAAGAATCGAAGCTACGAAAAATTCGAAAATTTGTAAATTCAAAGCTTCAAAAAAGTCGAAAGTTCGAAGCATTGAAGTTTTTCTGACGAAATTCAAAACATTCGATTGTTCGAACGTTCAGAAATTCACACTTCGGTGGAAATCAACGACCCTACTAATTACTCACTAGATTTAAAATATTTGAATTACATTATACAGTTGGCAGCATTTGCTCTAAAAGATCCATTGCTAACTGCATAAAGAATATTATTTTTGCCACTTTATATTAGCAGTAATGAAATAAGTATATAAATATATCATCACGCCTTCTACCCATTACTGGGTGTGGCACTCTGCCGAAACAGATCTCGGTAAGAGATATACTTTGCGCGTGAAGTGTGGTTACCAGTCGTCAAATTACGGCCCCCAAAGATGTTAGTGGTGGAGGAGCCACAGGGGTAGCTTTTGAAATTATGAAAATTGTTTGTCTCCTGTGGGAATCGAACCAGGGTTCTCAGGATCCACAGGCCAACTTCATACCACTGAGCTAGCCACCCCATAAAAGGAAATAAGTAAAATGTGTAATCTAATATGTATGTTATGAAGAATTTAATTTTCTGTAATTATGGTTTGAAACTTTTTCCTGTAATGTGACCATAACCAGGAACTAATTTTTTATGTTAATCGCCTATACCTATGCGGGAAAGCTTGTAAAGTACAAGAGAGATCTACAATTGCATTTTCATTAATTCGATGAAGGTTAAAATGTTTAATTTATCTGCAATCTTTAGGAAATAAAGTACCCCACTTTGAAATTCAACAAACTGCGTTACACAGTGTAGAAACTATAAACTTTAAAGTATTTGTAATTCAAGTAGTATGACAAGACAAACAAAAATAGTTTCCATCAGCTTTTAATTAAACTCGACGGTAATTAAAACACAACCTGTACTCAGCACTTGATGTGTTACTGTTATAGACTAAACAAAAGGTGAACATGTAAAAGACAAACGAAATTCAGAGCAAAGTAAGAACACTGGGAACGGAGAAAATTTAGAGAGGAATATACAGTGTGAAGTGCAAAAGCAAATGGAAGGACTTGTGAAAGGAATAAGAAAAGTACGAGCGATTTAAGATGACACAAATATGATAAAGGAGCCAGTGTGGCGCCGACAAGGGATGTTCTGCTCTACCAGGAATTCACGGAGAAAATGAAAATGTGTAAATCGCATTTCCACTGCAATATGTTCTTTTTAAAGTCGAGGAATGTTTTTCTCAAACAAGATTAAGAATTTTTTAAATTTAGATAAAAGAGAAAAATGTTTTTACTTTGAATGCGGAAAAGAAATAAATATGAGTTGTACTAGAGGAAGACAACTACGTCATTGAAATTGTGCCGAAGCCGAACCGAACCGAACCGGTTCTATTTTTAAGCGACGAACCAAACCAATCTTTCGTACTGGATTCATGAACTGTTTCAAAGGAATAAAATTAAAGGGCATAGGCTTCAGTTGTTAGTCGTTTATTGGAGATAATTTGACAACGTTTCGGCTAAGGATATAGCCATCTTCAGCTCCGTTCCAAAATTTAATTGACAAAAAATTAATAACCGCGAACCGAAATCGAATCGATCTTATCACCGGTTTGCAGCTCTGCACTTATGTAGTAATTGTAGCCCAGTGGATAAAAGTGAGGGAACATTTGCGTTTCTTTATTAACAAGCCAGAGGTTGTGCGTTCAAATCTCACTGACTTCAACTTATATGTAAAAAAAGATTGTATCTGAGTGGTTCAGATTCCACTATAAACTGTACGGAAATTAGGCTTAAGTTCCTGTTGTAAAGAGTAACAAATATATAAATAAATGAAAATAAATAAATTGACAACAGTTATATGGAAGCTCCGCTCTATGAGATCCAAACATCTTTTATTTACGTCACAAAATTAAGACTTTGTAGGACTATATTATTTTGAAATTAGATTAATGTCATTTAAAAAAAAATAGTAGAGAACGCCATTTTAATTTATTGCTAGCTCAGTGGTATGAAGTCGGCCTGTGGATCCTGAGAATCCTGGTTCGATTCCCACAGGCGACAAACAATTTTCATAATTTCAAAAACTACCCCTGTGGCTCCTCCACCACTAACATCTTTTGGGGCCGTGATTTGACGACTGATAACCGCACTTCACGCGCAAAATATATCACTTACCGAGATCTGCTTCGGCAGAGCGCCACATCCAGTAATGGGTAGAAGGCGTGATGATATATTTATTTTTTATTTTAGTTTTTATTATTTTTTAAATGCGATTTTTTTTCTTTATTTAGCTTAATTCCAAAATGGTACAAAAAGAAAGTACATATACATAAATGAATATTTAATAGTATATTACCGTTTAATTTAATAAATAATTAATCATAACTAATTCAAAATGTTTAAATTTTCTGATATGAAATGTATTGGCAGCAGACTAAATATTTGAAGTTACAACAAAAAAAATCTGGTGTGGGCACCACACGACTTTCTTATACACAGCATATTTAATATTTAGAATATATAATATTATTAAACATGTAATTTAGATTTTCAGTAATTTAGCATTTATCTGTTTGAAACATATAAAATGTCAAATTTGTTTACGTATAATTTTTTAGTAATGTTGATTACTTTATGTCTAACTTTACTGATGAGGCATATACAGGTGTCGAACCTAACCCTTGGTATCTCAAGAACCGTGAGATACGAAGTCGATTAAATTGAGGCAAAATTGCCAAATTAGTTGACCATTTTAATGATGTATTTGTTTTTCCGAAAAAAAACATAGATAACTAGATAAAGCGAAAATTAAAATTAGTTTTTTGTTTCTAATGCTACTATGATTATTTAAATATATTATTAAATATATAAATTAGTTTTTCTCAAAATTAGACGCATATACAGAAAAATTGCAAATAACATTTTATGTTCCAAATATTTTTATCAACATCTTTTATTTGAAACTTTTTTTCGGAACTGACTCCATTTTTGAAATAAATGGAATTTATTGTTTTGTGTGTCCAGTAAACTTCCTCTTCCGGTTTTTCAATTTCATTCAAAATCAACAGCTTTTCGTATTTTCATGAAACTTATAATTACCAAGTTTCGTTAACAAATGTTATCTCGTTCATGAGATATTGCACATACGGACACACATCCATCCATCCATCCATCCACACACACATACACACACAGACATCATTGAGAAAATGATCAAAACGGATTCAATGGACCTCAAAACACGTATTTCCGCGAAAATCTCGTCAACGATTTTTTTCACGATTCCAATACTTCCTTATACTGCGTATAAGAAAGTAAAAATAGGCAGGTAAAATACAAAACAATTAGGTAAAACCTTTACCAAACTGTTTTGTATTTTACCAGATTGTTACTGTTTTGTAAAATTTACTTTCTGTACTAAAATTGGTCAGGAAAGTAGGCATTTTCTGGCCAGTTTCAGAAAAAAATAGATTAATAGTGTTTTTTAGAAGTTTGTTTGTATAAAATTCCAAGTGAGGATGAAAGCACTTTTCCTCTTAATTGGCTTATCACTAATCATTCAAGTTTAGCACAACATGATTCGCATTTCCATCTCTGTAATTCAAACGATCTCGCGGATACCCACGAATATTAGCAGGGATGAAATAAAGCAGACCGTTCTATTGGTGAACGCTAGAACGTCGCGTCGGTGCTGTTAAACATGATAACACAGCAACGCGAATAGGAGACGTTCCAGAGACGCAGCGGCGGTGTGGGCGGCGGGGACGTGTTATCAGTGTGTGAACGTTTATTCAGGACGAGTGAAATTCAATGATGGCAGTGGTGTGACATGTTTACCGGATTCGTGGCAAATAAAACCCGCTTCCGATATTTGATTATGCCTCGAGATGAGATAACCTTTGATTTTAACGTTATTGCATTTGAAATTCAGGAATACTGACATTTGAAAAGTGACATCAAATTCACACTTTTGCCATTCTAGCTACGCGATATGCCACTAGTGGTAATCTTGCCAATTATAGCAAGTTGATAATTATTATATACTCTTTTCTAGTTAAGAATGAAACATACAGATAGACAAGGCCAATCATTGTTGTCCTCTGATTGGTCGAAATACAAACGAAGTTCTCAAAGCAAAAAAAATAATAATAATAATAACGCCATGTACACTAGTTCAGATGCCTGACATTAGACTTCAACTAATCAAGTATTTCAATTCAGGTGTAATACATATGTATAATTTGTTAAATTAATTATTATATTTCAACGTTTAACAAATTACTTTATTATGGATGATAAAAAAAAAAAAAATAAAATCTGAGCATGTAAAATCGGTCGCGTACACTGGGATAGAGAATAGTTACATATTTGTTTATAAGAATTAAGTAAAATAAATGTAGGTAGGTACAAACTCATTTAAACACATTTTTTATCTTCACTAACTTGATAGTTAACCTTGCGTTACTTCATAATGACAGCGAACATGACTTGTTGAATTAGATGACAATTGCATCACTTAATTTGTTTGTAGTACAAGATAAACGATACTCATTTTGTTTATAACATTTATATTTTTCATAAAACTCATTTAACAAATGTTAATCGCACTTCACGCGCATGAATCTGCTACGACAGAATGCCACACCCAATAATGGGTAAAAGGCGAATATTTATCGATAAGTAAAAAATATTTCACAAATTCATAAGTTTCGTTGCGATTTTGTTCATCATTTGCAGATTTAAGGATCTACAAAACTTAAAGATTTACTCAGAATTCCATTATTAGTTGAGCTAATAATAATACACAATAATAATGTGTTATGTACGTTGAAGAAAGAAGATAAATGATAAGTGAATAGGAGTGATTGGATGGATGTGATTGAGGGTTTATTATGTAAGAATGATTTCGAGTGTGATAAATAAATGAGTTTATATGGAGGGATCTATGAATGTGGTTGAAGTGAGGGTGATGTGTTTGGATGATAATGTTTGACGGAGGCCGATTATTTGATGAATGTTATGAGTGAATGTTTTATGAGTGATTTTAGGGTTCGTGCTACCCCATTTGATGGGATATAGCGTGAAGATATGTATGTATGTATGTAAGAATGGTTCATAACAGTAGAGCATTAGACTACCAATAAAACTGAATACAAAAGGAAAATTATTGTAAAAAATTTTGGAAGGCATTTTAATAAAATTAAGTACAGTATAGAACAAAAGCAATAATTATCGGAAAGGCTACACATAAAAAGAATATTTAAAAAGTTAGATTAGAGTCTGAATGAAATGGTTAAAGGCGTAACAATAAAAATGATGTATTATTATAATATAATTTTCCACTAACATACATCATTTGAAATGGTGCTTATAATAATCCGTAAAAGATTTATCTACGCTAGCCATGTAAAATATTTAAATGACTTCTTTTATAAGTTTCGCCGTAACACCGTGAATAAATCTTACATAACAATGTCATAACATGCCATCCTACTCAAACTAATAATTAAATCAAATCTCAAACGTGACAAATGCAAGCTAATAACACAATTCCTGTAACCATAACAACGGAAACCTACGCATCTTTTACAACTCGACAGAAATCGCGTCACCGCGGAACAGTTAAGCAACGCGGAATAAATAATAACAAAACAATAACGATTTAAATAAATTATTCGGTTGAATTACGCCAGAATTCGTAGACTCATATGTGAATTAGAAAGTCGTTAGTGCTGCTATCGTTTTAACAGCGAGGCAAATTTGAAAAACTTTGCGAAAATATAGTATAACACTAAGTCGTCAACTTCTTGGTGTTGTGTTACTGTGTGAATGCTGACACTGAAGTAAGCAAATCTAGTAGTTGTGCAAATGAATCATCAGCAGTGTAATGATAATTCTTCATACTTTTATGCAGAACTTTACTGGTGAACTTGAAACGGTTATTTTAGTTTGCAGAATATGCAGACAGAATTATTTAGTTTTACACAGAGCCTGATTTCAGGAAATGAAAATTCTCTCACAACATATGAGTAAATACTCGTTTATCGGTCTTTGGATTTGAGAACTCGAGTTCGATTCCCATAGCCGACAAACAATTTTTACTAAATTAAAACTACCCCTGTGGCTCTCCCTTCACTAACATCTTTGGGAACCGTGATTTGACGGCTGGTGTCCGCACTTCACGCGCAAAATATATCACATACTGCGATCTGCTACGGCAGAGTCACACTCAGTAATGGGTAGAAAGCATGATGATATATTTTTATTTTATAAATATATCTCGCTAAATAAATTAAGAAATTATGTATATTTGTTTATTTATTTATTTTATGGGGTGGCTAGCTCAGTGGTATGAAATTTTCCTGTGGATTCTGAGAACCCTGGTTCGATTCTCACAGGCGACAAACAATTTTCATAATTTCAAAAAACTACCCCTGTGGTTCAAATTTTTGTAACAAGATGTCATATCGTATCTCCGATACCTAGTATCGTCAATAGAGTTTATATGTTTTTAAAAAAGTATTAAGGGCCAGTGTTTCAATCGCTGGTTTACACTCGATTAACGTTAATCATGATTAAATAATAATAGAAACCATAGTAATGGCTCAGTGGTATCACGTCGGCCTGTGAATTCTAAGAACCCTGGTTCGATTTCCACAGCCGACAAAATATTTTCACCAATTTAAAATTACTCCTGTGGCTCTCCCATCATTAACATCTTTGGGGGCCGTGATTTGACGACTGGTAACCACACTTCACGCGCAAAATATATCACTTACCGAGATCTGCTTGATATATACATATATATATATATATATATATATATATATATATATATATATCATCACGCCTTCTACCCATTCCTGGGTGTGGCACTCTGCCGAAGCAGATCTAGGTAAGTGATATATTTTGCGCGTTACCAGTCGTCAAATCACGGCCCCCAAAGATGTTAGTGGTGGAGGAGCCACAGGGGTAGTTTTTGAAATTATGAAAATTGTTTGTCGCCTGTGGGAATCGAACCAAGGTTCTCAGGATCCACAGGCCGACTTCATACCACTGAGCTAGTCACCCCATACATTCTGTTTTAAACATAAAAGTAAAAGTGTAAGATATAACTCTTGTAAACTTCTAACGTTTTGAGGTAGACTTCTTAATAGATGGGTTTTACCTGACGCAGTAGGGAGTCTGGCTACTGCTAAACAAAGGGGCGCATTAAGCAGATTTATAATATATCGTAGCAAAGCCAATCCTGTAATTACTGCATACTAACCATGCCATTATATTTTTATTATTATTCAATAATGTAACATGAATTTTCGACTATTTTTTAAACAAACAAATGTAAATAAATAATAAAACATTTTTATTATGCTAATAGAAATCAATATAATTATAATACGGTTCTGTTTCTTTTCACATTTCTATCTGTTTATTCCTGGGATAACCTTACACTAATGACATGCTGTGAGGGGTGTCTACAAGTCAAAACAATATAAATTTACGTAAGGTATATGCAAAATGATTTCACGATAAAGAAGATATTAATTACCAAATACTGTTCACGCAGAGCTATATATCACATCTAACTATGTGCTGAAATAGTACGATGACATACAAGATTTTTTATACTTCGGGAAAAAATGAAGCGTATGTGACGAACTAATATAAAATAATTTTCTTTCATAATTCGCTAAATTAAGGGTGATTAAATAAACATTTTTAGTACCACTGGTTTGATAGATATTTCTAATTTATGAAAAATTAAATTATAACTATAAACACTACAAGAGTCAAATTATTCATTATTCATCAAATAAATGACTGTAGTGTCAGCTAATGGTAAAAGGTCCATTTTTTAAAATATTTCTAATTAAAAAAAAAATATCTTTATGCACCGAGCTGAAATTAATGTGTTTTAATAATGAAAAGCGAACTTAAATACTTGTTTTCAGCCCTAGGGCCATAATAAAATAATTTCCTATGGATACATAAACAAATTACAAATTATGTTTATTTTGAATGGGGTAGTGGATCAGTGGTATCAAGTTGGCCTACGAATCCTAAGAAACATGTTCACCAATTTAAAATTACCCCTGTGGCTCCCTCACCACTAACATCTTTGGGGGCCGTGATTTGACGAGATCTGCTTCGGCCAGTAATAGGTAAAAGGCGTGGTGATATATTTATTTATTTTATTTATTTGAATACTTGATTTTTCAAAATGTCATTTTGATATATAAATGTATATTTAATAAATAAGAAAAAATAGGAAAAAACTAATTTTCCATCACTTGTCTCATAATTCCACAAGGTTTTACAGCACGTTTGCATCAACTATCAGGTCATCAACAAACGGCTGGTCAGTTCAGCTTTAACCATAGACGCGTTTCGTCCTTACAGACTCATCAGTATGGTGCGATCATTTATCCAACTAGACCAACTTGGGAATAGTGGATTGTGATACCGACTTAGCTGAACTGACTGATGTTAACCTATCTACGACGGTAACATGACATGAGAGCTAAGGAGCAACTCGTGGTGCCATATATTTAATCTTTTGAAAATAAAATTAAATGTTCTTTTGTTGTGCATAAAGTATTGTATGTACCACTGGTGAAATTAGCCTCTTTTCACCCTTGATACATAAATAACTATTTTATTTTATGATCAATATCTGTTATAATATATATCCTTAAAAATTTTCCGAAATATAAAGACCTTTTATTTGCTATATTTTATTTAAGTGCCATTAAAGTAGTTTCACTGTTTTCTAACTTGAGAGATTCAAACAAAAAACTTCAAACATCTAAGTAATTTTATTTCAAAAAACGTAGCAGCAATTTGAATGATTTTCTGCGTGTATAAGCGACAATCAACAAAAACAAAAATGAGTCTCGTAACGGAAAACCGAATCTTGTGCACAGTTACACGAATTTCCTGTTATTGTATCTCACTGTCAGCGCACAATAGTCAAATACAACAGTAGGTAGTTACTGCTCTATGTCTGTGTTTGCTTCTCTCTGTGCATCGGTACAATAACAGGGAAATATCAAGTTACCTTCGCCGACCGATCCAGAACAATCGAACCACTTGCGCGAACGACTATGTGTAGCACAGCATTGTTTTGTTTCACTACAAACGAAATAGCCGAGGAAATAAAACAAATGAGAAAGCTTGCTTTGCTTTTATTTTTGTATAAAAAGTAGAACGGATAGTTGATTCAAGAACTTTTTTGTTTGCAATTTTATTTCTTTTATTGCTTTTTACTTGCATTGCGTTTACGAAATTTTGTTGTATAATTTTCAAACAAATATTGTTTTCTTTTATCATTGTGCATAAACCAGAAATAAAACTCTTATTTTTCAAGAAAAACATTTGTTTTCCTTATTTATGAGTTGTAAAACATTTTGTTACACATGTTAGGATTATAGCGGATGTACCATGTAATTATGTAAATAAATTTACAAGTGATAATAGATGAATGCATTTATATGCTTTACGTTTAAAAATAAATTTTTACATAGCTTAATACAGAAGATCCTTGTTCTATAATTCAACAAACAATTTTATAATGAACGAAACTATATTTTAGAATAAAGCTGAAAGTTCACTCATGTTAAAAGCAATTTTTGTAATAATAGTTCTGTCATTTTTGAGTAGATGTAAAATTCTATCGCTTTGTGTCGATAACAAAAGGTTCTATTAAAGTCAAAACGACAGTTTTCAAGCGTTTAAAAGGACACTTGAACAGCATTTTCACTATGACCTTTAACATTTCACACAAGTATTATCCATTTATGGACAGCGTTCGTTTTATTATTTTATCCAGACAGTAAAAACGAAAAACATGTTAACTAACAATGTTTTCATCATGGACGCAAATAAGAAATAAAAACAGCGTATGTCACAGAATTAAAGTCAATATAAACTACGATGATATTAAAAAACAAATTCTACTATTCTGTAACTGCATCATTGTTTTTAATCTATCGATATGATAATGACAACTTTTTATATTTCATAATTACTTTATTGACAACTCAAACCAACTATAGAGGCGCTGGGTACGCTAGAGATGGGAATTCTAGTTCATTTGAGTGAACTAGTTCATTCGTTGTCGTTCACCAAAAAGATTAGTTCACTGGACTAGTTCATTCGTTCACTTTCGTTCACGAAATTTTTAAGACTATGATGAACGGAAATCGTATTGAATTGTGATTCACGAGCGAGAACAAGTGAACTTTTAAGATCTGGTTCTCGTATAATTTGACAGCAGACAGTAGAAGCAGAGCGGTGATCATAGCAACGATCACGAACGAATGAATGTAGAGTGTCGTTCACTCGTTCATTTGTTCTCCGCTCTCCGCTTTCGTTCGACCTCATAGTCTTTAATAAACTCGAACTAGTTCGTGTCGTTCACTATAAGGAATAGTTCATATGAACTAGTTCGTTCACGAACTTCACACTTCTAGCGTACGCCTAGATTTGGTAGGTTTATATTAGAATACTTATGTTCATATAGAATTCATTTTGCCAATTTTGACGATAGAATTAAGAATTGTGTAATTATTCAAATTATATATTTTTTTATTCTGAATAAAGCATGCAACTCTCATAATATTAGAAAATAAAAGCAGATTTTTTCTCATGATCATTTACTCTTTGCTTGAATAATATTCTTTTCACAAAGATAAAAGATTTGTGGTTACAAAACACATAATAAATATGGGGGTATGCATTGAACTATCAAAAATTTAAACTTATAAAATGTAAACATCGAATATTTACTCAATAGAACGATAAATAAATCATCTGTAAGAATGAACTCTCTGCTGTGAAAATATTGTATGTGAAGATTTTTTTAATATTGGAATATTCTACTGTCTTATATTTATCAGAAAATATGTTGTGTATCCGGTATAAATATAAAATTTCTTGTTTCAGCTTGAGTTTTCATTATATTTTTCAGAACTAACATAGAGCAGTTAGTGCTTATTTCTGCACCGCGGACTTGAAGTGCCTGTGGATTCCAAAACATGGGTATTCGGACACAAAATATACTCCTATACCAATTTTAAATTTTCCATGTTTTTTTTAAATCAGAATGTGCTAATTTTGCCGATGAATATGGTATATTGATATAAGAGACAATGATATACAAAATTTATTAATTGCATCTTCTGAAGGTTCAGAATTACAATTATTTCCTATAAGAACATAATTGAACTGACGAATTAAAATCTAAATTTAAATTACTTATTGCTATTTTGTACAAGAGCAAATGCATAAAGATAAAATACATAAATAAATATAAATATATCATCACGCCTTTTACCCATTACTTGGTGTACCAATCTGCAGTAGCAGATCTCGCTATTTATGCGTGTGAAGAACGGTACCAGCTGTCAATTCACACTTCCCAAAGATGTGGAGGAGTAATTTTAATGTGGTAAAAATGTTTGTCGGCTGGGGAATCAAACCCGGATTCTCAAATCCAGTGAGCCACTTACCCCACGCTTAAAGAAATAACATAATAAATAACCTTTTGTCACAGAATGGCGAAATGGTAGTAATCAACAAAGTAAACATGAAAAATAAGGGTGGTCATTAATCATTTAATTGGTAACTGATAATGATCGATTTACAAAGTAGGGGAGAGGAATTATATTTCAAAACATGAATGTAAAATTCAGTTAACATGTATGAACAAGATATGCGATTACCAACAATAGTTATTTGTATTAACAGGCCAGAAACTGCAATTTTGCGAGTGCAAGCATATTTTGATAGGACGAGCCATTAAATACAAGCACTCGTAAAATAGATTTTGGACGTACAATACACAATATGTTGCGCGCAGACTTTTAAAAATTTAATAAATAAGTTTAAAATTATTACTGACATTCTAAATGCCTGGGAAATTTGTATGTTAGTAACAATATTTGAATTTCAAATTCATGGATTCACAAACAATAAATGTAAATAAATAAATATACATACTACCGAGCTAGCCACCTCATATTTAAATATATCATCACTTTTTTTACCCATTACTGGGTGTGGCACCCTGCCATAGCAGATCTCGATAAGTGATATATTTTGCGCATGTAGCGCAGTTACAAGCCGCCAAACCACGTCCAACCAAATCATGTTAGCGAAGGAGCACAGGGATTGTTATAATGTGAAGAAAATTGTTTGTCGGTTGTGGGAATCGAACCAGGGTTGGATGTACGTATAAGCAAAATAAGCTGTTGCTTAGAAGCCCCATCCATCGGAGGTCCAAAAAAAAAAATCATAAAATATTTATATCTGTAAATTAATTTCTGATAAAATATTATACAATTCATATTTATCAAAAAGTAATATAAAACACACTTAATGAATATTAAATTATTCTAAATATTTAATATATATTAAATTTTGTAACTGAATGTTTAAATTGTTTACACTGTTCTCCAAATTTTCACATGGATGACATTTGTTCATTAGTTTACAACTTATAAATATTCAAATGATTCGCACTTTTATATTTATATTATGAAGAAGTGTTTTAAATTAATCGGAGAATTTATTTAAGTGTTGACTCAAGTAATTTTTTTCTTGGTCGTAATAATTAATAAAGAAATAATAATGAGTGCATATTTTAGATTCAAAAAAATAATTTGGAAGGGAAGGGCCCCAAAAAATTGTGCTTAGGAGCCCCGCAATATATTAATCCGACCCGGCCAACTATAAACATAGAAAGTCACTAACAACGTTCGGTAAGTACATAGTTTCCGAACGATTTTGAGATTTATAATATTGCTAATGTGCTAATACCAGATAGCGGCGCGAAAAAAATTTACAATACTTTTACTGTAAATTACCTATTCATGACAAAATTTAAACACAGTAAATAGAGCTTTTCTTGCACAGTGGTTTCCATGGTTATATCAGGATCTTAATATTACTTACCATCCACCGTTGACAGTAAGTAAATATCACATATCAAGGTCCTGTTTATTTTGACAACAATATGACAGCTGTTAATTATTAAACCTATTTTTCTTTCTGAAGTATTGTAAAAATAGCTTCGTAACCTCGAACTGTAAGTGATTTTTGTAGGTCGTGAATGTTTAGAAAATCTCGACCCTTTGGGCCTCGATTTTCCGAACTACATTCATCTAAAAACTGCCACTTACAGTTCATAGTACGTAATAAACTATTCTTGATAAAAAGATTTTATATTGCTTTACTTTTCACAACAAAACTGGAAACGGCTTTTTCTTCTTCACGATCAAATTTCATTTATGAATACATTTGCCTTGACCGTGAGTTCATAGCTTTGAAATAAGACACCCTGTATAGTGATCGCTGCGCGTTTGTCTCGCCTGTTTCCTTTTCCTGTTGCACGTCACAGCAGATTTACAAAAATATGAGAAGTTGCTACCGCAACCGCATGTGTCACTGTCATCGCATCGACATCGCGCTCAGAAAACGAAAACAGAAATAGGATCAAGGAGGCCGAGTTAGCAGAAGATTCGCCTTTGTTTTATTTGTGTTTGTCAAAGTTTTGAATAATTCTTGCATCTCGCCTGAGATATATGTCAACACACACAAGTGGCTATTATAGCTTGGAAATTTATGTGAATGCTTGAATTTAAATATTGAGATGATTTTTCTTCTCATCGCTATTCCAGAAAAATTTGTATGAATATTTCAAAACATTCGCTCACTTACGCGGTTTTATGAAAAATTATATATTAAATTGCACTACTAGCTACAGTTGTCTCAAAATATTCCTATCAATATAAAATTACTGTAATAATGTTAATCGTTAATAATAAAATTTCGTCATTTTAGTGAAATTGTCTAAATTTTCAAACTAACACCATTCTGTTATTTTTCTATGAAAATACGTGAACTTTTCGGCTCTTGAAAGTTAAAAAAGAATACTTTTAGGTTTCTACACTAAATAAATAGTTTTATCGTTGCTTTAAAATCCGCAAATTTCGATTTTTTCGCAAATGTGTTTAAATGACAAGAACAAGTGAATTATAACCAACGAATGGCATATAACGCTTCCTAATGAGTTACTCTAGGGATACAAACAGCAAAACATCAATATTTGTCCGTAAAATTTGAGTTACGATATTTTATTTATTTATTTTTATGTGAAAGTTTGAGGGTTTTTTCAAGTTTTTGGTCTATAATTTTCAGAAATCCGCTTGTATGCTACTTTTGGCACTTTGGCTGACTTCTCCATACATTTCTCTAGAAGTTTAGTCAGAAACAACAATTACTAAGTTATGGTTATATGGAGTTAAATCAGCATACACGTGGAAACATTTTTGTTTTTAAAAAAAATTCGCCCTGGGCGCAAAAGCAAACTTTTTGGCTTGCGACTATGATTTTCCTGAATGATTTTGTATCAGAAACCGAGATGAAGTACTAAGAAAGTTAGGCAGAAAACCTTGTTACATAGTGTTATACTTATTCATTTCTATTTACCAAAAGGATAACAACAATATAAAAGGGAAGACCGGTTTGTTTTTAGATACTTAAAAATACATATATTTTGAGGCGATTATACGATGTTATAATTGTGGGTCCATGATATTTAGAGGCTTGATAATAATAACATAAAAGTCAAATTAAAAAAAAAATGGTATTAACTATTTTCATTAAAAATGTACCTGCATTAATTACAGAAAATATTTTAATTCAAAATAATACAAAATTCTGATCACTAAGGGCCGGTTTCTGAAAAAATATTTAACGGGCATGTTAGCTAACTGTCGCTTAAATTTATTGAAAGGTTAAAATTACATCGGGTTTCAGAAAACAAACGTCAGTTAATTTATATGTTCGATAACTAACTCATGGTTCTATCCAGGAGTAACATTTATTCTTGAATCTAATAGATGGCGTTACTATCGTTGTCGGTAAATGTCGGTAATTTTTTACGTCAATTTCTAACTTCAAAATGATTAATTTGACGTCAATTATTGTGCTTCGTGTTTGTGGTTTGTAATTGTAATAAAATTATGGAAGAAAAGCGAATTCGTGGCAAAACTTCACAGAAACTGCAAAGAATGTTCTTTTTGAGTTGGTGACAGGGAAATATAAAGCTATAATAGACAATAAAGAAAGTGATGCCGTCACAATCGCAAAAAAAGTTTAGCATGGCAACAAATTGCTAAAGAATTTAATTCGCAAAATCAGACAGGGGCACAGAACTTGTTATTCTTGTAGCAACGATATCTGTCTCTAAATTCCGCATCACTATAGATCTTAAAGGGATTACGTCTTTCTCTAAAAACTCTGACTTTCTGCACAGCCTCCACAATGTCAAATAGTTCTTCATATGACGACGAACTAGAATTCGAGTATTCTTGAAGCTGCATACTAACAAGTTTTGATAAATAGGTAAAATCACACAAGCACTGGGGTTAAAAGTATGTTCGAAGGAATTTTTAAAGTTCTCAAAATAATAGATTTTAGTAATAACTGTGTTTTTAAACCTTTTTTCAATCACCAACAAAGCCAAACGAAATTAACATAGCGGCTTAACGAATTGGTTTTTAAAACAAGGTTAGGAAAGATGCGTACTGTCACTGTCAGCCGTTATTTTCAATTTATGAAACAACTGCGCATGCGTCATATAATTTAACTGGACCAATTTGCCGCGTTAACTTAACGGCCAGTTAAATACCAATATGTTGTTTCAGAAACCCATTTGACAGTTTATCGAAGAGTTAAACTAACTGACCAGTTAAATTTGTTTTCAGAAACCGGCCCTAAGTCTTCGATTTGAATAGTTTAAATATAATCAATTACTAGTTATACTTAATCACGTGGCTAAATACTATAAGCTTACATTCTAAACCAAAAGTTTTCACCAGAATACAATAATTTGAAGATATTTATTTTTATTTATTTATTAGGCTTCACAACAGGAAGTTATTCCCAATTACTGTGCACGGGTAAAATTTTCATTTTCAAATAATTACTAGTTAAAAGACAATGATTCTTCATCACCATATTTTCGTAAAGGTATAAAATATTAACAAGACAAGAAAATCGCCATATTTCATGTAAATTACAAACACCTGTACAAATTTTCATCCCCATAATTAAACTCTTAACTCCTTGGAAAATGTTCTGTCCCTTGGGTTTAAATCTAAACAAAATCCATCTTTTCTTAAAGCTTATAATTCATTTAAAATGACTAATGACCTCAAGATAATCCTTTAAATGGCATAGCGTAGCATTAACACAAAGAAACTTAAGGGAAAGTGTAAGAAAAGGGCTTTGTTTAACTGAGGGATGAACTTTAACCCTAAAAGGGCGCAAGCACTTCACACTGGTGACCTTTCGCTATAAAATTGGCCCTTTCACAAGTTATAAAAATTTATATCGATAAGAATGAAAAAAGTTTCAAATATCAAAGCTGGTTTATTTTAATCCCGTAATTTATTAGTTAGCATTTAAAATTCTAAAAGCAGACAAATTTTTATTGCTAATTAATATTCAATACTTTGAATTGATCAATAAAATTGGACGTTTTATTGTTATTATTTCTAGTCATAAAAACTATTTTGAAAAGAACCAATCAAGTCAATATGCATTATAATCACCAACAGGACAAGTTTGTCAGCGCGAAATTTGGCGACTGATTAAAAATTTAAATTTGTTCCCGGCAGTTATATCGATCAGTCTGGCCACCTAAATAGCACCACATAGTGTACATATATGGATCTGTCACACGCTATCACTCGTTTGTTTCTGTCTGATGGAGGTTCTATCTCTGTCCTTGATGCTTTTATCTCCTAGCGTCCATTAATAATTAGTCCTGCCACTTCCACTGCATACTGAGCGGATGCTGAATTCGTAGATATTTCAAGTTCGTTGCTTTATTTACTTTCAAGCTCGTTAAAAAGTTTTAAATACACTTCCAACAGCTTTTGTTCGCTTAATGAAATGCGCAACGACCAACGACATTTTTTTTTCTCAAGACTAGGAGGACTTCGCTTCTTTGCAAATTTAGAATTTGGAGTGACTGTAATTACTGTATTACATAGGTATTTTTATTAGCATGAAAAACATATTTTGTGGCTAGGTATCTTTTGATACTTTCTAAATATATTTATTGATCAAATTTAACTGAATTCAGCACGAACTAAAGAGCGTATTTTCCAAAAATAGCAGCATAATATTATAAATTATTCATTGAGCGTGTAGGAGTAATAACCATTACAGGCGAATTCAATACTTTTTTTTGCAACTACTCAACTGGAAATTACACTGTTAAGTCTAGATAAAATGGGATAGACACCTCAGTGGAATTGCGACGCCTTGTGGATTTGAAAAGCGGTGTTCGATACCCTCAGCCGACAAACTTTATTCCACATATATTTATATATATATATATATATATATATTTATTTACGACATATTCCTGTATGAAAAAATGTACTTTGTATTTTGCATAAATCAATTCACTACCCTATATAATAGGCGTATTCCATTTGCCATTTGGATCAGAATTAACTTTCATTTACTGAACCGGATTACTTATTTATTTCGCTGGATTACTTCACTGACTTTATTTCCAGTACTAGAATTACTGATTCTAATTTACTTTGATGTAATTCATTCCAATAAGCACAAAAGTTTGCTTAATTCAGTTCATTTAGTCATGTGTCGAATTTATCTGAACTGATTTAAGTGAACCAAGTGGCAAATGGAATATAACTAATGAATGTATTAATTAATGATCGTAAAAAGATGAAAAATGTTTCTATGGTTACTAGAGACAATCTTGAAACTGTAGACATGTAGATTTATATTAATTTAGGTTTAGACCAGGCAGTGGAAGGTTATATAGGTAACCATGGGACTGTGTTTATAGTTAGACTTCCACCTAAGGAATGGCGCTAATAGTCTTTATGTGCAGACATTCATTTTAGGTAAATACAATATTGGTTACTAGATTGTTCCTGTAGTTGTCATTTGTATATATTTCAAATTTTTTAATCTGTCAAATATTCAATTAATTTTTATTTGTGAAATTATTTCATATAAATAATATCATCAACTAATATCAATTGATGTGTAAATACTGCACTGCTACTGGTAAGTAAGTGATCATATAATAAATAATATTTAGATGAGAAAGTCATAATATATTTTCAAGTTCACAAGAGTTGGATAAAACTGCGATTACAGTTCAAATTGTAAATAATTTGTATACAAGAGAATATTTTAATAAATATTTATATTGTAATAATGAATTTTTATTTTATGTAATTTAAATAAATATAAAATAATAATAAAAATTACAATCTGCCGAAATATGCATATCGGGTTGCCTATATACGTGACTTTAGTTAGACTTCCACTACTCAGATGGCGCAAAATACAGTCCCAGTGCGTAACATGGCAGTTTCTTATCTATAGTAGTATATTATGATCTGTGCTTTAGACTTTAGATAGTAATAGGAATGGTAGTTTATTATTCATTTTGCTTATACATATTTATTTATTACGCATCCAATAATTACTTTGTCTATTATTTTCAATTACAACGTACACGATAGTGAAACCCAAACCACTCAGACACTGTTGTAATTTTTTGTTATAATAGATTTGAACCAGCGAACACTCACTTGTGACGCGGAAAAACAAAACATAGTTAGTAAGCGCATATTTGGTTAAAATCTAGATTAATAATTTTAATGGCACGACTTTGTGTTCTGGTAGCTTAGAAATGTAATTTGCATAAATGCACTAAGTGAACTTTGGTAAAATGCATTTCATTTCCTAATAGAGCGTTTAGAATTTGTCACATTTAGAACATTTGTTGGACCACGAAACAAAATCCTATGAAAAACAAATTATGCAGAATTTTTCGTTGCTTACGAGATCAAATCTCATGTCTCATGAAAGATTCCATATAAGTGACAGCAATTGCATTTAGGGTCGTTGATTTCCACCGAAATTCAAATTTCTGAACGTTCGAACATTCGAATGTTTTGAACTTTGTCAGAAAAACTTCGAAGCTTCGAATTTTCGAATTTTTCAAAGCTTCGAATTTACAAATTTTCGAATTTTTCAAAGCTTCGAATTTACGAATTATCGAATTTTTCAAAGCTTCGAATTCTCGAATTTTTTGTCTCTGAATTAACGCCATCTGTCATCTCCAAACATGCTCACGCATAATTCGCGAAAAGTCGGCCACGAATTAAATAATAAACTCGGCGAAGTATCCTGCAAAAACTCTGCAAGTTTATGCGTCTTAATTAAGACATCTATTCTCTTACCGCCCATCTAAATGCTACGGACTTTTAGTAAAACGTTTTAAAATGAGAATAAAAACGATACAAAAACGTCTTAATTCAAACATTTTTGACAGTGTGGCTAATTAATTTGGCAAATAATAATAATTAATAATAATTTCTTATGAATTGACACAAACCTATGCAAATGAGTTTATTCTGAAAATAACTCATATCTACATGCCGTGTTCACGTTAGGATCCAGATTCACAATTCGAATAATTCGAAAATTCAGAATATTCAAAAATTCGAAAAATCAACAATCTTACTCGCAGTTAGCCATATCAGACTTCGTGATATAATTTGGTACGTGAAGTGTGAATACTAGCCGTCAAATTACGTCTCCCACAGATGTTAGTGACGGAAGAGCTACAAAGGTAATTTGTAAATAAAATAAATAAATATATCATCACGCCTTCTACCCATTACTGGGTGTGGCACTCTGCTAAAGCAGATCTCGGTAAGTGATATATTTGTAATTTGACGAAAATCAATTCGGGTTCTTAAATCCATATATTACAAATTTATAGCGGTAGCATTCACTAATTGTTTTCCAAATAAAAGTTTACGCAAGCCATGATTGAAAGTTACGAGCATAAAAATAGTAAAATATCCCTTGTGAAATTACGAGTTTCCAAAAGAAAAAGTTTGCAAAAAAAAAGTTTAAAAACAGCAGTTGCGAAGTAGTTTGCAAACTTGCACGCATCAAATACACAACTTTGTACAATAAAATTAGCAAAAAGACCTCCCACAGCGCAAGTACAAGTGCAAGTGCATCATCTCACATACCTACAAACAACGAAAACACGGGAAAAATAACCACGCATCGCATCTCGCACGGAATTTACGATCCCCAATGCAAACAAGAACGCAAGGAGGACAGCTAAATACACACCTCTGTAAGTGAGAGCGAGATGAGAAGATAAAACAAGCGCGTGTTTATTTCACATGATGCTGTGGGGGGATATGCTGTATTCGAATATGCGTATAGAGACAAGTGAAGATGGCAATATCGGGTTTTATGTTACGTTACGACTTGAAATTACAGAGAGAAGGACTCGCGGAGAAACAATGCAATTGCTGATATAGTATCAATTTTATTTATTACCCATTACTGATACGATACTTTACATACATTCTTGCAATGTTGCATTTCAAATTTGTAGCTAATATAAATGTTACGAATACTGCCAAACAACTAGTTGACTGTTTTATGAACGATTCATCTACTTATTTATTACTACCGACTACAGCATATAGTACAATCCTAACGATTTGGATGTAATTGAATTTTTGGTTATAAGTTTGATTTCCTTTCTTATCTTTTAATTTGTTTTCAGTTCTTATGTAGAGTGTTTAAGGTAGTACTAGAGTGAATTTTTTTTTTGCAGATCTTAATGAAATTTTGTGCACGTAAACACTGGATAGTCATACGCATTCGGTTAAAATATGAAACACATTCATCGTCTGTGAACAAATATATTCGCTTGTAAAGTTGAGTTCTTTTACACGGGACTTATGGCGATCATCACTCAGAATCGAACATATTTGGTTTGTGTACCTCTAAAATTTTGCAGTTTCATTTGAAAAACTAGTATGATGTTTTAGAATTATCCATGTAGGTATATTGTATCAGAAGGAGAAAGTTTTTTATCGTTTAGTAATGGATATATAGCCATGCAAAGCCTTGTTTTTAACGAAAAATTAAGAATCCCAATTTATAATGGCAACACCACATGGTGGTATGGTATTTGAAAATTCACTAGACCAAATCAGGCGTTTCTGGCTAATAACATGCTGAGAGTCAAAAACGCTGATTTCACCCGTGATAGATACAATATTTTATGCACAATAAAATAACATTTAATTATATGTTCAAAAGATTCAAATATATAAATAGGTTATATGTCAAAATGACATTTTGCAGAATCAAGTATTCACAATAATCAAAGATTATCACATTATTTATGTATCCATAGATATCCACGGGTCTAAAAGAAGTGTTTAAGCTCGCTCTTTTAGAGCTAAAATACATGCTTTTCGGCCCAGTTGTGCATAAAAATATGATTGTGTCTGAGTGGTTCGAACTCTACTATAAGCTGTAGACCCATTGTATTATAATTGGGATTAAATTCATGTTGTACAGAGTAACAAATAAATAAATAAATAAATACAGTTTACAGTCGAGACGGAACCACTCGGCAGCAGTTTAATTGAATCATTCGGAAACAGTTTAATGTTAGGTTATAATTTGAAGATTCAAATCGTAAAATCTCGTTATTCTTATCACGGAATTTTAACTACCTTCTACTTTGTAAACAAAGAGTTCTAGCTAAAACGCGTTGGTCTAGTTGAGAATGTTGGGCGTAAGTTCAGTAGGTAAGGATTGATTATTGAACTTACAAGTTGTAAATAAAACAACTAAAAGAAACATATTCAGATCAAATAACTTCTTGGTTAGTTTACAAAAATAGTCGAACCGAAACCAGTAACATAAACAACAAAAATGTATTTATCTATAACAGTGCATAAAATTGATTTTTAGCTGTCTGTTTTTAGTTCGTAAAATGACTGTTTAATAACAAGACTTCATTAGTCAAGGGTAGTCCAGGAAGGAGTGGTTAAAATTACTGTTATTGTTTACCATGGTGAGTTTAATAAAATAATACATTTCTGTATTCAAGGATGACATTTATGTCAATAATTTCGATATTTTTGCTAATGTTCTCGGTCCTAAATAACTATTGTATATAAATAAGTCATTATTTCGGCAAAGTAATAGTAATGTTACTAATCAGAAATATTCTAACCAAACAATAATAAAATTAAACAGTTTTAATTTGTGATTTAGAGAATTCAAATATATGTCAATCTAATAATAATTCATATTAATTGATCGTAATTCATAATAAACAATAAGAAAAACTCACCCTAATCACATACAAGTTAGTGTAAATCTCCCAGCGAGATAGAGTCACATCAGCACAGAATCACGCGTCACGTAAACAGCAAACAGGCAACACACCCTAGTGAACGTACTCTCTACACACGAACACACTTGGCGTCGCGACGGGTCCGGCGCCGGTGGCAGGCGGCATCAACTGCGGCGAGAAACTCGGTCGTCGCCACCCGCCGAGCCAACGCGCATGCGCCGTCAACCCCCGTGAAGCATTGTGAACCCTCGCGCCCTCGACAGTGACCAACAAACGGTGGAGAGACTAAGAGATGAATGTTGTTGCTATGACTATGACCGAGGATGGAAAGACTCGTTATTAAAAGTTGTACTATACTGGCATGAGCACATCAAACAAAATAGAAGTAGAGCCCTAAACCCCTTTTAAAAACATTAAAGTTATTTAAGTAAATCATTAAATAAAAATTAAGGATTTGATATAAAAAAAGCTCAATTGTAATGTATCATTTAACAGTTCATTTTGATACAATATTTTAAATCTAATAAAAACTTAAACCGCAAATAACAGTTTATAATTAATAATGAAAACTTATTAATAAATAATAACTGAGAAGAAACAATAACCATAGGAGATGATTTACTGTCGTTGATTATCTTTATAAAAAAAATAAAAATAAATAAATATAAATATATCATCACGCCCTCTACCCATTACTGGGTGTGGCACACTGTCGAAGCAGATCTCGGTATATTTTACGCGTGAAGTGCGGTTACCAGCCGTCAAATCACGGCCCCCATAGATGTTAGTAGTGGGGGAGCCAAAGGGTAATTTTTTAAATTGGTGAAAATTGTTTGTCACCTGTGGGAATTGAACCAGGGTTCTCAGGATCCACAGGCCAACTTGATACCACTGAGCTAGCTACCCCATATATTTATATTCGTTCCTAATTTAATATAGAAATAAATACTTCAACTAAAAGATAATTAAATATGTACGGAATTAATTATGGGATGGCTAGCTCAGTGGTATGAAGTCGGCATGTGTATCCTGAGGTCCCTGGTTCGATTCCCACAGGCGACAAATTTTCATAATTTGAAAAAGCTATCCCTGTGGCTCCTCCACCACTAACATGTTTAAGGGCCGTGATTTGACGACGGGTAACCGCACTTCACGCGCAAAATATATCACTTACCGAGATCTGCTTCAGCAGAGTGCCACACCCAGTAATGGGTAGAAGGCGTGATGATATATTTA
Source organism: Pterostichus madidus (assembly GCA_911728475.2). Lineage (NCBI taxonomy): Eukaryota > Metazoa > Arthropoda > Insecta > Coleoptera > Carabidae > Pterostichus > Pterostichus madidus. Next base: position 22,730,256 of record OU452312.1, read on the forward strand.
TTTATTTTTAATTACGGGGAGCATACGGACTTAGGATTTGTTTGTTTAACACGAGAGCAAAGTGAATCTTGTCAGTAACACATTCACAATATTCTAATAATTATATAAAACTTCGAATAATTTAGAATTTTTAAAATTGAATATAACAGTTTAAATATATAGAGCATATGGTCTATGGGCTTAGGATTTGTTTGATTAAAAGTGAGCGGAAGGAGCCGCGTCAAATATGCGTTCTAATATATAATAATAAGTGGTAAATAATATAATTTGTCTGTCTGGATCATTATTGCTTATTAATACCATGAATACAAAGTACATAATGCCCTAGAGCATTAAATGATTTTAATAGGTCCTAGGGCATTAATAATGATGTTACTATGGTAGTACTGTCAAAAACTTATATTCTTTCTTTTCTGTGTTGCAAGGTAATTCATTATTTATTATTGAAGTTATTAAAAAATACTAGTAAGACATAAAATACACCACGGGCATTATTTGATGTTTATACACCACGAGCAACTTTCAAACCCTCAGATCAAAGGCCCTCCGCCTTGTAAGTATCGCCCTCGGAGGACATAATACTCTAGGTACATAAATAACTATTTTAGTTATTATTTTCTAAGTAAATACTTAGCAATTGATCAAATGAAATTATAAAGAGAAAAATTCAGATACGGATTTGAACCTGGGATCTATGAACTCCGGTCATATGTTTTAAACCAAATAAGCACCTTGCATTTCGAAAATTATCAACTTCACACACTGCCGTTACAATACTTTTATTTGAAATATTTTTCTGACGAATAAAATTAGTCACCTGCTAGTTAAATACACTTGTGATTAAACAAAATAAAGCTTTATTACAACGTAATTCTTATAAACACCGATACAATACAAATTATTATAGATAATAATAAAAATAATAAAAGATACGAACAAATGGACTGTAATAACAAAGTAAGTAAACAAAATTTCATAATAAAATTTAGCAGCGCGAAAAACTTAATTCTTCATCTTTACCATTAATCAATTTAATTAAATATTTATTAACAGTCATAAACGGTACAGTAATTGCCAATATTGTAGTGTAAAATTGGCTCTATTTAGGTAGAAACAATCTCGGAAACAGCAATCAAAATGATTAACAAAATTCATTATTGTATATTGGCTCCTTGTGCTGTTCGATCAAATAAAATAAAAGCATAAATACCAATAAACTAAAGCTTTGTGCTCGTAAACTTGAGATGTCTTTGTCATAAGCTTTCATAAAGGTAGTTATTGTGTCAATAAGTGATTTTATCCCCATCAGTGGCAACAAACAAAAAGTACATTGTGGATGAGAGTTGAGAAAAGATTAACAAAGTTTGGTGACTGCTTGTGTATGGAATTTAGGGATTTAAGGTTAAATTTTTATGGAAATGTAAACAGGAAAAGGGTAGTTATTGTTGTTTAATAAACGATGTGAAATGAATTTTTTACAAGAATTACTGAAAGGGCTTAATAAATTAAATTGAATTTCCTTTTGAAGCTTAGTAAACATACTTTGCTTGAATATTTCAAAAAAATAATGAAAACCAAATTCGGAGCAGATTATAACAAAAATATTTAATTTTCAGCAATTACGGCATTTGGAGCAAACTTGAAACTGAAAATGTTTACATAAAACTCATAATATTTAATTTAGAATGGTCCATATTTACGTATGTAATAAAACAAAAGACAAAATGTCTATTGCGATGTGGAATTGAGTCTTAATAAATAAGAAAAAATAGGAAAAAATTTTCCATCACTTGTAAACGCGTCTATGATTAAAGCTGAACTGACCAGCCGTTTGTTGATGACCTGAGAAGTTGATGCAAACGTGCTGTAAAACCTCTGTGGAATTACGAGACAAGTGATGGAAAATTTTTTCCTATTTTTTCTTATTTATTTTACGTATGTATTTTTCTACCTAACAATAATTTAAAAAACATTGAAAAGATTAATAAAATAAATAAATATATCACGCCTTTTACCCACTACTGGGTGTGGCATACTGCCGAAGCAGATCTTGGTAAGTGATATAGTTATGCGCATAAAGTGCGGTTACTAACCGTCAAATCACGGCCCTCAAAGATGATAATAGAGGGGGAGCCACAGGGGTATTTTTTTAATGTGATGAAAGTATTTATGGGATGGCTAGCACAGTGGTATGAAGTCGGCCTGTGGATCCTGAGGTCCCTGGTTCGATTCCCACAGGCGACAAATTTTAATAATTTGAAAAAGCTATCCCTGTGGCTCCTCCACCACTAACATGTTTGGGGGCCGTGATTTGACGACTGGTAACCGCACTTCACGCGCAAAATATATCACTTACCGAGATCTGCTTTAGCAGAGTGCCACACCCAGTAATGGGTAGAAGGCGTGATGATATATTTATTTATTTATTTATTTATGAAAGTATTTGTCGGCTGTGAAAAGTAAATATATGATCACGCCTTTTTACTCATTATCGGTGTGGCACTCTGTCTAGCAGATCTCGGTAAGTGATATATTTAAGCGCGTGAAGTGCGGTTAGCAGCCGTCAAATCACGGCCTCCAAAGATGATAATAGAGGGGGAGCTACAGGGGTAATTTTTTAATGTGGTGAAAATGTTTGTCATCACGCCTTTTTACCCATTATCGGTGTGACACTCTCTCTAGCAGATCTCGGTAAGTGATATATTTAAGCGCGTGAAGTGCGGTTACCAAAGATGATAATGGAAGGGGGTCACAAGGATAATTTTTTTTAATGTGGTCAAAATGTTTGTCGTCTGTGAAAAGTAAATCTTGTAAAAAAGAACTATTTTTCGGGTTTACCAAAAATAACAACAAAGCCATCTACAGAATCTACTCTACTCAAACGATCAAAACACAGGATATAGGAGAAGGAAATCAACTGCACATCCCCAAACACGACCTCTCTCCTCTCCTCTCTTTGGGAGAGTCTATCGCAACGCCAGCGATTCCAGTCGCCAGCAACTTTTATTGATCCCAAGCTCCGCACAGGAGCACGAGAGAGAGAAAACAGGAGACCACGATATGAAAATGTGGATGGAGGAGAAGGATAGAGGGTGTTAAGGGTGTGTGCGCCGCTACGCAGTCCTTAACAAATCATAAAGGAAGAAACGTTGATGGAGAGACACGCTTGACGACGAGTGAGATATTAGTGTCATTGTTGAAAGACAGAGAGGAGAAATGTTTACGTTTTGACGTAGCAAAACTTGGGGATTCTTTCATACCTTCATGTTTATTGGATCTGGTATCTGTCGTAAATAATAAATTTACAACGTATTCAATTATAAATGAATGTACAGGAAATATATTATTACGAGATACTCATTCTAATAAATGTTCTGTTTGTCACAAAGTATTTATAAAAATAAAAAGTTTGTTCTTTTAATAATTTCAATTTTCAACATCATTCAATTATTTTGATGAACTGGAGCAAACAACTGCAAAGCTATTAAATAATGAAAGGAAACAATCGAATATAGTGATAAAAAGTACAAAGATACAAAGAAAAAATGATCAGGATCAAAGAAAAATTAAAATGCGTTTCGTAAATTTATATCGTTTTGTTAATTAATGAAATCGGAAATATGATTGCACCATCATCACCCTAAGAATATTTTGAACTCCAGTTTCAGATTCCAACAGAATAAATTTTTATAATAGTAAGCCATATGAATTATTTACGCGCAATAGTTTTGCAGAACTCAAAATCGTCAAGAAACAACCTGTTTCCGACCTAGGCCGACAAAAACTAAGGACTTTAATAAGGTTAGCATTGGCATCAACTGGCTGTCAGTGTCAGTGATGTCGTCAACATAAAAAATTCCTAGTATTTCATATTTGACAAATAAATCAATAATTTTTATTTTAAATCGGCTCGTAAAATCTTGTGTATCAAACTCGCAATTTGCTAGCCTAGTCTTCGGCTCAGCTTATAACAATATGTGCATGCAAATGACTATTAACTAACTACAATTAACATGTGTAATACGTGTATAATCTAAATATACAGACATGCCGTTTAATAAGATAAATAAGTTGTTTAGAAATCAAAAGTGTCGATCAAATAATTATTGTACCAAATTGCACATAACAATACTAGAACACTGCACATATATTATTTAATACATATTACATAACTTTAGTGTCACAAATTTCGGAAACTAATTAAAATAATTCGACAATATCGTCTACTAATTTTCATTTCTAGTGATAACCACGCCATGAAAACAACAACTGTCACTATGACTGTCAGAATTGTAATAAATATTAGAAATAACATCTTATTTGACACATATTATCTTATTTACTAACTTAAATGGAAAAGAATTAGAATATTTTAATGAAAATGTATACTAATTTCTAATATTTAAAACAAAGTGACAGTTATTAAGTTTTAGCAGTCAAAATATTAATGTTAACGTGATTGTTATGTAAACAAGTTAAAATGTAATGTAGTTTTTCGTAATTTTCTTTCAATGGGTTTATCAACCAATTTTTTACATAAACAATATATTTCGAGAAATATATATATATATATATATATATATATATATATATATATATATATATATATATATATATATATATATATTTATTTTTAATTTAAAATTAATTCATGCCATCATCTGTTCTAGTCAGCGGCACTCAAATAGTAAATTTCTATGAACTTTTATTTAATTATTTTGGGGTAGGTAGCTCAGTGGTATCGATTCAGCCACTGGAATTGAAAATTCGAATTTGATTCTCACAACCGAGAAACAATTTTCACCACATTAAAATTACCTTTGTAAACTAAACTAAAATTTTATTTTATATTTATAATCAGTGAAATTTATTTATACATTTATAAACATTTTGATAGTTTAGTGTTGTTCAACCGATCAACACTAAATATTTTGAGATCGCTTGAGAACCAATGAGAAGTTTCCTTTCAAAATATTTGTTTTATAATTCTCTACTAAATAAACTTTTAAATAAGTAGTTTACATGTTTGAAAAATCCCATTTTATGACTACCACTACAAATTAACAATATTTGAAAAACTTTAACTCGATTTTACAGGTTACAAAATGTGTTAAATAAAATCTGAGTCGTGAGTTAGGTGCAATTTAATTATCATATCTAAATTAATTCAAAACTTTAGCGCGAAGTAAAACTGATTAGTATTAAACGCCGATGACTCGGTTTTTAATTTACACCCTGTAAATTATAAACAAGTAAACGAGTTGGGCAAGCTACTTAAAAAAATAGCTAAGCTACAGCTACAGCTATTCTTTAAAAAAGTAGCTGAGCTACAGCTATAAGCTACATTTTGTAAAATATAGCTAAGCTACAGCTAAAAGCTTTCATTAAAGTAGCTGTTAAATCTTAAAACTACTTTTTCAATTATTGTGAATTATTAAATTTGCCATTGTCATATGATCAGTTGATCAGTCTTTTGTTATAATGACTGTTAATAAATATAAAAAATCGTAAATGGACAAATGTACTGTTAATTTGTTATACTATAATTCTTATTTACATCGGAATAAATTAATAGTCACATTAACTTAAGACTCCTAAACAGTCAATGTTTAGTTCATCTAATATTTAATACAAAAGTAGGATAGGTTAAGAACAAGTGAAAAATAAAATATATTAACAGATTTTACACTATATAATAACTTGTTATCTTACAGTTATAGAAAACAATAAAGAAGGTACAATTCAAATACAAAAAAAAAATAATAGGTATTTTTTAATGAACAATGGTAGCTTTAAGCTACAAAAAGTAGCTTTGTGCTACAAAAAGTAGCTTTAAGCTAGAAAAAGTAGCTTTAAAAGTAGATACAGCTATATTTTTTCACATTTAGCTAAACTACAGTTACAGCTAAGGTAAACATAGCTAAGCTACAAAAGTAGCTAGCTACTGCCCAGTTCTGCAAAGTAATAGTCATAAAGTACATTGTTTTGAAATCGAATTGAATCTCTTTGTATATTATATTCGTTCATTTTAATGATATTTTTAGAGAAGCTTTTTAGGTCGCCAATGTCATTCAATCCGGGCCTGTGTATTTCAGCAGTAAGTATCCACTTTAACAGCATTATTAGAACAGTGAATAGAGTAACTCATTCCTATTGTTCTCCGAATTCAGTTATTGTATTGTCACTCGTCTCGTCAGTGGGCAGAACTAGGTTAAATATTGACTGATAAAAATTCACATCTAATCTGTTATCTCGCCATCAGATCTCGCAGACAATTTTCAGCTGGAACTATTAATCATTCGATCCATTATTCGAGTGTGTGACATCCGTGGAAACGGGTAATATCCCTGTTTTTGCAATCCTCGTTAGCGTCTTTTGTTTAGCATACGCTCCGGACATTTTTCTTTCTTGTTTTGCTGTGACGGAATGATTGTTGTTACATAATTACCGGGTGTTAGCTATTTGACGCGCAGTCGTGGGAAACGATAAAACGCGCAAGAATTATTTCTAACAACGTACCTAGTTTGTAAGCGTTCGGTATCGTAGGGAAAATCTATGTTTTGACAATTTGTTAGCGATTTTCATACATTTTTGTGGAGATAATCGCATCTTTATAAAGTACTGCTTTTGTTTAGAGTTTAGCAAATTGAATTATGAATGATATGACTGGTTATGTGCAGTTGTAGTCAGACCCGTAACAAGCAATTTTAACGACCGGGGTAAAATAAAAATTTGTACCTCCTTATCCCTCCAAGAAAAATACACATTTTAACAACAAATAGGCACACATGAAAATCTATAAAATAATTATAATTATTATTATTTTGAATGAGAATGAAGAGAATGGGTATTGTGATGTAGAGTAATTTCAGTTACGCAGTCAATAATTTAGATTTATTTATTATACCGACAACATTAGGCGTATTCCATTTGCCATTTGGATCAGATATAACTTACAGTTACTGAACCAGATCACTTATTTATTTCGCTGGATTACTTCGCTGACTTTATTTCCAGTATTGGAATTCTTCTTCTTCAATGGCGCTACAGCCCAAATCGGGCCTGGGCCTACCGGGCACACCGAGCCGCAGTTTTTACGCTGCCGTACTGTCGGTTTTCGTAGTCGATATTACTTTTTTTTTTAATGCATATGTATAAGAGACTAGCTTATAGCGCCCGAATATGATTAATACAAGTAACTGTATTTTTTATTTAACGACAAATCATACTTCGAACTGACGAATCTTGGTTCGGGTAACGTCACAACATGTTAAGAGATGTGCATTAATACGCTCGACCACCGCGCCTTTAGTACTGGAATGACTGATTCTAATTTACTTTGAAATAATTCACCCCAATAATTGTATTAGTTTGATTGATTTAGTAAATTTCTTCATGTTGTCTAACTGATTTAAGTGAACCAAGTGGTAAATGGAATAGACCTATCGACATTTCGTCGGAAATTATTATTAGTATTCATGACACGTCAAATATTAAATTGTTTTTTCCATTTCGATGTTCTTATAGCTCTATAAACGCACTGTAAATACATCGCTAAAGACTGTTTTTGGCGCTTTTTATTTTGCAGGAGTGATATTAATGCTTTTAAATCTGACAGATGAATGACATATAACCTCAAAATTGTAAATTGTCGGTGTCGAAATATTACTAAAGGAATATGCTAGAATCAGACAAAATTCACAACATTTATAATACAAAAAAATATATTGATTAATTGTCAAAAAATATGAAATTTCAATTGTCTCTGTTATGAAAAGCGCTACCAACACGACTGTTAAAAAACATCAACATTTATTTTTGACAAGACACAGTTTTTAAAAATTTTATATAATTATAAATTTACCTCAATAGAAAAGAGATCGTTTTCCAAATTTGTACGTTAACAGATGCCTTATGAAACCAGTTCTTTAATATACTATTATTTGTGTTTTGTGATTGATTAAAAAGTATACAAGATCTTTTGTTATTCTGTATAAGTGTATTATTTTATTATTAGAGAACCTCGGTTCGATTCCCACAGCCGACAAACAATTTTCACCAAATTAAAACTACCCCTGTGAGTCTCCCTCTACTAACATCTTTGGGAGTCGTATTTTGACGGCTGATAACTGCACTTCACGTGCAAAATATATCACTTACCAAGATATGCTACGGCAGAGTGTCACACCAAGTAATGTATAGAAGGCGTGATGATATATTGTTATTTATTTATTTATTTAATGATAAAAATCATTAAACATACATTAAGGGGAGATTCTGGTCTAAAAATTGCACAAATTTGAAGCCTCATTAATATAGTTTAATGTGCTGAAAGAATTTTGACGATATCTAATGTATTTCAAAAGTTACAGCCGGTTGAGTAAAACAATGCACCGGCCGAAAAACAAGTGTACGGTGCGCGCAAAAATCTTTGACAAACTTTAAACGCGTTTTTCTCGAAACTTTAAATTTTCGCGCGCGGGGCGCTCTAGCAGTCAAACCAATGATCGGATGCACTTCGTTCTTTGTGTTCTGAATAGGAAATTCAATTTATGGAGCGATGCAGTTTTCGATTTTACAAAATTCGAATTAGAAATTTGTTTTTTTTGTACCTGCTAAAAAAATCGTTTTCTTGTTCACATGACTGCCATTTTGTTTTGTGTACTTTATTTTTAATTCTGGCAACGGCATGGCTCCTCAAATATAATTTTCTTTACTAATCGCAAACGTTTTTCTATGTGAGACACTCTGGTTCGGGTGGGGAACGCCCCGCGCAACATATAATGCGGCGCGCATGTGTCCGTTTGGAGGGGATTGGAGCCGCCATTTTGTACTTTGTTTTTCGACAAAAATTATTTTTTGTAGTGCTTTAGGTGCCTAATAATACAGTCAACACCGCTTTTCAAAATATTAATTCGGCTTCGAGAAAAAAATTCCCAAAGTTGACCCATTTTTCAGGCTCTAGACCAGAATCTCCCCTTAAAGATCAAATTCTAAGCCAACAAAACCTGTCATCAAACTAAAACTTCAAATTATAACTAAAAATACAACTTTGTTCAAGAAGTTCAGATTCCATTATTTGATTTGATTTTATTGTAATGCAGTAAGAAGTCTTTTGTTTGAAGTTAAAATTATGTATGTAAAGTTATATATTAGATCATGCAGTAAAAGTTTGCGTATCTAATTAAAATTTCTGCAAATTTGTAAGCTAATATAGCTTCATTAGTAAGTGAGATCCTTCAATATTCAGATTCACGCATTTCATCCATACATGGTAGACAGTCAGAGAGAGACAGAACAGCAATTAGCGTATGGTTCTCAAGTGGCAGACAGTGTCCAAGTTACACTAGCGCCAATTCCCACAACAACAAACTACACTGCACAACTAACTCAAACAAAACAACATCGCAATGTTTACATACCACATGTCAGGGAGAATGAACCTCAGTGCATCCCAACTTATGTTTCCTCCCAGTGAACAACTGAACAACTGAACAACGAATTTGATATAACGTGATTTTAATTCAGAGCGAGTGTCATTTATATTCGGGTTTGGCTGTTGTCTGTGTTTTGTTTTTCGCATGTCAGTGAGATTGATACTGGGATAGGGATGCAAGTTTAGTTCTCGGCGCCGCTGCCAACGTCGCGACGATCTGGCGCTGCTGTCGACTGTCAGGGGAAGAAATGGACGAGCCTTGCATTTTAATGTAGCATGAATTAATTTATACCGAACGACGAGATTAATTGAAATCACAATCTTTCTGATTAACGCTTTTAACGGGGGCTGCCACTGAACTTGAAGTTGTGAAGCTTCTCTGAAAACCTACATTGTTGTCACGTTATTTCACAACATTCAAAATACTGGAAACTGTAATATGCAAAGTACCATTTACATGAAAGCTAAATTGTATCTAACAAACCAAAATTTAGCTCAAATGTAATTGTACAATTATTCAAATATAATTGATACCACATTTCATAAAATATAACATTTTGTAAAATACGTACGTTTTGTACATTTCAGTAAGACATTTAGCGATATACTCCATATTATTTATTATTACTATTACTTGTTAGTACACAACCAAACATGAACAGCGTATAATTGCTGTAAAAATTAAATATTTGCGGTGTGTGTGTGTGTACAAGAAAACATATATCCAGGATACATTTGTATGAGTCTAAGAAAGTTCACCGAAAACAATTCACCAAATACAATTCACCGAAGTAGCAATTCAGCGAAATACAATTCACCGAAAGACCAAAATATGATTCACCGAAAAGCTAATTAATTTTCCTTTACAATTTATCCAGGCTTATGAATGGCAGCAAAATGCAGGCGTATTTAAAAATAGAAAATTGATTCCTTTGTCATGTCTCATTTCATTTTTATAAAACTATACCATTATTAACATAAATTATTTGCTATGTCTCGTAAATACTCATGTATGTTATTCTTGTTGTAATTTGGAACTAGATGCTCTGTCCTCATAGCACAGTCTCTGTACTTTTTATGCATCGGAGTGCCGTCTTGACCGCTCACGTACTGCTTTATTTGAATAAATCCAAATAACATATTGGCAGCGATGCTATTATTAATACTATACTGTCCCAGCTTAAACAAATTTTAGCCGATTCAATAATAATTACATTAACCCTGCAATAATTAACGATATTTAACGTAATGGATAATATTCAAAAGATTCGGAATTTACGGTAAGTATCCTTTTCTAAATGCCTGCATTTTTCTACCAGTGCTAAGGAACATTAAAAATACTACAATTTAATTATCATTTCGATGAATATGTTTTTCGATTAATTGTATTTCGGTGAATTGTTTTCGGTGAACTTTCCGGCACCCCATTTGTATACAGGGTGTTTGTCGTAAGACCGTCACCACGAATATTTTGATTATTTTGAAAGATACAAAAAATATTATTACGCAAAGTTAAACTAGACAAACGGACGCATAAGATGATTGTAATTAAAATTTTGCGTTACTTCCGGTTTTAGCGGAAATACGGTTAATTTTAAATCTATCATAGGGAATTGGTATTTATTTTTTTATTGGAATATACATAAAATTAGCTTCAGAACGACACCAAAATATCATAGTTTTACTTCCACAATTTCAAAATGGCAACCATTTATTTTTAAAATCTTTATTCATAAAAATCCATTAAAAATAAAATAGCAAGCTACGCACAAATGTTTGTTATACAAAACAAATAATGTCAAAAAGTATTTAACTACGAGGACAGGGTGAAAAGTCCCTGAAAAATAAAACAGATGGCGCCACAATCGCAAATCTCATGTGACATTTGTGATGTACCATCTTTAACTAGAACGCATTAAACTTTTCAGACTGATATGTCATTCAGTTCTGTTTTGACACCCATCGAAAGCAAGCAACCTTGAAGATTTTTGAAAACATGGAAAAAAGTGAATTTCGCGTCTTTATTAAATATTATTTCTTGTGTGGAAAAAACATTATGCAAACCAAAGCATCGCTTGTTAAACATTATAGGGATTCCTCACCATCGATTGGAACGATTCACAAGTGGTTTACTGATTTTCGTTGTGGTAGTACGACCACAAAGGACGCCGAACGTTCTGGTCGTCCATTTGAGGTTACAACGCCAGAAATCGTCGATAAAATCCATGGTATGATATTGGACGATCGGCGAGTTAAAGTGCACGAGACTGCTGAAAATATGAGCATCTCAACCGAACGGGTACGGAAATGCATAAATTTTTGGATATGAGAAAGCTATCTGCCAGATGGGTGCCGCATTTGCTCTCTGTTGACAACAAGCGCGACCGTGTGACAAGTTCAAAGGAGTGTTTGGCGATGTTCAAGCGCAATAAGAAGGACTTTTTGGCCCCCTGCGATTTTTATCTATTTCCAAACTTGAAGAAATCGCTCGGTGGAAAGAGATTTGGCTCCAACGATGAGGTCATCGCTGAGACAAACGCCTATTTTGAAGGATTACCAAAATCGTATTATTTGGAAGGGATCGAAAAATTAGAAAAACTTTGGACGAAGTGTATCGAGCTACAAGGAGATTATGTTGAGAAATAAAATATTTTTTGACGAAATAAATCATTTCTTGTTTCATTTTTCAGGGACTTTTCACCCTGCCCTCGTATAATTTTATTTTTCTTACAATTAATTATTTATCATAATTATTGTAGTCCAAATTCTATACACAAATGATAAAATGACTGATATCCTGTAAAATGTATTACATATAAGAAAATGTGTAAAAAACGACGATGGCCATATTAAGCATTTGTAGTTGTCATATATTTTTCATTGTTTTTGTTTAGTTATGTAGATACCGATTCTCTATGCTAGAGTAAGGGCTAGTTTTTCAATCGCCGGTTTACTCCCGATTAGTGTTAATCATGATTAAATAATAATCGAAACCATGGTTTCTATTATTATTTAATCATGATTAATATTAATCGGTGATTGAAAAACTGGACCTTAAAGTTATAGTAATACAAAATTCTTGTTAGTATCATCTGATTTAATTTGGCTTAATAACATTTTTCAAAATAACCGAAATATTCGTGGTGGCGGACTTACGAAAAACGCGCTGTATTATGAGTGGCGTGCATCAGTTGAGATCGTTTGGGCATGCAGAACTGTTTCGAATGAAAAATTGCCGATACTAGTTAGTGTATGTTGGTGAAATTGACGGTGAGAATATTTGGACCATTCAGGACTAAATGGATAAATACGATTGAAAAGGTTCTAAATGGAAGCACTAAGCGAGCTTGAATAAAAGAAATTATGAATGTGGATGAAGCTAAAGTGGCGTCAGGATAAGAATGTTTGGTGAAGATTTATTGCAAGATGAATACGATGAATTAAGTGAATAGTTTCAAGTGTTCGTATTATTCTATTTAATGAAATATAGCGTAAAAATCTATATTATAATGATTGATTGCTCCTGAAATAATCAATTTAAAATTATATAAATTATTATATTAATTATTATGGGGTGGCTAGCTCAGTGGTATGAAGTCGGCCTGTGGATCCTGAGAACCCTGGTTCGATTCCCACAGGCGACAAACTATTTTCATAATTTCAAAACCTACCCCTGTGGCTCCTCCACCACTAACATCTTTGGGGGCCGTGATTTGACGACTGGTAACCACACTTCACGCCCAAAATATATCACTTACCGAGATCTGCTTCAGCAGAGTGCCACACCCAGTAATGGGTAGAAGGCGTGATAATATATTTATTTAATTTATTTATTATAACCAACCTAACTTATGATTGAATGATTGAATCCTATTGATTGTAGTGAATGTTTTGATACAAAAGTAGTTAGTTGAACAACGTCCAAATCAAGCCAAATATCAGTGGCGGCATTCAGATCACGTTTTGGGACGCGTGCGTATTTCAGCGGCGAATCATTAGAGGTGACGGGGGCGGCGCGGTGTGAGAGGCGGTGGGACACGCGAAATCAGAGGCACGAGCGCGCAACACTGCACAGAATCCTAATATCTGCCGCCAGCCAGCCGCCGGCACACATCCTAGACGATCAGACGTTTACATGCGACATAATCAGCATCAGTTTAAAAGATTAGTACGTACACTTATCAGTATGCTGTTTCATCAATTCTTATAATTATAGTATTGTAGATGACATATTTTTATTGGCCACCCACAATTGTCAGCTTTAATAGTTATTTAACTAACTAGTGTGTTAATGATAGCGTTTAATAATCGAGACCTTTTAACGTGAGAGCGTAGCGAGCGCATTAATTGTTGAGATTATTAATCGCCGATTAACACATGAGTTAGGCAGTAACGTTTATAATATGTTAGGTTAGGAACGTACCTGTTGTACATGTTTTGACAACAGTGGATGCGTTTAGTTCACTCAACATTAACTAGCACCTTCGGTTATTTCGTTTTTAGAATAATGCTTTGATTTTTATATTCATTTTAAAGTCGGCCTTTGGATCCAAAAACATTTTCACCAATTTAAAATTACCCCTGTGGCTCCCCCTCCACCTACATCTTTAGAGGCCGTGATTTGACGACTGGTAACCGCACTTCAGCACTTACCGAAATCTGCTTCGGCAGAGTGCCACGCCCAGTAATGGGTAAAAGGCGTGATGATATATTTATTTTTTTATAAATACACCCAGTAATGGGTAAAAGGTGTGATGATATATTTATTTAATTAATTCACTTAAATACCAATCAATACTACGACTTTACAAATCAATAAAAAAAATTAAAAATACATCTGCTTCGCCAGAGTGCTACATCCAGAAATGGGTAAAAGGCGTGATGATGTATTTATATTTATTTATTTTATTTTAAAGGAATGCTATGTCAATATTATTTAGCTAGAAGTGTCATAACAATTTCGTTTCAATCTGTATAGCATTTTACAACCACTTAGCGCTATATTACGTGTATTGTACGCATCCAAAAAAATAAGGGTCATTCTTGTATGATTTTGTATACACTAATAAAACCTATTAATAAACGATCAATGGAACAATACATTTTTTAGATAGTAATGGCCTAAAATTATATCCATATTTAAGCATCATGAATACAGAAAAATAAATAAATAAATATATCATCACGCCTTATACCCATTACTGGGAGTGGCACTCTGCCGCAACAGATCTCGGTAAGTGATATATTTTGCGCGTGAAGTGCGGTTACCAATCGTCAAATCACGGCCTCCAAAGATGTTAGTGGTGGAGGAGCCACAGGGGTAGTTTTTGAAATTATGCAAATTGTTTGTCGCCTGTGGGAATCGAACCAGGGTTCTCAGGATCTACAGTGTCATCAAAATTTAGAAATAATATAAGATGAATTTCTTTATTTGCTTATCATTAGAAATGTAAGATATTCAAAGATTGTTATAAAGTTGCACCTTTTTAGTTATCATGGATTTAAACATTTTAGTCACGATTGTATAATGTACATAAAAAACCACTACTCTAAGATAATAGTAATTTTTGCAACTACTGTTAAAAGTGTAAGATGTTTTAGGTTTTAAAATACAATTAAATAGAATAATGCTAATATTGTTATGTCAGTACAGGTCTAGCGTAATCAATGCGTGAACATAGAGTGTCAATAGGTGCGTTCAATAAGCCCAGCAAAACAAGCAATTGCTAAGTAAGCAAAAAGCGATTTATTGCTTGGTCCACTGAACGGTTTGCTCGTTTCGCTACATTTTCAAGACCGAGTTGTACCGAGCAAGACATCGTGAAATGTGTTCGGCTAATGATAAATAATATAAGTGCGCACGTTGTACGTACTTTTTATGCTTTTTGAATTTTAACAGATTAAAATTTGCGCTAAAAATTTTCAGCCAAGTTTGTGTTGGTGATATTAGGCTATTGTTGGGAATATGGAATTCAATAAATATATATATTTTTTAAGAACCATGATGACACATTCACTAAAACTGATGACGGCTATTTTATAGCCCTTAATAATAATAGTAATCCTACCGATAATAGCTTGATATAAATCAATCCCATCATCTACGAAAAGCTGAATATATTCGTTTTCCATTTTTCATATATGTAAATTAATTATTGTCTGTCAACTATCAAAATAGTTTCGATCTTTCATGTTATAAACTTACAATTTGAAATTCCTGCAAAAATATTCGAGCGAGAAATTTCTCGCTTATTTTGCTCACGAGCAAAACGAGCAAATGCTAGCCTAACAAAGCCGTTCAATGATTCTTACTTCCGGTTTGCTTGTTTTCCTTAGTACGTTGAACGCACCTAATATCTAATTCCTGATTAAGCAAGCAGGAACGCTTGACTCAGGCCTCTCACCACCTCGCAATTCTGGAGAGAGCCTGAGCCTGGACTCCAGCTATGCCGTACAAAAGTGTCACTTTATTGCACAAGCCGTAGGCGATCGAGTTGTAACTAATTATGCTAATCAATGAATAATATTTCAAACCTAAAAAATATTTATTTACATTACGTATAGTTTATTTCGTAGCAACTATTTAATTACATTTTTTGCACGCAACTAATGGCAACATGAAAAAGAACGTCCTTTTGATACTAGAAAGTGATATGTTTTTGACTTTGGTAGTAGAAATAGATTTTTTTAAATAGATCCAATATTGTCAAATATTTACTTAAACCAGATGTAACAAAACGGGTAATTCAGAATTTGATTTTGTTTATAAATGATGACATTTCACTATCAACTCAGCTTCGAAAGATACAGACTAATTAAGCGTTATCTTAAGTATCTTTCTAAAGTTGACTTGACAGAGTTTATTTTGTTTATCAAATTTATTAGTGCATATGTTATAACTTCAGTATTCCGTAGATCATTATTTATCAAGTTTATAGCTTTTCTGAATTGTCGCGTCTGGTTACACGGGATGTGATGACATATCTGGGTAAATTATAGCTAAGCGTGGGGTCGGATAGATTTAACCCCGTCTGGGTTTTTTATGTAAACACATATGTGGGAACAGTTATCTCGACCAACGTGACAATACCACCCTCTTACCCTTTGTCAGAACATCCCATGGAATACAACAACGATTAGTTAGTGGTAGATCAGCTTCAGTCGAGACAACTTGTTCTCGATTTCACGTGCAAAATATAGTTTTGCCATGTAATTTTGTAACTTAAGTAAATATTTATTAGTTTTATTCATACGTTGTTGTTGGTTCCATTGCCGGATAATTTGTTTAATTACATGATTAACTTTCGTCTTATTTCGCGTTTTATTTAATCGTGTATTAAATCGCGTTATATTTCGTTTTTATTTTGTCGTCTATTAATTTTGACAACTAATTGAATTGTAGCTTTCAATTGTGTTACACAGAAATGCTTATTTACTGAACTACCACAATTTTTAAATTATCTTCAACAAAAGTGTATTCATTTTTATTCTCACACGAATAATCTCGAGAGTAATATTTAGTTGACGTAGGTAGTGTAGTGGGTGCAGCATGCATTTCAAGAAGATAATTTTGTTGTTCAATGAAGTCTTCATGCACAATTTTCCAAGTATAGCCTAACTTCATAGCTAATAACAAAGCTGGTGTTCATTTCAGCTCACCTAACGCATCTGTCTGGTTTCGCAAAATTCCTCCTAAGCCATCATCGGTGTCTGGTGTGTGAAGAGCAGAGATAATTCCGCTCGGTTATCTGCATGTGCGTTGCTCGGCAGCCGAGACGAGCTAATTGCCGTGTCTGCACCGGCACACTCACCGTCTCGTCACCACCGCTACTATGTGGGTTACTGATGTAGCTGTGGTGCACTACCAATTCACGTTTCGTTTTGGGTTTTTTGTAAAGAAGTTGGTAATTGTGGGAAGTTACTGAGGAGAGGAATTCACAGTGTATCGCGTGCCTAACTGCTTAGCGGCTGCCCACTCAACAAAGGGAATTGTTTCTGGTAAATGCAGAAGAGTATTAGTTTCTGGATAAAGTGAAGATATTTTTGAGCTTTCGTTTTCCTGCAAACTGATGGAATGATGAACGTGATTAGTGGTTTTCACTAAAGTTTGTACAGCAAAGTTGAAGCGGTTTGATGGATATGTCGACAACTGGTTAGAAGCTTGCTAATCACGAATTTGTATTTAGTGTGCTAACAGACGGATCATGATCACAATTTGTACTGTACAAGCATCAATCCGTAACTGATTTGTTCTATATTCATGAACGTATTGCTTCAATTGAAACATTATTTAATATTCTAGATGGCTATTTATTAATTGGAATATTATAAATATAAATATATCATCACGCCTTCTACCCATTACTGAGTGTGGCACTCTGCTGAAGCAGATCTCGGTAAGTGATATATTTTGCGCGTGAAGTGCGATTACCAGTCGTCAAATCACGGCCCCCAAACATGTTAGTGGTGGAGGAGCCACAGGGATAGCTTTTTCAAATTATGAACATTTGTCGCCTGTGGGAATCGAGCCAGGGACCTCAGGATCCATAGGCCGACTTCATACCACTGAGCTAGCCATCCCATAGAGAACAAATAATTTAATGCAGTTAGTACATAAATAGGTATGGCAATTAAAATGCAAATAATTGTATAATTATTTAGATATTATTCTGATGAACTATGTTTGAAATCAACCATTTTTTTTTAACTTTGTACAATAAACTGGATGTTAAAAATGGTGATATTCTTTTTAATAATGATTCTTTAACCCAAGCGCCGCAAACTTAAATGCAGCAAAGAGCCAGTACGTTAAGCGGCTCACACACTACGTACGAGCCCTGCCTCACACCAGTTAACCCGAATCTTATTTTTTCGTTTGATATTTTATTTTGCAATTTTATTTCTCGTGTAGTATGCAAAATAATTAAGTTAAATTTTAATGAGACATATACTAGTGTGTTGTTAATACACAGATAAAATTTGAAGCCAATCGATACATACACCTTGGAATGACAGACATTGGAACAGGAAGTACACATTTCTACATTAACTAAAACTTTTTCGTTTTATTTAAAAACTGTATAATAATAAAATTTATTTTAAATAATAAGTAATTTTTATTTCATTCTTCAAGCTGCCTACAAGATAAAAATCATTATTAGCATGCAGAAATAATTTTTTGTAAAAAAAATAATTTCTAGTTATACTGCTATACATTTTGTGTCTAAGGTACATTTAATGTAAAATTTAGTTAAAAATGTTGAATATTAATTGTAGAATTTAGTAAATGACAGATATCTGCGGTTTTTAGTATTATTTAAATTTTAAACAAAAAATAAGATTCGGGTAAACTGAAATGAGACAGGGCTCGTACTTTTTGGACCGTTTTGCTCGACAAACAAGTCTGTTCGAGCAAAACCGACGAAAGCGAGTTGCACACACACTTCGGTTTTGTTTAGCAACTGAATAAATATGAAGACAATATATTTATGTGCAGTAGTGGCGGAAATTGCCATAAAATAAAAAAATAAAATGAAAAGGACAAATTGGTTGAAGGAACAGTTTTTGAAGAAGCAAGTTTTCACATATTAATTTGTTATTTTAAACTGGAACCTGGGATTGGTTTAATTATTTAAGAATGGATTACAATACTTATTGTACCCGTTTAGCCGTTCATATACTGTTCTCGCGAGATTTTATTTTTCATAAACACGGAAGACTGCGATACAGTTCTATAAATTCCAATAAAAACTTTCTCCTAATCTGGCGAGGATCCGTCATATTGAAACAATTCGTTGCGAAATACAAACTGCAAAACGTTTTTAACTACACTACTGGACAAACTGTCTTCTGTTTACCCCATACACTTCGACTTTGCTCGAATTGACAAGTTCGCGAACAAGTTCGGCAGACATAATCACGTTTTGTTCGTGAGCAAAAACGACAGTTTTACCACCACACACTTCAGTTTTGTGTCGGTTTTCCTTGAACAGACTTGTTCGTCGAGCAAAACGGTCCAATAAGTACGTAGTGTGTGGGCTGCTTCAGATGTATAAGTGATACAGGCTGTAATAAATTAAACTATAATAAGTTATATTTTTGTTTTGTTTTTTTGGAAATAAATATGTTTTATTGTATCCTTAACGTTTGATCTATAATCAGATGTAATCAAATTTATCTAAAAATGGAATATTTTATATATTGTTGTAAAAAATTTGGAAAAAAAAATGTTACTTTTTTTTATTACAGCAACATTTTTCTAAATATTGTATTATATTGTATTGACTTTGTAGTTTGTATTGCAAAGAATGTAGCGGCTGCCAAGCGAGGTTTTGCTGAACTATAGGAGAATTTTTATTAAAACCTGCTGGCAACATTAACCAGAACTAACACTTGTCTTCTATTTTTGGTACAGTTGTCATAACCTCTAAATTTCCAATATCATTTTCAATAATACATCAATGTTGATATCATATTTTAATCATTCATAAAATTATATTTATAAAAATCGATTAGCTACAAGTGCAACTTTTGAAAAATAAATATGAAGTCCACCGGTCGAGAGAAGGGCACGCGAACCGTCAGTTTGCGACTCCTATCTTAACCGGAGGTTTAAAATTTGAACTTTTTTATATTCCTGGCTTTACATCTTAGTATCAATAGAAACAAAGGGCCTGCAAATAATAATTTGTTAAATTTGGTGGTCCACGATGACTTAACGATTAAGAACCGCTGATCTAGTACAATTTAAACTGCGCTTCCCGGCTGACGGTTTCAAACAATTTGTTGTTGCACTACGAAAGCTATTATCAGTCAACCAGTTATCGCATAAAGAAAGGTAGCACGCTTACGATATCCTCGTTGACTTTTGACCAGCCCCGGTAGTCCAGTGACGTACACCCGCTATTTGATCATTACACATCGTAGGCTATGATTCGAATCACGGCCAGGATAAGGATGTTTGTGCGATCTTTAACAGGATTAGATAGAAGAATAGCCCTCGTCTGAACTTACCCCTTCTTTAGCAATCAAGAAAACACATAAAATAACCATAAATATAACTTCGCTAGTTTCCTTCGTCGTAATTAGGAATCACTTCATAAAAACTAATGGCATAGAGGTCATCGTGTTTGTAATAATAATAATAGTGTTACGGCATGCGAATCCGGAGATCCTGAGTTCGATTCCCATTCTACCAATACCACAATACGGCTCGGTGAATCCAGACACTGTACTGCAATTGGGATTAAGTTCTCGTAAACCGAGTAGAATAAATAAATAAATATACCATCACGCGTTTTATCCATTACTGGGTGTAGAACTCTGCTGAAGTAGATCTCGGTAAGTAATATACGAGGTGTGGCTATTAAATAACGAGACTGATGCTGTTTTATTTATTTTGATTCCGTACCTATTTACTTATTATCATTTTCAATATACACCCCTCCTCTATCCCTACAATGCTCCATGCGAATCTTCCATTGTTCGAAACAGTGCTGGAAGTCTTCTTCTGTCAGTTCCGAACGCGTGCCGATTTCTCTTTCAAAGCTCAAATCTTGTTGCTATTAAGGCAAATTTCACCTTAGGAAACAGATAGAAGTCGCACGGTGCAAGATCTGGCGAATAAGGCGGATGGTCCAACACTGGGATGCTGTACATGGCTAGAAATCTCTCGACAGACATTGCGAAATGAGCCAGCGCATTGTTTTGATGGAGAAACCATGACTTGTCCTTCCACAATTTTGGTACTTTTTTCAATAAATTATAAGTTTCAGTAGCAGTTTTGCCAAGTTTCATATGAAATTTCGCAACAATTCGTGGCTCTACTGTTGCAATTAACATTTTTTCGGCGAAACAAAAAAACAACTCTAATTAGAACGAATGCTACGGCTATAAGGATTTATTTACAGAAGCGAGAGATCCTGCATTAGAAAGAGAAAGCTTCACGCTAGAAAGCTGACGGTCGCTGGTGTTTGGCGCATGCGTACTTCATCTGTAGCAGCGTCAGTCTCGTTATTTAATAGCCACACCTCGTATTTATGCGAGTGAAGTGTCAGTTATCAGTCGTCAAATCACCAAAGATATTAGTGAAGGGCAAGGCCACATGGGTAATTTTAATGTGGTGAAAATTGTTTCTCGGTAGTTGAAATCTACTCGGCTTCTCAAATTCACAGGCCGACTCGATACCACTGAATCACCTACCGCAAAAATAAATATAGTATTCTATTCACCTATTGAAATAATTAATCACATATTAAAATTTGAAGAGCAAGATTCTAACACTAATAAAAAGTAAAATAAAACGAGTGCAGTGCAATAACCTCTGTAGTTGTCTGGCTTTTAAACTCGGAGATCCAATGAACTTTCAATTTGATTTGGCGGAGGATCGAGTGAGTATGATACGTGTATGACAAATGACGCACGGCTAAATGTTTTGGGAAGTGTTGCGCCTACAGCCGGCCCACGTACTCCAGAACCGTACTCGAAGACCTTGCTACAAGAAAGTTCTTCAGCCTGAAGCCACGAGCTAACCTTTTCAATTTCGTTCCGTTATGAAAATATCCGATATTCAATTTAAGATTTGAGGTTTTTGATGTGTTCATCATATCAACTTTCTATGATACAAAAATGTCTACGAAGAATAGCTTATTAAAATGAAGATTTTTTTATCTGAAAATCGCTTTCTCTTTCCAAACGTTACATATCCAAATAAGTTGCGGAAGTTTTATAACTACATATTGGTTCATGTTTCTTAACATCGCCTACGATAAACTTTATGATAGATGCGTTTAGTCACAGTCAAAATAATATGCAGAGATTTGCATTTAGTAATCATGAATCATAATATTATGATTTTGTTTTCTATATACAGGCTGTTCTAAGAAAAGTGCAGGATATCGATTACAATGCTAAAGTTTTACTACCATCGTTTCATTATGGAATATTAGTTTAGAACAGGAACACTGAAATATTTAAAAGATGAATTGAAATATAGAGAAAAAGAAGTAGGTATATTCAGCATTTATCTGTTATTTATAATGTTGTAATTTTAATGATAAGTAACTAGGATGTGATTGAAGGTTTGTTGTGTGATAAATGATTTTGAATGTAATAAATAAATGAGTTTATATGGAGTGATCTATGAATGTGATTAAAGTGAGGGTGGTGTGGTTGGATGAGACTGTTTGACGAGGACTGATTACTTGATGAATGCAATGAATGAATATTTTATAAATGATTTTAGAGTTCGTGTTCGTGCTATTATCAATTATTAAGTATGTATGTAATATTAGCAATTATTAAGTACTCAAAAGTTAAATGAAATGATTTGATAGATTTAAGGTTCTTTTACAAATGAAAATTAGTGTTAGTTTTATGTTTTACGTTTTTTACCATTTTGGTGCAGCATTCACAAATAATTTTTTAGTTGGAGTTTTAGTTCATTGTGACACCTATCGACAAATATGAGAAATAAATGTAAAGAGATAGTAACACAAGGAGCAAGCAAAAATTACGATCACATTATTACTATTTTATTTTTGTTACCGATCCAACCTTCGATAGTACTCGTATTTAGTGAAACAGTTCAATGTTTAATCGGATATATTCAAAAAAATATCTTATCCTACAACTGTGCGATTTCTTTGTTATTACGTAACAATAATTGCCTTGGTTACGTATGGAAAGTAGATGAATGCAGATCAAGTGCGTTTCTGAAAGCAAAGAAACACTAGTGCGGAAAGTGCTTCATTACGCAACTGTAAAAAAAGTTTTTTTGAGAGCGATTTAAATTTCGCGCCAAGTGCGTAATTCATATTTTGGCCACAGACGCTTATGGAAGAAGAAGATGCAGTGAGCCAGCGCTAGTAAATATACAGTAGTATATTTTGACGTTTATAAACATAACCTTAAATTGCAGTAATCTGTACACAACTAATAAAAAGAACCGAACAAAGTAAAATATATCGATAAATGGTTTTAAGTAAGTGAAATACATAATATTTATTGTGTGTGTATATTTTTAACATAGTTGTTACAGTTGCTTATATTGACATAATGTAAAGTGGAAACTTTTGTACTGTCTAAAGAAACATTGATTTCTTCCGCACCTGTTCAAATTATTAACAGTAATATTATTGACAACAATTTCGGAGGCTTTAGAAGCACCAGCAGCAGGTTGATTGTCATTGTCGAAAATAGATGCAACATAGCATGATCCGGAGCTTCAATTATCTTTGGAGGTGTTTATGATAAAGAAGAATCACTCACTGTACTATTCCAATCTAGACGATTTTGAAGAAATTATCTTGACGTTAGTAAAATATTTTTAAATAATGTAGAACAATGTGCAAGCAATCAACAAACAAACCATAGCAACGCCGAAAACATCGTTCTCGTGTAATATCATTAAAATTTTATAAATTTGGATAATATTTTAGTGATTTACTAAATCGCACAGTTGTAGGAAAAATGTTGTTTATAACACGTGCCGAAAAAGGTTACGTGCCTTTTTCGGCAGTTGTTATAAAAATATCTATTACATCATTTAATGTGGCGGTGATATTTTACCAACCCTGTACACTCTTCTGTCCAGAGAGTATATACTTTGTACTAACCAAAAATTAGTACAAAGGTAGATCTCATCACTCTCCAAAGATTCACAAAAACCTACGCAGATTGCATGTGTCGTACACGGTAGAAGAGTTCATTTGACTGTGAAAATACAGAGATTTTCAAGCTACGGAAATTTGAGTTAGAGAGATAAAAATGCATGGTAATTATACAAAATGTATAGGGAACAACAGTTCACAACGACGAAATATTTCGAGTTGTGAAGGTTCGACTATATTTTAAAATAGTAGTTTTCGATTTACTTTTATTTATTTAACCGAAGTTTAAAATTTAACTTTTGATGGTGCAATATTAGTTCTAAAAGTTTTTAGTTTCCATTAATCAATCAATGAAACGTATTTTGTTAAGTAATCAATATTAAATTGTCAACCTAAAAAATAATAGTTTTGCAATTGATGATAAAATCTAACCTGTCTAAAACAATAAGACTGCAAGGATAAAAAGCAATCAGTATTATACATCATTTTATAATATATTAAGGCCAAATATGACCCATAAACATATTTACAATAAAAGATCTGAATCTCCTATTGTTCAAATTTTGAATGCAAATTCAATGTATCTGGGCTCTATTCACACTGGTTTAAAATTCAGAAACTATTGTAACTGAAATGTATTATTTGCATACCGCTTACTACAAATAGCATATCCGACTACAGGAACACGTATTCACACATATATTTATGGCGTTATGATTTTTGTATAGCAAGGCATTCTGTAGGTTGAAACTGCACTCATACCAATACTTTATGTCTGTGTGTATGAGTGTGTGTTGCTCTGACAACAAACTGGACGTAAATTCTTTGCATCTCTGTGAGTGTGTGTGTGTGTGTGTGGCTGGTTAATTATTTTAATGGATGTGATTCGCATGTAGGTACAACACTGTCATAGTTGGCTTTGCTTTGTTTGTATGTGTGTCGTACCGCGTGCTTTTTGTTTTTGTTTTGATACAGCGTAATGATATAGTGGTTAAGTATTTGCCGTCTTTTAAAATTATATACTTAATGTTTCAATTTACTAGCATTGCTTTCTGGAAATATATTTATTATTAAATCTCACAAACGACCGATTCAAAAAGATTATAGTTTATAAATAGATTTTGACATTACTGTAATCATCCAAATTATATTGATAATATATTATCGTAACATGAACATCTGATATCGTTTTTATTTTTTATTTATCTTACACATATTTTTAGAAAATTAATTGTAGTTATTGTCAAGAAAAATTTAACAAAATAAATAAATATAAATATATCATCACGCCTTCTACCCATTACTGGATGTGGCACTCTGCCGAAGCAGATCTCGCTAATTGATATATTTTCGCGCGTGTAGTGGTTACCAGTCGTCAAATCACGGCCATCAAAGATGTTAGTGGAGAGGGAGCCACAGGAGTCATATTAAATATAAATATATCATCACGCCTTCTACCCATTGCTGAGTGTGGCACTCTGCTAAAGCAGATCACGGTAAGTGATATATTTTGCGCGTGAAGTGCGGTTACCAGTCGTCAAATCACGGCCCTCAAACATGTTAGTGGTGGAGGAGCCACAGGGATAGCTTTTTCAAATTATGAAAATTTGTCGCCTGTGGGAATCGAACTAGAGACCTCAGGATCCACAGGCCGACTTCATACCACTGTGCTAGCCATCCCATAGGAGTCATATTAATGTGGTAAAAATGTTTGTAGGCTGTGGGAATCGAACCAAGGTTCTCAGGATCCACAGACCGACTCGATACCAGTGTACCACCTACTTCATAAATTTAATAATATTTCAGAAAACAACTCTTTTTATCCTCTCAAATTTAGATATGCCACATTTTTGTTTTAATTTTAAAACATTCCATTTTAGTAATTATACATCCCACGTATTATAAATATTTTATACAAGGTGATAATGACCTTTATAAAAAGTTAGTGTTGTAAGATAGAAGACTAATAATATTTTAATTTTAATTTTGACGTTCCGCATTTCATTAAAAAATGTTTAATAACTTCATGATTGATTTTGCACACAAAAAATTACAGGGAATTGACAAGGATTATTTAATCTTTCAATTTCATTCTATTTCCTAACAAAAAATATGTTTTTTAAAAATTGATAAGGATAACCATATTTGTCGTCTCAAAAATTCGAGAAGTGAGAATTCAATACTACTAGACAACAAATATATACTATTATGCATTAAGGTGATCATCTATTTCTGGATACAAAATGGGACAAAACAAGGACTATAAATATAAAGCTATCTGAAATATTTTATAACACCCAAAAATAAATAACATATATCTCACAAAAAAAATTAACAAATATTTTAAATTTAGACAAAATAAAAATTTACTTATTAGTTTATTCATTGTAATTATCAAATCCATAAAATTTGAATCAACAATTCTGGCTGTTTTTTAAGAAAATTATAATAAATAATCAATTATTTTTATAATTAATTTTCGTAGTAGTCAGTGAGTGGGGTCTATATTCTATTATTGAGTGAAAATACTCTTTTCCTGAAAAGTATAAAAAAATCTACTATATAAGTTTTTGCGAATAGCACTGCAACATTAAAATAAGTTATCTGGACTTCATGTTGGGGAGAGATGGAAGTGAACCAAACGAGAGAGACATCTCGCAATAGTGAGAGAGTAAGTTGACAGACCACGACTAACCAGAGCACAATTTTACCATACGATGCTGACTAAATGGTATGTTAAAATATGTTTTAGTTGATCATGGTCTGTCAACTAGCTCTCTTACTAATGCGATATATCTCTTTCTGTGTTGTTCCATTTCATTTCTGTCCGGCGTGACGTAAGAATTTTAAATTTATAACTCGCCATTGGCAATCATCATAGTTCATTGTAGTTAATTATATAGATCATAGATGACCGCTCATACATATTATTGAGAATGTTTTTATAATGATTATTTTTTTGACGTTTCTCAAAACCAATGAAATGCTTCATTGTATGCGTTTTAACCAATCCTATCATTATTATACTGAGAATAAAGCTCCTGTGATTATTTCCGGGAATTATCTCTGAAGATGCTTTTTTGTTTGTGACAAATGACAGGTAGTTGTCAAATAATTATTTAAAACTGTCAACGAGTCAAGTAAAAAGTGTGAAAAAAATCGATTTAGTTTCATTTTAGATACAGAAATACACCAAAAAATTTTGGAAACAACTTCCAAGAATACATTAATAAGTAATCAATCGATATGAACCCAGTTCAAAATCTTTTAAGTTGGATGAATCGTCCTCAACAACTAAGTCAAAAAATAATCTAATTAAATATAACCAAAGAGTTGGATAAATTAGAAAATAATTCTCCAATATCTTTCTCAAACTTGTTGCCATTTGGCAATAGCCACTCAAGCCCTACGGGCTTTCGTGACTATTGTCTGGCAACAAGTTTTCGAAAGATCTGTCAAATTATTTTCAATTTATTCTCACTCTCTTGTTATATTATTACTGAGTTTTTAATTAGTAAAAAAAATCGATAAAGGGGTATTATCAATAAATACGAGACAAATAGCCATCCCCAATAGACTGTTGGGCACCCCAGGACTTTGAAGTCAAAAACGGTACTGTCCCGTTGAAAACAGGACGGTTGATCACCTCATACCAATATTTTTAAATATTTTTTCAAATACCTATCGTGAAAATAAATAAAAATTGGTATATTTTTTTATTAATTGAGATTGACAGAACAAATAAATTATCGAGAAATCTCAAACACCAGAAGAGCTATTTTTATCGTTCTGTATCGTGGTATAACGGGTTATAAGTTACAGTGAACGAGGTTTGAACTCGTGAACTCACGTTTGAAAAGCGAAAGTTCAACTAAAGAGCTACAACCGTCTATTAGTTGAGTCACCCAGTATTTGTAAAAAACATATGTATAGTAGGTTCCAGGTTGATTTGACTACAAATAAAGTTACATAAGCTAGCTATGCTAAACTAAATACTGATCACTTCCAACCACTACGCAATAGTTACTTTTCGCGATTTCTATTCATTTGAGTAATGAGTAACAGGCAGTACTTGCAAACTGATTGCCAGTAATTATTGCTCATAAAGCACGCGAGGTGAGGCAAGGCGCGATATTTAACAGCGGCGTCCGTGTCTGGAGGGGCACTTGTTGTTATTGCTGTTCTTGTTTAATTGCTTGTCTAAGTTATATCGACTGATCATTGTTTTACCGGCCTTGCATTTTAATTACAGGGTTTAAATTATTGTCTATTGTTTTCTAACAGTGTAACAGTAACTTATAACTAACTCGAATCTAATAAATATCAAGAATTTATATTATATGGCAACTTAAACTTAAAAGTAATTGTTCAACCGGATTGGTTACTTCAAATGAAACAAATGAAAAACAAGAATAAGTGTAAAGGTTTTATTGTAAAACTATTTGAAATTAGTTGTTTGAAACTAATTTGCATTCCATATATGTAATCTAATTAGTTTGTATTTCATTGAAACAGTGCGAAATGCCAATTAAAAATTTGGTAGATCAAAAATCTGTTCTACACGAATGAACATTAATTAAAACTGAAAACTTATTAAATCTATCACCATAAACAACATTGTGGTCCAATTTATAAATCAAATTAAATCAACAACACTTTTAGAGAGAATTAATTACAAAATGTTTCAATCTTTTCAATCTTCAATTTCAGCTGGAAAATTTTATTACGCACTTTGTATTTGACATTTATATGAATACAAAAAAAAAAAAAACGTTACAAGCTGAATTTGCATTCCAGCAGTATTATAAATTCAGAAAACTTGATTTAAAAGGCTTCGGACCTGGAAACAATATCGGTAGATCACCGTTAGTCTGTTAGCCAAAACGAATGTCAAATGTTTTTTGTTCGTTTGTTATTGCCGACCGTCTGTGACACTAAATTTATCGACCAAAAGGGTTCGATTTGATCTTACACATTGCCAAAACAAAAAAGTAAAATCTGCTTCTTGGAAATACTGCCATTTTATAATTTCTCGAAACAGCTCCTAGAAGATTCATAAGCACAACTAAATTTGAAGCGAATGAACCTCATTTTTATTCCAAATTAAAATTATTGGTGTTATAGTTATCCAGAAAACAAAATAAGATTGTTTTTACGATTTTTAATTATGTTTAATGGATATAAAAAAATAAATAAATATATCATCACACCTTTTACCCATTACTGGGTGTAATACTAGGCCGAAGCAGATCTCGGTAAGTGATATATTTATGCGTGTGAAGTGCGGTTACCAGTCGTTAAACCACGGCCCCCAAAGATATTAGTGGTGGAGGAGTCACAGGGGTAATTTTAAATTGGTGAAAATGTTTGTCGACTGTGGGAAACGAACTAGGGTTCTCAGATTCACAGACCGACTCGATATCATTAATATGTCGTAAATAAATATATATAAATATATGATCACACCTTCTACCCATTACTGGGTGTGGCACTCTGACGAAGCATTTCTCGGTAAGAGGTATATTTATGCGCATGAAGTGCGGTTACCAGTCGTAAAATCACGGTCCCCAAATATGTTAGTGGAGAGGGAGCCACAGGGGTAGTTTTAATGTGGTGAAAATGTTTGTCGGCTGTGGGGATCGAACCAGGGTTCTTAGGATCCACAGGCCGACTCGATACCATTGAACTGTTACCCCATAAAAGATGAATGGATATGACACAAAATATTTTTGTATATATTTCAATGCTGGAATAACTCAAAAGCGATTCAAATACTTGAACAAGATTGATCAGTTTTTACTTGAATAAAAATTTTAAAAAATATTTCATCACGCTTTTTACCTATTACTAGGTGTGACAGTTGTCAAATCACGGCCTCCAAAGATGTTAATGGAGGAGAAGCCACAAGGTAATTTTAATGTGGTGAAAATTGTCGGCTGTGGGAATCGAATCCGGGTTCCCAAAACAACAATCCAACTCGATACCACTGAACGACCTACACCATATTATTATCAATTTTTATATTCAATAAATATTTATTTTTCTTCTCAGAAATTTTTGTGAATTAGAAAAGGATTTAAATTGAACTTAATCTGTTCTATGAATCTGCTTACTGCAGAATTTAGGATTTATGCAGACGTACGAATAAACAGAGATTTTATTACCATAAAGTTCGTTCATCTTAACGTTTTTCCATTTTTCCCTGCAAGTAAGCTTCTTACCGTCCAGTGGCTCAAACAAAATACAAGAAACTCTTATGAAATTCAATCTAGGACCGAATATATTTAAATATTTTTAAATATTCAACACAACTACGTGTTCGAATTTCGTTTAAATATTAAAATATAATAATTTCACAGTGCAGGAATATTTCGCTGCAGCATTCTCACGAAAGTGAACACAGCATCGATTCGTGAGTCGTGACTGGTCAGTGAAGGCGTGACATGAACAAGTGGCGTGCGAATTACTATTTTTGGAAGCATAGCTATTCAAAATTGTTCTCATAGTTTTGTTACATTTAGGTCAGATCAAATCAAAATAAATGTGTTTGTAAAAATGTCCTGGTATTCAAGAATTAGTTTAAAATGTTAGAAACTTTTACCGGTCATAAATAAAATGTTTAACACGTACTTGTAATCTAAAAAGGTTAGATGAATCATTTGATAAAATGAAATTTTGTAGAATAAAAAACTGTTAAGTGATGTAAGATATATTACCTGCGTTTTTGTAAGCAAAAAATTAGTGTTTTATTCCATTTCTTCAGAAAAATACTAACAGAATTTTTAGCTCAAATGCCCAAAAAAAGTATACCAGACAGACAAATCTAGTCAGATAAGAGTTTTAGAAGTAATTTTTCGAAATATACCGTAAAGAAATGTGTTTCTGCGAGTAGAGCAAATTAATAATACTTCCATCTGGTATCTAGAACAACAAATATTTATAACTTTCAAATACTTAATAATCCACAAGTTGTTCAACTATAGGTAACTACTTCAAGATAAATTTAATTTCTCAATTTGAAAATGCTTATAAAATAAATATAAATATATCATCACGCCTTTTACCCATTTCTGAGTGTGGCACTCTGCCAAAGCAGGTCTCGGTAAATGATATATTTATGCGCAAGAAGTGCGGTTACCAGTCAACAAATCACGACCCCCAAAGATGTTAGTGGTGAGGGAGCCACAGGGGTAATTTTAAATTGGTGAAAATGTTTTGTCGGCTGTGGGGATCGAACAAGGGTTCTTAGGATCCACAGGCCGACTTGATACCACTGAGCCATTACCCCATTAAAAAGCTTATCATCATTATATTATCATTACCATTCGTATAGTCGAAGCTACCCTCAAAAGTAGGTTAGTGATTATTTTATCGCTAGTTGCTAGTACATTTACTTCATTTTGTTATTCTATAATTTACATCAACGTTTACACCTCACCCTACATCCCATGTCAACAGGAATTCTGAAACAATTGTTTGTCTTCTTAGATAATTAGTTTTTAAGTTGACTTAAGGTTTATGCTTATTGGTTCATTGGACAAGGCTGAATGCTTCGTTTTAGTCGAAATAGGTATGTACTCTTTAGTAAGGTGAATTCTATCTTGACCGGTTGATCCGCTTCCCTTATCTGCTGATGATGAAAACTTAGTTCTTGAAATATATATATATATATATATATATATATATATATATATATATATATATATATATATATATATTGATTAAGGCTTAGGGGTTGAATTTACTTTTAGTTAGTTCTTAGCCTTAGAATAAATTTTATATTTATTTTACATTTACTTTAATAATAAAACATCTTTTTTAAATCTCATCTTAATTCAACCAATATGGGATTGGTGGCTTAGTGGTATCGAGTCGGCCTGTGGATTTGAGAACTCAGGTTCGATTCCGAAAGCCGACAAACAATTTTAACTACATTAAAAACTAACTACCTCCGTGACTCCCATTCCACTAACATCTTTAGAGGCCGTGATTTGCCGGCTGGTAAAAATAAATCAGTGATAATATATTTATTTATTTTATATGAACCAAAATAAAAGTAAGTTGAAACTATAGTTTACATTTTCGTTAAATATTCGATTTAGTATAGTTTAACTTGTCATATATCGGCAACGCAGGCTCAACAGCTTTCAACTCTAATTCGACACAAAATGTTTGTTAATAGAATTATTGGTTACTGGCAGTCCGATCTGCGCAACCAATGGAAACTAAAGCCCGGAAAATAAATGATTTGAATTTATATTCGATGAAAACACCCGAGGATTTTATTCCTGTTGTTTTATCTCCATAATGTCCAATTGGACCGCTAAAAGTGAAATTTTAAACTTGGTTTAAATAAATAATAGCCTATTTTTTATCACAATTGACATGTAAGTCGAATTTGATTTTATTTATTTAAGTTTAAAATTTAAATCTTTGCTGTGCAACTGGTCATAAAAAAACATGAAATACTTTTTCTACAACTATTTTATTAGTTCAACTAATTAAATCAATTATTATTTTTAAAAAGAAAAATTCGGCCAACGCCTGGACTAATAATCAATCTAATAACATTAATATCATTCTCTTAGGGCCAGTTTTTCAATCACCGATTAATGTTAATCATGATTAGATAATAAAGGTAACTATACATAAATATATCATCACGCCTTTTACCCAGTACTGGGTGTGGCACTCTGCCAAAGCAGATCTCGGCAAGTGATACATTTATGCGCGTGAAGTGCGGTTACCAGCCGTCAAATCACGGCCCCCAAAGATGTTAGTGATGGGAGAGCCACAGGAGTAATTTTAAATTGGTGGAAATGTTTTATCGCCTGTGGGAATCGAACCAGGGTTCTTAGGATTCACAGGCCGACGTGATACCACTGAGCCATTACTATGGTTTCTATTATTATTTAATCATGATTAACATTAATCGAGTGTAAACCGGCGATTGACAAACTGGCCCTTAATAGTTTTTTAAAAACATATAAACTCTATTGACGATACTAGGTACTAGAGATACGATATGACATCTGGTTAAAAAAATTTGAACTATTGTATGAAGGCACATAATGTGCTGGTTATATGTGTATACTGGGTGTCCCATTTTAATCCGCCAGTAGCGATAATTCTGAAACATTGCATTGAATCAAAAAGTGTTCCAAATGAAAAGTTAATGGTTCTGAGGGGGACATCTGATGCCGTAGACTTTGCCCCCCCAGCCCCTCAAGGGGGGCGGGAACAGGGGGCAACTTTAAAATCTTAAATGGAAACCCCTATTTTTTATTGCAGATTCTGATAGAGGGTTAAAAAGTATGTAAGTTTTATTCGAAACATTTTTTTTATTGGTCGAGAGATGGCGCTGCAAATGTAAAAGTTAGGTTTTTTGTCAATTAAATTGCGAAAATCGTCACGTAATTAACTGTTATTATTACTTACTGGTTTTTTTCTCAGCCTGCCCAAATACTACCCCCGCCCTCCCCTACAAAGACGTAAAGTACTCAAAAATAGCGATTGAGTACTTCTTTTTCAAATTAAATAATGGTAAAATAATTCAAAAAAGAATGTCATTTTTTTTCGAACAGTGTTTGACCGGCCCCCCCCCCCCCGACTAAAATTGACCTACATTTTAAAACTCTATCCGAGTCTGAGGTACAAAATAGGGGTTTCCATTTAAGATTCTAAAGTTGCCACCAGCCCCAGTGGGACAAAAAACCTAACTTTTACATTTGCAGCGCCATCTCTCGACCAATAAAAAAAATGTTTCGAATAAAACTTACATACTTTTTAACCCTCTATCAGAATCTGCAATAAAAAATAGGGGTTTCCATTTAAGATTTTAAAGTTGCCCCCTGTTCCCGCCCCTCTTGAGGGGCTGGGGGGGCAAAGTCTACGGCATCAGATGTCCCCCTCAGAACCATTAACTTTTCATTTGGAACACTTTTTGATTCAATGCAATGTTTCAGAATTATCGCTACTGGCGGATTAAAATGGGACACCCAGTATGTGCTTCATACAGTTTTAAGTAATGAAAGTAGTAATATACAGTATTGTATATACGGATGCCATTCAAAAGTGGAATGCGAGGCAAGTAAAAATTTTCAAATTTTTCCCAAAATAGATGAAAATACTATGTAAATAACATCACATGCCGGTGTCAAATTTATATTTGATCAAGGGAAAAAATTATTTCAAATATTATGAGAGTAGGGTTAGATAATTCGCGGACAGTAACTATATATTACGGGGTAATTATAAATATTATCACTTATAATATAAGTAGTGCATTGAATATTACAGATTTTTTTTTGAGCTCACGAGTACTTTTGTTGCTACTTCAACTCGTGTAGATTTCTTAAGAGCAATTAAAGCCCGAGTGAATAGCGAGAATGCCCTACAAAAACAATCAAAAATTTTACATAATTAATATTTTGACATACTTATAAATATCTCAAAAAAATTCAGTACAACTGAAAAGTTCAGGCCAAGTACAAAAACATCCTCCAACATTTGCCCTTACAAGTCCTAATGTTTCCCGCGTTGTAAAATAAATAAATATATCATCACGCCTTCTACCCATTACTGGGTGTGGCACTCTGCGAAAGCAGATCTCGGTAAGTGATATATTTTGCGCGTGAAGTGCGGTTACCAGTCGTCAAATCGCGGCCCCCAAACATGTTAGTGGTGGAGGGTAAGGTTCTGATATAAAAGGTGGGCTCAAGTACATTCTTAGAAACTGAGAAACGTAAGATATATAAATTTGGAACATTAAGGGTTTTTTTAAGAAGGAGAACCGAAAAGTCCTAATTACATCTTAGTCAAAAGTTTCTGATGTAACATATGGGCTCAAGCACATTGTTATATTCAACATTAAAACATGTCTTTTCATACAAAAATCTGAATTACAGAAGTGTCTAACCTCGTAACAAAAATGTAAACGACACAAATGTTCAAAATATCAATATAAAAAAAACTAAAAAAAAGTACTGTAGTGTCTGGCCACTGTCGTTTGTACTTGGCCAGAGACACTACCATGTCTCTTGAAATCTACTCATTTGATCATTATTTGTGAAACAATCTAGTTACTTAGGTAAATGAAAAAAGGTGGTAAACTCTCCATTTTTTTAAATGCACTAGTGCAAATTACCGTTGTAATTGCATTAGTGCAAATTATCACTTATTAATTTCCTTATTTCCATGACAACGCGTCAGATAACGAAACGTTATTGGTTGTTTAAAGTCGTGGGGCAATATTCGATATAATAGCTAGGTTCATTATCGATATACAGAAGGATAATAATATTATCCTTGATTATAAATGTCCAAATTTATTCGAATAAAAAACTGCCTCAGATAAAAGTGTTCGAGTGAAAAATCAAGATATATACGAAGCTAGTGGTGTATTTGTAAAGAAAATTTCTCTAATCAGTTTATTAATAAAATAAAATATATTTTTAAAAAGCTACTGCGGTATATCGAGTTATATTCGGGATATACACCCATTACCAGAGCTGGGCAAGTACCAGGACCAAAGTACTTAAGTATAAGTACCAGGACTAGCCATGGTCAGTACTTGTTATGTAGTACTTGTTCAAGCGCAGCTTGAAAATACTTAAGTAAAGTACCAGTTTTTTTAGACCAAAGTACTTAAAAAACAAGTATTTTGCAAGTACCAGTATTGGGTATATTCTTATGAAATAGTTTTTCTGTTATTGTTATTTATTTGAATAACAACATATTCTAAATATACATTTTGAAAACATGATTAAAAAATGAAAAGATTTTTTAATTTAAAAATAAATAGGTACATGCAAAATTTAGTATGTAGCCGGAAATTACAAAAAATCAGTCTTATATACATGTATATAAAAATAAATAAATATATATATATACAAAAAACAAAAATATACATGTCTGTGATCCTCACGTTCACGTCACAGTACAGCACAATAAAAAAACTGCATTAACCGCAAAATCAAAGTACTTCAATGTTTCGAAATATTTAAGTACTTTTCGTGATTTTAGTAATATTGACGTACTTAATTATTTAAAAAGTACTTCAATATTTTTTACATTTACTATCCAAAAATGTAAGTCTTAAGTACAAGCTGAAATTTAGTACTTAAAAATTTCAAGTATTAAGTACCACAAAAATAAATATACTTCAGTATAAGTATTAAGTACTAGAAGATACGAAAAATTGGTACTTAAGTACTTAAGTATGGCCCAGCTCTGTCAGTTACCATGCAAATTCTGTGATTTTGATTGGTTGTTATTAAGTTTGTATTATACTAAGTTGCACTGTTAAAACTAGCAAATTTAACAATTGTATGGCGTCTGGTATCTACATGCCTTCATATATGAAACTATTCGCAGCATCGCCATTAGTACATTGAGTTGACAATAAACCCCAATCATATCACAACCCCCTTAAATCATACATCCGGATTTAATCATTCACAATTTCAATTATTATATTATATTTGCACAAAAAATTACCAGCGCACTAGGAAAAAAAATCCAACGAAAGATACCTACATGAAAGGGAAATTGAGGATCAGCTTTCATAGTAAACTTGAGCTTATTATCCTTTGATGCCGCTTTACACAAACAACAACCGAAGTGCAACAAAACTCTTACTCTTACTTTCTTGATCGCATATTGATTCATAACCTCTCAGTTAAATATATTTAGTTGCCAAGCGCGTAATATATTGCCCACCGCACCAAAGAACGCAAAATTAATGGAACTAATCTTGCTTTTTAATACGAATCACGCTGGTATTGCACAAGTGCATATTTTGCAGAAATTATTTCATTTTACTTACCGCAGCAAAACTGAACTCGGCAAATCTGTAACAAACAAAAATTTATTAGTAATTTCAAAGTTAAATGGTTAAATTATTCTGTTTCTGATGGATGAGGGTTTGATGTAGAAGAGAAAGATAAGAAGATGAAAAAACAAAGTTTGGATAAAAACTATTCACGGGAAATTTCTTTTCGATGGTGCTGATAGTATCGCATCAATAATTCAAAAGTTTGTCTTAGGTTCTCGCTTCTCCGATGTTGATTCAGAATTTTTCCCTTTGCTTCCTCCCTAGATACTCGCTGAGAATTGTTAAATGCGCCCAGTGGTGGCGCAAAAGGTTTTATACAGTTTTAAGAAATTCGTTGTCAAATACCGAACATAATTTTTTACCTATATTTTACAATAACTAATATTTACCTAAATATAACAAAATTTATGGCTAGTCATCGTTCAATACATCTTTCACATCATAAATGTGAGTTAAAAGTTATATTAAAAAATGCAAACGTATGTCCGAGCGGTGTTTTAATTGGAATTAAAATTGGAGAGGAAACAAATAAATATAAATTTTAACATGATTCAATTACTAACAATTTTAATAATAAAACATTTTTGATTGACAAACATAGGCAGTTTTGTAACCACGATTAAAATTATGTATCAACTTATCCTATAATGTTTATTATAAATTTGATTATTAATTAGATTTCTGGCTTTCTAATAATAAAATAGAAAAAAAGATTTCTGTCTTAAATCGGATAATAAAATTAAACAAATTTAAAAACTATTGAGATGCTACCCTCAATTTTTTATTTATATTGTATACTATGTGGTTCTTTATACCAAGTTTTCAATTTTATTGTTTTTGAATTATTTTAAATTTTAACGATTACTATTTAACTTGTTAAATTGTTAAATTTTACTATTATCAATTAATTGTTTTACAGAGTAATTCACTTTGTATTAATTTTTGTAGTTTGAAAATGGCCACAATTGTGTGCCGAAACGTCGCTATTTAAATAATAAAATAAAATAAAAATTGTTTAAATTTTCTCAATTTTATTATTCGATTTAAGCCAGAAATCCAATTAAGAATTAATTTTTTTTAAATATTTCATATTATGTTTATTTTATTTCATTTTCTTAATTAATTTGAAGATTTGTTATATACACGAAATATTCTGAGTGGAAAGAATAAACGAGATTGTTGCTGGGTGAAACTAATAAATAAATGATCAATATAATTTATCATCACGCCTTTTTCCTCATTACTGGGTGCAGTTATCAGCTGTCAAATCATATCCCTCAAAGATGGTAGAGGAGAAAAAGTCACAGAAGTAATTTTAATGTGATGAAAATTGTTTATCGGCTGTGGGTATCGAACCCGGGTTCTCAAATCCACAATCTGACTCGAAAATTCAAATATAGACAAAATATTCAGAGACGTCCAATTAAATGTATTCAAATGTCAGCGTTTGGATCAATGAATTTTGTAGTTCTGGGTGAGTCTGTATTGCAGCGCTAATGTCGATTTAGTTCATAGATATTGAATTAGGGCACTAATCGTTAAGGGATTATAATTTCACAATACACAATTCATTTTAAAAGCAATTAATTCAGAATTCAAAATGAAATGTAAATATACAAGCCCTAATTTATAGTTCATGAAGTAATAACCGACATTAGCGCTGCAATACAGACTCGATCAGAACTACAAATGTCATAGATAATAGCACTGTCATTTAACTAGATGTCTGTATATATTTTGTCTGTTTATTGTGCACCAAAGTGCCTACAATATTAACAGAAAAAATGCTACAAATAAAAAATAAATAAATAAAAAAATATATCATCACGCCTTCTACCCATTACTGGGTGTGGCACTCTGCCGAAGCAGATCTCGGTAAGTGATATATTTTGCACATGAAGTGCGGTTACCAGTCGTCAAATCACGGCCCCCAAAGATGTTAGTGGTGGAGAAATAGAAAGCATAAATTATCAGTTTTACAAAGAATGTTTCTAACAATATATTACTTGAGATGAACTAAAAATAAATATCTCCGCCGTCACTGTAAAGAGTCCTTATTTGATTATGCAAGGCACCGTACGCCTCTGGCTAGGCACATTAGCGTGCAAGTGGGGAAGAGGTTGAAATATGCAGCGACACATGTGGAGAGTGTGGTCTTCTACACTAACACGCCTAGAGAATACAAATCAGTTCGAAACCGAGAAGTTTCCTCTTCTTAACAACCGAGGAGTGATCGTTCCTCTCTCTGTTGCACTTGCCACTTGTCTAAATACAGGGTGTCTGACAAACGTGGAGGTACACCCCTGACAATTGGATTATTGAGACACTAGGGAACGAAAGAAAAATGAACGATATATATAAGAAGTTGTGAGGCAAGTTTCTCAATTTTTGTGTTGATGTTCGGAAGTTATACAAACTGTTCAAGTTTATGGTTTGTTGGATCTGAAGACAAAATCCATTTATTCACAATTTGAAGGGTAAAAGGGTAGGCAATGAACCAAGAACAACGAAGTATGAATAAAGGAAACTAAATCGAATTTTTAGATGAGATCACAAAATGCAAGAACTCTGGATCCTAAAGTAGTTTAAAATTTAAATTTTAAATGAATCTTATAAATATAATAGTATACTATGCACAAAGGGAAAAGGCACTTCCCTCACGAGGTCTTGTATATACGAGGGCGTATTTTTATATTGTCTACCTAGCCACGAAACAAAAAAGCAATGATGTAAAACGAATTATTATAAAATAGCAAGTATGTAAATAATATAAATATATTTGTCAACGGCCATGGCTGCACTCGTTGGAACTGATCTAAGCGATAACGTGAGTGAAGTAACGTTGCGCGCGAGTAGTACTTGGATGGGTGAGCGTCCAGAGAAACCCGCGTTGCTGTTGACCATAATACCTAAAACGCAGATCATGGCGTAATGGCGGCATATGACCTAAGTAGTTGGTCCGTCAAAGAAGCCACAAAAGAAAAAAAAAATAAATATATCATCGCGCCTTCTGCCTATTACTTGGCGTGACACTCTGTCGTAAGAGATCTCGGTAAGTGATATATTTTGCGCGTGTCGTGCGATTACCAGCCGTCAAATCACGGCCTCCAAGGATGTTAGTAGAGGGAGAGCAACATGGGTAGTTTTAATGTAGTGAAAATTGTTTGTCGGTTGGGGAAATCGAACCCGGATTCTCAAATGCACAGGCTGATTCGATACCATTGAAGCAAATGAAGTTAAGCAACTAATAAATGACTACATATTTTATAGAGTAAACGATTCCATTTTGTCGAAAATTTATATAAAGAAAATTGATTGCTATTCATCCGCAGGTAGCTAAATGTATTTAAATCAAGTGAAGACAGTTGTAGTCCAGTGAATATAACTTCGTGCGATTCAGATTCCATTAGTGGGATTAAGCTCTTGTTGTACAGAGAAACAATAATAATAAAATAAACATATAGTTTATTGATTTCTTTACGAGTCGTAATTTGACAGATGATAATCACATGTCACGCGTAAAATATTATTTACGGACATCTGCGAAGGCAAAGATCCACGTTCACAGAAAAAAAAAATATCATCACGCCTTCTACCCATTATTGAGTATGGCAGGGGGGCGGGTTGCAAAAAACTCTCAGATATAGATACATTTCTAAAATATATTTTTTTTACATTACATAAATATAAACAATAAACACCTATAACAAATAGAAAACAAATATTTAAATTTGTGAAATAAATTACTAGTCTTCATCGTCTGGGTTTTAAATGAACAGGAAGGACAATTTTCTAATAACTGTTCCATAAATTGACACCATTTCTTCAATAAATTCCGATTTAGCAGTTTTACAGTTTTTATTTTCTAATATATCTTGTCTGTGTATATCTAATAAACTTATAGTACGATAGGGAACATGTCGCTAGCTGGCAATAAGAACATTGCTGAAAATTCAGTTTCAGCTTGAGTTTATTATCTTTAAACTTATAATTTAATTTTTATTATATTATATATGCATGTACAGGATGGTGACCGCGACTCTGGAACATAGGACTTTAACATGTACAATCATATTGTTTTAATTTCCTGTTTCGTAATTATTTAAAAGAAAAAAGCTTCAAATAAAAGTTTTAGGGCATAAAATACAAAATTAAATTGCATGCTTTATAACGGCAAAAGTTAGATCTGAAAATGACTAAAATTGTCTCAAAACTATCGATACCTATGAAATTAAAACAAAATTAAACAAATGTTTCACGTTAAATCTGTCAAAATAAATCCTTTATTTATTATTTAATTTATTTTGACAGATAAAACGTCAACCATTTGTTTAATTTTGTTTCAATTTCATGCCTATCGACAGTTTTGAGGCAATTTTCGTCATTTTCAAAGCTAATTTGTGTCATTACAAAGCATGTAAAATTAATTTTGTTTATTGGTTCAGATGCAGAATTTTATGCCCTAAAACTTTTATTACAAGTTTTTTTGCATAAAATATTTAGGGAAGCAGGAAATTACAAAATTATAATTTTACATGTTAAAGTCCTATGTTCGACAGTCGTCGTCGCCACCCTAGTTAAAACCCAGAGGGACGCCCATGCCTATGTTCAGTAATGGGTAAAAGGTGTCAAAGTGAAATTTATAAAATTTATTGAAAAGAAAAATAGCAGACAAACACACAATTAGTGAAAAAATAAATCAATTTGAAAGTAGTATTAAATTGCAATTTATTTAACAAGAATAATAAGTAAGTACAAGTTTGTTTTTCAATTCGATGATCGCTATTTTTGGAAGCAATTTTTCGACATTTACTTATGTAATTTATGCCGTTCCAAAGCATGCGAAATAAATTTAGTTTATTGATTTTGTGCCGACTTATAATGCCATAAAATTTATATTTATAGCTTCTTTGTCTAAAATAATTAAGGAGAGCCGTAGTCACCATTCTGTATATGACGGGCGGTTGAGAATCCGTAGTTAAATAACACACTAAACAAGCGTTCGAATCCAAACCTAGTTCAAATTAAAACCACAAAAATACAACTGCGTCCAAATGGTTAGCTAGTGTTAATTACAATTGCGTTCAAATGATTCAAGTGCACTATAAACTGGCGTTAATTTCCTGCTATGCAGCATAGTAAATAAATAAATGAACAAACCAATAGTTACAACAAATTACAAACATGCGATGGTTCGTATGCATAGTCGAGGGTGTAGTGTGATTCACACATCCAACGCTTGATCTAACTGTTCTACTCGCCACACCCGAGAGATCGCAGTCGCACATCCCAGCTGCTCAGGAACTGCTCAGCATCATAGCAGGCTCAGCACATATCCATAACTCTTTCATTATCAATTGTTTCTCCATGGCACACCACAATGTATCGTCGAGACGCATGCATGTGGGTTCGTTCTAACTGCAGACGGGATTTTTATGGCCGAGCCCATGGTTTGATTTTTACTTCCGATGTCATATACCACGCAAGGTACTGTCGACAGGATTGTAATGAAAGGAATATTTCATGGCTCCGTAAATACATAAATATAATAGGATGCGGGCACTCACGTGACAATGTGACGTAAAAACAGCTGTTTGGGCTGTGATCACTGTGCCACCTACAAAATGAACTATTTTTTGGTACGAGATACGAAAAGAACGGTTCTTTTCAAATCATATTGGGCTGCGATCACTGCGCCACCTAAAATATGAACTATTTTTTTTGTCACGAAATTTGAAAAGAACGGTTCATTTTGAAACTCGTCCCAAAAAAATAGTTCATTTTGTAGGTGGCGCAATGATCGCAACCCAAACAGCTATTTTACGTCACATTATCACGTGAGTGCCCGCATCCTATTAGCATCAAGCCATTTTACACATTCCTGATGCAGTTTGCACCAATTAAATTAAAATGGCAACGTGTTGAACTACAGATTTGAAAATACAAGTGCGATTAAAATCATTTTTCCGACGCCTCATCCACCAATATATTTGGAGGTGATTTGACAAATTTGAAAAAATGCATTTTACGAGCAAAAATATATCGATTACAAAGATCTGCTGCGATAGAGTACCATTCCAGAGATGGGTAAAAGGAGTGAAGGGATATATCTTAAAGAACAGAATTGAATCGAAAAATGATAGCAATTGTTTCGCCTATTATTTGGGAACCATGTTGTTTGATTGAGATAGTGAAACTTTTTCTTAACCTTTTCTCATGTTTATATGGGGTGGGTGTTTTCTACATTTTGGTATTTATTTTCCGACCGGATGCCCTTCCTGCCTGGCTTGCCTCCCTTGGTGATTGGTTATGTTACCAGTTAATTCTTGGTGCAGTTCGAATGAGATAGTGAATATAAATTTTTTTAATGTATACAAATGAAAAGTGTACTCAAAAGAGTGTAAATTGCGTAAAGAAAGATTTTTATTGAGTAAAAAAACAACTTATGTATTATTCATGTTTAAAAAAAATTATCAGTAATAATATAACAAGAGAGTGAGAATAAATTGAAAATAATTTGACAGATCTTTCGACAACTTGTTGCCAGGCAATAGCTACGAAAGCCCGTAGGGCTTGAGTGGCTATTACCAAATGGCAACAAATTTGAGAAAGATACTGGAGAATTATTTTCTAATTTATTGAACTCTCGAGTTATATTTAATTAGATTATTTTTTGACTTAACTGTTGAGGTCGATTCTTTCAACTTAAACGATTTTGAACTGAGTTCATATCGATTGATTACTTATTAATGTATTCTTGGAAGTTGATTCTAAAATTTGTTGGTGTATTTCTGTAACTGAAATACAACTAATTCGATTTTTTTCACACATTTTACTTGACGCGTTTTAAATAATTATTTGTCAACTACCTAGCATTTGTCACCACCTACAGAGATTATTCCCGGGAATAATCACAAGAGCTTTATTCTCTGTATAATAATGACAGGATTGGTTAAAACGCAGACACGTAACATACAATGAAGCATTTCATTGGTTTTGAGAAACGTCAAAAAATAATCATAATTTTTTTTTGTTATTTTTTTTATAATACCTTCATTTTATGTGAAATTTCGCATATTTGAGATAGTTGCTTACGTGTTCTAGTCCCAATGTGTCTCAGTTACCTGGAATTCATTTTATTTGATATTATTGGTTAAAACTGCCAAGGATAAGAAGGTTCATCTGAGGATTATTCTACTACCTAACCTTTATAAACACATCATAAATATCCAAACCATAGGCAGGATTCAAATCTGAATCCTACAGTGTGCAATGGTTAAGCAGCTACTGCGCAGTCCACTGAATTTTCGCCCGGTGGATTAGGGTTTACTTTTATTTATTTATGACAGAAAATTTAAGTTTTGTTCATATAAAAATCTACTATGGTATTGTGTATCTACATATCTTCACGCGAGAAGTGTAGTTTGTAAACAATAAAATGAATAATAAAAAAATAAATAAAATATATCATCACGCCTTCTACCCATTACTGGGTGTGGCACTCTGCTGAAGCAGATCTCGGTAAGTGATATATTTTGCGCGTGAAGTGCGGTTACCAGTCGTCAAATCACGGCCCCCAAACATGTTAGTGGTGGAGGAGTCACAGGGATAGCTTTTTCAAATTATGAAAATTTGTCGCCTGTGGGAATCGAACCAGGGACCTCAGGATCCACAGGCCGACTTCATACCACTGAATGACAAGGACAAATTAAATAATAGATTTAAAGAACATGCAAGTTCTTGAAGATTAGGAAAAACCGATTCTAATGTCGCGAAACATCTTATAGATAATGACCACTGTATAACAATAGAATCTCTAAGGGTCTTACATGTTGCCAAGAAAGGATGAAAGATGAATTGTTTGGAAGTGATTGAAATAAACAAAGCCTTGAAGGCGAATAAAAATATTATGAACGAACAACTAGATCTCATTCGTTTTCATTACTAAATTCTATTTAATCCTTTACTGGCAGATTCACAAAGCGGGTTAGCGCTAATACCATTTTTTATTTCGTTTTTAACTCAGTTTTTAATGCA
The DNA here is from genome assembly GCA_911728475.2 of Pterostichus madidus. Taxonomy (NCBI): domain Eukaryota; kingdom Metazoa; phylum Arthropoda; class Insecta; order Coleoptera; family Carabidae; genus Pterostichus; species Pterostichus madidus. The sequence goes on from OU452312.1 coordinate 22,775,173, forward strand.
TGAACTAAGTTTATTTTAACTTATCAAATTTAATTTATTTCATGAATCTGTTGTAATTTAATACAGAGTTATAGATAATATTAAAAACGGTGTTAGCGCTAATCCGTTTTATGAATCTGCCTGTTAATGGCAGTCTCTCAAAATCTTCTAATAACCTGTTTCCAAATGTGTTAAACTGTTTCTATCTCTGTTGTATTTGTATGTACTTACAATTACGCATTTTAACTATATACATGGATTGATTTTGAATTTTTCATCACTTCTGATGATGGTGTAAAAGCCGAAATACGTATTAAGTGTAAAAATAAATATTTTCTTTGAAACAACCAAATGTTTTTATTTTGCTTTTTGAAATATTAGAAGCCATTAGAGTCAAAGCCAAAGAGATAAATGGAAAACAAGATGTAGGCGAAATTTTAATATGGCTCCATGATTAGAACAATTGCTTAACAAGCGAGAGTTCGATAGATCAAATCTTGCAGACTCAATTTATAACCAAAAATAATAAGCTGCATTTCATGCTGTGTTTAGTGAAAAGTAAATAAATAAATAAATTATATGTCAGACTTCAGCTACAAAACAAGCAAGAATAAAAATGAAAATAAGAGTGAGTACATAATGTTTCGATTTCCAAGAATTATCTCTTAAGTTTCAATCTAACATTGACTTAAATCCACACACCTGGTCTTAGAATTATTATAAAAACAATACAACGTAATTAAACCGTTCTAATAAAGTTAATTACTTTCGTTCTACTCTCAATTCATTTCCGAACATTAGAATTCGTGACGAAATTTTCCATACAACACCGTTACATGTCTGCGATGGCGTAACAGCACATAAGTCGTTAGCACGATCAATTTGTAATTAGCAACCCTTAATTGCTTATTCGCAAAACCATATAATCATATGTTTCTGTAGTTTCATATCAGCATGCAGACATACATTGGATTATGTAATGCTAGTCGTGACTTCATGCTAGCGTCGTTAACTAAAATAAAATAATCCCTCCTATTCTGTAATTGGATCATTGTTATTTTACAGATGATATAGCATTTTTGTGTCATATTCATGGATTTTGTTTACTAATATATGTAGCTGTTATTATAAAAAAAATAATATCTCAGCTCAATGACAGTTCCGTAAAAATTGTGGTTCAAAATAATTTTTTTTTATACTGGCACTTTTGTACGAGAGTAAAATGCGTAAAAGTAAAATAGAACAGAATAAATAATTTTGGTCACAAAACGCAGAAATGGTGTTAATCTGCAGATTAATATTTAAAAATTAGGGTTGTCATTAAGTTAACGATCGTTGATAGATAATGATCAAGTTACAGAATAGGAAGGATTATTACTACTACGTCCGACAGTACTATAGTGTGGGTAGCATTAAGGCATTCGGATCCGAAGATTCAGAATTCAAATCTCACTCAAGCTAAAATATATTAACTACCACGCTGCGGTTTGGTGAGGTTGGACCATGTCAGTGGCGTATCTAGAGGGGGGCGGTGGATACGGTCCGCACCAGGCGGAACATATTTTGGGGCGGCATTTTTTTATATTTAGTTTTAATTGTAAAAAATAACTTTTTCACTTCATAAGTTTACTATTCGATTTCTACGAATTATGAATTACTATATGATTTCGAATATTTTTCTTCATCGTCAAGTCAATGTAGGGTTGAAAATATTATCTCGAAAAATTCCTTTATTACAGCCTAATTCAAATATGCCATCCAATGGTAAAAAAGTTCCCCACCAATAGTTTGTCTCAATTACAATTATTTATATTTATTAATTTAATGGGGTAATGGCTCAGTGGTTTCGAGTTGGCGTGTGGATACTGAGGACCCCGGTTTGATTCCCACAGCCGACAAGCAATTTTCACCAAATTAAAATTACCCCTGTGGCTCCCCAATCACTAACATCTTTGGAGGTCGTGATTTGACGGCTGGTAACCGCACTTCACGTACATAAATATATCACTTACCGAGATCTGCTTCAGCAGAGCGCCACACCCAGTAATGGGTAAAAGTCGTGATGATATATTTATTTTATATTTATTTTTTTAATTTATAAAAATCATCATTTGATTGACTTAGAAAGGGCAGCAAATTGGATACCGAACTGGGCAGCAAAAATTCTAGGTACGCCACTGGAATTGGAATTAAGTTCCTACTGTACAAAATAAAAAATAAAATATAAATATATCAAGATACCTCCTATCCATTACTGGGTGTGCCGTAGCAGATCTCGGTAAGTGACATATTTTGGACGTGAAACGCGGTTACCAGCCGTTAAATCACGGCCCTAAAGATATTAGTGGAAGGGGAGCCACAGGGGTAATATTAATGTGGTAAAAATTGTTTATCGGCTGTGGGAATCAAACCCGGGTTCTCAGATTCACAGACCTACCCCTAAGTATAATATAAATAAATATAAAATTAAAACAGAACTGTGTTATTTTTAATGTCACAGCAAATCTCAGTAGAAGACTGTTATTTCTGTCAAATGAGTCCACAGTTAAAAATAACAGTTTTAAATGTCAAAAAACAATAGATTAAATGAATATTTGTTGTGATGCTTTACTTTAAAACTAATGGCAAGAAGACATAATATAAGCTACGCTAATAGATTAGAAAAACAGTAAAGAAAATAGCAAATGATGTTTGCAGAAAACCTGTTGAAATATTCCTGAAGTAAATCTTTCTTGTTGAAGTTTATTGTGAGAGGATTAATCGATCGGAGTTTGATCAAGGAGGCCTTGACAGTATAAAAAGCCACGCCCATCACATGGTCAAGTGTTACGTATACCGTGGATAATTATAGTCATTAATTAACGAATTTTACAAGTGAAACAATCATTATCCAATTTCTGTACTCACACGTATACACGCACACATATTCACCTTGCTTGATTAATATCATCTCAAGATTTATCTGTTAACATATAAAACAAGATCGAGGAAACAAATGAAGACAAAACAACACGACATCTACAGGAATTTTAAAAGATCTTACCTCTATCGGCAAACGTATTAAATTATTTTAGACAATTCTTGTTACCTATTAATGACAAAATTTAAACACAGTAAATGCAACTTTTATTACACAATAGTTCCCATGGTTACATCAGGACTATCCATCGTGGACAGTAAGTAAATATTACATATCAAGGTCCTGTTTCTTTTGATAATAATTTGACAGCTGTTAATTTTGAAACCTATGGGATACTGGCTCAGTGGTATCAAGTCGGCCTGTGGATCCTAAGAACCCTGGTTCGATCCCCACAACCGAAAAACATTTTCACCAATTTAAAACTACCCCTGTGGCTCCTTCACCACTAACATCTTTGGTGGCCGTGATTTGACGACTGGTAACCGCACTTCACGCGCAAAAATATATCACTTACCGAGATCTGCTTTGGCAGAGTGCCACACCCAGTAATGGGTAAAAGGCGTGATGATATATTTTATTTATTTATTTATGTTTCTTTTATTTCTATTTGTGCAAGTATTGTAAAAAATAGCTTACTAACCTCGAACTATAAGTGATTTTTTTTAGGTCGCGAATGTTTAGAAAATCTCGACCCTTCGGGCCCCGATTTCCCAAACTACATTCTTGTCTTAAAAACTGTCATTTACAGTTCATAATAAGTAATATATTATTAGATAATTTTCTAAAATAATTTAAGAATGTTTGATAACGATAAATATGTAGATGAACACTTTCTTATGCATGATTCTGTCAAAATCTTATGCAAATATTTCAATACGAACTACGCAGGGCTATCTTAACACGTTTGGTACCCTTGTAAAATATTTCTTTCGCATTTCCGGGAATAAATGAATTACTTTATTCTTCCTTTCCGAGAACTGAAGTGTCACTTATATTACCAGAGGGATTAAATCAACAGGTAAACAAGCATTACCGTAGCATCAAGTATATTATAAACCTCAAAATATTTCATTTTGTTTATTATACTTCTTCGATTTCGCTACAGCCCGAATCGGGCCTGGGCCTACCGGACACACCGAGCCGCAGTTTTTACGCTGCCGTACTGCCGATTTTCGTAGTCGATGTTACTTTTTAAGTGACTAGCTTATAGCGCCCGAGTATGATTAATACAAGTAACTGTATTTTTTTTAATTTAACAACAAATCATACTTCGTCGACAGGTGGATTCAAACTGACGAATCTTGGTTCGGGTGACATCACAGTATGTTAAGAGATGTGCATTAACCCGCTCAGCCACCGCGCCTGTTGTTTATTATACACTATTATACAATTGAAGTAATATATTCAAAACATAACAATTATTTGTATATAAGGAAAGAAAGTGAAACATTTTCTCGAGCCGAAGCATCTGAGTGAAGAATAACTCTTTCTTCACGAGGTATACATATTTTTTTTCATTACCCTATCAGAAATAAATAAAAAAAATTAAATAAGATTGATTTTTCTTCTGACAGATATCAAATTATACCGATGTTTTAGTTGACATAGGTTTTAATTTCCTACGTAATAAAAATTAAATTTCTTCCCTAGAAATGAAAAGTACCATTTTCTTTAGGAAAGAAAAATTTACTTTCTGACAAGGTCAATACAAGAAGCATGATATTTTTTCAGCGATTACGTTCTATAAGGCGTATTCCATTTGCCATTTGGATCAGATCTAACTTACATTTAATGAACCAAATCATTTATTTATTTCGCTGGATTACTTCACTGACTTTATTTCCAGTAATAGAATTACTCATTTTAATTTATTTTGTAGTAATACACTCCAATAAATGCATCAGTTTGCTTAATTCAGTTCATTTCGTCATGTTGTCTAATTCATCAGAACTGATTTAAATGAACCAAGTGGCAAATGGCATACAGCTATAAGCATTAACATACTTTGTCCATAGCAACGGCGCAAAATATTTCGCAACCAAATTCGTAAAATATTCGTTGTCATGGTAACATAAACAATAGAAAATAACTTACTTGGCACACTGATATTTGTGAAAAAATATTAACATATTTTGACAGTTATATAAATAATATAAGGACGAATGAAATTAATTTTAACAAAATACCATAATATGTTATTTTTAATTTATTAGATATTAATTTGTACCAAGGAGATAAAAGTATATGCATACATTATTTTCCATTTCAAGAAATTAGTTACGAATTCACTATACTTTGCTGAATATTTGATAAGCCGAAAGGATAATTTTGTTAATAAATATGGATTACTGGCTTTAATAAAGTCTTTATTAGAAAGACGACGTTTCGACTCTGAATAGAGTCATTTTTAAGTCTTATATGGAGTTTATTTTACATGTTTATAACTAAATTTACAACCGTAAGGTTGAAGTAATAATTTAATGTTAAAATTTTTTAAACAACTAATTGTAAAATAAACTCCATATAACACTTGAAAATGACTCTATTCAGAGTAATAAAGACTTTATTAAAGCCAGTAATCCATATTTATTAACAAAATTCACTATACATTTGAAAAAATCTGCTTAGGAACTGGATCTGCTAAACTATAATCGATTTTAAATTAAAAAAAAAACTATTCCGCAGTAATTTGTATCATGTATAATGAATGAAAAACACTGTCCCCACGCAATATAATAATAATAAATAAAATATTCAAGAAGTTGTCGACATTGAAACGGCCGCGACAGAAAAAGACAGATAAATAAATAATTATTAGCATGACAGTATTTAGATGCAACGTCGGTAAAACGTTACAACAAACCGTAAATCAACTTAAATCCTTTCCGAACTGTGTGGTTCGCCTTTTGGCAGATTAGGATGTCGAAATTTAACAAAAAACTACACTTTCGTTTCGGTATTTTGGCATCTTTGCCTTGAACCTACACGTATGTGTTTGGAAGTGTTAGGTTATGTGTAATCCATTAACTTTTAGACACGATTTACCGGTAATTATTGCTTTGTCGGTTTAATCAAAGTAATGAAATTAACGCGTTAATACTCTTTTATATCCTTTCTTTCTTCACAACTCATACAGATTGAAATTGAAGATTGAATCATTAACATTTAGTAGGTAATCATCTTTATAGTCAAAAACAACAATAATACATGTGTTTCATAAGCCTGTAAAACATATATGTTCAATTCTTCATAAACCAATATAAGCACCTATTAATATTTAATGTAGTTAAAAATTGGATATATAAATACGTCACAGATAAAAGCCATGTTAAATGGAAAGACAATAATTATGTTATAGGTCGGATAGAAAATTTAAATTACGGAACGAACAAGTGTAATAGAGTCTGTATTAATTAATACACTGTTTTAGCTAATGTGAAGTATTGGAATATCTCAATAAGAGTGCGAACCTAATGGCGAAATTTGAAACTACGACAAAGGAGCACTTTCATGAGCCTTGTATGCTGTTACATAGAACGCTACTGTTTCAATATTGTTTGTGTATTAATTTGAAATATTTGTGAAGAAAATTTAACTTAAATTCCATCCTTTTCTTGAATATAAAATATGTAATAACATTTTCCTACAACTGTGCGATTTCTTTGTTATCAGTTCATAAGCAAAATTTGTTAGAATCATCTGCACAAATAAATCAAGATCTTAATGTTATAGCGTGTTTTTCGAAAAAGCATCAACTGATTATAAATCCTATAAAATCATCTTTAATTATTTTCGGCAAAAAGAAAGACAGGGAATACATAAAACTAAATTGTCATCTACAGATTTCAGGAGTCAAAATTATTTCATCGGATTGTATAAAAATTCTTGGTATTCACATTGATGAGGATTTACGTTTTAAAAAACATATCAGTGTTTCAATTCAGAAAGCTTTCTGTTGTTTGAAACTTCTTTATTCAAATAAGGGTTTACTTCATTCTTCATTGAGACGGGTTTTGGTGGATTCACTTGTACTCTCAAAGTTTAATTATGGTGATATTTTATATGGGCCTTGTTTGGATCTGGTAACTCAGAAACGTATTCAGAAGCTTCAAAATTCGTGCATACGATTTATCTTGGGTATAAAAAGAAGCGATCATGTTTCACACACCTTTTCTGGCTTGAAATGGCTTAACATGGAAGATCGTAGAAAACTACATTTTGCTTCATTTATACACAAACTTATTTTAACTAAATTGCCTCCTTATTTGCATTCTAAATTAAAATTATCTGCTGACTCTCACTCATTTAATGTGCGTAATAAATTTATGCTCACCATTCCTCGTCATACTTCAAATATGTTTCAAAGATCATTCTCTTACAGTTCTCCTAAATTATATAACTTGGTTCCTAAAATATATAAAGAATTTCACTTACCACGTTTCAAGAAAGAATTTCGTTGCTTATTATTATCTAATTATTTCTAGGTTCATTATTAATAGCATAGTATCTAATATAAATAATGTATTGATTATGTATTTGTATCTTGTACGTCTGATTGATTTATAAAATAATGTATTACAAACAATGGCTGTAAACACATCTGTGTATTGGGATTTATGATGTATTCATTATAGAGGTTAAGTGGAAGAGCAGCTTAAAGCTGAACTTTGCCTCAATAAAAGTATTATTATTATTATTATTACGTAACATTATTGCCTTGGTTACGGGTGGAAAGGAGACAAATACAGACCAAGTGCGTTTCTGTAAGCGAAAAAAACACCAGAGCGGAAAGTAATTAGTGTTTTACGCAACTGTCAAAAGAAAGTTGTATTGAGAGCGATTTAAATTTCGCGCCGAGTGCGGAATTCATATTTTGACCACAGACGCTTATGGAAGAAGAAGATGCGGTGAACCGGCGCTAGTAAATATGCAGTAGTATATGTTGACGTTTATAAACATAACCTTAAATTGCTGCATATCTAATCTGTACACAATTAATAAAAAGAACCGAACAAAGCAAAATATATGATAAATGGTTTTATTTTAAGAGTAAGTGAAATACATAATATTTATTGTTTGTGTATATTATTAACACAGTTGTTACAGTTGCTTATATTGACATAATGTGAAGTGGAAACTTTTGTACTGTCTAATGAAACATTGATTTCTTCCGTACCGGTTCATATTATTAACAGTAATATTATTGACAACAATTTCGGAGGCTTTAGAAGTATCAGCAGCAGGTTTATTGTCATTGTCTAAAATAGATCCAACATAGCATGATCTGGGATTTCAATTATCTTTGGAGGTGTTAATGATAAAGAAGAATCACTCACTACAGTATGCCAATCTAGACGATTTTGAAGAAATTATCTTGAAATTAGTGAAATATTTTTAAATAACGTAGAACAATGTGCAAGCAATCAACAAACAAACCATAGTAACGCCGTAAAACATCGTTCTCGTGTAATATCATTAAAATTTTATAAATTTTGATAATATTTGAGTGATTTTCTAAATCGCACAGTTGTAGGAAAAATGTTGTTTATAACACGTGCTCGGGCAGATACTGCACTTGCACATAACAAGCCTTTTTCGGCACTTGTTATAAAAATAACTATTGTATTTTCATATATTATTTATTGTTTTATTTTACAAAATTACAATTTCATTAATTTAAGTAATATTTTTCGTGCGTTAAGAGTAATTTATATTTGGTTTTTATTTAATATATTGCATAATTTGGTTATTAAATTTGATAAAGTAATATATATTTTAATCTGACATTTAAATTTTAGGTTATGTTTTAAAAATGTCAATCCAATACCAATGTAAACGTTTTAAGTACAAAATCTTGAATCATCTGGATACCGAATGTAACGTAATAGTTTTCATACAGGGAATGAAGTATACAATACACTAAATAGCACCAAAACGTAGTGTCCGGCAGTACAGAAGTCGAATACGAAGATTCCTAGTTCGAATCTCACTCAAGATAAAACTTATATGAACTACCACACTGCGGCTCGGTGAGTACGAACCCTGTAATGTAATTGGGATTTTGTTTCTGTTGTACAGAGTAGCATAGATAAATAAATATGACTATGTAACTATGTAACTATGTAACAAACAAATAGAAATACGCAATTGTTTTGTAAATCAATTTTTATTCAATCAAATATTTATAACCTTATGTTTGATATGTACTGGAAACATGGATTATAAATTATTTAGATTACTGATATAGAGCAACAGAGTTATGTGTGTTTATTTGCTGAACTATCCAACCACGAAGAAGCAACCTCATAACCACAAGAGAAACTGACAACCATAGACAAGGCGCCGGTTGCCGCGAAACCACTCAATTTTTATTTCTCGTTCATAAACTCGATGTAACATAACAATGTAACACATACTTGGATCTGTTGCTGCTAAAACAACTGCCTATTAGGCTATGTTATAATCTGCCCAGATGGAGTGTAATAAGTAAAATAACCAAACATAATGTTATTTTATCAGAGCGTGCGTGCCATTATTATAATCAAAGAATCAAACACAAAGCTTATTGAATTGAAACCTGACAAACTTGCACTATTAAATTTTATTTATAGAGAAAATATTAGTTGCTTATAAAAGCAAAGTGAACATTAAACACCGTATATTTGCTGCCTTCAAATGGTTTTAAATTGTTCTAAGGATTAAAAAAAAAAAAAATTAACTACTAGTTTCATTTGAAACATATGGGATAGGTGGGTCAGTGATATTAAATTAGACTGTGGATTTGAGAATCCGGATTCGATTTCTACAGCCGATAACAATTTTCGCCATATTAAAATTACCTCTATAGCTTCGTCACCACTAACCAACTTTAGAAAATTGTGATTTGACGACAGGTACCCGCATTCCACGCGCATAAATATATAATTTATCGAAATCTGCTACGACATAGCATCACACCAAGTAATGGGTAAAATACGTGATGATATATTTATTTTTCTAAAGTCGTTATGTAATCTCTAAAATGCAACGTTGCCACATCTATTTTCACAAATACATTTAACATTTTAATATAATATACAATTATTTATGTTTAATTTTTAAATGTTATTAATATTAATTTATATTAACTGTTGAGGACCGCAGTTCAACAGGCTACCCTCACCCTGATTTACCCTTGTGGAGGGTGGCTCTTGGACAGTCCCGACCAGTGTTGCCAATTTGGAGATTTTGTCACTAAATCTAGAGACATTAACTATCGTAACGCGACTTTTTAAAAGAATTTGCGACCTGTCGCAAATCTAGAGTTTTAGATAAATTACTAGCGACATTTCTGGAGATATTTTTCCATAAACTGTGATTTCGTACGAATAAAATATATTATTCAAATGATTCAAACAGGAATATTTTTGCTGTTGGTATTACGTGATTCCCACTAATAACCTAACATCGTTCCAAATTTACAAGTTGTTGACTTGTTGAGAACGTCAAAAACATAATGCCAGTTTGAATTTATTTTTATTTTTTTGTCTTGCATAGATATACACCTGTTTAGTATAGTATTGTTTATTTACCTTGTAGGAGGTACTTGATATGCAGACTGATTGTAAAGTTATGCGATATTATAAATTTATATATTAGTGTTGCTATAAAATAAAAATTATAAATATACAATTTACATAAAATGTTATTTGTTGGAGTTTTTATTATAGATATATGAAATTTAAAGAAAATGTATAATCTAGAGATATTCTGGCGAATTTTTATTTTTTATTAGAGATATGTGGAGGTTTTTAAAAATTATAATCTAGAGATATTCTGGAGACTTTTTAAATGCAATCTAGAGACTTTTTGTTGACGTTTGTTGGCAACACTGGTCCCGACAGAATTCTGCTCAATCAGTCACTGAGTCAGTCAGCATATCAGAATAAGATACACATTCAGTTTTAATAGTACAATTCAATTAACATTGTATTATTTTATGTATGTTGATTATGTAATTAAAGATATAGTTTCAAAGGTGATTTGCGGTTCATTTAACAAACCCAAAAATAAATCATACAGCAGCAACATCAAGTGTTCATGTCACTGCGAGGATCTTCCAAGCAACGCCATCTTACATTAAAGTTACGTTACGACGTCTTAACATAGTCTCTGTTTTAGTCTTTGTTTTTCGTTTTTTGTTTCTGTTTATGTCGGAAACATTCCAGCCATTTCCAGCTCTTAACATAAACATAACCTTAATTCAATATTCCAGTAAAGGTTTGTTCACTTAAATGAAAAAATAATTGTATAAAACTATTTGGAATACTTTAAAAATTATATAAAATTACTAGCTGACCCGACAGACGTTGTCCTGTCTTAACTATGAATATTCAATTTGAAGTGGCATTAATTTTAAATTAATAATTATTTCGAAAACATAGTGTTTATTGTAATGCTTTTTGATACACAACATTTTTAGTTTTGTTTTCTGGCGCGTAAATAAATAATGTTGATGGTTGTCCGACACGGGAACAGGCGACATTTGTTCATCTGTGCGATAAGCTCGACGATTTCTCATTGCCAACCGAGCTGTTTCACGGGCTGCCTCTATTTGCTCTTGTGTTTGAGATGCACGAAGTCAGGCCATACTATCGCGGCGCTCTTCTCGTGCGATTTCCCGTTCTTCTTCGGTGGATTGATTCGCAGTCGCAGTGTTACGAAGCCGAATTGCATTACGGCTTTGTTGTGAAAGATTAGATCTTCTGGGTCGCGGCATTTTTAATAATAATCCTCGCACAAATTATAAGAAAACAAATAAGATTTATTATTTAAACACTCGCAAAAAACTAACAAATCTACAGCTAACTTTATTTGTTATATACTGACAGACAGCGGCAATGGAATGTCCCGAGAATAGACCATATTATTTTCTATAGCGCCTCTGCCGGCAAATTTATGAAATGAAAAAAGCGTGCCAGGGTGACAAACTTTTTTTCTATTTTTTTCTAATTATGTTGGCAATACTAATGTTTGTGACGCCATGTGACTCGAACGGTGATGCATATGCGCATGTGCGCATAAATTGTGACAGTTTTATTGCCGCCAGTTTGAAGTTGACATAAATCTTTAATTTGAAATTTTGGTCTGTTTACTAATCTTGGGAAAGAAATGAAAAGATATTGCCTTATTAAATAATGAATTCAAATTACAATCCGGGACAGAACAATTGTACCCAGGAATTTTTCACACAAAATTCACACTTCACAAAACAATCACAACAAAACGTAAGTTTGAGGTTATCGGCCAGTGACAGATGACAGAAGAGCAAATTGGCGCTTAAAATTTTCAAATTTTAATGTTTATTTTAATATTACTGTATTGATTATTTATATATTATAAGGGCAAAATCCGATAGTAATAAATTAAATATAACTTGTATAAAAAAATTATCATTCATTTACGTTTAGATAAAATGATATTTTACTTTAAAATACATTGGTTTGATTTTAGCTGTACTTCCTAGCATATGATTGGTGCATTATGAGCATGCGTATTGAGATAGTAATATGGTCTATTTCTCATATATTCTGTGTGAAATTAGTATACTACTTTTAAGAATTCTATGCTCTTTCTAATTATATTGATCCGCAGCCAATTTAATACACTACTTTTAAGAATTCTATGCTCTTTATAATTATACTGTGACGCAGCCAATTTAGTGACATCTATTCACATAGTGGAAAAGTAAAACGCAGCCAATTTAGCGACATCTATCCACAGAGTGGAAAAGTAAAAGTACAATGTGTTCTAACCCCTGTAATATTTTTTTTGTTTTTTTACGTAATGCGACATTTTAATAGTTATTCTGCTATTCGGGGCGAAAACGAATCCAACAAATCTTAGATCATCAAAATCGGTCCAGCCGTTCTTGAGTTATAAATGGTGTAACTAACCCGACTTTCTTTTATATATAAAAATTAATAAGAAATAGTAATTACTATTAAAATTAAGCACTAGTTTAATTAAATTATACAATTCCAAAGCAATTTGAAAAAATTGATACATTTTTAAAAATAAATAAAAAATATATCATCACGCCTTCTACCCATTACTGGGTGTGGCACTCTGCCGAAGCAGATCTCGGTAAGTGATATATTTTTGCACGTGAAGTGCGGTTACCAGTCGTCAAATCACGGCCCCCAAAGATGTTAGTGGTGGAGGAGCCACAGAGGTAGTTTTTGAAATTATGAAAATTGTTTGTTGCCTGTGGGAATCGAACCAGGGTTCTCAGGATCTACAGGCCGACTTCATACCACTGAACTAGCCACCCCATAGGAGACATTTTTGTAGTGAACAAACCATAATATTTCAAATATAGTAATTTAAATTACAAAATAGATTTTTATATTATTAAAATATGATTAAATTGCAATTATACATATAAAATCAAAGGTAAGAAATAAATTTTAAAATGACAGCGACCAAATAATTTCTTTTAAACATGTTAGTTTTGTTGTTGCTATTAATCTAGTAATTTTAATTTTTTTCACAGTTGAAATTGTAACAATTTTTATTCTATTGTCTATATTTATCATATTTTCAACACAAACCTAATGATATTTGATAAATATGGAATAGAATTGACAGCATAATAAGAGCCGCAACTAACTCTCTCTTACAGAACAGCGACGAAAGACTATGTCGAAAGTATGAAATCTGCAAACTTTGTGTTTATGCACAGCGACAAAGAAAACGACTAAGACTGAAACAGTAGCTGGAAACGCTCAGCTGTATTCATATATGACAAACTCTCAAGGTTATGTCAAAAAACTAAAACTAAGACTATGTTAAGAGGTGGAAACAAGGCTTAACTCTTCAACTAAAAAATTAACAGCTCGATTCTCAAAAAAGTTTTAAGTAATCTTGAATTTTGAATTAGCAAATCTTATTCTAGTTCGATTTAAAAAAGTTAATTCAAATCACTTTCCGAAAACTAAATTGTATTAAAGTTTATTTAAACTTTTGTGGGAATATGGTTTAGTTTAATTTGACAAATCCAAAATTCAGGATTAGCCAGATTCTAGCTAAAACTTTTTTGAGCTGTAAAGAATTTAAAAAAATTATAGAAATAATAACGATAATTTTACCTATACCCTAATTTGTGATTTGGAAATATTCAATTCGAGCATATATCAAACAGAACGTCAAGAACACAACATAACCTGATACACATGTCACTGAACTAAAGTTGCACGATTTCCAAAAAAACTTAGGTATCTCGTTATCTCAGCATTGAGGTTCCCTTCCGTGCCTCATTATGGTTCCCCATATTAGCCATGAAAAACGAACTTTCCTGCCTTGATAAGTAAATAAGTATTATTTTATTTGAAACAGTTTTCACTGAAATAATTAAGAAACATTTGACACCGGAAAATATATTATCTTAGAAAAAACCTTAGTTTATAAAGTAACTGTTTAATAGTGTATTTTAGAAGCGATTTTCTCTTTTCACCATTTTCGTTTGTACATTTCGATATTTCATCTTTTGCAACTTGCAAATGACATCTTCATTTGTTGAAGGTTGTTTTAAATGTGTGAAACAAAATAAAAACAAGATATCTACGAATGTAAACAGCGTTGAAAGACCTAACATTGTTTAAAATCTGGTTACGCGATGGCCACTTTGCGATAAGCTCGCTCCGGCCAAACAATTTAACTTTTAAAACAACTTCACTTGGATTCACGTAACTCTGAGTACTTCTAAGAATTTAGTATGCGGCTATCGAAATATTCATCGCATCGCAAATTTAAATTTCGTTTAACAACGATAATTACTATAATCTGTTCTAACCTTGTAACACATTTGATTGTGAAGCACACACACTTGTACGTATTCGGACTGAAAGTGAAGTACGAGAAGAATGTTAGTGATCAGCAGTTTAAAGTTCACGATTGTTAGCAGGTAAGATCTGACCGCTGGTTCACTTTAGTGTTGGGTGTGGTCATTGGAAATTGTTAGAAATCTGCGCTGTTACATCAGAACAAACTCGAGGAATTGTACATATTTTGTGGTAAATTCAAACACAGTTAAAACTATGTATACATCTGTAGTCTGTAAATTTATGCGTACAGTTACTTAAGTTATTTTATGACTAAGATTTAATTTATTAAAATTACAAATTTTATGGTAGAATATGTAGAGATATGTACAGTATTTTCAAATTATCTTGAACATGTGGCCCCGCATATTTTATGCTGTCAAATGTATTTAAATTATTAACGTATTAAAAACAAATGATGCAAATAAAAATGGTAGAAAACATGGATTTGAAACATTATTCTCTGAATTTACGTTTGACGTACATACGTAAATACATACATACAGTAGTGTACGAATTAATATGAACAATGTAGTATTTCCATTTTTTCTCAAGATGTTCTGGGGCTGATTTTTTGTGCCAATCGAATGGATGATGAATTGTCAAAAGTAATAGAAATTACTGGCTAGTAGATTGACTGAGTGTTGGAAAATTTTAAGCTAAAGGTGAAACAATTTTCCAGCAAGGTTCAACTCCATGCCATACATCGAAGATTGTGAAGAAATATTTTACAGACAAGAAGATCACTTGCCTGGAATGGCCAGGGAAGTCACCGGATTTAAATTCTATAGAGAACTTGTGGCCTACATGTAACTCCAGGATTAAGAAAGTGGATTGCACAACTAAAACAAAGCAGTAATTCAAATATAGTATAGTTCCGGGGCGAGAAAATCTTAAGAATTTCATTAATTCGATGCTAAACCGACTCCAACAAGTTATTTAAAGCAAAGGCCATATTTCTTATTGAAATAATAACTCATGTTTATTTAATTATCAATTATATTAATTTCGTAGCTAGTAAACGTATTCTTGAACGAAAACATCCATATTCACATTAATTCGCACATTACTGTACATACATATATACATAACATCACGTTATATCCCATCAAATGGGGTAGGACGAACCCTTATTCATCAAATAATCAGTTCTAGTCAAACATTCTCATCCTAACACACCATTCTCATTTTAACGTTTGACAATGAAGAATATACTGTGAACGTATTATAGTTTCGACTTCTTGCTAATTTAATTACGAGTATGTTTAGTTTAAATTGTCATCGTGTGAGGAGATGCCAGGTTGAAATGCAACTTTTAGAATTGTATATTGAAAGAGAACGTTTCGCTGTGAGAATTAAATTACAGCTGTTTTGGTTAGACTAAATCTGGTGGTTGAAACCAATTAATGTTAAATTTTGGCACAGGAAAATTTATGGCAATTTTTATAATTATTGTTGAATATGATTTAACAGTTTTTACTGGACCAACTGTACCTAGTACCCCTATCTTCCAATCACAGTTTTTTAATAACGTACAAGTTTTTCAAAGAGTTAATCTATTTACCCCAAAATTACAAGTATTATATTACAATACGGTGTAAAATTTTAAAGATAATTTGAAAATCTGCTTATACCGGGTGGTGACGGTGAGGGATGAACATAGAGATTTAACATGTGCTATTACTTTTATGCAATTTCCTGTTCTTTTATTAAGCAAAAACTATAGAGTGTAAAGTTGTTCAGGATTAAAAGTTGCGTACATTTTTTTATAAAATCTTTGGTTTCTCCCAATTTTAAAAAGATATTGTAATATTTTTGTTAAATAGTAGGCAACGCCATGACTTTTATTTCATTCATTATTGTGTGCAACAGAAACTTAATACCAAGTACTGTATAGAGTGTGATTAAATGCCAGGTTATGTCGTAAACAAACTTGCCGGCCGGCAGACTCGAACCCAGGACTGCACGAGTGTCTTACGTCACAAGAAGCAGTGATTTATGCTTTAACCGCAACGTTTTTTTTTAGGATTTTATTTCACATTTTGTTTCTATATAATTACTATATTTGTTTTAGGATGTTTGAGTTGCAGAAATTAATTGTGTTCATTAGTCTCAATTTCTTTTTACAATTGCGAAGAAACCCAAAACTTAATAAACATTTTTTACATAGTTTTGCATGCATCACCCAGTATAAAATGTTAAATAAAATTTGTCTTGAGGCTTGTATAGATTGAAAATTAATTAAAACATTATTTTTACCCTGCGACATATTTGTATATCTGTGAGAAAATTACAGTAATCATACTAAGAATTAAAAATCAATCAATAACAATTTAATTTACATCTGTTTTGTTTGATTTGAACTTTCAACCTGATACGTACAAGCAGGCTGTTATGAAACTACCGATGTATCTATGTTTCGACATATGCCTTAATAAATTTATATTTGTAATACTGACCGATGTAGACTCTCCAAAGGCTATTCTTTCTTGATGTACAGGAACAACTCAGAACACTTTTTTCACTGAGAAAACAATATCCCAATTCTTAACCTCACAAAACACATCTCATCAAACCGAAGTTAAATTCGACACTTCACATTAATCTACACGTAATTTACACAAATCAAAGCGCCATTAAGATCTTATATCGTGATTTTGAATATGTCACTATCGAAATGCGTTTATTTACGCCACAAATAAGAAAATTCTCTGAGCCAACATATGTACACTGACAGATACACCGACACGAACACTACTAAGATGGCACACAATTTGTAACTAGTTAGAACAATAATTTGTGCAATTAATGTATTATAAAGAAAGAGCTACGGCTTCGGTTACAGTGCAATTTTTGTATCTTTGGGACAAATGACAGAGATATGTTAAAGTAACACTGATACCAATTGTACTAACCGTAATGTCAAAATATGGAATGATACTAGAATATTAGTAAATAAATTAATATTAAATTAAAATAATAAGATTTGTGTACAAATATGTTGTAAAATCTGCCAAATCTTCGATTTAAATAACAATGCAAATTCTTTTAATTTATTTTATTATTTTCTTTCATCGTTGAGCCATCTGTTGTTAATCAGTGGAACTTCACATGATACATTAGAAGTATGCGTTATAAGTGTGTTATTATAAGAATTTGTTTATTGACAATTTGTCTGTTGGTAATTATTTGAAATAATTTTTGAAAAAGCAATGAGCGTTCGCCGGAATTTGAACTCAGAACCTTTCATTCGCATGATGACTGCTCTAACCAATTGAGCTACAAACACTCGGCGAATACTCATGCTTTTTCGTGCAAACTTTAGTTGAAGAAATGTAAAGTGACATGGGTTGCGTCAATTCGTTACAAGTCAACAACCTAGTATGCGTTGGGTGATATTCCCTGGGTGAAATTATTATAAGAATTTGTTTATTGACAACTAAAGATTGCACGAAAAAGCATGAGTATTCGCCGAGTGTTTGTAGCTCAATTGGTTAGAGCAGTCATCATGCGAATGAAAGGTTCTGGGTTCAAATCCCAGCGAATGCTCATTGCTTTTTCAAAAATTATTTCTAATAAGTGTGTTATATTCAACTTTCCGTAGTAATGGTTTCTTTTATAAGTGGTCGTCTGAAAACTATATCATAAATAATACGGAAAAATAAATGTAGTCGATTTTTTTTAATACTAATACTTCTTTAAAATTTGCAAATAAAGAAGAAAGAAGGTATAGTAAGTAGCATAAATGAATATGTTTTTCTGCGCCATATTGTCCTATTAAAAGTTCGGTTGTTGTTTAATTGTTAAATAACTATTATTTTGGTTATGTTTTTAATTTTTATGTTATATTTGAATTATAGCTAAATACAACTTTAAACGAAGAAAACAAATAATTATGGACAACACGATGGCATCAGACAATGAACTGAACTATATTTTGTTTGTTTCGAAAGACTTGATAAGAAAACTTGATATTATTTTTGGGTATATAGATGACTATACTCTGTTTTTTAACCAGGAGGAGTCATTTAAATTTTAACCGCTAAAACTGACGCTTTTGATTGGCTAGTGCTTCGTCCAGTTTACACTGTACATAGATGTTACATTTGATTTATTAGAGCTGTCATAAGTTTTGAGGTTATCTGTTTTCTTGTTGGTTCTTTGCATTTCGGTGACATTAACATAAATCAGTTCTTTTAAGAACTAATAATATACGGAGTGACAAATTAGAATTTATAATGTCATTTGTATTTTAAAATAAATTCCATGAGACTTAATCAGTGCAGATGTGTAAGAAATATTTGTATTTCGCGCGAACAAAAATCTAGTAACTTTCTATAGTGTAAATCTGACTTGTGCATTTACTCCTCCTGGTTAAAAAAACAGAGTATAGTAGTACACTACCTTTAAGAAGCATTGCTTTAGCTGAATAATTTGTAAAGATGTATTGAAGTTATAAATAGTAAATGTGATAATTGTAAAAGTTGTTGAAATGTTCTGTAAGAAACGGAAAAAATAAATCACTTATGTTTCCTCACGTACAGTCCATTAGCACATGGATACAAAAATTGATTGCATCGGTTGTCGTGCGACAAAAACACATGTCCGCGCTATTACCATAATTATTAACATGAATCACAGCGTCACCTTCCTGTATCGAGACAAACGCATCGTCCGCGATCATCATTTCATTAATGCGGCGGCATTCCTCCGCTTCTTGCTTTTTGTCAGGTAATTCCAACAATGTCGATTATTTTGTTACGTCATCGCTGCGATGCGAGTGCATCAATCTCTCGCTACGTTTGATTGAAATCTATTGCACTGCCTGCTCTGCAGCTAACCTATTATTTTTTTATCGCGTGGTGTAATGAACTGTAATAACAGGAGGCCTTGACGGACTGCGACTGTCGACTGTTTCGATATTAAATACTCCCATGATAAATAGGTGATTACTTGATTTGTTACTCATTCGACACGAACAGAAAATTATTTATTTTTTATTATTCTGCAATAATAAAACGTCAATTTTTTACAATTTTTATATATCTCTGCTATGAAAGAATAGTTTTATGTATATCTTTTATAAGTTTCGTCAATTGTAATTTCATGGTTGTATTTCACTGTGATAGTTCAGAGTTCAAATCATACTGAAGTCAATTTATAACCAAAAATACAATTGATACAATGGGGAGGGTAATTATCTCACTTTAGAATAGAATAGGATGGCTAGCTCAGTGGTATGAAGTCGGCCTGTGGATCCTGAGAACCCTGGTTCGATTCCCACAGGCGACAAACAATTTTCATAATTTCAAAAGCTACCCCTGTGGCTCCTCTACCACTAACATCTTTGGAGACCGTGATTTGACGACTGGTAACCGCACTTCACGCGCAAAATATATCACTTACCGTGATCTGCTTCGACAGAGTGCCACACCCAGTAATGGGTAGAAGGCGTGATGATATATTTTATTTAGAATAGCAAAAAGTACAACATACTAGAAAATATCATTTTTTTCTAAGTGCTGCGCGAAATGAGGGTATTTTTTTTGTGCGTGAGAATGTTACTTTTGGTCAAAACCGCTAAGTCGAGACAAAATAGTCATACGAGTGAGCTAAAAAACAAGAATATCGCCCACGAAATACAATACAAACATTTTTTCTACAGCTATCAAAAAAGAATAATACTCGTACATGAATTATTGATTTATTGACATAAATTGAAGGGAAACAATCAAGAATAATATGAATTTTGTACAATTGACGTGTTCTAACCAGAAGAATGTGAAAATGTTTCATAAATAAATCAAAAGAGTGTCAATGAATTTGAATTTTGAATTATCAATGAAAAAAACACAAACTTCGCGTATTTACAGCGATGTAAAAATGACGTGTTGTTTTGTCAGTTGTAGAAAAATTATATTTGTGAACTTGAAAAAATCAGTATAAATCTGTACTTTTAAAAATTACTCTTTCTTAGATTTTAGGTTCAATCTTGATTGCTGTCGAATGTTTCAGATTTTACTAAAAGTATTAGCTGTATAATAAGCGAAAGATCAAAATTAAAAACTTGAAATTTGAGAATGGAAGCTTTCATACCAAACTTTTGTAAATGGCAGCTATGTTTCGGTACATCATATTTTGAAACCCACATTTTACATATGTAACTGGACACTGTTACAAAGAAAATTTAGTTTTTCATTCTACATTTTCGCATTGTAGCATTTTAAACGAGTATAAAATGTAAAAATATGGAGAGCGTAAAAATATTGAACTTGAGTCTGAAACGCTAATACATACTTTTTTCTAAAAGCTCTCTGTTTGTCCGCATATTCGAACAAATAAATCTATTTAATAGTTTTTCAATTTAATTAATTCAGTTACTTCCAATATATGATGCTCTTTACCCATAAATACATGCAATCTCCATGCCTATTCCGATGTATAGTCGCTGAATATTTACTATTTATTTGAACTGCAGCTACATTTGATACTACTTACGGCCGTATTATCAATATTTGTTCGATAGTTCGTAATGTTAATGTTATAGAAATAAAAAATATCGTACATAAATTATATTAAGGATTAATATTACAGCCTCCTTGTAAAGATCCTAATAAAATTATTCGTCTAATAAGCAAAAAATAATGCAACAAAAAAATGGGAGTTAATATAATTTTCATAATTTGAATTACGATTTCGATGCAAAGTTTTTTTTTTGTTTATTTGATAAATAAATTTATTAGGAACTTTTTGTGCCGCCTCGGTTTTATAAACTACGTTGGCTTTTGTCGCCTATTGTCGAAGTTTGCCCAATTATTAGCATTGCTGCTGATATAGACCAAGAAAGTGGCGTACCTAGGGGAGGGGGGTTTGGGGAGGCATTTTTTATATTTAGTTTTAGTTGTAAAAAACAACTTGTTCAATTTTATAAGTTTACTATTCGATTTCCATAAATTATGAATTACTATATGATTTCGAATATTTTTCTTCATCGTCAAGTGAATGTAGGGTTGAAAATAGTATATCGAAAAATTCTTTTATTACTGCCTAATTTAAATATGCCATCCAATGGTGAAAAAGTTCCCTACCTATAGTTTGTCTCAATTACAATTATTTATTTACGTTTATTAATTTAGTGGGGTAATGGCTCAGTGGTTTCGAGTTGGCCTGTGGATGCTGAGGAAACTAGTTCGATTCCCCCCGCCGACAAACAATTTTCACCAAATTAAAATTACCCCTGTGGCTCTCCCATCTCTTTGGGGGCCGTGATTTGACGGCTGGTAACTGCACTTCACGTACATAAATATATCACATACTGAGATCTCCTTCGGTAGAGTGCCACACCCAGCAATGGGTAAAAGTCGTGATGATATATTTATTTTTTTAATTTATAAAAACCACCATTTGATTAACGTAGAAAGGGCGGCAAATTGCAGACCGCCCTGGGCGGCAAAAGTTCTAGGTACGCCACTGGATCAAGAGGCGATGGCAAACATTTTAAGACTATGGTTCTTGCATAGACCTATGTGAAAAGGTATATTTTGGTAATTTTATATATATAGTGAGCAATACAGATACGACGTATGTGAGTAAGAATAAGTCGCATACGCCGATTCGGTCTATATGACCGAGATGAAAATATTTTCATTATGGACTTGAGAGGTTTTTTTGAAAATATATGAGCATTTTTCCAATTTGAATTAAATTTTCTTTGTTGCGACATGAATGCCTGTGAGGAAAAATTGTATGTTTATAGGATCAACCTAGATGCCTAAAGGAATATAAGCTAAAATTCTTCATGGTAGTGGCCATGTTAAATTTATGCCAGACGAAAGTACAGTATCATTTATAGATATGATATTTTCATTTATTTAACAGGAGACCGATTCTAATTCGTAGCAACCAGTTGTAGCGACTGGCTTGACGTCATTTATTATCGCTACCGATAGTGTAACCACCTTGCGGAATAAAGTGTAACTTACGTGTGACGTCATTATTGGCGACTAGACATTTTCTAGCGACTTACTATGAGCAACTGCTTTGAACCAGTCGCTAAGTCAGTCGCTACGTCCTATTCGTATGTTTTGCAGTGCCGTATTTTGAAAAGTTTGGTTATTTTAATAAATAATACTAAATATAGAAACACAGTTATAAATTCAACCAACAAAGTGGACTTGTTAACTATAAACAATCACAAAAAGCGACAACAAGTTTGCAGAAATACATCAAAATATATAGTCTGATCTTTGTAACCAACAGTAGAAAATAAATTCCCTAGAAATTTAACCAAGTCGCCTGACGTCAAAAATACGTCATTAAACTAAATATTTGGTTGCTACGAATTAGAACCGGTCTCCAGAACCGTGATTTGTCACTTTATTCTAATATTGATAAACGAGTTTATTTAATAGAAATCTATAATCTCCAAAGGTAATAGGCTTAAAACTAGACGAAGATATGTCATCAAAGAAGATAAATTATTTGCTTATACCTACATGATGAAAAAAAAATTAATAAATTGAATGCAACTTTCAAGATAGCAAATAAATACACGAGTCTGCATTAGTGTTTTCAATATTATGAATTTATTGACCCAATCCGCCAATATATGGGCGTAATAGTAGTAAATTTCCACAATCTGACAGTTTCTCACTGCAAAAAATAAAAGTAATCAAATGTAGTATTTCATACGTGCGATGCAAAAAACTGGAATAATTTTATGTTAGACGAGTATAGTTAGTAGACGAGTACGTATACGTATCTATCTAATGAACTCCACTGGTGAGAAATGGTTTTGACCTTCCGTTTTGATAGAAACATAGACTTGAAATTCTTCAAAGTTCACGCATGTCCGTTATATCGGCACTGGATCGACTAGAGATCAGTGCGGTAACTGCGGTAGGTCGAGCAGAAATCGCCACTGACCGAAAACGAATTTGACAAGGAAGAGGATCAACTAAGGAAGGACAATTCTAGAAAGTTACGCCAGATGTGACACATTTTTTAATAGAAACTTTACCATAATAGCACAAAAATAAATTGGTCTTCACTGAAACAACGATTTGATGGACAAATGACTCTAAAATCCCTAAATAAATACTACTTGATGCTACTATTAAATTTTTCGTTTGTTATCAATTACATGCTAATATATTATCTTCACAGATTACGATAGTTATTTGTATGCCAAGAGCAGAAAGTAGTCTATTGCCGCCCTGCGTATAGAGAGCGGCAAGGACACTTTTTGCTCGAGGAGCACACAATATTTTTTCTACGACCATTGCTTGAAAAAGAATTTAAAATAATTTTTGACATGGATACGCTGATACACTCTTACATGGCCGTTCGAATATCTTATTATTATTATCGTTCGATAACCGGCAAATGTCAACTTTCTGTTTTCATCTGACAGTTGGAAAAGTCTATTTTCTGCTCGGTCGTAGAAAAAATGTATTTACTAAAGTTGAAAATTGTTTAAATTAAAATTGCAAGCAGGTTACATCAGTGGCAATAAAATTAGGAATAATTTTTACCAATTTCAATCAATTAAGCTATGAAAATTAAATAATCTGTATTTTAACGTTTTAATTAAGACGTTTCTGTATCATTTTTATTGTAATTTTAAAACGTTTTACTATAAGTCCATAGCATTTAGATGGGCGGTAAGAGAATAGATGGCTTAATTAAGACGCCTAACCATAATTTTTGCAGGATACTTCACCGAGTTTATTATTTAATTCGTGGCCGACTTGTCGCGAATTATGCGTGAGCGTGTTTGGAGATGACAGATGGCGTTAATTCAGTGGCAAAAAATTCGAAAATTCGTAAATTCGAAGCTTCAACAAATTCGAAAGTTCGAAGCTTCGAAGTTTTTCTGACGAAGTTCAAAACATTCGAATGTTCGAAAGTTCAGAAATTTAAACTTCGGTGGAAATTAACGACCCAAATAGGAATATTGGCTGTATTGTGATATAAAATTTGGTCCCACAATTTTTTGCCAGATAATTTTTTTTTATAAAAGTCTGATTTTGCATGTTAACTGCCTATGCCAACATTTACGACATCCGGTACCTATTTCTGGTTATATGTAAGTCAGTGAGACTTGTACTCGTAAATTATCGCTTCTGAATCAGCAGCGCTATCACTGAGCTACAAAAATTCAAAAGTCTCAATACTAAATCAGCACATTTTATATATGTTAAAAATTTCATTTATTACTGCAACTACACTAATTTCTATGCGAATAATACTTTACGGCCCTAAATCTAAATAAAAATAAAAGTAAAATGTCAAAGGCTAAAAGCATGAATTGAACTATCGGGTCTAGGTCATAGAACTGGATATAATACGCTGCATAAAAAACTATAAAATCAATTTGTGTTCTGTGTTGCATTAAAAGTGGGTCAAAAAGATGAAATATTTATCCATTGCCATATCCCATTCCAACCATAATTTCACGTATGTAATAATTAAAATAATTATTAAAAATCCGGCGTTTAACTTGTCAGAAATCAATCATGAACAACCACAACACACAAACGCATAATTATTTCATATTCCCAGCCTTGGAGGAAAGAAAACAATATTTCATGATCTCCTAGGTGTAACTTCACTTATTTCATGAACTTTCACTAACTTGTATTTACGCATGCATGCGTAATTATTAATCAATCAACTAACGCATAATCAAGAAGAAGATAATATCATTCACTGAGACGATACACGTATCGTGGTTGAAATTCGTGACATTTCTCGACACTTTCTCTGCCTTTCAATCACATGAATTATGATTTTTTTGACAGCGATATGAGCGCAAAATCGTGACTGATCTATTATTGTTATGAACGGTGGTTCTGGGTGATCAAGAAAGACATCGGAATTGTTGTAAATCATCGGCGTGAAATGAGAAAGTGTGAACAAATGATAATACTCAATGATATTCAATGGGTGCATTTACTTTATTTAGATTTAGATTTCCAGAATGAATTAGCAATTCTATCTATAGATAATCACTGACAAATTTAAACTAGATTCTGACGTTCGGTTAAAATTTGCATACAATTCAAAATGGGACGGATTTATTAAAGTTATGCGGTTGACAGAACTGCATATCTATTTCATATTTATAGTCATACTCTGAATTCAGGTAGCAGAAAGTTATATAGGTAACTATGAGACTGTGTTTATAGTTAGACTTCCAAATAAGGAATGGCGCTAACAGTCTTTATGTGAAGACATCCCTTTTAGGTAATTACAATATCGGCAATCATTGGTTACTAGATTGTTCCTGTAGTTGTCATTTGTATGTATTTAAATTTTTTTAATCTGTCAAATATCCAATTAATTTTTATTTGTGAAATAATATATAAACAATGTCGTTAACTAATATCAATTGTTTTGTAAAAAAACTGCACTGCTACTGGTAAGTAAGTGATCATATAATAAACAATATTAAGATGAGGAAGTCATAATATATTTTCAAGTTTACAAAGATTGGATAAAACTGCAATTGAAACAGTTCAAATTATAAATAAATTGTATACACGAGGATATTTTAATAAATGTTTATATTGTGTTTATGAATTTTTATATTATGTAGTTTAAATAAATATAAACTAATAATAAAAATTATTAGCGGCCTAAAAATGCATATCGGGTTGCCTATATACATGACTTTAGTTAGACTTCCACTATTCAGATGGCGCAAAATACAGTCCCAATGTGTAACATGGCAGTTTCTTATCTATAGTAGTATATTATGATCTGTGCTCTGAATTATTGTAGATTTTCACTACTGTCAATTTTATTAAATTTTTAAAGCTATATAGATTTTCAATAAAAAGTTCGTGGGTAGGTGGCTTAGTGGCCTGTAGATCCTGAGAACCCTGATACGATTTCCACAGCCGACAAACATTTTCATCACATTAAAATTACTCCTGTGGTTCTCCAACCACTAGCATCTTTGTGGGCCGTGATTTGACGACTGGGAACCGCACTTCACGCACATAAATATATCACTTACTGAATCTGCTTCAAAAGAGTGCCACACCCAATAAAAAAAATAAAAGGCATGACAAAATATTTATTTAATTTTTTGCTGTAATCAACTATGAATATTTTTTAGGATAGGAAATTATTCCTAATTACAGTGCAGCAGAGGATAAACCTGAAACCAATTCGGAACCACGTTGTCATATATTTTATGTACAAAAGACAAGCGTTACTAATGGATCTGTTCCTCTATGACGCTGTAACTCTGTAGTCTCTGTGAGCTAGTCATGTTTTCGTGACCATAATATTTATACAAGGGTACAGAATAGCTCCACAAGATGGTTTTTCTAATACTGTAATTTTCATTTTAAATCTCAAGAAAATAACAGGGTATTTCGTTTGTTTTTTTCGTTGCCAGTTATTTACCAAGTTTACATCGCAGACATATATTAGACCTAAACCTTATATTTCACATAAATCAAAATGGGTAATGCAGGGTAAAAAGTTTCAAAATGTAGTGACCCGACTTTGAGTCAAGTCTATTTATTACTTGCTCAGACCTATACTATTACGCCACTTAAGTGTATTTAAATACGATGTAAACAAGCTGGTCTCACATATTTATATAGGTTATATCTACTTTATGTCAAAAACAAAACAATGTTGGTAATAACCAAATTGTAAAATAATATTTTTATTCGATTGTTTCAAAGTGACATTTTTACTTATAGTATTGTACTCGTGAAAAAAATCGTTGACGAGATTTTCCCGGAAATACGTGTTTTGAGGTCCACTGAATCCTTTTTGATCATTTTCTCAATGATGTCTGTGTGTGTGTGTGTGTGGATGGATGGATGTGTGTTCGTATGTGCAATATCTCATGAACGAGATAAGATTTGTTAACGAAACTTGGTAATTATAAGTTTAATGAAAATACGAAGAGCTGAGTTGATTTTGAATGAAATTGAATAGCCGGAAACGGAAGTTTACCGGACACACAAAACAATAAATTTCATTTATTTCAAAAATGGAATCAGTTATGAAAAAATGTTTCAAATAAAAGATGTTAGCAAAAATATTTAGAACATAAAATGTTATTTGCAATTTTCCTGTATATGCGTCTCATTTTGAGAAAAACTAATTTTTATATTTAATAATATATTTCAATAATCATAGTAGCATTAGAAACAAAAAACATAAATTTTAATTTTTGCTTTATCTAGTTATCTATGTCTTCTTACGGAAAGAAACTAAATTACATGTTTAATAACATATATTCTAAATATTATATATGCTGTATATAAGAAAGTCGTGTGGTGCCCACACCAGATTTTTTTGTTAATGGTTTCAATGCAGTTTTCTGTGGTTGGTAGATAATTGTTATTTTATCGTCCGAAACCGTTTTCTCCTTGAAAGAATCATCGAATTTTGTTGAAAAGTCGTCGAGTTATGAGCCAAAAATCCCCAAATGCACATTCAACTTCAAACACGCACAACTCTGTGCCAAATCGTCATAGAAACTTCGTTCTTTGCGGTCTTTGCAGGGAATTGAATAAACTTTATTGCCCTGATGGTGAATTGACTCCACAAATTTTTTTTAGCTCCGTACAGATCGTCAAAAAGGGTCTTTTTTTCCATAAAAATACTTTTTTTTCTTCTAGAGGGTTGAGGGGGAAGCGGAAGGTGTTAACCCTAAGATCTCATGTATCCCCTTTAAACTTTTTCGCCCTTGAAAACGTCCATCTTTGACGACATGTACAGAATTAAGAAAAAGTTGGGGACTTGATTCAATAATAGGGCAATAAGTTTATTCAAATCCCTGCAAAGGAAGCAAAGAACGAAGTTGCTGCCATGATTTGGCACAGAGTTATATGTGTATGAAGTTGAATGTGCCTTCAGGGGTTTTTGGCCTAATAATGTGTTATTTGTTGGAGGGTGGGGGGATTGAAGTGTGCAAAAGAGGATAATCCTAATTTCGCGCACAGCCCCTTAAAGTTGTGACAAAACAGTTTGTTTTTTCTGAAAGAATCGTCCAATTCTGTTGAAAAGTCGACTTCGAAAAAAATTTAACGTATTTCAAGTATTTCGTTTTCGTAATAGACACTAGAATTGTAGTGCTTTTACTGAAATATTTTAATTAATTTCGACAAACTAAATGCGACTTATATTTATGGTATAATTGAAAATACTCGGACCCAGTTGTAAGTGGTTATTTTCTAATTTTGGTATTTTAATTTAATAAATAAAATCGTAATAAACGCCTCCAATCCTACCGTGCGCCACTGATGGAAGCAAGGCGCCAGATAAGTGCCAATCACGACATCCAGTACCGTTAGTACTTCAAGAATCTTCGTTTCTCGCGAATCTAACCGTTCCATCGTATTACTATCAATCTCGTGGTCCGCGACAGTCCATCCTAACCTGCCTCAACATCGCGTGTGTGCCAGTGCCGTCCGTCACCCAGGTACAGTTAGCAGCTGACCATCACCGACTTGACAGATGTCAATGTCAGCAGTGTGTACAAATGGATGATTTGTAATGGATTCTGTCCCGTAATTTCTTAAACACTTATGGGGAGTTATGGTCAAGAGCAGTTGCTAAGAGGAAACAATAATGTGTAGTGTTTCCTGATGGGGTTATATAGTTACGCCTAGACGACGAAGTTTGCTGTTATTTTTCTTATTTTCTGCGACTGCAAGTTTGATGCGGTAAAGTTTTCAAGGTAATGATACGTGAAATGCAACTTTAAAGTTCTTAATAGAACTTAATTTAACAACTAGATAACTATCAGAAGAGATCTTCGTTTATGAAGCTAACACAGAACTTATTTGAAACTGTCTATCGACATTAACTTTAGTTTTATTGAAAGAAAAATAAATAGTCGCGATGATTTCAAAGACTTAATTTAACACTGATCGGCTTACCACTCGGCTGGCTTTAAATCCTAGATATGTCAGCTCTACCCAAATATAGAGGTCACAGACAAATACTGATCCGGAATCAGAATAAAACTTATTTTTCCGATTAAAACGCCATCTGTCGCAAATCGACAAAAAAGTTGAAGACAAACCCTGCTTAATTTTAACAATATAATCCGAATCTACAATAAAAACTTGGTGTTCCCATCTAAGATTTCAAAGTTGTTCCTCGCTCCACTCACTGGTGTGGGTTCGTGTTTGGTGTAATTTGATCGATTTTTGAAAAGTGTTAAACACGTGTTTTTTGTTTGTTTTTGTTTTGATTCCGTTTCCATATTTTTATTTCGGAATCAGGATAATACTTATTTTTCCGATTACAGTGCCATCTATCACAAATGTTTATATGAACCATTTCTCTCTAAAATATTTTAAAACCGTCAAAATACATTTAGTTATTCGACAATTCTGATTCTGTGGATAAAACACGAGACTACACAGGTAGACCAGTGGATAAAACTGAAGTAAAGTTTGTGTTTACTAATTATCAAGAGGTAATGTGTCCTAATCATATTCAACTTAAGCCTTGTTTCCACCTCGTAACATAGTGTTAGTTTTTCGACATAACCTAGAGAGTTTGTCATATGTGAATACAGCTGAGCGTTTCTAGCTACTGTTTTAGTCTTAGTCGTTGTCTTTGCCACTGCGCATAAACACAGTTTGCAGACTTCATACTTTCGACATAGTCTTTCGTCGCTGTTCTGTAAGAGAGAGTTAGCTGCGGTAATATTGTTAAGCTGCAACATACAGTTAATTCTATGCCGTCTGTCATTAGGTTTGTGTGAGGAATACGATAAATATAGACAATAGAATAAAAATAGTAATAATATCAACTGTGAAAAAAATAAAAATTACTGGATTAATAGCAACAACAAAACTAACATGTCAAAAAGAAATTATTTATAATATAAAAATCAATTTTGAAATATAAATTACTATATTCGAAATATTCTGGTTTGTTCACTACAAAAATGTCACAATTTTTTAAAATTATTTTGAAATTGTATAATTTAATGAAACTAGTGCTTAATTTTAATAGTAATTACTATTCCTTATTAATAATTTTATATAATTTTTAAAATATTCATTTAAGTGAACAAACCTTAAGGTTATACTTATGTTAAGAGCTGGAAATGGCTGGAATTTTCCGACATAAACAGAAACAAAAAACCAAAAACAAAGGCTAAAACAGACACTATGTTAAGACGTGGAAACGTAGGTTTATTCAAATGATATGATTTTGTCTGAGAGGTTCAGAACCTAGTAGATCTTCTGTATTGTAATTGGGATTAATAAGTTCCTGTTATGCTGAGTATCGAAATAATAATAAAAAAATAGCTTCCCTGTATTGCAATTACGATTAATTTCTTAAAATGGAGTAGCAAATAAATAAGTAGATAGCTATTCTTAATCAGCGATCATAGCTAAAGAAGAATTTTGTTATTAAAAATGCTTTCTTTTGTAATTTTAGTACATTCTTTCATTTTTATTTCCTAATTGACACATATGAATGTAGTTACTTAGGAAGTAGACTACCAAGAAGTGAAATAAAAAGATTTCTGTGTAATAGTTTCATAACAATTATAAATAATTATAAAACACGAAGTAAAGATTTAGTTGTGGTAAAAGCATAACAGAGCAGCACGTTCCATTTCCTCAACTCTTCGTTTCTTCCTCCAGCACCAGTTAATAAACAACAGATGATATGTCATTAAATAATTAAAGTTAATCGAAAGAAAACACCTCTAAACTAGAAAACAAATCATCGAACAGAACAAATTAAAAACAAAAATATTTTCAGTCCACATACGCTTCACATTTGTATTAATTAATAAACGAAGCGGGTTTAATTAATTTTAATTACGGTTAAAACCAAAGATAAACACAATAGTTTTAGTGGTTATGGTAGGTAATTACCATAAAATAGGAACTAATTGCTGTACGACAGTGTTTTGTCGGCACCGAGAGACTTCTGCAGTCAACTGTTTCAAAGCACACTAAGACACTACTAACAAGATGAGTTGAAAAACAATGTCTCCTACAGGAAGAAGCTTATTACACACTCTATTTGTATAACGTAATTACCACATACAGAAAATATATTTTTTATTACTTCATTTATTTTATAACTCATTTAAAGCCACCGCATCTTTCAGAAAGCAGACATTAAGGGACGCAGAAAAAACGCTCACATATAAACTACATTTGTTTTTAACGAACATTCTAATCAAAACTTAATTAAAATTAATCTTTAATTTAAATGAGGGTGGATCCAAAGTATTTCTTCTAAATTTTTTCATCCGTGAGTTATTTCACTAAGATGGGTCTACGAATTCTAAAGTCATTACTTTTGATGTGTCAGTTAATTAATTAATTAAACAATTAATCAAAAATATCCATTATGTGTATTCTATTGTTTTGATACTTCAAGAACAGTATACATTTTGATAGATTACTACAACTCTGCTATCTAATGTTCCGTAATAAAACTTGCTAGGTATTGGAACAAGGGTTTAAATATTACTTTTATTACCTACATACCTATAAGATATTTACAAAAGATTTTGATATATACATATATACATACATACATACATATCTTCACGCTATATCCCATCAAATGGGGTAGCACAAACCCTAAAATCACTCATAAAACATTCACTCATAACATAATCAAATAATCAGCCCCCGTCAAACATTATTATTCAAACCCACCACCCTCACTTCAACCACATTCATAGATCCCTCCATATAAACTCATTTATTTATCACACTCGAAATCATTCCTTACATAAAAAACCCTCAATCACATCCATCCAATCACTCCTATTCACTTATCATTTATCTACTTTCTTCAACGTACATAACACATGCATAAAACATCTCAAATTATCCACGCTTACTCCTAACAACGAATCTAATAACGAATCTAACATCGAATATACAAAGATTAGAAAAGATGAAAGTGATAGCCTGCAATTGTATATGAAAGAAAAGTCAACACAATGCAGTAACTGAAAATGAAACAAAAAGAGAAGAAAGGAAGAGTGTCGCCCTGCGCTTGTTTTTGGAAATGAATTCCACACAATTGCAGTTAAACACTCTACGTAAGAATTGAAAACAAATTAAAAGATAAGAAAGGAAAGGAGTGTCGCTCTACGCTTGTTTTTGATATATAAAATAAAAAATAAATATATCATCTCGCTTTCTACCCATTACTGGGTGTGGCACTCTGCCGAAGCAGATCTCGGTAAGTGATATATTCCGCGCGTGAAGTGCGGTTACCCGTCGTCAAATCACGACCCCCAAATATGTTAGTGGTGGAGGAGCCACAAGGGTAGTTTTTGAAATTATGAAAATTGTTTGTCGCCTGTGGGAATCGAACCAGGGTTCGCAGGATCCACAGGCCGATTTCATACCACTGAGCTAGCCACCTCATTTTGATATATGTTCGTATATTTTCAGTTGTCAGCCGGTTGGTTATGTAAAGCATCAAATTAATAAATGCTATACTTACAAGAAGTTCAAATTGATAAAAATGTATTAAAATAATAACACATTTATATAAATTAAAGCACGAACTGAATTTAAATATTGATTAAAAATAAAATAAAGGTTGAAATTTAGAATAATTTAAATATTTATTTAACCATATACTTAAAACGAATGTGTAAATACAATTTTAACTTAAAAAATTAAAAGAACCAAATAACAACAATCTCCAAGACGAACACAACAAATAAAAATAAATATAGTAATTGAAAATTAAATAAATTACTTGATGTTAAAAACTGTATAAATTATTTGATTGACATATAAATGACAAGTGCTACAGTTGTATTGTACATAAAATAGTTGTAAATTAAATTTATTTTAATAAATATTATTTTTGTTTTATGCATTTATGCGATATATAATTTAGAAACTTATGATAGCTGAAAATATACAAACATTTTCGATGCTATTTTAAAAAACGGGATATTGGGTTTAAAATAACAAATAATTCTTTTCACAATTGTTCATCAATTTATTTGAGAGAAAAATACTTCAAATAATAGTTACTAAATTAATAAACAAATTTAGTTTTCAACTTTCAAAATATATATATATATATATATATATATATATATAAAACTTTTTAAGTTGAGTTATGGCGATCGTCATTCAGAATTGCACATATTTGGTTTGTGTACCTCTAAAAATTTGCAGTTTCATTTGAAAAACTAATATGATGTTCTAGAACTACCCATGTAATATTGTATCAGAAAGAGAACGTTTTTTATCGTTTAGTAATGGATATATAGCCATACAAAGCCTTGTTTTTAACGAAAAATTAAGAATCCCAATTTATAATGGCAACACCACGTGGTGATACGGTATTTGAAAATTCACTAGACCAACAACCTATTAACAATTCATGATATTCAAATCGTAATAGGTATAAAACATTTATTTTATTCTGATTTTTCTTTTCCCAAGCGTCAGTTTCGCCACTCGACGACCGATGGCTCCACCGTCACACTAGAACTATGTAGCTTAATCAAGAATAATTAATATTTGAATGAAATGGTAATACTTTTGTCTTTTCTACGATATTTAATATATAACGAAATAATTATAAATTGAAGAATTATGACAATTAAAAAAATAAAATATTTGAATATCAGTTAAAACGTCGAACAATTAGTCGTAATTTGTTCAAATATCATGGCAACCCTATATAAAAACGAAATTTTGTATAAGTTTTTAACCTAAAGCTACATTCACAAATCGAAATTAGTTTTTGTTTTATGTTTTCCATTTTTGTTTTAATAACCTTGTAGACATGTTATCTATCTTATGCAGCCATTCACAAATCAGTATTTAGTTTTGGTTTTAACACAAAAGTTTACAAACTCCAAACTTATGTTTTAGTTTTACGTTTTATACTTAGGAATAGACCAATAGGACGAAGAGTAGAATGATATAGTGATATATACTTGTCTCTTTCTATCATCCTTCGCATTGACGATAACCTAAGTTTGTTTTTATTCGATTGTCAAAATGAATGAAAATAAAAACAAGATTTTAATACCTACTTTCTTATTATGATAATATTTATCTTGCTCTTCAAAAAAATACGAAAGTAAACAAACAACATATGACAGCATGTGTAACTTAGCACATCTGACAGTTGCATTTACTGCATTACCGATCTTCTAAAATTTAAGATGTCACTACTAACTAAAATCGACAAAAACAAAACTATTTGTGAATGCCACCTAAAAACACACTAAAACATAAAGCATAAAACAAAAACTAATTTCGATTTGTGAATGTAGCTTTATTCTCGCAGTTATTACATAAGTTAAATGAAATTTGTTAAATGGCGTAGATGTAAAACTTTATTCTCTACAACTGTTTTTTGAGGCACTTTCCTCTAAACAAAAACTAATTTCTTATATTAAATGCCTACGGCCCACATTTTATTGTACACACTGTATATTATTTTACTTTATTATTAAATATTACTAGATCCGATAGTAACTAAAATTACAGATTTTGTGTAGTTTGAAAATTTACAATTTCACGGTTGTATGTTATGGAATTGATGTTAATGTTTTATGCTTTTGTTTGTTTACAGATGCTGAGATTTGCTCCAGTTGTACATGTATCACGTAACCCAGAATATAAAAAATGAATACCTAAATACAATATTTAAGAAGATTGAAGACCAACTAGTAACGTTCTCTATAAAGTACTCGTATCGCGCACATAGTTTTTAGTGTCTTCGTTGTTCTATTGGCAACATACTGGCATACACAGCACGATTTGGCCATTCTGACGTCAGATAATGAGAGGCCAGTTCCAGCTCCAGCACCAGCACCAGATGCTGTTCTTCTTCTCGTCTTCAGAGAGGCAAAGAGAAGAGAGTTAGAGGCACGTTGAGTATGTACCGTTACCGTTACCATTCAGAGGTGCTACAAGCTATAGTAGAGTAGCCGAGCCACACACCGGAAACTAGCAACACTCACCGTAACATAACGTAAACTAACGCAAACGTAACACCATGTAATGTGGGAGCAATCTATGCTGAACATATGTCATATATGGACGAGACTTATCGTAAACTAACGCGTTATCTCATAGTATATCTTTTGGTTTTATTCGACACGCTGGTAGAACGATTTCATTTTGGATTTTTATTTTACTCTATCTTGTAGAATTTTATCTAGAATGGAATCAGGACAACCTATACTGGATTACAATACTCAATCTTGTACCAAGTATTACTATAAAGTAGCAATTATTAATTTTTATAATAATAAACTGGTTAAACAGAATTTTATATCAGAATTTGTTGAGAACAACACGTTATTAATTTTGTTTCATGTCATTCATGTTTAAGACTATTACAATATAAATAAATAAATTTAAATATATAAAATATATATATATATATATATATATATATATATATATATATATATATATATATATATATCTATCATCACGCCTTATACCCATTACTGGGTGTGGCACTCTGCCGAAGCAGATCTCAGTAAGTGATATATTTTTACGCGTGAAGTGCGGTTACCAGTAGTCAAATCACGGCCTCCAAAAATGTTAGTGGTGGAGGAGTCACAGGGGTAGTTTTTTTAAATTATGAAAATTGTTTGTCGCCTGTGGGAATCGAACCAGGGTTCTCAGGATCCACAGGCCGACTTCATACCACTCTAGCCGAGAGTAGTTCAAGAATTTCATATTTTTGATAGATGGCATCAGAAATCCAGTTCAGAATTGAATTTTTGAAAATCAATATTTCTTTCATTCCTGCACTAATTAACTTATAGTTAGTTCCTTATATTGGCGTGAGAATTGGTGGCGATAATAATAGCGAAGTCGAAATTTTGCTCGTTTGCACCAACGAAACTTAAAATTTATATCTGACTTAAATAAATAAAAACAAATCAAAATAAAATGTCAAACATTTAATGTGCGATATTGTCAGTTTATATCAAACTTAAAATTTCTTCTTAAAAGATCTCGGTAAGTGATATATTTTTGCGCGTGCGGTTACCAGTCGTCAAATCACGGCCTCCAAAGATGTTAGTGGTAGAGGAGCCACAAGGGTAGGTTTTTGAAATTATGAAAATTGTTTGTCGCTTGTGGGAATCGGACCAGGGTTCTCAGGATCCACAGGCCGACTTCATACCACCGAGCTAGCCACCTCATATTTAAATATATCATCACGCCTTTTATCCATTACTGGATGTGGCACTCTGCCGAAGCAGATTTAGGTAAGTGATATATTTATGCGCGTGAAGTGTGGTTATCTGCCGTCAAATCACAGCCTCCAAAGATGTTAGTGGTGGGGAAGCCACAGGGGTAATTTTTAATGTGGTGAAAATGTTTGTCGGCTGTGGAAATCGAACCAGGGTTCTCAGGATTCACAGGCCGACTCGATAACACTATTACAATATAAGATCGGTAAATGCCTTATAACAGGACGAGAACAAATTTGAAAACCCAGACCCGCAGGAGCGAATTTTTAAATTTTAGGGTCTTGTGAAGCACTTAATGATTGAGTATACAACTTGCGTTCAACTCGTACTAAAAGCTTTTTTTTCACTTCGTCGTGCATCAAATTTAAAATTCGTGAAAAAAGTATTGCTGTCATTACATTCAAGTAACTGTGACGCAATCGATTCCAATGAAAAATATGGAAACGAAACATTAACATGACAATGAAATGAGGACCGTTATTAACTGTAACGCGCTTGTTTCCATGACAACCACTATCTGGGGGTCTATTTTAATTAATAGCAGAATGTGGCTGTGGCTACGGTTATGATATGATAGTAACAATAATTTAGGAATTTATATTTTTAATATTGGTATTAAAAATATAGTATAGTTTTCAACCCTTGCAAACATTCATAAATTTATAAATAAATATTCATGTCAAATTGTTAAATTTGTTCGATTTCAAGATATAAATGCATTTTCTATTTGAGTTCTATATCTGTCATTAAAGAAAATTATTATAAATAAACAAATCAGAAAAAATCAAACATCGAATGACAGTGAGTGTGGATACGACCGCTATAAATTTTGTTGGTTTGCAATGTGGCCACCGTTGCCACAGTGGCTATGTCAATTAGAATAGCCCCCAGATCATTACATTCCTTCAAAAGAGACAACTACTGGTGTATGAAAACTGAGTCTGTAGCACAGAAATAACATTTTAGAACTAAACAATGACAAACGTTAAACAAACAGATTTGTTTTCATGACATAACTGTTATCCAAAATGAAATGGACTTTAGTAATGGTCTTTGTAATATCGTAAAATGCTAACCGAACAGTACTTGGAACAAAATTAGACACGGATAATCTACATACATCACTGTTCTTCTTAGTGAATGATCACAGAAGACATACTGTGGGTATGTCGAATTTTAAACTTGAGAATAAATTTATTGGCATTTCTCGCCACAGTACAGGCCATGTCAAAATGGAAAACGATTATTACACATTACACATCATCATTATATTGTAACCCTGACAATACAATAAATGATATATGTCATTGTTTTTTTAAGATATATTCAAAATTAACATATCAAATCAAATTAGTAACGAAATGAAAATTACATTGCGTATACGCGCAATAAAATTTTAATCCAATTAGTTATATACCATGCAAACGTAGCAGCACCCTATGTCATTCATCTAGTTATATTTTTAATGACATCAGTCGATTTTATAACGTTTTCAGTATACGAATATGTCGACCTGAGATGCTTCAAAAATCACTATATATGGGTTTTCATGTTAAAAACCAAATGTAGCAACAAAACATATTGATAAATAGTTTTTCGCCATAATGGCATATGATGGATATACCAAGTTTTGTAAAATAACGCCTCTATATTATTGTCTTCCGATTTGTTTAGCATATACGTTGGGCTATCGGTACTTAGGACTTATTTATCAATGCCGAAAATAAAGTAATAAATAATTAATTTGTTGTCAACGGCCATGGCTGCACTCGTTGGAACTGATCTAAGCGATAACGCGAGTTAAGTAACGTTGCGCGCGGGTAGTACTTGGATGGGTGACCGTCCAGAGAAAACCCGCGTTGCTGTTGACCATAATACCTAAAACACAGATCAGGGCGGAGTGGCGGCATATGACCTAAGTAGTTGGTCCGCCAAAGCCACAGAAAAAAAAAATTAATTTGTCACATAAGTAAATGACGCATCGAAATCACTGTATAAATTATACAATTTATATGAACTGTCAGTTATTGATACGCTATTTTTTTTATTTATCCGACAGAAGAGCAATTTGTCACTTTATTCTAGCATTGATAAACGAGCCCTTATACTCGTAGAATGATTAAAGTATTTCTTACTGAAATCTTCTTATAAATGGAGAGAATGTGTCTTCTTATTTGTGTCGTTGGCAAGCATAAAGAAGAAGGTATATTCTCGTGTACCCGCATAAAATATACTCTAACTTGTAACCAGCAGTTTATAACAGAAATTATCTTTAAGTTAAATCGTTACTTAAGTGAATAATAACACGTATATTTACGTGTTTCAATTTCTGTCGAAGTTGGTATTTACTTATTTAGCGCTGTTAACGTCCATTGCACTAAATGGATATATCAGAGTGTAATTAAATTGTTAGTTGACATTGTATCCGATTAAGTTCATGGCGCTGCCAGCGCCTAGTAAAGACTTAGAGGGAGGATATTTTAGCTTCTTCAAACAAACACTGTTGATAATCGCATACTTCGATCACACCAGCTATTCTCAAAATGTTATTAAATAGTTATTTTTATAACAAGTGCCGAAAAAGGCTTGTTACGTGCAAGTGCAGAATTTAACGCACGAGGCTTGCCGAGTGTTGGAAATCTGCACGAGCACGTAACCTTTTTCGGCATTTACCCATACAAAATTTTTCCTACAACTGTGCGATTTAGAAAATCACTAAAATATTATCAGAATTTATAAAATTTGAATGATATTACACGAGAACGACGTTTTACGGCGTAGCTATGGTTCGTTTGTTGATTGCTTGCACATTGTTCTACGTTATTTTAAAATATTTTATTAAATTCAAGATAATTTTTTTCAAAATCGTCAAGATTGGAATACTACACTGAGTGATTCTTCTTTATCATATACACTTCCAATGGTAATTATTGGATCTTCTAAAACCTCCGAAATTGTTGTCAATAATATTACTGTTAATAATATGAACAGGTACGGAAGAAATCAATGTTTCTTTAGATAGTATAACAGTTTCAACTTCAAATTATGTCAATATAAGCAACTGTAACAACCTGTTATTAATATACATACACAAACAATCAATATTATGTATTTCACTTACTCTTTAAATAAAACCATTTATCGATATATTTTACTTTGTTCGGTTATTTTTATTAATTATCATATTTAATAATGATATACTTGAGTTCTTGTCTGCTCAATGTGATGTGTACAGATTAGATATACTGCAGTTTAAGGTTATGTTTATATACGTCAAAATATATCACTGTATATTTCTTCTACTTCCATTAGCGTATGTGCCTAAAATATGAAATTCCGTGCTTGGCGCGAAATTTAAATCGCCCTCACATATATTTGCTTTTGACAATTGCGTAAAGTACAAATTACTTTCGGCACTAGAGTTTCTTTGCTTAGAGAAACGCACTTGGTCTGCATTTTTCTACTTTTCATACGTAACCAAGGCAATAATAGTTACGTAATAACAAATAAATCGCACAGTTGTAGGAAAAACTTATTTATTTATGTTACTCTGTACAACAGAAACTTAATCCCAATTACAGCAAAGAGTCGGACCCATCGATCCACAGTGTACGAGTAGTAATTCATATATTTTTAGTTTGAGTGGGATTCGAACTAGAGATCTTTGAATTCGAATATCGTAACGCTACCTCACCGTACTGCTTAAACAATATAAATTAGAGTTATATCTGTATATTTTTTTATAGACGTGACCTAAAGCTAATGTATTCATGCATCAGCTGTCAGATAAATGAAAAAATATCGCATTACTAAATGACAGCTAACATAATTTGTGCAATATAAACTGTGATTCTAGGGTAATATTTTTATATTTATGTGACAGATGAACTATTCGTTACTTGGACCTAGCATAAATTAGAATTTTAGAGATAATTCCCTCATGTATAATGGGGTAGGTGGCTGAGTGGTATCGGGTCGGTCTGTAGATTTGAGCACCTGGGTTCGATTCCCACAGCCAACAAATAATTTTCACGACAATAAAATTACCCTTGTGGTTCCTTCTCCACTAACATGTTTGAGGGCCGTGATTTGACGGCTGATAATCGCACTTCACGCGCATAAATATATCATTTACCGAGATCTGCTTTAGCAAATTCAGTAATGGGTAAAAGGAGTGATGATATATTTATATATTTTATTTATTTTTATGTATAAAAACTTCGTATAGAAAACAGAAATGTCACTTTTATATCTATTTGACATCGGATAAATACAGGAGAGAACTTTTTGTAAATGGATAAACTTTTATTTACCTTCATTATCTTGAAAACAGTGAATATAACTGTCATACTTGTAAACAAGTGAAAAATAAAATTTTAAACTATATTATAACTTGATATCTACAGTTGTAGAAAACAATAAAGAAGGTACAATTCAAATACAAAACAAAAATAAATAGGTATGAACAGTGGTAGCTTTAAGCTACAGAAAGTAGCTTTAAAAGTAGCTTCAGTTATTATAATAATATTTTTAAGCTAATAGAAAAAAACATAGTTCACTACAAGCTACAGCTATATTTTTTCACATTTAGCTAAGCTACAGCTACAGCTAAGGTAAAAGTAGCTAAGCTAGTAGCTAAGCGACAAAAGTAACTAGCTACTGCCCAGCTCTGGTGGAAGATATACAAAGAATCGTTTTTTTTTTGTACTATACCCAATAGTGCCTAGATGATTAATTCTATAGTTATGTAGTGCTCTAAGCCTACAAATTAAATTTTCAACTCAAACAGTTAAGAGTAGGTATTGCTTTTTGTAATATTTATTTAGTTTTCTTTTGTAATGGTAGTCACATAAAAATTCATTCAATTCCTAAATTTTTCAATTATACAACGTTGTGATATTTGGTTCTTAAAGTGATCTTATTTTAATTATTTTGATTTATCTAGTTCAGTTTACAATTAATTATATAATTTAAACGACTTAAAGGTAATATTTTTACATGCGTATTACTTTTTATAAATATACTTTATCAGGACGAATAAAGATTCACTAATATTTTTTTAATAGAACTTAAATTTCACTTTTAGAAACAAGCGCAGGGACGACACTTCCTTCGTTTCTTATCTTTTTTATTCGTTTTTTGATCTTACATTGAGTGTTTAACTGCAATTGTGTGGAGTTCACTTTCAAAAACAAGCGTAGAGCGACACTCCTTTCCTTTCTTATCTTTTAATTCGTTTCCAGTTCTTACGTAGAGTGTTTAACTGCAATTGTGTGAAATTCACTTTCAAAAACAAGCACAGGGTGACACTCCCTCCCTTTCTTATCTTTTTGTTTCATTTTCAGTTAATGCATTGTAAGTAATTTTCTTTCATAAAGTGCAGGTTATCGCTTTCATCTTTTCTAATCTTCTAAGATTCGTTATTAGATTCGTTGTTAGGAGTAAGCGTGAGTAATTTGAGATGTTTTATGCATATATACATAATATAGTTTCCATTACGTACATAACGTTGAAGAAAGAAGATGAATGATAAGTGAATAGAAATGATGTGATTAAAGGTTTGTTGTGTGATAATGATTTCGAGTGTAATAAATGAGTGAGTTTATATGGAGTGATCTATGAATGTGATGGAAGTGAAGGTGGTGTGTTTGAATGATAATGTTTGACGAGGGCTGATTGTTTGATGAGTGTTATGAATGAATGTTTTATGAGTGATTTTAGGGTTCGTGCTACCCCATTTTTTGGGATATAGCGTGAAAATATGTATGTATGTATGTATGTATGTAAATTTGGCAGACAATTATATAATCAGGCAGTAATTGGGCATTTGAAATTTTAACCGTATAAAGAGATTTGTAAAATAAGTAAAATTTAATACGGA
This sequence comes from Pterostichus madidus, assembly GCA_911728475.2. Classification (NCBI taxonomy): domain Eukaryota; kingdom Metazoa; phylum Arthropoda; class Insecta; order Coleoptera; family Carabidae; genus Pterostichus; species Pterostichus madidus. Next base: position 22,818,045 of record OU452312.1, read on the forward strand.
TGAAGAGACTCAAACTCCTTTAATAATTACAAGTAAAGTTTTGGAACTGCTGGAGAGTATGTTTAAGTAAGCAAGCAGCACTTGTGAGAGTGCCGAACGCTTTAAAACAATATTACGCATTTGTACGTCTTCCATTCCATAATTCCATTTCCGGTTCAAGTTTTCCCGGTTCAGACAACCGTGTCTGTAAACCGGAACGGAACCCTGACAAACAATCCCATTAAGGGAAGACTCAAAGTTCAAGACAAGAACTCGCGTGTGATATTTGCGTTTTGTTTGCAAAAAAAGCTGCATAAATGAATTCTAGAATTATTCCATTCTGTCGCAATGTCTATGGAAATTTGGTTTTATATGTATGAGATATGCTGCCTGCGCCGAACGAGGAAAGTTTTACCGATTTGAACCTTGGGTGACCTTGACATCACAGATGAGGTGAACTGAACAATCCGTTATCTAAAGTATAGATTTCCGTTTCAACGTTCCGAGTTTCTATGTACGCACAAATATTTACAAAAATTATTTTTTAAATATCAATTCCTTGTCAAATTATAGTTTCTGAAATAAATTGTATGTTTTCTAACAATAATTTGAAGTAGTTGAAATCATTGTAATTAGTTTAATTTGTTGAAAAGCTAAGAATTACTTTCAGTTCGTTTAAACTTGTAATTATAACTATTTCAATTTTGTAATTGCATTTAAAATAACTTCCTTCATTGCAACATGTTTTCCTACATAATTAATATTTCCTAAAATAATTTCTCTCGCATTTTCAATTTCTACAACTATAACTACGATTTGCCGTTAAATGGGAGTTAGTTCTTTTTTTGCAAATTGGTTGCCCTTTTCAGACAATCCCTTGTACACTTCAAAAATTTTCAATAAAGTTTTAGCTAACCTTATTTTTTTGATTAGTTAATCAATTTTAAAAAGTTAATCGAAACCCAAATGGTAACAACATTATATTAGAGTTTATTTAAATTTTTGAATTTGATTTAGCTTAATTTGATCAATCCAAAATTCAGGATTAGCTAAAACACTTTTGAAAATTGGGCTATATTATAAGTTTATGGAGATCGAAAACTGCAAATAATTATCAAAATCACATCAATATTTGTTATTCTTTATGGGGTATTCTGAGAACATTTTCACCACATATAAATTACCCCTGTGGCTTCCCCACAACTAACATCTTTGGGGGCCGTGATTTGACGGCTGGTAACTCCACTTCACGAGAATAAATATATCACTTATTTAATTTATTTAAAGTTTTGTTGCGAATTTGTGGTGTGGTTAGCCTTTCGGCAATCTAAACCTAAGATCCCGAGTTAGAATCCCACTCCAGCTAAAAATATATCAATTAGCACACTGCGGCTTCGTGAGTCCGGACCCAATACTGTAATTGGGATTAAATTCCTGTTGTACCGAGTAGCATAAATAAATAAATTATTTATAGATTTACGGATCTACAAAACTTATGAATTTACACAGAACTGTACCATTAGTTGCAAAACAAGAAATTATTACATTACAGAAAATCTACAGTTTATATATTAGAATCAAAATCACTGGAAGTACTTACCATTTTAGTGAACTACGTAGTATGACTAGGCTTGCCACCTCTCCGGGTTTGACCCGGAGACTCCAGGTTTCAGTGAGTTATCTCCGGGCTCCGGGTTTAATTATTATTTCTCCAGGTTGTGTAAATAAAATTGAATATGTAGTGCTACGTAGTTAGTTATCCAGGACAAATCTGTCTCACTTTCGGAATCTTCTACGCCGCTAAATTATTAATTATTTTTCTTTGATGATCTTCTACATCTTACTGTTATCTAGTTTAATTTCTGTCACTAAATCTTCCAATTTCTTGATTCTGTCCTCATGATTTTAAGGAAGAATTTATACAATTAATTTCGGTTCTAATAGTTGATATATCATCTTATATTAGATCAAATTTTTTTAAATTGTATCAAGTTTTCAGAAATAGACATAATTTTAGGTGAGGGGGTCTTCTGTTGCATGTGATTATCTTCAATGTTGTCAATATTGTTACAGTTTAATCGTATATATGACGTTGAATACACAAATTTTATTGTTACAGTAGATTTATCATTTCCAATCTTGTTTTACTTTATTTTATACGTAATTATTTTACCATAACAAAAACACTTGTCTTTAACAAAACAATGTAACTCTTTTTTGATTAAATATGGTACAAATATTAAAATTGCAGGATCTTCTTTAAAAAAAATAGTCATCGTCTCCGGGCGAGACTTAGTTCTGAGGTGGTAACCCTAAGTATGACAAAACATTGATTTTGGTCGATATTTTCTTTTCTAAAGAATTTCTAAACAGTTGCGTATCAAGAAAATAAATCAAAAATAAAATATAAATATTTTTTTTCAGGCGCACATTTTTTAGATAAAAACAGTCATAATACTGGAAACGCAACTTTGCTAAAAATGCATATTATAATTTTTTTGTGGTACAAACAATACCGACATTTTTCTAGAATGAATAGCTAAAAGTGAATTCGTAAACACGTTAAAAATGCGGTAGTATCGTATTCTCTGCGTTTAGAATTTGCATGACAAGAAGTAGCCATCAAATCTCACAATGCATCTGGACAAAGACATGGTATTATTGTATGCGTAAATACCTACATGGCTAGGTTCAAGCAAGCTCTGTTACATTGTTTTCCGTATTCGTTGTTAGGTAAAAATAAAAACGCATCGATTTCATGTTCAATTGTTCACTACAACGTTTATATCCATCACGCTAGTTTCAAATCGCCTCAGTGAAATTAGAATCAATTTCCGTATAACACGAAATGCAATTCATTATTCATTCATGGAGTTTTTAACCTTTGCCTAACCTTCACTGTTATCTTACCTTACCCGGAGCGTACATAACGTTTCGCTGTGATAACTGCACATCATGCAACAAAAATGGTTTTTACTGGGAAATTTCGCTACGTGCTGAAACAGGGTGTTATGAAACGGGACGATACGAAACAATTATGTCACGAATTCGTTTCTAGTGATAAATAGCATTCGACGAATAGATACTGGGTGACACAATAGGAACGCTGCTTAAATTACAGAAGTGTGTAAGTGTCATACTGGGTGTTATTTATCGTTTTTATGCACTCGGTTCACCGATAACGCGCGCGATATATTTCTGTCTGCGACCGCGGCTTTGCGAGTGGGTTTCTAGTTTCAAGTTTGCTGTGTTATAGTTTCGAAATGCAATTTGTTTTGTTCAGTTTTTGTCGCAAGGAGAAATTTTGTTACTCAAGTAGGAGGTCACTAAAGGTGTGAAGGCGTTCAACAGGATACAGGACAATACATTGCTTAATTATCTTTTGTTAAAGAAACCTGAATTATTTTCTAAACCAAAACCAACTGAAATTATGTCAAATGTTCGTAATTCTGACAAAACCAATATATTAGGATATAAATTATCAAAGTAATCATTTATATAAGACGTATAGAAAAACGTTTAATTTATTTGCAATGTCAAATGATTTGATAATTAGGTTACTGAAATTGTTCGCAATTCTCACTCATTTTGTTTCCGTCATTTATGCCCTTTTGCAACCCCTCTCCATTCTTTAAATGTACATACAGGCAATGGTAGCCCAGTGGATAAAAGTGAGGTAAAACTTACGTTTCTTAATTACCAAGCAAGAGGTCGTGCGTTCAAATCTCACTTACTTCAACTTATATAACAAAAATACGATTGTGTCTGAGTGATTCGGATTCCACTATAAGCTGTAGGGATCCTGCACTGTAATTGGGATCAAGTTCCTGTTGTGCAGAGTAACAAATAAATGAATCATTATCTGTTACTGATCGATAAGTTAATAACAACCCTTATTTTTCATGATTAGTCTATAGATTAACACCACTTCGACTTTGAGTGATAAAAATTAACATTTCATAATTTCGAGAGGACTCAAAAGTAATAGTGTCAAATCGCCTCGATATAAAGCAATTTCCCAAAAATCCTGAGATTGATACATAAATATTACATACTTTTACATTTTTAACTTGGTTTAAATAAATAAAAACAGTTCATATCTATTTTTGACCTCACTTTCTACTTTCTCTCTCTCTCTTCTCAGCTCTACTATCCTAGTAGGATATGCGCTTCTCTTATTTCTTCCCTCCAGTCTTTCTACTTTACCTAGTTTAAAATTTAAATTTTGGTTGTGCTAAAATGTATTTTTTTTAAATATATATTTTTCGTGTATTTTATGAAAATAAACATTTTGTTAGTTACGAATCAACATAGTAACATTTAATTTTACTAGTTAGCTTTACTTATTTTAGACAATTATTTTGTTTGTTTATTTGTTACCATGCATGTTGATGTTTCTATGTTTCCGCAAAAAAACAACTTTGATGAATTTATCTTAAAATTATTTTAATTTCAATTACTTACATTAAAAAATAGCATGATAAATGTATAAGAAAAGTGGGTTTTCATGCTCGCTATGCTCATTCATTAAACTTTTACACTCGGTAGAAAAGTACCATTTTTCTATACTTGTTAAACAATTTACTATTACTGACGCTTAAGAACTTCTAACATCGTGTCTATTGGGTAATACAGCACTGAATAGACTATCAGAATGTCACAACCCTGTTATGCGACGAAATTTATAAAAATAGAATTGGTGGATTCAGCTATAGGGTACTTGGTATAAGTAAACGATCAGAAATATTTTTAAATAAATAATTTGTGAAACTTACACCAAATGCCTTTTACTTTTAAATAATTTCGAAACTTATTAAGTTTAAAGAAAATAAATTCAATTTTAATAACTGTAGGTTATCAACGGCCATGGCTGCACTCGTTGGAACTGATCTAAACGATGACGCGAGTTAAGTAACGTTGCGCGCGGGTAGAACTTGGATGGGTGACCGTCCAGAGAAAACCCGCGTTGCTGTTGACCATAATACCTAAAACGCAGATCAGGGCGGAATGGCGGCATATGACCTAAGTAGTTGGTCCGCCAAAGAAGCCACAGAAAAAAAAATAACTGTAGGAATCAAAATAACATCCTCTAAAAGTCCTTCATTTATTTGTCTAATAAATAAAAAAAATGCGGATCAAATAAAATCTTTAAATTGTTAAAATGATTTAGATCATCATTGTTTGCTTCATTTGTAAAATAATTGCTTAGCTACATATTAGAAAATGGATATACATATCGGTTGTATTGTTTTTTTTCATAGAGTCCTAGAAAAAAAAGAAGCATCATGATGATACAGTTCCCTATCAATTTCCCATAGTGTGCTGCTCTAGCCCCTAATGAATAGTCCAAAGCCTGCGTGATGGCATGTAATTATCCGTAACGGTCAAACACGTAGTCTTCTGCCACTCGGCTGCAAAGAAAGAATAGTAAATTTCCGCATTGTGATCTGGATCCTAATTATCCGCAGCTCGCGATCTCGATCACTACACGACTCCGCTGCTCCGCAACAATGGTGTGGGGTCGCCTTGAACATCGCGAGCGAGCGAGCGAGCGCGCGCGGACAGGGACAAGGGAAGGTTGAGGCTCAGGTTCGTTGCCATCGCAACCGGCATCGAACAAAAGGCGATTGACACGGCGTGCGGACAACGATGATCAAGGATCGAAGACGAGACTTGATAATGATTTGTTTGTGTTTATCCACCACCCGCTGAATACACATTACGTATTTAACGAGCTACGGATTTAACTAGAGACACGTGATATGACTAACATATCTATTCAAATCTTGACGTTTCATTTTTCGCTTTCATTAGCGTTACATTCTTACCTTGTGTCCCAATTAATTTTCATTTCAATGCTATTTTGTGCCAGTTGAATAACCAATAATTTGTGTATTAAAAATTAATTAATCAACAATTTCTAAAAATATGTAGGTAATGGTAGGGACGTCACATGCAACCCCCCCACCACACAATTTTGTGTGAAACAACAAATTTGTAGAAAGAGTGAGGTAACACCATGCCGAGTCGAACAACTACTTTCTCCTTTCAGCACTTCTTCCCTCAAATACTCATATTTGTTTGACGTTTAACGTTTGGATCACGTGATAAACGTCAAACTATAAAGCTATACCATGTTCGCTACATAACAAATAATTCAATTCTGTTTTACTCACTAGATGGCAACCGAAAAATTAGAATTGTATAAGTCCCTATTACATTGTTATTGGCTTCTACTCTATATAGAATAATTTAGTTAGCCTTTGTTGATATCTTTACAAATACAACACAAACACACATACCCTGGCCAGGATTCGAACCGCGACCTACGGCGATATATATATAAAAGTAGAACAAACCTAGCACTAACTCCTCATATCAAAAGATTTTTAAAAACTGGAAAGATTAGATACGTTTACTCTTAGTGTCACGCTGGATTCCCCACGTCAACTGTTAATAACTTGTGTATATGAATAGAACAAACTTTAGGAACCTGGAACAAACTAGAACAAACCTAGCACTAACTGTACACAAAATTTTGAAAAGATTTGAGATAGGGGGCCATCTAGCGTGACGCTCATGCATCGGTGAGAGAGGATTTAAATTCTCTCAGTTCTTCGTAGCTCAGTTGTAACAAGAAGAATAACAATTTATTGAGTTTATCTGGAGGGAACAAATTGAAATTTTGACCAAAAAGAATGAAGTATTCTAGCAACTTACGAAAATGCTCTAAACAGGATCGAATTCTTAGTCGAGTTTTTTTTCTTGAAAATCTTAAAATAATTAAAATCTGTAGCACCATGGTTTCCAAATATAAATAAAAACATGGAGACAGAAGAAAATATTAAGATAAAAATTACATGTAAAATAATTATTTTAAAACGTTAATATATGTTTGAATTAAAATAAAAGTATCATTACAATTCTCAATAAATAAAATATACATAGTTTGTCTGGAAAACAGTAAAAATGTAAAATTGTAATTAATATTAGTTATGCAATTCTTGTAAACCGTTAGAAATAACTCAATTTTCAGTATGAAATTTAATTTTCATTGCATTTAACATTTATGTACAAAACAGTACATTAGAATGTACCGCATGTATTAGCGTTAGATACTCAGACCATCTGTAATATGACAGATGTAAACAAATATTTACACCTAGTACAGTCATCGAATACCAATAAACCTATCACAAACACTTTCAGAACCGGATTTAGGAGTAGTTGAGTGTACAACTTGCAACAATACACCTTAAATTTTACGAAGAGTTGCATTGTGGGAGATAAAACCGAAATTTAGTTTACATGGCTGAATAATTATAATATTCTAGGTAATCTACAGGAAATATTGGTAATTCATGGATATTCCAATAAGAATACACGTAATACCAATATTATGGATTATTTAATAGAAAAGGTTAAAACTACAAATAAACATTTGAACTTCATAAATTTATATTACAGATAATAACATATGTACACCTTCCTCATGTAGGACATACAGAACGGATGAAGTAAGGGTATTCCATGGGAAGAACATTATATTCCATAGCAATCTTTGTAGATTCGTTTTAAGTTTCGTTATTAGATTCGTTGTTAGGAGTAAGCATGAGTAATTTGGGATGTTTCATGCATATGTTATGTACGTCGAAGAAAGAAGATGAATGATAAGTGAATAGGAATGATTGGATAGATGTGATTGAAGGTTTGTTTTGTGATAAATGATTTTGAGTGTAATAAATAAATGAGTTTATATGGAGCGATGAATGTGGTTAAAGTGAGGGTGGTGTGTTTGGATGATAATGTTTGACGAGGGCTGATTATTTGATGAATGTAATGATTGAATATTTTATGAGTGATTTTAGGGTTCGTGCTACCCCATTTGTTGGGATATAGCGTGAAGATATGAATGTATGTATGTAGGAAAAACAAGTATTGCAAAAGGAATGCAAGTATTCCACAGTACAGGAAATATAGGTAATCCAGATAAAATGGAAGTGGAAGAGGAAATGTGGAGTACATAATTTTAGTGATTGTTTTTCCCCTCGAGCTGCGTTTAATGAAGGCGATTTATTTTATTTTCATTGTTTTTAAATATAATATAGATGATGAAAGAAGTCTTCTCATGGGATGGCTAGCTCAGTGGTATGAAGTCGGCCTGTGGATCCTGAGGTCCCTGGTTCGATTCCCACAGGCGACAAATTTTCATAATTTGAAAAAGCTATCCCTGTGGCTCCTCCACCACTAACATGTTTGGGGGCCGTGATTTGACGACTGGTAACCGCACTTCACGCGCAAAATATATCACTTACCGAGATCTGCTTCAGCAGAGTGCCACACCCAGTGATGGGTAGAAGGCGTGATGATATATTTATTTATTTAAAGAAGTCTTCTCGACTTAAAAGAAAACAACTAATTATAAATTCAGGTAAAAGCAAAACGAATTACTTGCTAATATGTTTTTTTTTTACATATTTAATTAATTAATTATTAATTGGTCCGTTTTGCAGGCACGAGATATTTTAGACGGCACAATGTCAAATACGCCTTCTTTAGTCAAAGTCATGACATAGATTTAAAACTGTTTATATTATACCTGCACAATAATACTTGTTCAACAAACTAAAAAGCGTGCGAAAACGTAACGATAAAACACGTGTTTTAAAATTGCTAAGCTAAGCTAATACAGTCATATTTATACCAACAAATGCTAACCTATCTCCATGAGAAAGGTAATACGTCAAATCACACATACAAAATTATGAAATGAATCAAAATGAACATACTGATTTCCAGCTCTATATTGTACACGTGTACTAGTGCCTTTAAAACACTAGTGCCGTTAAAAGCACTCCGCTTCGCAACGTGCTTTAAACTCATCACACGTACTTTAAAGACTTACTTATATACTAGTATCAAAATATACTATATTTTTTACTTGGTCATTATTTGTTGTTTATTGTTATGATCCGAAATATCAGTACGACCGGTAAATTATATGCGGGTATTATGGTTCATAACGCCCGCTTCGCTCACACAACGCCACAGTTGATTACTCTTATTCACATTACTATAATCATTTTATATTAAACCTAATTCTACATATTCTAGTGAAAAATAAAATTATGTATGCACTATTGACTTAATGCCCTTCGTTCATAAATTGCTATTATCATTTGTTTATTTATTTATTCTACTCTGCACAACAGAAACTCACCGAGCCGCAGTGTGTTAGTTCATATATATTTAGCTCGAGTGGGATTCGAACTCGAAATCTTCGGATTATAATTCTATAACGCTACATACTCCACTATACAGCCGTTTTTAAGCTAAATGCATTTTTGTCTAAACTCCCTTTTATTCTCTCTAACTTGATTTCTTCTCATTATTTAATCTAAATTGTAATCTCGTTCGCAATAAGCGAGTCAAAGTATGATTAATAACTCGTTTTAAATAGTTTCAATTTTAATATTATATTTATCTACAAATTAAAAACTGTTTAACTATAACTTGACCAAAATTTCATACCTTGTCATAAAGTTATATGGAATGTAATAAAATGAAAATTGGGAAGTGATGAGCAATCCTGAAATTCAGCAATATATTTTTATGATTACCGACGCCCAATTTAGAAAGATAATATTTTCATATTATAATCTAATATTTGGAGCTGATAATTATTGAATCCCTCAACTGCAATAGGCAATTGTTTTTCAAAAAGAATATCAAATCGGAATCGCAGAGTTCACATTTAGAGTGCAGCAACGTCTATTTTCGAATTCTCGCAACTTTTGTGTTAAGTCCGGCCCTGATCACTCTCTTCTATCACGTCCACCAAAGATGATTTGTAGCGTATACGCATGCTGCATTGTCTTCATACGGAAAGACGCTGTACGTGAAGTGAGCAGAAAAAAGAAACAGAGTGCATTGGCGTGCGGAACGAACTTGACAATAAATAATTGGTGTGATTCCGATTTCCGCTGATTGTAAGACGCTGACAATGTTAAGGTCAGCCGACAGGAAGATTAGAGGAAGAGATTTGTTATGGAATGTTTTTGCGTGATTACAAGAACTATTATGTTTATTATGTGCCGACATTAACCGTATTTAAAATTGAACGCAATTATTTATCATATATAACATTCTTTCACCGAGAACAATTAGTTTCCGTTACATCCTTCAAAAGAAATTAAAATGAGATAATTAATAACAGAGAGTATTTTTAAAATTAAAATAAATATGAATACTTCATTTTTCTATTATTAACTTGAGTCTAAAAGAAGAAAAAAACACTTCAACACGGTCGTATTTATTTAATATAACTAGTTTTGCATTTATGGTATATTATCGCTGGAAGTTGTATGCTCTGGACTACGATTTATGAATCAATGGTTACTGCATTTAATTTACAAATAAGAGATCTTAAATTTGAACGTCATTTATAAACAAAAAATTATACTCCGTCCGAGCTGTTCGGGGTTCATTATTAGCTGCTAATCTCCCTGAACTGCAAAATGGACACCTATACCATAATCGAAATAAAGAGACTTAATGATAAAAACATAAAATATATAAAGTGATAAAAGATTATTCGGAATTCAGTCAATTTTTAAAATTTTTTTTATTTCGTCAACGTTTCGATTGTCATTTCCAGTCTCTTTTTCAGGACACTAAAAAAATTAATAATAATAATAAAAAAATAAAAAAATAAAATATAAATACTTACATATAAAATATTCTACAATTATATTTTATATATGGGGTGGCTAGGTCAGTGGTATGAAGTCAGCCTGTGGATCCTGAGAACCCTGGTTCGATTCCCACAGACGACAAACAATTTTCATAATTTCAAAAATTACCCCTGTGGCTCCTCCACCACTAACATCTTTAGGGGCCGTGATTTGACGACTGGTAACCGCACTTCACGCGCAAAATATATCACTTACCGAAATCTGCTTCGGCAGAGTGCTACACCCAGTAATGGGTAGAAGGCGTGATGATATATTTATTTATTTTTTATTTTATATTTTATTTGTAAGTATTTATATTTTATATTTATTATTTTTGTGTTATTATTATTAATTTTTATTAGTGTCCTGAAGAAGACTGGAAATGGCAGTCGAAACGTTGACGAAATAAAAAAAAAAATTAAAATTGCCTGAATTCCGAATAATCTTTTATCACTTTCACTTTCATCTACAGTCAAATAAAAACTATATCATTTTATAAAATATATATTGAATTAGGACTATTAGAGAAAAAATGAGTTATAAATAATATTATATTACAGAGATATATGCGTTATAAATAAAGTGACATCACAAGTACTCATCATTCTCATTGGCGACAGATATTTTCGCGCGGTAAATAAGAGACATAAGAACGCAACTATCTGTGACATCTCAGCTCTGTTTTTTCAAACTGTTTGTCGTTTATTCATATGTACATGTTCAACACGTTCTACATTTATTACAATAATTTAATTTCCTTTTCTAGGGCTTTTAACTACTATAAAATATGATTTTTAACATAGTAATATTATTTTCTAATTAATAATTTGTATATTATTTGCACTCATTGAATCAAACAAGTTTAGTACCACCTAAAGACGTTGATACTTGTGACGTCACAAACTAAGTTTAACGCCATGCTTTCACTGGTTGTCATAGATTTGCATGTAGTTTCATAAAAAAAATCGGTGTAAGTTCTTATACAATTTGGATAAAATATATATATGGCTAGCTCAGTGGTATGAAGTCGGCCTGTGGATCCTGAGGTCCCTGGTTCGATTCCCACAGGCGACAAATTTTCATAATTTGAAAAAGCTATCCCTGTGGCTCCTCCACCACTAACATGTTTGGGGGCTGTGATTTGACGACTGGTAACCGCACTTCTGCTTCAGCAGAGTGCCACACCCAGTAATGGGTAGAAGGCGTGATGATATATTTATTTATTTTATTTTATTTTTGTATATATATATATATATATATATATATATATATATATATATATATATATATATATATATATATATATATATATATATATATATATATATATATATATATATATATATAAATATATTTATCAAGTCTTATTTCTTGCAATGGACTTATCATTTATAACATTTATAAAATAAATAAAATAAATATATCATCACGCCTTTTACCCATTACTGGGTGTGGCAGTCTGCCGAAGCAGATATCGGTAGGTGATATATTTATGCGCGTGAAGTGCGGTTCCCAGCCGTCAAATCACGGCCCCCAAAGATGTTAGTGGTGGGGGAGCCACAAAGGTAATTTTAAATTGGTGAAAATGCTTCGTCGGCTGTGGGGATCTAACCAGGGTTCTTTGGATCCTCAGGCCGACTTGCTACCACTGTGCCATTACCCCATTAATATATATTATAACATTTATAAACCTAAATAATTCAGTACTAAATTAACTTTTAATAATTTTTCTTTTATTTAAAGTAATTTTAAAGTAGTTCATATTTTTATACAAATTTGCAATATGGTTGATGAGCTCATTGCAGTTATTTGTTAGCTGGCATTTTTTCATATAAAACTTGATATGCATTTGCCGTGCCCCTTTCTCCGATTAGATCTCTACGCCACTGAAGGTGCGTGCGACATGTCGAAGAATGACGTGTTGGTATGCTAGTATGTGATCGGTGATCACCAGGTGGCAATGCACCATTACAATTGAAATGAAAATTGACCATTCGCACTCGGCACTCTTGGTATGTTCTATGCTCGTGCATTTGTTGACACCCCTCAATTTGCCGAGCAAAGCGAACAAAATCGCTCGACCCAATTTCAAGAGGACATTAAGGCCATATTCACGCTGACATCATCACGAAAAGCCATTTCGTCGTCTTCCGTGCCATCTCCGGTGTTTAACTATTCATATGAACAAACCATTACACTTTTTTGTCAATTTCAAATAGTCTTTTTATGGAACGATCAATTATAATAACAAATGAGCTAAAAATACGGGAAATAATGACACCGTGTCATTTTCGTCAAGTAGGCGTTGGATAGTTGGAAAACAGTTGAGTAGCGAAACAATGAAACCACAAAAACAAACACCGCAAGTCGTGATGCATTTGCATATGAAAAAATCCCTAACGAAGAGTGACAGCGAAAAAGAAACAAAAAGAATGAATATCGTCACCAGGGCAACGGGCATGCGGCCCCCGCAAACAAAAGACAATCGACGGCGGTAGATGATGATATTGTGAAGGGTACTGTGGAAATTCCCCGTGGGTACCATGAATATTGATAGATGGACACGAATTTAATTCGTCTACATTTCGCCATTGTTTTTTTTTTGCACTTTTTACGGCGGGTTTTGACGAGGGTAAAGGTACTCAATGAAAAATGGCTTTAGGTTTAATTTCTGCGAGATTGCTAAATTAAATTAAAGTAAAAAGAACCTCATCTACTCACTTCAAATGGGTTTAAAACTGTCACGAAATGAATTATTTCAAGGAACGATTCAGTTATTGACTGGTAAAATATATTTCAATCTTTCAATAAGAAAATGTTAAAACTTTTGAAACGTTCTGATAGTAAAATAGTTAAAGACCCACATTTTAAACTTTTGTTTACATATTGAAATTTGATATGATTTGTTAACCTAAAATATATATTAGATACAATTTTCAGAAATTTAATTTTTTCGAGTGTTATAATAAAAATAAAATTTAATCCAAAGATCATTCGTTACTATACAGATATTTTTCCCATATCAAACGGTGCTATATTATTAAAAATACTTGATATAAAAGATATACAAAACTTATATACACACATACAAACATATCTTCACGCTATATCCCATCAAATGGGGTAGCACGAACCCTAAAATCACTTATAAAATAGTCACTCATTACATTAATCAAATAATCAGCCCTCGTCAAACAGTATCATCCAAATATACCACCCTCACTTTAACAACATTCATAGATCACTCTATATTAACTCATCTATTTATTACACTCGAAATCATTTATTACACAATAAACCTTCAATCACATTTATCCAATCATTCCTATTCACTTATCATTCATCTTTTTTCTTCGACGTACATAACATATGCATGAAACATCTCAAATTACTCACGCTGACTCCTAACAACGAATCTAATAACGAAACTAAAAACGAATCTACAAAGATTAGAAAAAATGAAAGCTGTATATGAAAGAAAAGTCCTCACAATGCAGTAACTGAAAATGGAAACAAAAAGATAAGAAATGAAGGGAGTGTCGCCCTGCGCTTGTTTTTGAAAGTGAATTCCACACAATTGCAGTTGAACACTCTACGTAAGAACTGAAAACGAATTAAAAGATAAGAAAGGAAGGGAGTGTTGCTCTACGCTTGTTTTTGAAAGTGAATTCCACACAATTGCAGATAAACTTTCAACGTAAGATCCGAAAACGCAAAACTTAATTATTTTACTTTAATATTAACTGCAAATTTTTAACATCTGCAATCATAAATAATTCAAACTATATCCCTTTTATTATTGCTATTCCAACACATGTTATTAACAATAATTTATAACATTGCTATTGCAATATAGGCTGTTCAATTTAAGTGTGCCACCATTGCTATCTCGAGAACTATAAGAGCTACAAAGTTGATTAAATTATCACAGAAATATAATTTTGCAAGTCTATTACAAAACTTTTTTATTATGATTTGTTCATATGTTTTTTCATAGCATCATATATAGTTCTCGAGATAGCAATGGTGGCACACGAAAAACTGAACACCCTGTACTGACATAACATTATTTTTAACACTTTCGGCAGGTATGTCAACCTGTTTGAATTTCGGTTAAAGTACACTAAAATTAACCGTTTTAAAAAAAATAAAGAAAGATAACACTAAAAATGTTGTTCTAGATGGTTCCACTATTTTTGACTAGTTTAGTGTAACACTATATTTTTTTATTTTGTATTTAGTTTAACGCGTTAAATGACAGTTTTTAGGACGTCGTGGTCACCAATTAACCAAGTTGTATTTATGTATTTAAGCTTGGTAATATTTTATTAAATAAAAATACATAACTTTAATTTAACTAAGAAGTTTATTATAATTAATAAATATCAGATGAAATAGTTATTTTTGAATTAAGTGAGCGGAATTTCACCCACGAAATACAAACAACATATTTTCTACAACCGTCAAAAAAGAATCATACAATAATTATTAATTTATTTAAGTAAATTGAAAGAAAAAAATCAAAAATAATATAAACTTGATGTGTTGTAACCAAGGACGTTGAAAGGAGGGGATATGGCATGATGATACTGTAGCATTGTTTGAAGTGAGGCTTGGGCAAGGGAAAGAGACAACAATAGTTTTTCTGCACCGTGCTTAGCCAAATCTCTTCTTCTTTCAAATATTTTGAATTTTTATGTAAGAAAAGTGACGTTTAGACGTTGTCAGGGAGCGTTGTTTTATGTAAACATAACCACGAAGTGTCATTTGTGTTTCAATTTTTGTGTTGTATGGAATTGGACATAATTTTTGTGGATAAAATGGTAACAAAGTGTTTATAATTTCAGTTTCCTTGTAAAAATTTATAATCTTTTAGAGAGAATGATTCTATTCTGTCTATTTAAATTTCAAATCTCTTTATGACACATGTCAATCAATAGCAGGCTAAGCACGGTACAGAAAATAATACTTCTGTCTCTGTCAATCTGCCGAGCCTCACAGTCTTGACTTGAATGCCATATCCCCTCCTTTCAACGTCCTTGGTTGTAACCAAGCAAATGTTAAAATGTTTGATAAATAACTTTTTGAAAGTGTCAAAGATGTTGAAATTTGACATTTCAATGAAAAAAGTAAAAACACAAATTTCACGTATCCATAGCGATAAAAAAATATCATTTTTTTTGACAGCTGTAGAACAATAAGTTTTTATTTTTAATGTCGATACAAAAAAAATATTAGTACTAAAAAATAACAACTAATAAAATGACAGTCGTTGCTTTAGCAACTGCTAGTCTTCATCATTGTTTTCTCTTGTACTGGAAACGGTGACTGTACAGATACAAAAAATAAAAATGATTTGATCTAAAAAACATAAAATCACTTCATCCTTCATCCTTTACTAACATCTGTAATAGATGTCATTATTTAATCACCCGGTAAAAAAAATTATATAAAAACTTGTCACTTGCCACACCCATGACTCTGAAGCAAACAAAGATGATATATATTTATTTAATTTTCAGGCTTTTTCATACCTATACAAAAATTCATCATCTCTACACCAATATAATAAATATTTCGGCAACGTAATAAAATTTAATTTCATATACAATGAGTGATATATTACCGGATCATTCCATTTCATCTTTCTGTCTCCTTGTTAGATACGAGGGGAGTGTGTGGTTACCATGGCAGTGGCGGTGGCAGAGTGTAAAAACATCGGCGCCGGAGTCTGCCGCCGTCGTTGCCGCCCCCAGCAAGCGTCGAGACGGCGAGGGTGCGTCTCTAGGGTCGTCAAAGAAACTTTCGCACGATGCTGTCAGCTATCAATCAATAAGTGTAGCTATAACAACGAGAGATATTATGATCGATAACGAAGGTATCTTGAATTTTGGTCCTCTCGCATAACAAGTCCATTACAGCTATGAAGTACATGTCGATCTAGAAATATTTGATCCGCAATCACAAATCTTGACATTGAATGAATTAGATGATAAATATTTTAATTATATTTTATTCATATGTACTTTAAGCATTAACAGCCAGATTCTCAAAAAAGTTTTAGCTAATCCTGAATTTCGGATTAGCTAATCTTATGCTAGTCCGATTAAAAAATTCACTTTGCGAAAACTAAATGGTACGAAGATTATATTAAAGTTTATTTAAACTTGTTTGGTAATATGGTTTAGCTTAATTTGACAAATCCATCATTCAGGATTAACTAAATTCTAGCTAAAACTCTTTTGAGAATTGGACTGTTATAGTTTTACGTATGAATGTTGTGGAATATATATATATATATATATATATATATATATATATATATATATATATATATATAAAAATACATACATATATACATACATGACACGCTATATCCTATCAAATGAGGTAGCACAAACTTTAAAATCATTCAAAAAAAATTCTCTCATCAGACTTATCAAATAATCAGTCCTGGTCAAATATTCTTATCCTAATACACTATCCTCACTTCAACCACATTCATAGTTCCCTCCATACAAGTTCATTCGTTACACAACAAACCTTAAATCAAATTCATCCAATCACTTCTATATATTTTTCAATCATTCCTCTTCGACGTACGAGGGTAGGGTGAAATGATTTATTTGGTCAAAACATATTTTATTTCTCAACATAATCTCCTTGTAGCTCGATACACTTCGTCCAACGTTTTTCTAATTTTTCGATCCCTTCCAAATAATACGATTTTGGCAATCCTCCAAAATAGGTGTTTGTCTCAGCGATGACCTCATCGTTGGAGCCAAATCTCTTTCCGCCGAGCCATTTCTTCAAGTTTGGAAATAGATAAAAATCGCAGGGGGAGAAGAAAGTCCTTCTTATTGCGCTTGAACATCGCCAAACACTCCTTTGAACTTGTCACCCAGTCGCGCTTGTTGTCAATAGCTTTTTCATATCCAAAAATGTATGCAAAATGTTCCGTACCCGGTCGGTTGAAATGCTCAAAGTCTCAGCAATCTCGTGCACTTTAACTCGCCGATCGTCCAATATCATACCATGGATTTTATCGACGATTTCTGGCGTTGTAACCTAAATTGGACGACTAGAACGTTCGGCGTCCTTTGTGGTCATACTACCACAACGAAAATCACTTGTGAATCGTTCCAATCGATGGTGAGGAGTCCCCATAATGTTTAACAAGCGATGCTTTGGTTTGCGTAATGTTTTTTCCACGCAAGAAATAATGTTTAATCAAGACGCGATACTCACTTTTTTCCATGTTTTCAAAAATCTTCAAGGTTGCTTGCTTTCGATGGGTGTCAAAACAGAACTGAATGACATATCAGTCTGAAAATTTTACTGCGTTCTAGTTAAAGATGGTATATCACAAATGTCACATGAGATTTGCGATCTGTTTTATTTTTCAGGGACTTTTCACCCTGCCCTCGTACGTTTCATATGCTCAAAACATTTAAAATTTATTACGTTCACTTGTCTAACAACGAATTTACAAATATTTGAAAAGAAGAGAGCGGCACCTGCGCTTGTATTTGAAAGAAAACTTCACACAATTGCAGTTAGAGACTTCTATTGTAAGAACTGAATAATTGTAAAACAATGGGATAGGTACTAATAAAATAAAATAAAGAGTCTATAAATTTCAAATCTATTTCTACCTTTTAAAGATGGCGAAAATGCTGAAATTGTAAAATAAAGGTTTATTGTCAAATTTGTGAAACAAACCCAAGTGTTTTTATTTTATTTTTAATCAAGTTTCACCGAGTGCCAAACAGCTTCATCAATTGAATTTAGGATAGTTAGTATTACTGGAAGGTTTGAGACAAGTTTCGGTCTCGTGCTCTCTGGAAAAATTGAGACAAGATGAAACAAAGTCTCGAAGTCAAATTCGAAATCTAGGCAAGACCAATATCAAGTCTCGTTTATATTAATGGGTACTGAAAATTCAATTATTATTAAAAAACGATCATTTAAATTTCGGTGCAAACAAAATTTTCCAATAAGAAAACTTAAAACTGATATTTCTTATCAATGGCTAATGAATGAGTTTATTTTACAATTTTTTTGATCTATTGTTCTTTACCAAGTCCTTAATTAATTTACTTGAAAGAAATATTCTATTGTACTTATAATTATTATAATTTGGCCTTGAAAATTTTAGATTCCAGATTGAAACGAAACTTAGGAACGTGAAGACTAAGGTCAGACTAAACTAAATTGTGAAAAGTAAATATTTTCTTATGATAATTGTGGATATGCTTTGCTAAATTATTAATTAAATTTACAGACTAGACGACTACAGAATATCTTGGGAAAACTACTTGAAACAATTTTATTAATTAAGTACAAATTTAACGTAATTAGATTGTACAAGTTTCTTTGTTAATATTAAATTTATTTAATCTTGTCTGAAGTTGAAGTCCAGTTACTAGCCGTCAAATTACGGCTTCTAAAGAAGTTAGTGGTGAGAGAGCCACAGAGATAATTTCAATATGGTGAAATTTGTTTATCGGCTGTGGGAATCGAAGCCGGGTTCTCAAATTGACAGTTCTACTTGATACCATTAAGCCACTTAGCTTATATATTTTTTAATAATTATCATCACTAGCAAAATATCCGTTGCACCTTTATTAAAAGGTAAACATATCTCTAATCTATCAATTCTTGTCGTGTTGTGAAGTGCAGTGAAAACATGGTAGAATCAATAGTAACATTACGTCAGGATGAATCAATCCCAAACCCTTGGAGAGCAATTCATCACAGGGTGTCAATATCTCTGTGCTCATCACGGCCAGTTACGTTAACTTACGTCACGTTACAATTACATCGCAGCGCCGACATCATGCATCATCATCCGTAACTCGTAACAGAAACGCCATTATCACGACGCGACAATTAGAAGAGAGTGGCAGTTGCTTAGCAACGACAAGGGCTGCGATCTTCATACAAAATTAACCAATCAGCACCTGCTGCAACTCAACTAGTTATCTTATCGATTAACGACACAACTGCTGCTTCGCGTAACTTTACAGGATAAGTTACGGCTAGTAACGGACGACGTACAAGATGCAGTAATGTGAAATATGCATAAGAACCGTTTACCTTTTTATAAGTTTTGTCGTAAAATTTTAAACTTTTATATTAGAAATTTTATGCTACACTATATTCCTAGATAATATAGCACATTTCGCAAGTATCATTTTTACTATTATTATTATTACGATGTTATCTATGGGGTAGATAGTTCAGTAGATTTGAGAATCCGGGTTCGATTCCCATAGACGACAAACTGATTTTCACATCATTTAAATTACCTCTGTGATTCCCCTACCACCAACATCGTTGGGAGCGCGATTTGACGGCTGGTAACTGCACTACATGCGCAAAAATATCACTTATCGAGATCTACTACGGAAGGCATCACATCCATTTTGTTACTCTGCACAACAGGAAGTAAATCCCAATTACAGTACAGAACAAACGACATACATACACAAGAGTCAAACAGTTTTTAGCTTGTCCTCTGTCCGGAACTTATCAATTCAAGTATATTTGAATTCTCGTATTTAGTTGGTTGATATTTAATTTATTAATCATATTTATTTAAATATGCAAAAAAAACCTGACTACTTGCATCTAGTCTACATACATCCATCTATACGAACGACGGATTCGTCATTTGAGAACCTATCCAATGTTTTTATATAAATATTATCAGCCCGATTCTCAAAAATGTTTTCACTAATTCTGAATTATAAATTAGGTAATTTTATTCTATAATACGAGGGCAGGGTGAAATTTCCCTGAAAAATAAAACAGATGGCGTCACAATCGCAAATCTCATGTGACATCTGTGATGTACCATCTTTAACTAGAACGCATAAAAATTTTCAGACTGATATGTCATTCAGTTCTGTTTTGACAACCATCGAAAGCAAGCAATCTTTAAGATTTATGAAAACATGGAAAAAAGTTAATTTCGCGTTTTGATTGAACATTAT
Organism: Pterostichus madidus; assembly: GCA_911728475.2. Taxonomy (NCBI): domain Eukaryota; kingdom Metazoa; phylum Arthropoda; class Insecta; order Coleoptera; family Carabidae; genus Pterostichus; species Pterostichus madidus. Next base: position 22,838,755 of record OU452312.1, read on the forward strand.
TTCTTGGTATGATATAAAGTGCACGTGATTGCTCAGGCTATGAGCGTCTCAACCGAACGGGTACGGAACATTTTGCATAAATTTTTGGATATGAGAAAGCTATCTGCCAGATGCGTGCCGCATTTGCTCTCTGTTGACAACAAGCGCGACCGTGTGACAAGTTCAAAGGAGTGTTTGGTGATGTTCAAGTTATCAGATTTGGCCCCCTGCGATTTTTATCTATTTCCAAACCTGAAGAAATGGCTCGGCGGAAAGAGATTTGGCTCCAACGAAGAGGTCATCGCTGAGACAAACGTCTACTTTGAAGGATTGCCAAAATCGCATTATTTGGAAGGAGTCGAAAAATTAGAAAAACGTTGGAAGAAGTGTATCGATCTACAAGCCGATTATGTTAAGAAATAAAATATGTTTTGATCAAATAAATCATTTCTTGTTCCATTTTTCAGGGACTTTTCACCCTGCCCTCGTATTTATTATTTTATTATAGTTCGATTTAAAAAACAAAGTTAATTCAAGCCATTTTCCGAAAACCAAATGATAACAAGATTATATTAGGATTTATTTTAAGTTTTTTGAGAATATAGTCTAGTTCAATTTGACTAATCCAAAATTTTGGATTAACTACAACTCTTTTAAAAACTGTGATGTTATTTATTACCGATGAAACAAATACCTCACTCATCACTTAAGAGCTTTTTGAGAATCAGCGAGCTAAATAATAATATTGATTCAGTGGATAAAATATCAACAATTAAAGTTCTATTTTCAAGGATAGGTAGCAGAGTAAAATAGCTTTAATATTATACTGAATTTTTCATAAACTACAGTCGCACAAATACATGATTGTTTTAATAATTTGTTGATGTGTTTATCTGCACTTTCAAGTTAAAGTGAGTGTCGTGCTGAGCTCCAGGCCAAGACTACTGTTTGTCAATAAAAATAATTAGCTAAACGGTTATTTCTAACGCTGTTCTTGTGAATATTAACACAAACCGGTGCCTATAAATCAAGTGTTTATCTTAACGTTCTGCATGTTTAACCAAACTGTACACTGCATTGCAAATACATTTTAAACAGCTGTTAATTATGATATTATACATCTATAAATAAATCTTGGAAATGTTAGGTTTTTCACACGAAAAATCAGCTATTTTTTTATTTCTTTCACAACGTTTGACATTTCTGTTAAATAACAAAAATACGTCACTGATTATTTTCACTTTTTAAACACTTTTTTAAATAATTGAAACTCATGTTTTATCTCTAAAGTGTTAGATTTTAAATTAAGATAAATTAATACAATTTAATTTTTATATGATATTAATAATTAATGATTTCTTGAGTATTTATTGTGTAATGTTCACGCTGCTTAGATTCTTAAACGATAACTTGTACTTGTACTAAACATTCAACAAGTACTATAAATAAATACGTACTTACTCAAGATATAGATCAAATAGCTAAATCATAAATCATTATGTACGTTTCTTACTAAAATAAGAAAGTACATGTTATTATGAAACCATTGTATAATAATTATGGAAATATTCCTAAAATTTTCAAGGAATGTCTATATTAATATCAGTTAATTTTCTTTTATGATACGATACAAATATTTATCAAAGTACGCTTTATTGTACTTAACACGTAACACGAATGCATTTCCATTTTACAAGCACTTTGTTTAAAGATCACTTAAATAATAAATTCTAACAAACTGAGTAATAGGAATTCTCCAATCTTCATTAATCTTTCTCCCAGCAAGAAGTTTTAGAAAGAATAATGGTTGCTATTACGTGCTCTGTTTTTGGATGCATTTAATGTTTCAAAAATGCACAATAAATATTTTACATAATATATAAAGCCTTCAAGGTGTAAACTATTTTGAAATTAACTTTTGCGAAATAATTATACAAGATTGGATAGGTGGTTCAGAGGTATCGAGTTGTCCTGTGAATTTGAGAACCCGAGTTCGATTGTCACAACTGACAAACAGTTTTCACCACATTAAAATGATTCCTGTGGCTCCTACTCTTCTAGCATCTATTGGGGCCGTAATTTATCGGTTGGTAACCGTATTTCACGTGAATAAATATATCATTTACCGAGATCTGTTACGGCAGTGTGCCGCACTCAGTAATGGGTAAAAGGCGTAATAATATATGTATTTATTTATAAATATACAACGGAGACAAAGGGAAATGAAATCCTGAAAATATGTGAATTAAATGTAATTTTGTCTGAATTTCAACAAATGCAATTTGATCAATGATAATGTAGGTAGCGTTGGAAACAAGAAAATGCTGATGGATTTTGTTTCTACGAACTGTAATTTGAATAGTGAAAACATGTCTTCTTTTGTTTTTAAATAAAAACAGAAAAGTAAGTATGAACTTATCTCTTATACTTTCTTAATATTAAATATCATTCAGATATTTTCTTAAATTTGTAAATTTTTCAAATAAATACGAACAAAAAGTAATCTTCATTCGATCAAAATGCTCGAGAATTTCCTTCCTATATGTTTATCTGTACCTAGATCTATTGTTACGAGATGAAACATAAATTCTGTGAATTCGAAATAATTTATAATTAATCAGCTTTCAAAGAAAAGTCTATATATAATTTCAGCTGTAGTAATATCCTACTAACAACTCCCTGACATGGAACTTTAATATTTAACATCTCATTCAATTGATATTAGTACTGGTAGTTTCAGGGCAGGATAACTCATAAGCACCTGCTTAAAACATCAAGGTAAAAGAGACACCAGAATCATCCTAATTATTCATTAAAATTGGTCTTTTGGTTCTTTTGTAATAATGTTCCAGATGTACCAGTATACCTATACTATGTAATATTTATTTATGTATCAAGGGTGAAAACAGGCGTTTCTAGACTGCGGTATGATTATTAGCACGAGGCGCAAAGCTCATGGTCAGAAACGCTAATTTCATTCGTGGTACATACAATATTTTATGCACAACAAAATAACATTTAATTATGTGTTCAAAAGATTAAAATATATACACAGGTTATATGTCAAATGACATTTTGTATAATCAAGTATTTACAATAAACAAAAATTTTATTTATGTATTCATATAAATTATTATAAAAAGAAGTGTTTAAATCTGCTTTTTGGTGCTAAAACACATGAATTTCGGCCCAGTTGTACATAAAATAATTTAATAATATCCACATACAGGCTTAAGGTTTATTTGTTTAAAAGGTGAGCGAAGCGAGCCTTGTCAAGAACTTGTTGAATATTAAATAAAAGAATGAAATTCAGAATAATTTGAGCTAAAATCGAATATAACGGCTTGCATGTGTGGAGTATATGTTTTTACGGGCTTAAGATTTGTTTGTTACAGTTAATCGTAGCTCAGTGGATAACAGCGAGATAAATCTTGCGTTTCTTAATTAATAAGCAAGAGGCCCTGTGTTCAAAAATCTTACTGATTTCTACTTATATAAAAAAATGCGATTGTGTCTGAGTGGTTCGGATTCCACTACAAGCTGTAGGTACAATTGAGATTAAGTACCTATTGTGCAGAGTACGTAATAAATAAATAAATTATACAATTATTGCATTTTTAATTTTGTGCATTGCCGAGGTAAATAATTAAAAAAAATATATATATCATCACGCCTTCTACCCATTACTGAGTGTGGCACTCTGCTGAAGCAGATCTCGGTAAGTGATATATTTTGCGCGTGAAGTGCGGTTACCAGTCGTCAAATCACGGCCCCCAAACATGTTAGTGGTGGAGGAGCCACAGGGATAGCTTTTTCAAATTATGAAAATTTGTCGCCTGTGGGAATCGAACCAGGGACCTCAGGATCCACAGGCCGACTTCATACCACTGAGCTAGCCATACCATAATTAATTGTCTAAATGTTATTCTATGCTGGTAGATAAGAAATATAACAATTCATTCATGAAGTAGTAATATAAATTCTAAAATATGAAACCACATTGTCAGAATAACTCCAAATGATTTAAATGCCCGTACCTACTCGTATAAAATGGATATCTCTCTCTTCGTCAAGCAAGTTCTTTAGAGATTCGAAGCTTCGCTTTTATTGTTGGTGTAAAATTAATTTCGTATCGGCCTCCGTGTCACTCACCTGTCAAAATATTAATTAGTTTTTCGTTAATTCTGATCGTGCATCTTTCCGAGCACCGAGCAACCTTGGCTTGCCTTGACTAGCGTTACGACACTACTTTGTTTCTCAAGCGCCAAGCTCTCGGGGGAACAAGACAAAAGAAAAACGTGATAGAGGATGCTACTGTTTTATTCATTCTTAAGATCGTTTATAATGCACCGTAAAGGAATTTAATCATCGGTGCCAGAGACGGACTTCTTAAAATTCAAAGAGAAAAATTATTTTAATCTCAACATAAAGTACAATTCATAAAATATAAATTCAGTGACAACATTATTTTATATTTAATAAGAAACAGATATAGCTCAGTGGGATCACGTCAGACTGCGCATTTGAGAACCCGGGTTCGATTACTACAGCCGGTAAACAATTTTCACCACATTTAAATTCTCCCTCCACTAACATCTTCGGGATCTATGCTTTGACGGCTGGTAACCGCAAATTACGCGTATAAATGTATCACTTATCGAGATCTGCTTTGGTAGAGTGCCACACCCAATATTGGGTAAAAAGCGTTATATAAATAAATAAATATATCATCACGCCTTCTACCCATTACTGGGTGTGGCCGAAGCAGATCTCGGTAAGTGATATATTTTGCGCGTGAAGTGCGGTTACCAGTCGTCAAATCACGGCCCCCAAAGATGTTAGTGGAGGAGCCACAGGGGTAGCTTCTTTTTTGAAATTATGAAAATTGTTTGTCGCCTGTGAGAATCGAACCAGGGTTCTCAGGATCCGCAGGCCGACTTCATACCACTGTGCTAGCCACTCCATAAAAGCGTCATGATATATTTATAAATAAACAAAAAAATAGGGGTAGGTGGCTCAGTGGTAAAAACCCCCTCAGCCAACAATTTTTCGTCATATTAAAAAAATATCCCTCTGACACCCCCCCCACTAACGTCTTTGAGAGCCGTGATTTGACGACTGTAACTGCATTTCACGTGAATTAATATATCATTTACAAAGATCTGTAATAGCGTAATGATATATTTATTTATTTTACAAGGAATAAAATTCTCAAATCTGAACTATTTTTAATTTACGATTTGCAAAAATATTAGGTCCCTGTTCATCTTGTACCCTTAATAGACACTTAGGCAATTTAGGGCTAGTTTTTCAATCACCGGTTTACTCTCGATTATTGGTAATCGTGATTAACATTAATCAGTGACTGAAAAACTGACACTTAGGATATTTCTGGTTAGAATGTTTGTCACGGTCAAGTGTTTACGAGTTCAAATCTCGTTGTCTTCAACTGCGTCTGAAAGATTTAGATGCTACTACAAGCTGTTAGTAACTGTATAGCTTCTTAATTACTGTTATGCAAATAAATCATGGAAAACATATTAAATAAAAACATATGTTTATTTAACTTCTGCAACATCTTATTAGGGAAGAACCTGATAATGTGATAATTTAATATAAATGATGTAAATGTTGAGTAAGCAGTAGCTCGCGTGCAAGATGAAACCCGGGTCGAAATCCTTGAGCAAACTCGATCGATAAACTGAGAAATGAGTCAGAAGTGACCCGCAGCGAATGAACATTTTAACTTATAATAAAACAAGTGAATACAATGGCTGAACAAAACACAGCAACTTTCTCTTTCGTTGGTCGATCATGCCGAATACGAGTATTGAAATCCAAGTGGTCAGTCAAAACCGGGATGCATATAACCAAACTGTACCTCAGATAGGAAATAATGACACTTCCTACATCCTATTCATAAAATAATTCTATACACAGTTTTTGATCTGATTTGGAATTGAGCCTGGATTTCACATCTAAGAATTTTATTAAATTTAAAATTTCTATATATTATTATAATTCATTATTATTTACAATAATGCATAATAGAAATCCTAAGGAAACATTCATTTTTGTTTGTAAATTATAGTCAGCAAACTTACGCTTGTAGTACCACTGCCTCATTCTACAGGGTGATCAAAAGGAATTGTTATAGTTGGCAATACAATTCCAGAGATCTTTTTATTCCGCAGTTGGCACAACGTCAGATAAAGACGGAAATGCTATTTGACATTTCTAATAAATACAAATAGGTTATGTCAGGAGTCTGACAGCCAATAGAATTTTAACTTTTTAAGTACTAGAAATACTTTAGAAATAAATGTAATAATAAATGTACTCAAATTTAAATTTTAAATGTCACTGTTAACAACAGGAAATCAATTTATGTATCAGGCTTACCAATTTCAAGTAGTTTTTTTTATTACCAACTGTAACAATTCCTTTTGATCACTCTGTATATTCTATATTCACGAAGTTCATCTTATTTGTACAAAACTATATATTATAATACTTTGTTATTAGTAACGGCCGTTAAATCGATATTATCGGCCGCTGTTATTGACAACATCCGCTAAAATTGCTGAAATACTAAATATTTGTTGAACAAATTTTAAACAACATGCGTATTCCATTTGCCATTTTGATCAGATCTAACTTATATTTACTTAACCAGATCTCTTATTTATTTCGCTGGATTACTTCGCTGACTTTATTTTCAGTTCTAAAATTACAGATTCTAATTTACTTTACAGTAATTCACCCGAATAAGTACATCAGTTTGCTTAATTCAGTTCATTTATGTTGGGTTGCATGAAAGTTTTATCGGTTCATTAGCAACTAACGGTTCAATAAGTTTCAGAAAATCGCTATTGATACTGTTGCTAGATAAACAATTCTTTAACTAAAGAGCTCTTTATGTGTTTGTTGCAATCCAGCATCAGTCTTGTATCAAATTTATCTGAACTAATTTAAGTGAACCAAGTGGCAAATGGAATACAGCTAAGGTTACCGTTTATTCAGATACAAAATCATATTTCTGCAACAGAATGTTCAGAAAATGAGTGAAAAGTTTCAAGTAGAACGATACGAGTACTTTGATTAATTGAGTCGACAATCCTAATGCAATAAAATTGTACGGCCCCTCGTAAAACTACAAGAAGCCATCAAATATCTAAATGTACTACAATTCAGCAATTTACTTTATATTTTTTATGGAATATAATATCAATACTTTAAATTTTCCTTCTTGTTCTTCAGCAGTATTTTTAAATTTTAATACAAAAATGTTTTTTGTTTGAAATAAAAATTTAAAATAATTTGCCAAATTTTGACGTTTCTCAGACTGATTTGCATAGTTACCTTATAACTGCTATAAAAGTTGTTTGATTCGGTGTTGCCAAATTTACATTTCTTTTACGTAGATAGCTCGTGCGGCTTTACAAAGAGCTGTACAAACTTTTTGCGTTAGGAAAATGTCGACTCAATTATTCAAAGAATCGTTCTACCTGAAGCTTTTCGCCTATTTTCTGAAAGTCCTGTAATTAAAATTTTGCTCCTTTTTAATGTCAAAAATTCAGATGCACAAAATGTTGTGTTTATCTCAGGATTGTTTATATTTTACCCACCCAGAAAAACCTACTTAAAAAACCCAAATAAACCTATTTTGTTGAATGGTTGAAAATTCATCCAGGGTGAATTTTAAGACGGAGTCAGATGTCGGAAAATAAATTTCTTTTATTTACTTTACAATGTAATAATACATAATTTCTTTACAAAATAAAACGTTTAACTTAAATTATCATTGATTACTATCGTAGTATCACATTGCATTATTTTGACAAATGTAAATATCAAACTAGTTTAAGACCAAATATTATTTGCCTTATATTATATTAGTATTACAAAAATTAATTGATTTCCAATCTTTTTACCAACAAATTTGAAATATAGGAATAGGCATGTGGATCCTGAGAACCCTAGTTCGATTCTCAGAGGCGACAAACAATTTTCATAATTTCAAAAACTACCCATGTGGCTCCTCCACCACTAACATATTTGGAGGCCGTGATTTGACGATTCCTAACCGCACTTCACGCGCAAAATATATCACTTATCGAGATCTGCTTCGGTAGAGTGCCACACCCAATAATGGCTAGAAGGCGTGATGATATATAGTGTATTTGTCAATATTACAAAAAAAAACTCAATATTGCCCAAATAATCCCAAAAAAAACCGAGTGGATCGAATTTAAAAAAAAACGGGTTTTTTCAACCCTGGTACATCTCGTCTGGAAAATGTACAAATAATTATTAACATAAAAATATCAAATTTCGAGCTGAATTTATTATTAATTTGCATCAACACGATCTTGGTAAGTGATATTATTTATGCGCGTGAAGTGTAGTTCTAGTTACCAGCCATCTAATCACTGCCCCCAAAGATGTTAGTAAAAGACGAGCAATTGTCGCAATCTTATATAAAACAATCTATCCAATTCTGATAATTGTCTAAATATGGTATAATTTTTCCGTGATTAATGCTCCTTCTGCAACTCCTATTCATATATTCGTCAGGGTAAATAACAAACGAAGTACAGGGAATATGTACATCAGTTATATTGAGCCACAGTGGTAATTTTAATGTGGTGAAAATTGTTTGTCGGCTGTGAGAATCGAACCGATGTTCTCAGATCCACAGGCAGACTAGATACTCGATAAATAATAGTAGCGAAACAAATGAAATCCAACTGAATGTTAATATTGAATCGTTCATCCATATGAAGTAACGTACGAGTACCTATTAAAGTGTGACAAATAAAAATGCTTTATCTAATTTCCTCATTGATTGATACGCACTTTGAAGTGTTTAATTCACCGATGCATTAAATAACTCAGCGCAACGCATGTGCGAGAGTGTCAGCCGTACAGCTTATGTGTATGAGTATGCATCGAAGGAATTCCAAGTAATTTACGATGGCGGTGACATGGTAAACTTGTTTCGAAAGTACCTGAACAGTTTCAGTTTGTTCGAGACTCGTGAACGCTGCCACTGCCGTATGTTCCACTCACGTGGATACGTTATCTCACTATTGGCAGTATCAAGTATTGATAAACGAAACGTGAAAGAAAAATATATGAGGAAAATACATTTTCTGACTGCTGCTTGTCTTTAAATAAGATATAAGGGTAGGTATGTTTACTGCCATCGTTTTATAGTTCGTATTTTCGCATGAATAATTCAACCCTATAAATTTAAAATATTTATAAATATATTATCGTTATATCTAGTGAATAACTCAGTTATTTCAGATCTCGCTACAAGAGTATTTTTTTGTAGTGAAACACGAAACCTAGACTGTGTTGATCCGTGCAGTATTGGTTCGTACTCTATATTAGTACTTCTTAAACCTTATTGAATCAACCTCTTGCCGCCTAATTATAACTTTTAGTTACAACGCTCCCCATTCCGTATATTGGGATTTTTAAATAATAATAATAATGTAAATTAGAAAATAAATAAATATTAACGTTAGAATAAAAGTAAATCGTAAGGTACTTGCCAATCATCCTATAATCACTTATAGAGATCTGCAAATACGAAGCATCCAGGAAATAATAAACTGTAAGAGATTTTTAAAATAAGTATGCACGGATAATAGCGAAAATTGGAACTACGACACAGGTACAATTTGCTAATAACCTAATATCTAATTACTTAAAAATTCAATAAAAATGAATGATACATACATACATACATGAATACTAAAATCACTCATAAAACATTCATTCATCAAACAATCAGCCCTCGTCAAACATTATCATCCAAAAAAACCACCCTCACTTCAACCACATTCATAGATCACTCCATATAAACTCATTAATTTATTACACTCAAAATCATTATCACACAACAAACCTTCAATCACATCATTCCTATTCACTTATCATTCATTTTCTTTCTTCAACGTACATAACATATGCATAAAACATCTCAAATTACTCTCGTTTACTCCTAACAACGAATCTAATACCGAAACTAACAACGAATCTACAAGATTAGAAAAGATGAAAGCGATAGCCTGCACTTATATATGAAAGAAAAGTCCACACAATGAAGTAACTGAAAATGAAACAAAAAGATAAGAAAGGGAGGAAGCGTCGCCCTGAGCTTGTTTTTGAAAATGAATTTCACACAATTGCAGTTAAACACTCTACGTAAGAACTGAAAAGGAATTAAAAGATAAGAAAGAAAGGGAGTGTCGCTCTACGCTTGTTTTTAAAAGTGAATTCCACACAATTGTAGTTAAACACTCAATGTAAGATCAGAAAACGAATAAAAAAGATAAGAAACAAAGGGAGTGTCGTCCCTGCGCTTGTTTTGGAGTTTCGTCCCTGCGCTTGTTTTGGAGTGTCGTCCCTACGCTTGTTTTTGAAAGTGAATTTCACAAAATTGCAGGTAAACACTTTAATGAAATTACCAAACAACAAAACTAAAATCAAAAATCCTGCCCTTTTCTGAAATCATCAGATTCATTCCGCAATTAATCTTCGCCAAACGTTCCTATCCTAACACACCACTTTAGCTTTATCCACATTCATAATTCCTTTCATACAAGCACGTTTGTTCCTCATACTCGGAAACTTTCGTTCACGCAACAATCCTTCAATCATATTCATCCATTTATTCTTAGGTCGCGCACATAGAAGCAATGGTAGTAAGAAATATATTTTTCACAAGCCTTCAATTACCAGAAGAAAGTGATACTTTTCATCTCTAGAGAAGAAAATAAACTTTTCTTCAACAGTATAATTTTGCATTAGTGATATCCAGAGGACATCTGTGAAGAGTATAATAAATCTTATCTAAATGTTTAATTTATTCTTGAAAATATTACTTTCTGATAAGGTAGTGAGAAAAATTATGTGTATACCTCGTAAAGAAAGTGTCATTCTTCCTTCCGGTGTTTCATACCCCCCTCGTCTTTGACTCGAGAAATGTAACAGCACCTTCTGGAAGAAATGTTTTCCCGTATAATAAAAATAACTATTCCACTTATTGTTTATTTGTTATTGATCCATTTCCATGTGTTCATTATATACTCAGAGCTAATTCGGAACCTCGTTACGTCATATATTTTACGTACAGTAAAAAATAAGCTTTACCACATTTATTTTGTGTCTGTCATTCCTATATTCAATCAAGAAAACAACAATGCACCTATTTCGTTTGTTCTTTCGTCAAGTTCAAGTTAATGACGTAAAGAGAATTCGAATTGCTCCCGGCTGTAACAGCTGACGTAACTGTGGAAAGATTATAACCCGGAAATTTAGACATTTTAAAAACTAACAATGTCCACAATAGTCTACACGCTCAAACGAAAAAATATTTTACAGTTTTTTGTGTGAACATTTTACTACTGAGAATCGCGTATTTTCTCAATAATTTCGAAATGACAATTCTATCTTACGTAATTTTCTTCTAAAAATAGCTGCAATTAATAACATCTTTCAGAATCACAAACATATTTAATCATAACTCCATTTACAGATATGATTCAAATCTCAATAAATTTATCAAAATACCAACAATACCTATCCTACATCACTGTCTCATTCCGTTTGACAGAAATTTGTAAAGATCTCGTATTTGAAACATATCAGACGATCGTTCTAACCTACGCAGTATTACGAACAATTCTCAGTTCTCAAGCCTTGTAGGAAGTCGGAAGTCGATGCTGAAATGTTTAATAGTTGAAGGTAAACTTTGTTTGTTTTAATGGGTGATGTATTGATTTAGTGCTGAAATGAAACTAATTCTCAATTGGTAAAATGGCTTCATTATGTTTTGACATGTGAATGTGAGGATTTTGTTATATCCTGGTTGTAATTGGATTTCTGTAGCTGTCAAGTATGAAACGATATCGTCTTAATTTGATGGTATAGATTTCAATAGAAGACTTTAATTTGTAAAGTAATCTTCTGTAATTATACGTAGAAAAAAATAGCTCATCTCCACTACCGTTTTCATAACTTAAATATGATAAAATTAACATGATTTTAATTAACACGATTTATACATACAGCACCAGATATTGTTATCACTAGATATAAAAATTAATAAAAATCTAATATAAATATATCATCACGCATTTTACCCATTACTGAGTGTGGCACTCTGCCGAAGCAGATTTCGGTAAGTGATATATTCCCACAGGCGACAAACAATTTTCATAATTTCAAAAGCTATCCCTGTGGCCCACAACCGAGATCTGCTTCGGCAGAGTGCCACACTCAATAATGGGTAGAAGGCGTGATTATATATTTATTTTATTTTATATATTTATACTCGTAAAATGCGGTTACCAGCCGTAAAATCACGGCTCCCAAATATGTTGGTGGTGGGGTGGGGGTACAGGGGTAATTTTAATTTGGTGCAAATGTTTATCGGATGTGGGGATCGAACCAGAGTTCTCAGAATCCACAGGCCGACTCGATACCACTGAGCCATTACTTCATGAAGAATTAATCACTTACAAAAATCGAAACTCAATAACTAAAATTATATTTTGTCGTCAAAATTTTTAAAGATAAATAAAATAAAAATGAAAAAATATATCGTCATGATTTTTACTCATTACTGGGCGATAGCAGATCGCGGTAAGTGATATATTTATGTGTGTGAAGTGCGGTTACCAGCCGTTAAATTACGGCCTCCGGAAATGTTAGTGGAGGGGAAGCCATAGATATAATTTTAATGTGGTGAAAATTGTTTGTCAGTTATGGGAATCAAATCCAGGTTTAGAGATAAATGCTTTAAATAAATAGATAACTGATTTTGTAATTTTTTATGGGCTATTATAATTTTTAGTCACTGAAAACTTAAGTTGAATTACCATTTTCTTTTTTTATTCAATATCGTTTTTTGATCTGTAATGAAACGATCAGTGACATCGCATATGTAAAATTCTTTAGATTACAAAAGATAAGATTTTTTGGATTAGGGTTGTGACGTCACATATATCTATCAGTGGTACTTTAGAGAGTGCAAATAATATACGATTTAATTCTTGAGAAATAATCTGAATATGTTGAAAATCATATGTTATAGTTATGGGGAGTCCTAGAAGGGGAGATAATTTTAATAAATATACAACATATTACAATGCTGTCAGACAAAAGTGTGGAAAGACACTGTCAAACATTTAGAGCATTTTTCAAATATGACTTCTCTTCTTTTGTTTACAATACTCGTACTTGGGGTTTTATATGGTGCAGAGACGGTTTTTTTTTTGTGTTGTACTGTAGTTATTTATTTTCTGGTAAGTAAAAAGTACATCAAACCCAAAGTAAACAAATATGACATACCCCACTGACAGTTTAATAAAGTTAGTTACCTTTTACTCCACACATGACTCTTACTTTTCGTGCGAAAAGTGGCCAATGAGAACGGTCAATACTTGTGATGTCACTATATTTTTAATCGCTTTAATCTCTGGAGTAAAACATTACTTTTAATTATTTTCTCCCCTAACAATCATAATTCAATATATATATTTTAGGTTTTCATTATTAATTCTTTTATATCCGCTTCCCTACGACTGCCCGTCGCATTATATTTCGTAAAATTATGTTTAAAATATTGTCAAAAATTGATTTATTTTCATATTCATATATTTGAATTATTTATGGCATATTTATTGTTTTCACGATTACTTCCTCATAAAATAAAATTGTTATCTATTTAATGTAGATAACCGTAGAAATTGTACTGGCGTATTTCTAAGAGATAATACTTTTATTTTTAATTTAACAAAAGTACATATAACCTAACGTAAAATGATAAAAAAGGGTGCATAATAATTCCACTTCGATCGAATTAAGTATGCATTATAAATTTTTCATTTCATAAATCCTGATGGGATAAAAAAAACACGCTCACTCGTTTTAATTGACCTAAATTTTCACAGGTGACACAGCACCTGAGTGAACAAGAGCAGGAATTACTGAACTGTTCAATCCCGCTTCTACCCTTTGCTCTTTACTTCCTGCTGTCTCCTGTATTGTTTCGCTTTTGATAAATGAGCAGGAAAAATCTCAACGAGCTTTTTTGATTTATCGACGATATCCACTTTCGAGATGTCATTAAACTGTTAAAAGTTTTGCAGATATTTTATTTTTATTTTTCTACAGACTTGTCCTACATTTAAGCATCATTGGGTCCAGAATTTAGCAATGGTCTTTAGTGGAATAGTAACAGTAGAGTACCATTAGAGGTTTAATTTTAGGGCCAGTTTTTCAATCGCCGGTTTACTCTCGATTAATGTTAACCATGATTAAATAATAATGGTAACTATGGTTTCCATTATTATTTAATCATGATTAACATTAATCGGAGATTGAAAAACTGGCCCTTAATCCGACAAATTTTATTTACGGAAACGTGGTTGTTTGGTAAGAACTAACGAGAACAATTGACGTGAAAAAATTGCACCACAGACGGTGGAGAGGCATTGTGTTGACCTGTTTTATAATATATTCCAAGATATTTAAGATTATTAAGGTATATATTATAAAAAAAATGCAATGCAAACTGACTAAACTGACGTTTCTCTGTACAATTTTTATACAAGCAGTGAATTGTCTCTATAGCAATCATGCAAATTGGTGTGCCACTTATGTTAAAAAATTTATGAACTAGCCACATTGCGGTTCGATGAGTCCGGGCCCTGTAATTAATATAACATATCGTCGGGTTACTGCAAGAATCATCTAAGTCACAAATACGACTTTTCGAAAAAAACGAAGGTAAACATTTGAATGATAATGAAAAATCTTAGCAGACATTTATTCTTTATTGAAAGTAACAAGTTATATAATAAACTTTTGAAGAACATAAATAAACAATAATATTCCATAAATTGAATAAAATTTCAGATTAATATAAATTAATTATAAATAATGGATTTAACCGGTTTTTGCAGTAACACGACGATATATTACCTAAAATGTTACGAAAATATTTATTTCAGTCCTAACACCAGTTGATAAAAAACAGGGCACGGTAGTTGAGCGGCTAGCGTGGCAGTAACTTGACATTGCATGCTGTATATAGTTCGCGGGTTCGAATCCCGAAAAGTAGCCATCAGCTGAACTTCGCTCTTAACTCTAGATGGTCAATAATAAAGTTAAAATAAATAAATATATCATCACGCCTTCTACCCATTACTGGGTGTGGCACTCTGCCGAAACGGATTTCGGTAAGTGATATATTTTTGTGCGTAAAGTGCGGTTACCAGTCCTCAAATCACGGCCCCCAAAGATGTTAGTGATGAAGGAGCCACAGGGGTGGTTTTTGATATTATGAAAATTGTTTGTCACCTGTGGAAATCGAACCAGGGTTCTCAGGATCCACAGGCCGACTTCATACCACTGAGCTAGCCACCCCATCATGGTCAATAATGTAAAATAAATATTTAAAATTGTAATTTTGGTAGAATTTAGTATGACACAAATTAAAAAACAACTGTATCTTGCCATTTATTTTCATTTGACTTATCTTAATAGCAATTTTGGGTGTTACATGTTTGCTTATAGAAGAGTGCAAATTCGCAATAGCTTCAGAATGTCTTATCTAGTAGCTGATAAGAAAATGTGCAAATTTGAAATCGCTTATCAGACAAATTTTCACTTTCTAACAGTATGTTATGCAGATTAAAGTATTTACCGCATAGGAAATTTGTAACTAATGATGTGGGACTGCTAACTATTAGCACGATTTACTGACACGTTAGTAGAACAAACTAAACTTTACCTACGTGTTGTCATTTCGAAATGTGCTTGCCAAATAAACAGATATAATTTACGGGTATTCTATTTCTGTTTACACAATAAATTTATCTGAACAACCTGCATTATTGCAATCACTTAAAAATGTGAAACCTGTTTTTAATTATCTCACTAAAAAATACCACGTTGAAACAATAGATTCATTATTAGATAATAATAAATTATTTTTATTATTTTAATATATGCGCAATGAAACGCATCTCTTATTTAATTTTATTATATAATTGCTTCATTATTTATTAATTACGCTGAACCTGAGATCATTGTTATTTTGTTCAGAAAAAAACACACTTTTAAATCTCAACAGCGCGGCACACATGTAAACTGCTCTACTTAAATAAAATTCCAACGAGTAGCCTCGTATTAACTATTTCAATATTTTAGATATGAAATAAAATTTTTGTCACTGCAACAAATACAGTACACGTGTAATCCGTTCAGAAATCCTTGTATTTAAATACAATTTAGATATCTTGGATCTACAGGTGTTTCCTGCTCAAACGTATAGTATGAATGAATGCCTTCAAAGCAATATAAAAAATCTGGTGTGGCACTACACGACTTTCTTATACACAGCATATATAATATTTAGAATATATGAATGTTATATAATATTATTAAACATGTAATTTAGTTTTTCAGTAATTCAGCATTTATCTGTTTGAAACATATAAAATAACAAATTTGTTTACGTATAATTTTTTAGTAATGTTGACTACTGTATGTCTAACTTTACTAATGAGGAATATACAGGTTGTCCGTTTTTCGAGCATAACCCTTGGTATCTCAAGAACAATGATATACGAAGTCGATTAAATTGAGGCAAAGTTGAAAAATTGATTGACCATTTTGATGATGTATTTGTTTTTCCGAAAAAAGACATAGATAACTAGATAAAGCGAAAATTAAAATTTATGTTTTTTTGTTTCTATTGGTACTATGATTATTGAAATATATTAATAAATATAAAAATTAGTTTTTCTCAAAATTAGACGCATATACAGGAAAATTGCAAATAAAATTTTATGTTATATATTTTTGCTAACATATTTTATTTGAAACTTTTATTCGTAACTGATTCCATTTTTTAAATATATGGAATTTATTGTTTTGTGTGTCCAGTAAACTTCCTCTTCCGGTTTTTCAATTTCATTCAAAATCAACTCAGCTCTTCGTATTTTCATGAAACTTATAATTACCAAGTTTCGTTAACAAATCTTATCTCGTTCATGAGATATTGCACACTCGGGCACACACACATCCATCCATCCATCCATCCACACACACACAGGCATCATTGAGAAAATTATCAAAACGGATTCAGTGGACCTCAAAACACGTATTTCCGCGAAAATCTTGTCGACGATTTTTTTCACGATTCCAATACTTCCTTATACTGTGTATAAGAAAGTAAAAATTCGTATGGAGGTATTGTTCACAACAATTCGTGATGTGTATATGCAAAATAAGAGTTAATTAACTTTCAAGTAGGTTTTTAACTGTGTATTTATAATGCATTTACTTTTTATTCAGATTCAACAAAAGTAGCTTAGTTCTTGGGCGTCATCGTGGGAATCTTTGGACAATACTAAATAATTAATAGTTTTGTAAAATGAGCATTGAAATACTTACTTTGTTACTAGGAAATATTCTAGTTATTATATTGATGCTGGTTTGCATGAAAATTTTATCAGTTCATTAACAACTAACGGTTAAATAAGTTTCAGAAAATCGCTATTGATACTGTTACTGCATAAACAATTCTTTAACTCAGTGGTTTTCAAACTGTGGGTCGCGCAGACATTGGAGGCGGGTCATCGGACGCTATTTACGAATTTTAAAATACTTGTTTCAAAAGATTCATCTCATTTAAATTTTAAGGATTACAAATAAAAAATATTATATCGATTATTTTTTGACGTTTCTTAAAACCAATGAAATGTTTCATTGTAAGTCACGTGTCTGTGTTTTAACCAATCCTGTCATTATTATACTGAGAATAAAGCTCTTGTGCTTGTTCCCGGGAATTATCTCTGTAGATGCTTTTTTGTTTGTGACAAATGATAAGTAAATGTCAAATAATTATTTAAAACTGTCAACGCGTCAAGTAAAATGTGTAAAAAAAATCGATTTAATTGTATTTTAGATACAGAAATGCACCAACAAATTTTGGAAACAACTTCCAAGAATACATTAATAAGTAATCAATAGATATGAACCCAGTTCAAAATCTTTTAAGTTGGATGAATCGACCTCAAAAGCCAAGTCAAAAAATAATATAATTAAATATAACTCGAGAGTTCGATAAATTAGAAAATAATTCTCCGGTATCTTTCTTAAACTTGTTGTCATTTGGCAATAGCCACTCAAGCTCTACGGGCTTTCGTGACTATTGCCTGCCAACAAGTTTTCGAAAGATCTGTCAAATTATTTTCAATTTATTCTCACTCTCTTGTTATATTATTACTGAATATTTGACAACAATGTTAAATAATACATTTGATAGTTCTCGATCTTGTTCATTTAAGGAAAACTTATCATGAATCGTTTGACTATATTTGACACTCCTCTAAAAAACTAAAAAAAATTAAAATGTTTGATCTTCCATTATGTAATTGTCAAAGAAAACTTATTTATTCCTTCGACTTGATAATGACCCAAACCAAGGTTCGAAACGTCATCATTACTGTTAAATAAAATCCAAGAAATTTATTATCTTTTCTCCCAATTCATATTTCCTTTTACATAATAATTCATAAAACTATTATCGACAATTATCAAATCACTTGTTATATTAGTTATGAGTATTTTGAATTCTCTTACATTTGTACTTATCTACAGTCAGTTAAAATATAAGTATGTACTCGTACATTTTAACCAATATTCAATGAACACTTCAGTGGCCGGAATTCCGGTGATCAGGTCTATCAAGATGTCAGAATTCCGGGATCCGGTAGTTCGTGCTATGACTAATCATTCTTATTTTGACACAAAATCTATATTTTAACAGTAAGGCACGCATGTAAACCGTTCCATATAAACAAAACATCTTCAATGACCATTTGTTGCATCCAGTGGCGTACTTAGAACTTTTGCTGCCCTTTATAAGTCAATCAAATGGTGGTTTTTATAAATTAAAAAAACAAATATAAAGTAAATATATCATCACGACTTTTACCCATTACTGGGCGTGACACTCTGCCGAAGTAGATCTAGGTAAGTGATATATTTAAGCATGTGAAGTGCGATTACCAGCCGTCAAATCAGGGCCCCGAAAGATGTTAGTGATAGGGGAGCCACAGGGGTAATTTTAATTTGGTGAAAATTGTTTGTCGGCTTTGGAAATCGAACTGGGGTCCTTAGTACTACTGAGTCATTACCCCATTAAATTAATAAACATAAATAAAATAAAATAAATATAAATATATAATCACGCCTTCTACCCATTACTGGGTGTGGCACTCTGCTGAAGCAGATCTCGGTAAGTGATATATTTTGCGCGTGAAGTGCGGTTACCAGTCGTCAAATCACGGCCCCCAAACATGTTAGTGGTGGAGGAGCCACAGGGATAGCTAAATTATGAAAATTTGTCGCCTGTGGGAATCGAACCAGGGACTTCGGGATCCACAGGCCGACTTCATACCACTGAGCTAGCCATCCCATATATAAACATAAATAAATAATTGTAATTGAGACAAACTATAGGTGGGGAACTTTTTTACCATTGGATGGCATATTTAAATTAGGCAGTAATACAGGAATTTTTCGAGATACTATTTTCAACCCTACATTGACTTGATGATGAAGAAAAATATTCGAAATCATATAGTAATTCATAATTCGTAGAAATCGAATAGTAAACTTAAGTAGTGAACAAGTTGTTTTTTACAACGAAAACTAAATATAAAAAATGCCGCTCCAAAATATCTGCCACCCGGTGCAGACCGCAGCTCCCAACCCCCCCCCCCCCCTAGGTACACCACTGGTTGCATTAATATTAATATACGGAAAACTCAACATCATTGTTAAAATAACAAATTCTCTAATCAACCAGTAGCTATCCTTGTTTATTAATTGCACTACTATAGATCTTTATTTTATTTCAGCAGTGCGGCGCAGATATAAACCACTCCATATAAATATAATTCGATCAATTATCCTTGTGTGGACAATTCGACATTTGAGGTGAAACAAGTGATCGAATTATTGATCACATGGCCTTGAACAAGTGCTACCGGCTACTCTACAGATCTAGTTTTTGTTTTCAGATGTCGCGTGGGTCGCAGAAGGCCCTGTGCGTGACGCGCGTGAGTTCGTCATGCACGCTTTCCTTACGTGATACAGATCTAATCGTGATGTTCTGGTCAAATACAAATACAAGTATGTTTGAACACAGAGAGGCATGTAGAATTACGTGATGAATGTTTGCAGTTTTTTGTTTTGATGATGTCGTTAATTTTGGCCAACCCTGATTAATCGATTTAATTATACTTCGGACTCTTGGGCGTGATTATAAAATGAGTATTATACTCGTAGGATTTACATTTAAATTATTCTTTGTACTTAGGTAATTAAAAAAGTTCACAATTACAATTACGTAACGAAATTTATTTTAGTTGTAATATTTTTTTAAAAGAAACAAAAGAAAAAATATTAATAAACTACGTGAGAATAAATGACTCTGTTTCTTTGTTAACACAGTTGTATTTAACCTCAAAATGTTTAGCAAAGTACATAGAAACAGTGGCGTACCTAGAACTTTTGCCGCCCAGGGCAGTCTCCAATTTGCCGCCCTTTCTAAGTTAATTAAATGGTGGTTTTTATAAATTAAAAAAATAAATATATCATCAAGACTTTTACCCATTACTGGGTGTAGCACTCTGCCGAATCAGATCTCGGTAAGTGATATACGTAAAGTGTGGTTACCAAACGTCAAATCAAGGCCCCCAAAGATGTTAGTAGTGGGGGAGCCTCAGGGGTAATTTTAATTTGGTGTAAATTGTATGTCGGCTGTGGGGATCGAATCGGAGTCTTCAGGATCCACAGACCAACTCGAAACCACTGAGCCATTACCCCCATTAAATTAATAAACATAAATAAATCATTGTAATTGAGACAAACTATAGGTGAGGAACGTTTTTACCATAGGCTGGCATATTTAAATTAAGCAGTAATAAAGGAATTTTTCGAGATAATATTTTCAACCCTACATTGACTTGACGATGAAGAAAAATATTCGAAATCATATAGTAATTCATAATTCGTAGAAATCGAATAGTAAACTTATGAAGTGAACAAGTTGTTTTTTACAACTAAAACTAAATATAAAAAATGCCGCCCGGTGCGGACCGTAACCACCCCTCCCCACAGGTACGCTACTGCATAGGAAGACAAAGAATGGTAGGTATTAAAATTCATCTCCATTGCT
This sequence comes from Pterostichus madidus, assembly GCA_911728475.2. Taxonomy (NCBI): domain Eukaryota; kingdom Metazoa; phylum Arthropoda; class Insecta; order Coleoptera; family Carabidae; genus Pterostichus; species Pterostichus madidus. The sequence goes on from OU452312.1 coordinate 22,860,011, forward strand.
TTTGAGATTGAATTGAAGTGGATAAAAATCAGAAGCAACTTTCTTTTTGTGTGTTATGAATTATTAAACAAAGTCTGAACAGTTTATAAGAAGTGTGTCAATGATTATAAAGTACTTGTATCTATCCATAAGATTTTTTTGAAAGCCGATCATTGTTATGTAATTCATTTCTTTGAATTCTCAGAAAAGAAAAAAGTTGATGAATTAGATGAGCACATATTTTAAATTACACTGGGTCACCATCTCAAACAGTCTGAACATCAGTTTTTATTTTGAAAGATGTTTACTAGTAACATATTTTCATGTCATAACAATTAAGGCGAGAGGTTTTGTCTAATGTCAAATTGTTCGAGAGGTTTTACCTCAATGTAACCAAATTTGGATGAAAGAAATAAATATAAACCTTGAATGATATTTATTAAGATAATTGATCGATGGCCAGTTGCACCATCAAAACTTAAATTTTAAACTTGGTTTCAATAAATAAACGTATATCGAATGTTACACAGTAGTATTACTTACTCCTTATGACATAAAACTTCGATTTGTTTTTTATTAAAATTACGAAATTTATTTTCGATGTTTTCAAGGTAATGAAGGTCTTTGCCTGATTGTCCGATATCAAAATGATAGAAGTAAAGTAACTAACCGAGTTTTTATAAGCTAAAAGCTTTCTAAATTATTTGAGAGAAGAATGCTTTAAATAAACAAAGTGGAGAACTAATTGTCTATTTCTTTTATTTTAAATATTTTCTTTTACAGAATGCAAAGTGTTCACAGAATGGGTAAAAAGCTTCAAATAGAACGATCCTTTGATTAACTCCGCATCGAAAATGCTAACGCAAAAAAAAATTGTACGACTCTTCGTAATGCCACACGAAGCTATCAAACTTGTAAATATGCGACTACAACTGAGCAATATTTTAAAAGTCTATTATGGAATATCATTGCTGTTTATATTCAAGAAAAATTGTGTAAAATTACGTTGATGTAACTAATCGTTTAATGCCAATACTTTCCATTTTTAAATCTTTTTCAGCAGTATTTTTTAAATTTTAGTACATACGGCAATCTTGTACATAAAGGTTTTTTGTTTGAAATAGAAAAAAATTATAATTTGTCAATTTTGTTAGATTCATTTGCATAGTATCAAATTTTTTGCATAAGAATTGCCGACTCATAAGCAGAGCTGGGCAAGCTACTTAAAAAAAAGTAGCTGAGCTACAGCTACAGCTATCCTTTAAAAAAATAGCTGAACTACAGCTATAAGCTACATTTTGTAAAATATAGCTTAGCTACAGCTACCAGCTTTCGTTAAAGTAGCTGTTTAATTTTAAAGCTACTTTTTTCAATTATTGTGAATTAATTAAATTTGCCGTTGTTATATGATCAGTTGATCAGTCTTTTCTTATAATGACTATTAATTTACTATTATGTATATAAATATAAAAAATCGTAAATGAACAAATGTACTTTTTATTTGTTATGCTATAATTCTTATTTATATCGGAATAAATTAACAGTCACATTAACAGAAGACTACTCCTAAGCAGTCAATATTTAGTTCATCTAATATTTAATACAAAAGTAGGATAGGTTAAGAACAAGTGAAAAATAAAATATGTTAATAGATTTTACACTATATAATAACTTTGGGCTACAAAATGTAGCTTTAAAAGTAGCTTCAGTTGTTATAACAATATTTTTAAGCTAATAGAAAAAAAATATAGTTCGCTACAAGCTACAGCTATATTTTTTCACATTTAGCTACGCTACAGCTACAGCTAAGATAAACGTAGCTAAGCTAGTAGCTAAGCTACAAAAGTAGCTTGCTACTGCCCAGCTCTACTCATAAGTAATCAAAGAACCTAGCCACCCATTTTCTGAACACTCTGTATACTCGTATCAACATTTTCTATTCCGAATCCATCAAGATATTTTGATAATTGTACCTACGTAATTAGGCGATGGACTACTATTGTACTTATTCTATCGGGAATAATTTAATAATACTTGTATAATAACAAAATAAAGATTATACCATCATTAAATTTTAAATTTCCGAAGCCTTCCAATTTAGATTAGAAGATAAATCGATGACATAATTTTTTGTGGGAATGGATGACGAATTAGTCCGTTTAATACGAACAGATAGACGACTAATTTGAAGATAGGCGTATTAGTAGAACGTAGGTAAAAATGATAGACACATATCCCGCTAATAAGTCAGTGAAGTTGACAAGTTCAGTGGTGCCGGAGTCGGATTACCTCCACAACTGATTTACATAATGATTTCAACTCCAAGTGAACTTGTTCTTGGGCCGTGCGCCTTTTACATGTAAGCGTAACTTTTACTTTTCAAACCGTAATCGTTTTTACCGGCAATATAAGGTCATCAGTCGATAATCGACATACTCTACCAAAACACTCATATTCTAAACAAAATTATTAAACGAACCATTAATAAATATCATTTTTCTTTTATTTGTAAAGATGACACAAGATGATTGATGTATTTATTTGCCGCCCTTTCTAAGTCAATCAAATGGTGGTTTTTATAAATTAAAAAAATAAATGGGATGGCTAGCTCAGTGGTATGAAGTCGGCCTGTGGATCCTGAGGTCCCTGGTTCGATTCCCACAGGCGACAAATTTTCATAATTTGAAAAAGCTATCCCTGTGGCTCCTCCACCACTAACATGTTTGGGGGCCGTGATTTGACGACTGGTAACCGCACTTCACGCGCAAAATATATCACTTACCGAGATCTGCTTCAGCAGAGTGCCACACCCAGCAATGGGTAGAAGGCGTGATGATATATTTTGTTTTTTTTTTAAATAAATATAAAATAAATATATCATCACGACTTTTATCGATTACTGGGTGTGGCACTCTCGATAAGTGATATATTTATGTACGTGAAGTGCGATTACCAGCCGAAAAATCACGGCCCCCAAAGATGTTAGTGGTGGGGGAGCCCCAGGGGTAATTTAAATTTGGTTAAAATTGTTTGTCGGCTGTGGTAATCGAACCGGGGTCCTCAGGATCCACAGGTCAACTCGGAACCACTGAACCATTATCCCATTAAATTAATAAACATAAATAAATAATTGTAATTGAGAGACTTTTTTTACCATGCCATATTTTAATTTGGCAGTACTAAAGGAATTTTTCGAGATAATATTTTCAACCCTACTTGACGATGAAGAAAAATATTCGAAATCATATAGAAATTCATAATTCGTAGAAATCGAATAGTAAACTTACGAAGTGAACAAGTTGTTTTTTACAACTCTAACTAAATATAAAAAGGAACGCCCCTCCCCTCCCCCCTCTAGCTACGCCACTGTATATTGTAGCACTTATGAATATTACAATTGGTCATTTTAACACATGTTCATAATTATCTAGGTTGTATTATAAAACAAAATACTTTTAATTTTTAATAAAGAATGTTTTGCAGTTTAATGTAATTATTTAACAATAATAACAAAATATTTGCAATAATTTTACATGAGCTGAGCAATTAGTGATAGATTTATGTTTGTAACTTAAAAAAAAATATCCTCAAAAACAGTTGTACAAAAATGAATTTTGTTTTTGACAAAAACAGTTGCACAAAATTCACTTGGTAAACACGATATAGTAAAAATAAGTTGTAAATGGCTAGAGAGAAGCTGGCCGGAGGGTATTGAATCCTTTCCAAGAATGTGTACATTCAACTCTTCTTGAAGAAGCAAAACTTGATTTCCTGTTAGACTGCTGATGCATCTCCTGCGTTAGATTTCCGTCACTGGGAACAGCACGACACAGACATCACACATCAGCTGAATTTGATACCGCTAACGAAGTGAAATACTAAACGTCGACAGACGGATAATACTACACCAACGTCTACACTAACGCATTACGCAACACTAAATTATATAAAACTATTTTTCTTGTCGATGAACTTTGGTAAACCACGAGGAGAGAAACTATTTTTTGGATAAATAATTCTATGTTTTGCTTTGTAATATGTTACCTGTGGTATCGAATTCCTTTCAGGGATTATGCAAGAAGTGAATTAGAATTTTATAAATATTTTTTATTGATGTTATCGGACGAACTGTGGATCTTACCTTACGTTAACTTTTGTGAGGGAATGACGCAGCATGATACCACAAATCTGCTAAATACTACAGTATATTCTTAACATACGACACCGGAATTTGAAACCCATGTCAAGTTTTAAATTTATATAGTGTCATACAGAGCAGGCTGAGTTATGAATAGTTCCTCTCTCAAAAGTTAAACTTTAAACTTGGCTTAAATAAACAAAGGCAAATCGAATATTTGACACAGTCAATTATTCCATATGACATGTAACTTGTATTGCCTTTAGTTATATAAACAATGTTTGAAATTTAACTTTTGACAGTGCAAATATCTATTAGAGACATTACAAATATTAAGTGAAGAATCTATGGATTCAGTGAAAGAGCGTTTACCAGAACTTCAATAGTTTAGATTTCGAAATTTTTTCGCACTTTCGGAATTCAATGATATATGTACTTTATTCTTACTTTTCGAGGACTGAAGTGTCATTTTTCAATTCTCCACCGGGTTTAAATTGACAAGTAAACAAGCATTACGTAGCAACAAGTGTATGATAAATAAAATAAATAAATATATCATCACGGCTATTACCCATTTCTGGGTGTGGCACTCTGCCAAAGTAGATCTCGGTAAGTGATATATTTATGCGCGTGAAGTGCGGTTACCAGTCGTCAAATCACGGCCCCCAATAGTGTTAGTGGTGGGGGAGCCACAGGAATAATTTTAAATTGGTGGAAAGTAAAATATAAATATATCATCACGCATTTTACTCATTACTGAGTGTGGCACTCTGCCGAAGCAGATCTCGGTAAGTGATATATTTTGCGCGTGAAGTGCGGTTACAAGTCGTCAAATCACGGCCCCCAAAGATATTAGTGGTGGAGAAGCCACAGGGGTAATTTTAATTTGGTGTAAATTGTTTATCGGCTGAAAGAATCGAAGCCGAGTTACAAATTCACAGGCCGACTCGATACCACTGAACCACCTACCCCCTTAAATATATAAATAACAAATGTTTTCACGTATAATTACAATTTTCAATTTACTGGTAATTCTAGCAGCTATATTCAAAGTTATAAATGCGTGCAAGTGGTCGTCAACTACTCGTATAGTCTGTCTATATCTCCTGCCCTATACTATAATTTTAATCATTTTTCTGTAATCCTTTAAGGAAAGAACAATTACAAAAAGTAATAATAATAAATACGACATAGGTCTGAATTTTGCGTTGTTAAATATTCTTAAATTACTTTAAATAATAGAAATTTATGTTTTAGCAACAACTAATTTAAGAATTCTTCTCTAAAATAATCTGGGAACATTTGGTACATCATTAGTCGGCTACTAATTAAATAATCGCATTGTTTTCGGAACCTAAAAAAACATCATTTTGAAAGCGTAACACCCAAAGCTTATATTAAACTGTCAAATTGCGTTAACTGGGATATAATAATACCTAACTTATAACCAAATATGTCCATTATGAAACTTTTTGTTGTTGCTAGATTCGTCGAACTTTCGATTTGGTGTCCGATTCGTTTCGCAGAACTGGCGATGACGGTTCTTTGTCGATAATGATTAATCTTACGGAATTCAAGTCCTGTTCAGGAGGAATTCGCACAGATCGTTAACCTGATTATCGTAATCTATTTTCTATGTTTTATTTTGTTTCATGTCAATTTTTTATGAACTGCCTTTACTGGAATATTCTGCTGACGGGGCAGATTTTTTCGACAAATTGCGCTGAGCAGTATGTTTTGATTGCTTACTGTTTGCTTTTATTCAGCATTTTTGACGTCGTCAGTTACTTTTATTACGGACTTTTAAAACTCACACCTATTCAATAATTAAACTATCTCTAGATAGGCCAAGAAATCATACTATGCACGATCTTCAATAATTATGACAACATTTACACAATATGTTTACGCGATTTAAATTTTATAGTGTATATAAGGATTTAATTTTATAAGAATCGTTTAATAAATACCAAAAATCCATCACAACACACAATCTCAAACGATCGCTTTTGCTGCTGATCTAAGTAAATCAACAGTTAGTTGGTCGACTACCAATATTGCAACATAAAATTCGCTAATATATATATATATATTTTCTTGTTGATTATTCATAAGAAAATCAAAATTTACAACTTTATCTTTAAACTAAAATCAAATACATGGTTTATAACAAAACAATTAGATTTTTTTTGCTAATTCAATGTTCGTACTTTCCTGACTCGTAGTATGCAGAGCTGGGCAAGCTACTTAAAAAAAGTAGCTAAGCTACAGCTATTCTTTAAAAAAGTAGCTGAGTTATAGCTATAAGCTACATTTTGTAAAATATAGCTAAGCTAAGCTACAGCTAAAAGCTTTCGTTAAAGTAGCTGTTAAATTTTAAAGCTACATTTTGTAAAATATAGCTAAGCTACAGCTAAAAGCTTTCGTTAAAGTAGCTGTTAAATTTTAAAGCTACTTTTTTCAATTATTGTGAATTAATTAAATTTGCCATTGTCATATAATCAGTTGATCAGTCTTTTGTTATAATGACTGTTCATTTACAATTATGTACATAATATGAAAAATCACAAATGGACAAATGTACTAGTAATTTTTGATGCTATAATTTTTATTTATATCGAAATAAATTAACAGTCACATTAACAGAAGACTACTCCTAAGCAGTCAATGTTTAATTCATCTAATATTTAATACAAAAGTAGGATAGGTTAAGAACAAGTGAAAAATAAAATATGTTAATAGATTTTAAACTATATAACAACTTGTTATCCTACAGTTATAGAAAACAATAAAGAAGGTACAATTCAAATACAAAACAAAAATAAATATATATTTCTTAATGAACAGTGATAGCTTTAAGCTACAAAAAGTAGCTTTAAAAGTAGCTTCAGTTGTAACAACAATATTTTTAAGCTAATAGAAAAAAAATAGTTCGCTACAAGCTACAGCTATATTTTTTCACATTTAGCTAAGCTACAAAAGTAGCTAGCTACTGCCCAGCTCTGTGTGTATACTGACAGAGAACTACTGATGAATCAAAATGAAAATATTGCTCCTAAACTCAATTTTCCAGATTATGATACAGGTGTAATAAAAAATAGAATATAATTCACGTGTAATAAGTGTCGTTAAAGCACTTCGCCTCGCCTCGTGCACTTAAACTCATCACACATGCTTCAAAGATTAGTTTCATAATTTACTAATATTTATAGGAAAGTTGTGAAATCTCTGAAACAATATTCAGAGGAATTCAGTTTTAATATCACTGGTTTAAAGGGGTTTCTGGTTTGCATTTTAAGTGCTACTATACATACTGAGTAATAAATAAATAAATAAAATTACTCCAGACCTCTAAAGTTAAAACAGTTAATCTCTGAACGCATCCACAAGACTCACAGACGTGATTATTTATTATTTATTTCATTTTCCGCTAATTTAATATTAGTAAACAAATTATTCCCAATTAGACAAACGATACCAAAACAAATTAAATAAATTAAATTACATATGGTAAATTTATCCGTATTTTGAACTCTTCTTCATCCCACACACAAAGTTCACGATGATCCTCAGGTGTTTTGACTCGAGTGCATTTCGAACTCAGGCCACAATTTCGGGCTGACCTTGCAGGTGACCTTTGTCGGCTTGGAGTAACAATGACCCTCTGGTGTCTCTGTCTCCTCTATGTACCTTGTCTACCTTTCCCGACAGATAGAGGCGCCCACGCACGTTATAAAAATTATAAACTTGAGATAGAAATATCTTCGTCTCTCTCTAGAGCTTTTGAACGATTCATGCGAGACGTATGATTGAGTGGGCGATCTAGAATTGTCAAGAGATGAGAAAGGAAGCCTTTTTACTTTCATTTTATAAAAAAGTATTTTATGGTGGCTTTCATCCTGCCGAAAACAAACCAGCCGTGCCAAATAAGTCAAGAGATGTTAACGAAAATATTATTTTTTACGATGTGCATATATCATGCATTTTAATCAATTCTGAGTGTAGCAACTTCAGAATTGCATAAATATTGAAAGATGACACATTTTTTACCTTGAAACACTGCAAGGAGACAGGTAACCAATGTGGTCAAATTACCCATAGTGAAATTTTAAAATAAATTGACATTTAATTTCTTACTTCTCAACGTGACACTTTTACCACAAAATTATTTTTAAACTATTACCTAGAAAGGAGTCCCGAATAACTTTACAGGAAAAGATTTCCTAAAAATGATAGAGATTCTGCATCAACATATTACACGCTTCATCAGTGGCGTACCTAGAACTTTTGTCGCCCAGGACAGTCTCCAATTTGCCGCCCTTTGTAAGTCAATTAAATTGTAGTTTTTATCAATTAAAAAATAAATATAAAATAAATGAATCATCACGACTTTTACCCATTACTGGGTGTGGCATTCTGCCGAAGCAGATCTCGGTAAGTGATATATTACGTGAAGTGCTTTTACCAGCCATCAAATCACGGCCTCCAAGGATTTTAATGGTGGCGGAGCCACAGAGATAATTTTAATTTGGTGAAAATTGTTTGTTGGCTGTGGGAATTGAACCGGGGTCCTCAAGATCCACAGGCCAACTCGAAACCACTGAGCCTTTACCCCATTAAATTAATAAACATAAATAAATAATTGTAATTGAAACAAACTATAGATGGGATTTTTTTTTAAAATTAGGCATTAATAAAGGAATTTTTCGAAATAATATTTTCAACTCTGCATTGACTTGACGATGAAGAAAAATATTCGAAATCATATAGTAATTCATAATTCGTAGAAATCGAATAGTACACTTATGAAGCGAACAAGTTGTTTTTTACAACTAAAACTAAATATAAAAAATGCTGCCCTAACATATGTGCCGGCCGGTGCGGGTTCTTTGGATGAAAACAAATTTTATTTAAAAATTTTATTTCATTTATGTAGATAGTCATGAAAATTAAACAAATGTAAATTTTAAATTGAAACCTAATTTAACTATAACTTATATGAAAAACGAAATGTGTAGTCTGATTTACTTTTAGAATTTTATCATCTACAACCATTATTTGAAAATTTTGCCCATAATACGTCTATGGTGCAGTGATAAATAATAATATACATTACATAAAAATGATTAACTATATTTTTATTAGGTATACTGTATAATTTATGTCTATACTATATTTTAAGTGTATTCCGTAGTTCGGTGGTTGATATATCGCTTCACTTCAGTTCAAATTTATTTTATGTACTTTATTGCCATTTGCGTATTTAATCAATTGAAAGGAATCGCACATGTATTGATTTAGCATACTGAACTACAGAGGAAAATTTGTACATACATTTTTAGCGAAATTAAAATTATTCATCATTCTCATGAAGCTACCCCTGTGGCTCCTCCACCAATAACATCTTTGGGAGCCGTGATTTGACGACTGGTAACCGCACTTCACGCGCAAAATATATCACTTACCGAGATCTGCTTCGGCAGAGTGCCACACCCAGTAATGGGTAGAAGGCGTGATATTTATTTTTATTTATCTAATTGATAATAAGTAAGTACATACAAATTATGTACATATTTGCCTAATATATTTCCGTTGATTGTTTAGTAATGAATTTCATTAATGTATTTTAAAAATCATACATTTATGACCCCTATTAAAACATGATTTTTTTTGTTAATAAACATTCAACATCCGTAATATAGCATATATTGGCTAGCGCTAAGTTGTAGCAAAATGCTAAACTGATTTAAATGAAATGATATTGACACTTCTAGCTAAATAGTATACACATAGTATTCCTTTAAAATAAATATAAAAATAAAACATTATTCTAAAAACGAAAAAACCGCTGGTGCTAGTTAACATTAAGTGAACTGAACGCATCCACTGAAACTGTTGTCAAAACTTTTGTGACAGCTACAACATTACTAACCTAAAACACTTTATGTTTCTGCGAATATGGACTTCGATATTTCATTCTCTCCGCTACAGCTGGTAGACAGTGCAAATATTGTATTTACAAATATTTTTTTTTTAATATTTAATACATATTATAAATAAATAAACATTTATAATTAGTTTTTGTTGAGGAATAAAATGAATACTCAAGTAACACTTCTGACCTTGATGCTCAGTAGAATCAAACGTTACTAATCCATCATTTGTCTTGGAATAAAATTAGATTTTCTCCAAATCAAAAAGGTATGATCAACGGAAAAATAATGTAACTAACTCATGTGTTAAGCGGCGATTAACAATCTACACAATTAACGTCTTCGCTACACTCTCGCGTTAAAATGTCTCAATTGTTAATCGTCCTCCTTAACAGACTCGATTGTTAAATAACTATTAATTTCCTTTAATTTAAATTTCAAAGGAGTACCGAAAATTTAGAACAAAACGTGCCAAGTAGTTGAGTATTTAACACCGGTTTAAATTCAAATAATATATGAGATACTACCAACAATGCTTGTGACCTAATCGTCAAGTTGTACATCACTTGCATTGTTTATTCACTACTGACGATCTTTTGTCCTGTTCTGAGCAACGACATATTATGAACACACAATTGACCTTATGTACACTATCACATAAAATAATTATGTGTAACTAGAGGTGACCGATATATCAAAAATAACATTTTTATGAAATCGTACAATAATGAGTTACTTTAGATACGATTTTCTTCGACCAATCAGAGCGCTGTCGGGTCACCGATAGTTCGCATATATTGCCCAATTGGTCCGAATGTCAACACAAGTTTGACAAATGTAACCAGGGTTGATAAAACCCCGGGTTTAAAAAAAAAACCGACTCACTGGGTTTATTTGGATTAATTTAGGCATTATTGGGTTTTTTTTAATATTGACAAATACACTTTTTAATTCAAGTTATTTAATTCTAGATTTATTTTGCATATAATATTTAAAATGTATATAGTATACTACTAAACATTAAAACCAAATTTTTGTTCTATTATGTAATAATTGCAAAAAAATATATTTATTTTATTGTGAATTCAAAACGTAATATGCTCTATCATGTTATTGTCATACTTATTTAATTTAAAACTATATTTCAAATTTGCCAGTAAAAAGATAGGGTATCAATCAGTTTTTCTAATACGAACATAATATCAGACAAAAAATATTTGGTCTGAAACTATTTTAATATTGACATTTGTCAAAGTAATGCAATAGATATCTACGATATGATAATAAATGATAATTTAAGTTAAACGTTTTATTTTGTAAAGAGATTATGTATTATTACATTGTAAAATATATAAAAGATGTTTATGCTTCAAGATTTGACTCTGTCTTAAAATTCACACTGGGTGAATATCCAACCATTCAAACCAAATGGATTTTTTAGTGGGTTTATTTGGATTTTTTTAGGTGGGTAAAATATTAACAACCCTGAATGTAACTAACTTAAGTATAACCCTAATATTATGTATTAAAATTCAATAGAATTCTGCGATTTCATAAAAAATATAAGATATTTTTGGTTACTCACGTAATTATTCACATTCGTAATTAAAAAGTCCTAGCAGGCCTAGCAATAACTATTTTTTGTATTAAAACTTGCCTATTTTGTAACTCAATCATTATTTATTATCATCATTATTATTAATGGGATGGCTAGCTCAGTGGTATGAAGTCGGCCTGTGGTTCCTGAGGTCCCTGGTTCGATTCCCACAGGCGACAAATTTTCATAATTTGAAAAAGCTATCCCTGTGGCTCCTCCACCACTAACATGTTTGGGGGCCGTGATTTGACGACTGGTAACCGCACTTCACGCGCAAAATATATCACTTACCAAGATCTGCTTCAGCAGAGTGCCACACCCAGTAATGGGTAGAAGGCGTGATGATATATTTATTTATTTTTTTATTATTGACAAATTAATGATAAACCTTATTTTTTACGATTACTGTATAGATTATCATTTCGGAATTCTATGACCAAAATAACTGATTCTATTATTATTTTTATTTTATTTTTATGCATTTTGTTCTTTCAGGAAGCTGTCATTATACTATTTTTTTTTATTTTTGTCGTGCAATACGCTGGTCTGCATAGCTTTACGAAATTCAAATCCGGAGATCACGAGTTCGAATCCCACTTAAACTAAAAATATAAAACTACCAGACTGCGGCTAGGTGATTCCGAGTCCTGTACTGTTGTACTTGGGATTAAGTTCCTGTTGCACAGAGTAGCAAAAATAAATAAATAATAACAACTACCTACTTAGATAAGAAAGTAAAATTCATGAAAATAACATAAAAATTTATCGTATGGTCACAGAAAACCGAAACTGTCATAATCTATAAATTATTTATGAAATAGAAAACGCTGTCATTTACATATCGATTGATTAGATAATGATCCAGTTATGAAATAGGAAGAAATACGTAATTATAACTAACTTATTTAATATTGCATTGTTTCATAGTATACATTATTTAAATTATCGGCAAATGGGCGTATTCTACCACTAGCTCTTCATTAAAAATGTATTAGAAAAAAGAAGTACTTATTGATTATTTTGCATAGGTTGAATTAATATGGCCTTACATAGATACATATATGATTTTTTTCTCATACAGCCATATTAGTATACGTGCGAGTGTACAAATTAAAAATGAGGCGCGTAGCGCCGAGTGATTTAAGTACACGAGCACAGTTATCACACGAGTTATGTACACTATTTTTCAGACGATCATAAAATATTTCTAAAAAAAGTTTACAAGAGCAATGTTGTTACACTTTGACAGCTGATGCGTTTTTGAAGGTGAGTTGACGTTTGAGATTAGGTATGGTGATACCAACTGTACTAACCGTTATCAAAATATTAAATAATGCTAAAATATTAATAAGTAAGTAATTATTAATTTTTTTAAATAAGATTTATCTGTGCAAATGTGTTGAAAAATCTGCCAGAACTTCGATTTAAATAATAATACAAATTATTTTCATTTATTTTATTATTTTCTTTAATCGTAACGCCATCGGTTGTCAAACAGTGGAATTTCACCTGATATGTTGGAATTGTGCGTTATACTAACATATCAGTGTATGTAATTTTCAACTTTCCGTTGTAGTTTATCATATTGTTATGGTTACTTTCATAAGTGGTCGTCAGAAAAAGTTATTTGGTTAATTTTATTTGACAACTGTCGGATAATATCTCTATTGCGGCTATAAAAAACGTGTTTTTTTCGTAATATTCCCGTCGGATTGGCAGTTGTTTTCCCGTTTGTAGCATGGTAGTGGCTACCCGAAAGATATGACCTTTCCATGTCATCAGATAACAGAGGACAGACAAACATTATTCTAAATTGCGATATTTTTCATGAATTTAATATAAAATTTCAGCAAAACTTCCCGTGGCCTTTGTATTCATAAATCCGGAAATTCTTTGTATTTATAATCACTTCCGTGATGTGATGATTGAGTAAATAATAAAAAATAAAATATGATTTTGTGACACGCGACAAACATGAAAACCTTGACTGCTGTCCACAAGTGACATTCAAAATATTTTATCAGTAAATTTATCTGCATTCGATATTCATAATGGCAAGTGGAACGAATTTCATTTGTTTCATTGCCTCCTACGGAATTTTTTGATAATATGCGCACCTGAATTCAACAAAAATTCGATTTATCATTTTCTATTTCTTTCTTTCGTCTCTTGCCGCAAACTTTAACACTTATATCATAAATAACTATTATATTTGTAATTTGCTTTTTAATATCTGAAACAAAATTATAATTACAAAAAAGATGGAAACTCAGATATCTTTAGAATTGCAGCCAATAGTGACGAAACGTCGACTCAGACCAAATAAAAATTCTTTCGATTACAGTCAGTAATTTAAGTCGATTTGATATACTGTCGTAATGCTTGGTTGACAACTAGTAGAAAAACTATGGTCTTTTCGCTGAATCAATTCAACACGTCATCATTTTAAGAAAAACTTAACAAACAAACATTATCTAATTCATTTATATAAATAAACTAGCTATTACCCGCGACTTCGTTCGCGTGGTCTACAATTTAATGCGAGTACCCGCCATGCGTTGCATTGCAACTCAAAGAAAGTGTTTGTGTACAGCTGTCCATGTGAGAAGCATGGATTTTCCAAATTTAGTCCACACACTTGTAGCGATTATCCCTGTGCTTTGTTGATGGTCATTGCAAATGCGAGTCGTACCAGAAACTGCAAACGTCTGAATTCGAATGGCATAGGACTGAAGCTTTATTATACCTATATATGTTAAGATTGGCTCTCGTCTGCACCTATACCAAATTTGAATTAAATCAATGCAGTACTTTTCAGGATAGCTAGCGGCCATTTTGTTTCAAGATGGCGGACTGAAGATTTATTATACCTATATGTTAAGATTGGTTTCCGTCTAGGCTTATACCAAATTTTAATCGAATTAGTGCAGTACTTTTCAAGATAGCTAGTGGTCATTTTGTTTCAAGATGGCGGATTGGATTTGTGCTAAGTCAGAAACCTTCGTGGGCGTGCGCACAACAACCTAACAAAGTTTCATCGCAATCGGATGAATGATATAGGAACGCATACGGGACAAACAAACAAACAAACATTAATTTTTATATATATTTATATAGATAGATAAAATAAATAAATATATAATCACGCCTTTTACCTATTACTGGGTGTGGCAATCTGCCAAAGCAGATCACGGTATGTGATATATTTATGCGCGTGAAGTGCGGTTACCAGGCGTCAAATCACGGCTCCCAAAGATGTTAGTGGTGGAGGAGCCATAGGGGCAATTTTAAATTGGTGAAAATGTTTTGTCGGCTGTGGGGATCGAACCAGGGTTCTTTGGATCCACAGACCGACTTGATACCACTGAGCCATTACCTCGTATAGGATAATTCATTTTATAAAGCGACTATAATTGTTATACAAATATATATCTTATGTATTAACATTTGTATAATAATAAGAATTAAATTGTAACAAAGTGTTATATCGATAAAAGTGTGTTTTGATTTTCCCTTCTAGTGAAAACATGGAAATGTGAATTTAAAATGTTTATTCATCATTCTCAAACTGTGTATTTTGACAGTTTCATTCGTGTGTTGAATAATGAAAATGCCGAAGGCTTCTGATCAGCAAAGTCAAAAATTCATTGCAAATTTAATTGAATATTAAAGGAAGCCGAGAAAATCAGTAATGATATGTTTATGGTACGTGGGTGTATTATTATATTATCTACCTAAGAAACAAAAAAGTAATGATGTTAAACAAATTATTATATTTAAAATAGATGTGGTATCATATCTTAAGCTCGCCAATTAATTAATTAAATATGTAATTTTAAATATTACAGAATGAACTTGACTTGTAAACAAAATTTGGTTCATTTCGATTGACAGCTGTCGAATTTCGAAAAGTTTTTACGCCTACAACTTGGCAATATTTAAAAACAATTGAAACATTTCAGTCATCTACACGACAAACTTGACCTGTAAATATATATATATACAGATTTATTATTACATTTATTTCTAAAGTATTTCTAGTACTTAAAAAGTCAAAATTCTATTAGCTGTCAGACTCCTGACATAACCTATTTGTATTTATTAGAAATGTCAAATAGCATTTCCGCCTTTATCTGACGTTGTGCCAACTGTGGAATAAAAAGATCTCTGGAATTGTATTGCCAACTATAAAAATTCCTTTTGATCACCCTATATATATAAAAAAATTTATCACTAATACAGATTCCTGCATCGGATCGAGTACCCGCGGGATACCCGTAGGTCGAAAAAAAACGGTTCTAATCCAAATTTATGTCATGAAAAAAAGTTATTTTTAAAATTTATTTATTAAATAAAATAAATAAATATATTATCACGCCTTCTACCCATTACTGGGTGTGGCACTCTGCCGAAGCAGATCTCGGTAAGTGATATATTTTGCGCGTGAAGTCGTCAAATCACGGTTCCCAAAGATGTTAGTGGTGGAGGAGCCACAGGGGTAGCTTTTAAAATTATGAGAATTGTTTGTCGCCTGTGGGAATCGAACCAGGGTTCTCAGGATCCGCTGGCCGACTTCATACCACTGAGCTAGCCACCTCATAATTAAATTAAATAGGATTGTTACATTATTTATAAATGTACTTGTACTTCATAGTACTGTTATTGTGTAAATAAATAATATAAACTCTCCGCATCGGGTTACCCGTTACCCGCAATAAGGTTCGAGTTTCGGATCATATAAGTTATTTTTGCGGGTAGTGGTCGGATGCGGGTCTAATAAAGTGGACCGGCACAGGACACCATACCGATCACTTAAGCTCATCTCTTTGAGAGTTGACAAACTAAAAATTCTGCGCCCGGAATTGCGGTTATCCGGTGTATCGCGACACCGGAATTCCGATATCTGGTAATCTGATCTCCAGGCGAACCGGGCCATCGCTTATTTCTATGTATAAAAAGCATCCAAATTGGAGTAGATATTATCTAATGCTAGCATAAACTGTCATGCAAATAGTACATACGAGTATAGAATTGGAACGAATGAAACTGCACATGGCTCGAACTGAAAAATTCTAATTTAATCAGAAATTATTCTGACGCATTGGAATAGTTATTTTTATAACAAGTGCCGAAAAAGGCTTGTTATGTACAAGTGCAGAATTTAACGCACGAGGCTTGCCGAGTGCGGAAATCTGCACGAGCACGTAACCTTTTTCGGCACTTATTATAAACAACATTTTTCCTACAACTGTGCGATTTAGAATATCACTAAAATATTATCAAAATTTATAAAATTTTAATTTAATTACACGAGAACGATGTTTTACGGCGTTGCTATGGTTTGTTTGTTGATTGCTTGCACATTGTTCTACGTTATTTAAAAATATTTCACTAACTTCAAGATAATTTCTTCAAAATCGTCTGGATTGGAATACTACAGTACGTGATTCTTCTTTTATCATAAACATCTCCAAAGATAATTGATCCCCCAGATCATGCTATGTTAGATCTATTTTTGACAATGACAATCAACCTGCTGCTGGTACTTCTAAAGCTTCCGAAATTGTTGTCAATAATATTACTGTTAATAATATGAACAGGTACGGAAGAAATCAATGTTTTTTTAGACATTACAAAAGTTTCCACTTTACATTATGTCACTGTCACAACTGTGATAATAATATACACAAACATTAAATATTATGTATTTAACTTACTCTTAAAATAAAACCACTTATCGATATGTTTTACTTTGTTCGGTTCTTTTTATTAATTGTCTACAGATTAGATATACTGCAATTTAAGGTTATGTTTATAAACGTCAAGATATACTACTGCATATTTACTAACGCTGGCTCACCGCATCTTCTTCTTCCATAAGCGCCTGTGGCCAAAATATGAATTCCGCGCTCGGCGCGAGATTTAAATCGCTCTCAATACGACTTTTTTTATAGTTGCGTAATGAATTACTTTCCGCACTAGTGTTTCTTTGCTTACAGAAACGCACTTGGTCTGCATTCGTCTACTTTCCATACGTAACCAAGGCAATAATAGTTACGTAATAACAAAGAAATCGCACAGTTGTAGGAAAAATCTTTTTTTTTTTTCACTAAAAACAATAAATAGTTGCTGAATTGTTCTGTGTGAGTACAAGCACTTAAAACAAATTTCACGTGTGCCTGAAGGTTTCCAAGATTTTATTATACTACGGAATAATTTTAATCTGAATAATACGATAAATTAAATTTTCTAGATCATAAAATACAAAGACAAATTTACTTGTTTCAGCATTAATAGAACAGAAAATACATTCTCAGAAGCAAATAATAAAATCAGAACATTATGATGTAATAAAAGTATTATGAAATCCGCGCGGTTTTCTTTATTAACTATTTACTTTTCTCCGGCTCAGTTTACCACTATAAAATCGTTTGAACAATTCTCAATGTTCGATAGATTTGTTATAATAAAGCTGTGTCTGCTGAACCAATCCTGGTGTGTTTTAACTTTTATATTGTCGTAAAAATAGAAACAACAACTTTAATAACACAAATAAAAGTAGCAACGCTGCGTTATGCTAATAAGCGAAAGCGCTCGTGAATATAAACGAAATATCACATCGAATTACTTAACAGTGATAACAAAAACTGTGCCAGCGACACGATTATTTCAATTATGATATTTCCGTACACGTATGATGTTAAGCTTTTACAATAATAAAACAAACTATTTATACTTTATGAAATTTTGTATAATCTTTAATATTTTCCTTATTTTGTTACATAAACAGGATATTCACTTTAATATTCTGTTCCACTAATTTCAAATCAATTTCCTAAATAGCTACCTATTATTATTGTACAACGGATAAAACTTTCTTTCATTATATTAATCTTCTAATACTTCTACTTCTAAACTGTACCACTGTTTTTGATAAAAATAACAATAATAATAACTAGGCTGTTTAATAAAATAGCAAAGCATTAAGGCTTATTATTTTGCCTATATCGCGTTTACAAAATTTAATTTCGTATAACTGTTTTTGAGTTGTCTAGTTGTAAAAATGTCCCAATAATTACATAAACTGCAAAATACTTCTTTATTAAAAATTAAAGGCAATTTTTGTTATAATATAAAAATATATCATCACGCATTTTACCCATTACTGGGTGTGGCACTTTGCCGAAGCAGATCTCGGTAAGTGATATATTTATGCGCGTAAAGTGCGGTTACCAGTCGTCAAATCACGGTCCCCAAAGATGTTAGTGGTGGAGGAGCCACAGGGGTAAGTTTTAAATTGGTGAAAATGTTTGTCGACTGTGGGGATCGAACCAGGGTTCTTAGGATCCACAGGCCGACACGATATCACTGTGCCATTACCTCATAATTATATAAAATAGATAATTATGAATTTGTAACCTAACTAATAATTGTCAAAAGAAATTAAATTTCAAATATTTATTGAATCTGTCATTATTACCACCTTGAAATTTTATTATTGTTTATAGTATGAAAAACATATGTTACAATAACCAATTGTAATAATTCGTAATATGCGTAACTCACACAAAGATGGGAAATCAATCTTCACGACGTCGCCATTGCCTAGCAATTAAAGTTTTCTTACTCCTGAATTTTAGATTAGCTAACTTTATGGTAATCTAATATTTAAAAATTAATCAAAATAAGATTCTGAAAACCAAATTGTAACAAGATTATATCAGGATTTAATTAAATTTCTTTTAAGAATATAGTTTAACTTAATTTTACTAAACCAAAATAAAATTAGTCAAAACTTTTTTGAAAATTAGACTCTTAAATATGCTTCAAATAAATCAATAAACAAATTTTAATTTCATGAGCTTGTTACCTCAAAAATTAGGTAGGAAAGATTAATAAATTGCTGTTTCTAATTAGATTATCACGGAAAATATATGAATAAATGTAACATAAATTTTTAATACCACTAATGGCAAGTTGCACCGCTTAATGTAAACTTTTAAAATTGGCTTAAATAAAAAAGCATATCAAATGTTTGACAGCAATGCCATTTATTCCATGACATTTTACTTCATTTTGTTTATATTTATTTAAACACAGTTTAAAATTTAAGTTTTGACGAAGCAACTGGCTATAAATAAAACGGTAGTGACTACGAGGGTTTATTTTTATTTTATCTATCTAACCATGAAACAAAAAATCAATGTCCAACAAATTATTATGAAATAGTTGTGACATTTACAAGTACATGTGCGAAGTAGTATTTATAAAGATATGTGAATATTTTTTGTTGTTGATGAAATGAGATCGGGTTCATAAAGCAAATGAAATTCCCCAACTAGCAATGACTGTGAATTTGTGGTAGCGCCATTAGACTTCATTTTATTTAAAAAGTTACAAAAAGTCTCAGGGTAAAGCGATATGCTTCTGATGAAACACTCAAAGAAGCTGTTGAATAATGTTTGCAGAGTTGGACAAGGAATTTTTCTGACTGTATAGGATAATTAGAAAAGAGATGACACAAGTATATAAGTTTTAAAGCAATTCACTTCGAAAAATATATTTTTTTAATGATATATTTTTTTCTATGACTAGGTAGATAACACAATAATACGGCCTAGAATTTTTGCCTTTTCGATATGTGATATGATAAATAATTAATCATAAAATTAACAAGTTTAAAAAAAGTCAAAAATGTAAAACGGCAAACATTTAGTTTAGTAAAAATAAAATTTTTGATACAAAATCTAATTTTTACGATTTGTAATGAGTAAAATCAAATTTGTTGATTGACTTACTTATGGGTTGGCTAGCTCAGTGGTATGAAGTCGGCCTGTGGATCCTGAGAACACTCGTTCGATTCCCACAGGCGACAAACAATTTTCGTAATTTCAAAAGTTACCCCTGTGGCTCCCCCACCACTAACATCTTTGAGGGTCGTGATTTGACGACTGGTAAGCTCACTTCATGCGCAAAATATATCACTTACCGAGATCTGCTTCGGCAGAGTGCCACACCCAGTAATGGGTAGAAGGCGTGATGATATATTTATTTATTTACTTACATAAACAAAAAATAAAATAAATATATCATCTACCCATTACTAGGTGTGACACTCTGTTGTAGCAGATATTGGTATGTGATATATTGTCATTTCATTTATGTAAATAAATAAATATATCATCACGCCTTCTACCCATTACTGGGTGTGGCACTCTGCCAAAGCAGATTTCGGTAAGTGATATATTTTGCGCATGAAGTGAGCTTACCAGTCGTCAAATCACGACCCTCAAAGATTTGAGTGAAGGGAAGCCACAGCTTTAAAATGGTGAAAATTGTTCGTCGACTATGAGAATCGAACCCGGCTTCTCAAATCTGCGATACATATTAATCTCTACAACTGTTATTTGAAACACTTTTCTTCCGCATTTCATGTTACAGGCTTTAGCATGCATTTTTTGGGAATAACAGAATCATAGTTAAAGTGTAATTTAACCGATGTCTTATTTCTTATGATTCTCAAGAATCTCACGTACCTATATTTAAACGTATTATCAGTTAAGTATAATAAAAACATATGTTATTATAAGATAAGATTTTTTATGCACTTTTATGTACGGCAAGTACGACAGAACGTGTCATTTCTAAGATAATCTAACAACAATTCTACGAATCTGATGATGCAGTACGTGAACAAAATCTCATCTAACAAACTCGTGAACATTCAACACTCTTCACAAGAACATTCGACATGATTTTGTTAAATTAAACCATCTTTGAATCATTCCACAAGCAATCCAAAACCCAGTCTCTACCGTTTGAACTGTGTATGATGTCCAAATGCAGTTATAACAATACCTTCAACGTTATTCACTTCAAACTACTCCAAAATAATTTAGGTTAAATTTTTGTAGGATGCAGTGCCAATGTCGTGTTATTATCGTTGTTTCTGATGACTAATGATGCATGTGTTCTGTGTAGATGTGGGGTGTGTAAGCATGCATCCTGTGAATCATACCACTACGTCACATCACACGGAATCAAACACCTCGTGCTGTGTGAAGTAGCAGCATGGCTCAAACAGGAGATGAACCATAACCAGAGTACCAACCATACCAAACCATCACCAATACCACGTGCAGGATGCACAAACCAGATCATATTTCACACATAGCAACAGATAATATAAATATGACATGTCAAATTGCTTACCAATAACGGCAGTTAATTTGCCTGTACAGTACGACATACGTTCATTCATAGGCGTATTCCATTTGCCATTTGGATCAGATCTAATTTAATTTTTTTACTGAATCAGATCACTTATTTATTTCGCTCACTTTATTTCCAATACTAGAATTACTGATTCTAATTTACTTTGAAGTAATTCACCTGAATAAGTGCATCAGTTTGCTTAATTCAGTTCACTAAGGGCCAAATTCACAGTCGTCACTCACTCTCATCTCTTCCTCACCTCACTCTCAAAGTCGAAGTAACTAAGGCTACTAACTCAAGAATTTGCACAATTTGAGTTAGTTACCTTAGTTACTTCTATTTTAAGTGTGAGATGAGAATGAGGTGAGGGTGAGTTACGACTATGAATTTGACCCTTAGTCATGGGACGAATTTGTCTGAACAGATTTAAGTGAACCAAGTGGTAAATGGAATACAGCTATTAACAAATTTAATTTTTCGTTGTCAGACGATTCTAAATTATTTGAGAAATAAATGCTTTGTTTATGGTATTTATATTTTCAATATTTTTTATTATACCTGCATAATAATCTTTGTTTAACAAACTAAAAAGCGTGCGAAAACGCAACATTAAAACACGATATGCTTCAAAGTTGCTAAGCAATATCTAAATCAACTTTTTTTATTTATTTCTTATTTGGATACCGGCAAATTGAAGCTCCATATTAATATGTGTCAAAACTGTCATAACGTAAGTCAATACCGTCAAAATCTATTCATTTTTATCACAAAAAAATTACAAAACAATGAATCGACATAATAACCTAACCTAACTTCATGTGAACGATATTACTTCAAATCAAATACACAAAATTATGAAAGCAATCAAAATCAAAATACTACTTTCCAGCTCTATTTACAAGAGCTGTATTCCATTTGCTACTTGGTTCACTTAAATCAGTTCAGATAAATTAGACATGACAAAATAACTGAACTACGCTAACTGATGCATTTATTGGGGTGAATTACTTAGAAGTAAATTAGAATGAGTAATTCTAGTACTGAAAATAAAGGCAGCGAAGTAATCCAGTGAAATAAATAAGTGATCTGTTTCAGTAAATGTAAGTGAGATCTGATCCAAATGGCACATGGAATACGCCTAATGTTATAATGCAGGTGTAATAAAAAATAGCTTATGATACAAGTGTATACGTGCCTTTAAAGCACTAGTACCGTTAAAAGCACTCCACTTAACGTCGGATTCTTAAAATCGTCAAATGTGGTTGAAAGACTTATTTATACTCTAGTATCATAATATAATATTATTTGTCAAGAAAACAAAGTTTTAAAAAATGACATAATTGTCAAGACAGTTGTCATAGAGTATATATTATCAATATATTATTATTATTAATATTAGGACAATAAGTGTTGCTTGTTTGAATTATGATTTGATTTTTGATAGTGTCTGAAAAACGTGCAAAAAATTAAAATATTGTTTAATTAGCAATTATAAGAAAGATTATAAATAAGATAAGTTTTGTTATTATGTAAGTAATTAAATGATATTAATATTATTTTCCTTGTAATTATAATCTTTATTATAACTTTTAATTATTATTATTAAATAACACGTGCAGAAATAACATAATACATCTAAACAAAACCATAACCATACCAATATGAGTAATGAAATAAAATAAAATATAATAATAGAAAATAAAAAATAAATGAACATTTCTTATACTACCTAGATACTACTATAATATCAATAAAATTATCAAATATAAATTTTGCAAACAAATCTTTAAATACTTGCTCGGTACATAAATTATAATAATTATATAAAATAAAAACTTTTTTTTGTTCGTTCCCACACGGAACTGAAACGAAATATTAAGTATTCGTTCATGTCGTTCTCTAATAAAATATATTGTTTTCGTTTCTGGTAACCAAAATTGAAAATCGGCAAAAATATAAACAGGATGTGCATTTTATGAGTGTAACACCATTGAGATTTCGAGAACTATGAGATACGAAATCGGTTAAATTGAAGCAATATTTGCTCACTTTAATTATGTATTTATTTTGCCAAAGAAGGCATAGATCACAACATATGGGCAAAAAAATTATTTCAGTCGATTTTTTTCGTCTTCAAATAATTTCTAAACTATCAAACATAAACTTATAATTTTAAAAATGGAATCAATAGTAAAAAATTCATAGTTAGAAAACTAACGTTTTTCTTAATTTAAAAAGTGCTTGTAATACTAGAAACGCCCACGAGAGGACAGTCAAGTATTAACATATATTTGAATATCAGAACATGAAATAGAAAAAAAAATCAATGAATAAAATAAAGATTAAATTCGATAATCTAAATTATTTTCTCCAGTTTCAATTTCAAACAAAACAAAAATTATATCTTTTCGTTTTTACATAAATTTCGGTTTCGTTTTCGTTTCGTTTCGTTTCGTTTTTAGTCCGTGTCACTAACATTATAAACTTACGGCCTATTAAATGTTGAGATAAAATTATGGATAACTTATATGTCAGATAAATAAAAAAATGTCGAATCAAATATTAGTATATTATTTTATAAGGAGCTCAAGTTATACTTTTTGGGGCGAATCTGTTGACGGACGAGTACAGTGAGGTCGACAACTATAGATGAGGCACAAAAAGTCACTTTCGTAGTACATAAAATATGCACGTGAACGGTAGAAAAAGACTTTTTCTGCCACGGGTGAATCAATAAAACTCCTTGATTTTAACGAGCGTCAGAAAGAGTATTTGTTAGAAAAGTCAAACTTTACCGATTTCTATGGACTGAAATGAAATGTCATCTTTTTCTGGCGTTTGACTAAAAATGACAGTTCATATGATTTTTGCAATTAATGCTGAGATTCGATGCGATATTATTATTATTTTGTCATTCTAGTCCAGCATTGATAAACTGACTAATTGATGCTGGGTTGCAAGAAAAAAATAAAGAGCTCTTTAGTTAAAGAATTGTTTATCTAGCAACGGTATCAACAGCGATTTTCTGAAACTTATTGAACCGTTAGTTTCTAACGAACCGATTAACTTTCATGTAACTCTGCATGATACCCTTATAGAATTCTATTTAAATTCACTTTAATTACGTATTATTTGTGCTTATAAACTGCTCGATCTTGCACCTATTGTCAAAATTCCTCTCAATACGCCCCTACTGGTCATAACTTTTCATAACAATATAATGATAAGTTCAGGGTAAGTAGTATGTCAATATAACAAGCCATTAAACAATTAACAAATGAATTTCTGGTGCTCGAGAAACAAAATAAAGCGAATCATGTTAACTTGACTGGCATAACCTTCAATTAAAAGAAAATAAACTTGTTTTCAACAACAACAAACTTATGTCTTTAAATAAAAGCATACAGCGCTGTTACTTTGAGAACGAACTTGCTTCAGTTAACAAATACTTTTAAAGTGATCTCTGTAAGTATTCCGATGTTAGTTTATAGTTGGTAACCTTCTCTGAATGTGCTGACTAATCCAGAAAAAGTTTAAGGTGAACACATTTTTCATTAATGTAAAAAATAACTAGTACATTAGCGCGTAGATACTGTGACAATTTTCGTAATTCTGGTTTTTATTTTAGAAATTATGTGGCCACGACCTACTATTTCACACTCAAATTTCAATTATTATAAATGAGTACTTACTTACACTATATTATTCTTTCATGTCAATGTATCAAACACAACTGCATTTTTTGGATTACCGATAAAAGATCAAATTCAGGCATTACGTAGGTAAAGTTCAAAATTCCAATAGTAAATTGTACGAGTATTATTTACCAGTTATTTTTTATATTAGAATGCATTTTTGACGAGGCTCGCTTCATTCGCACTTTTATCAAATTCAGGCATCCGTAGAATACATGCTCCACACAGTGCTGGACTATAGCATAAACTGACTAAACTATAACTTAGGATCCCGGCACATTGGGGACCCCGCAGAAATTGTATAAAATTAGAAAACTAATAATGATTATTTTTTAATGTTTCTCAAAACCAATGAAATGCTTCATTGTATGTCACGTGTCTGCGTTTTAACCAATCCTGTCATTATTATACTGAGCTCTTGTGATTATTCCCGGTAATAATCTCTGTAGATGCTTTTTTGTTTGTGTCAAATGATAGGTATTTGTCAAATAATTATTTAAAACTGTCAACGCGTCAAGTAAAATGTGTGAAAGATTTAGTTCCATTTCAGATACAGATACACAAACCATTTTGGAAACAACTTCCAAGTATACATTAGTAAGTAATCAATCGATATGGACCCAGTTCAAAATCTTTTAAGTTGGATGAATCGATCTCAACAGCTAAGTCAAAAAATAATCTAATTAAATATAACTCGAGAGTTCGATAAATTAGAAAATAATTCTCCAGTATAATATCAATTTTATTTAGCAATAAATTGAAAATAATATGACAGATCTTTCTCAACCTTGTTGCCATTTGGCAATAGCCACTCAAGCCCTACGGGCTTTCGGGACTATTGCTTGGCAACAAGTTTTCTAAAGATCTGTCATATTATTTTCAATTTATTCTCACTCTCTTGTTATATTATTACTGAAAAATTTTGTGGGTAAAAAATAATGAAGTGAAGAAAACCAATGGAATATATAAGCATGCGTATACCTAGCTGCTGGTCATTTCTAAAGGTCGTCACGGACTAGCTGATTTTGTATTAAAAGCGAAAAATTCGCGCTTATAACACTTCATCTTCAAACATAGGAGGTTATACGTCATTACCCGACTCACAGAATTGATTCCGACCAAAACAAAGTACATACAATTCATTTGGTATATTCTGAATATACACTGGTACTAATAGTATCAATATTCATTTATTTATTTTCCTGGCAATAACCTTCTCTTCTTTTTTCAATTGTATCCTTTAAAAACAATAGTACATACAATTATAAATGATTTACAAATGAGATTACTTTATTCTATGAATAAAGACTAATTTTCTTGAAACGGAGGGCCCCCAAAATCTATTGTGCTTAGGGCTCCTGTAGTATTAATCCGGCCCTGACGCCACACATACAGTCGATGTACAGGGTGTTATGTAAGTGTACCGCCAACGCTTAACTGTTAAGTCAGAAGAGCAAAAGAAGCAGTAATTCACTGTTGTTTCATTCCTGCAGTCTTTCGTTTAATTACAAGAGACCTTTTAATTCGTCAAGTAACATGTTTATTAACAATTGTATTACTTGTCAAATTTGAAGCTTAGATCAGTGGCATATTAAATTAGTTAAAAAGTAAAGAAAATATTTATTTTTTATACAAGTGTTTTAAATACCAATAAAACATAAGTGTAATACAAAATTTTATCCACAACTCATAATTATAGGTATCGAAGAAGATCGGTCGTAACGTTTAACGTTGATTCAGTTATACAGTTTCTTAAAATAAGGAAGATCATGAAATGGTTGCTAAATAACAAGTTCTTTACAGTGTTTCATGAAATATAAAACACAGTGTTTTATGAGCCATATAGTACAACTGAAATCAGTATAATTATGTCTTTATAATATATGCGAAATTACTACAGATATTAAAATCGATAACCGTTTTGATGCAGACATACTCTCGTATGACACTCTAATGATCTTGTTGTATCCATTCTTTCAAAATTATGACAAACTTTGACACATTGGACGCTACTGCTTAGAAAAGTCACAATTGAAATTGACAGTTGTCATTCACTACTTGATTTAAACTTTTTAATGAATTATAACAATGAGCTACGATTAGTCGATTTAATATCTATTTTGCGAGATAATGGAACATCAGAGGAAGATACAAAAAATTATTTCATTCTCCTTCAATCCTCCTTATTTACTATGTAAGCTTTGGCGGTACATTTACATAACTCCCTGTAGGCGAATTTAGCTTAAATTATTCAAAATTTAATACATTTATTTAAATATTAAATATGTCGTTGGCATGGCTAGCTTCGCTCGCGTTTTATATAAACAAACCCTGCGCAGAACGCACGTTTCACACACTCAAATCTTTATTTTAATTACTGGCAAAATTTGCATGAATTAATACTGCATTTCGCACTTTGCCGGTGGCAGATATAAATTGAAATCAACGAGATTTGAATGCATGACCTCCTGAGAAGCATGTTATCCACTGAGCCCGTTAAATAATTTCTTACGCTAAGAACATTTTATATTACCTGAAATATTTTCGGCATGATAGATTCAATTCGAACATCCAAGTTTTTATTCAAAAAACAAACGCAAAAAATATCATTTTCAATGACAACAAAATACAATTCAGCAATTATTTGCCTATTCCAACCAGCCAGATACACTACAGCGATTCTCCATCAAGTCCAAATCCCATAAGAATTGTCTGGTCTACTAACAGAGTATAGCTAACTGTAACTAATGTCCGTGTGAAGTTGCAAAGGTATTAGTTAGCCCCGAGCGCATATTTCCATACGTGCCCCCTCCCTGCCGATTTTATCTGTCTAGAAACTTCTAATCAATTATTATTAATATAAATAATGGAAATTCCGTGCATAGTCACATAACCGGTATCTTCATACATTCCTTCATTTTAATATATAATTTCATTGTAAATTCTACATTTGGGAAAGTTGGAAGGAAATTTATTTAGCTATTACGTAAATATCTTCATTTAAATATGTACATTCTTAAGCACAAATATGTATTTGATTAAGTAAAATTATTTGTAAATAAGAAATAACAAAATAATGACAGCCCTCAAATCATGATACCATACTAACGTAGGATCGAGTCGCCACAATGATAATTTATATATGTTACCGGCAAATTATAAAATCCAAGCAATGTATACATTGTTACAATGTAAATAAATCCAGTTATTTTTTCTAATTGGAACGCATTCTTGGCGAAACTCGCTTCGCTCGCACTTCTAAACAAATTGTAACCAGAGCTGGGTAGTAGCTAAGTTTACCTTAGCTGTAGCTTATCTAAATGTGAAAAAATATAGCTGTAGCTTGTAGCGAGCTATTTTTTTTTCTATTAGCTTAAAAATATTGTTATAACAACTGAAGCTACTTTTAAAGCTACTTTTTGTAGCTTAAAGCTACCACTGTTCATTAGAAATACCTATTAATTTTTGTTTTGTATTTGAATTGTACCTTCTGTATTGTTTTCTATAACTGTAGGATAACAAGTTATTATATAGTGTAAAATCTATTAACATATTTTATTTTTCACTTGTTCTTAACCTATCCTACTTTTGTATTAAATATTAGATGAACTAAACATTGACTGTTTAGGAGTCTAATGTTAATGTGACTATTAATTTATTCCGATATAAATAAGAATTATAGCATAACAAATTATCAGTACATTTGTCCATTTGCGAATAATTGAAAAACGTAGCTTTAAAATTTAACAGCTACTTTAATTAAAGCTTTTAGCTGTAGCTTAGCTATATTTTACAAAATGTAGCTTATAGCTGTAGCTCAGATACTTTTTTAAAGAATAGCTGTAGCTTTGCTACTTTTTTTTAAGTAGCTTTCCCAGCTCTGGGCACCACAAACAAAAATAATCAGATACGTATCAAATTTTTTCAAAACGTAATTTTCACTAGAAATGTTGAAAAACTTAATAAAATAGTTGTTACGAAACTTTAACTACCTACCATACAAATTAAATATTCTTGACGTTTGAAATGAAATAATAAAGTTATTATATTTAGTCAAAGCACGACCACAGAAATAAAAAGTGTACGCAACTAGTGTTAAAAGTGTAACTTTATTGCATTCAAGGGTTTGCAACATTCGCCTACGACTCATGCTACAAGCTTCCCACTTGTGCAATAAAGTTACACTTTCACCACTAGTTACAAAAATAACTATTTTGTAATGAGCAACCATAGAAATACAATAAATGTATGCAAGTAAATGTTTGACATGTTATCTATGAATACATATTTTGCTTTATAAAAATCGTAAAACCGTGATAATTTGAATGGAATATTACTAAATATTTTCGAGAAGATTTATGAAACAAAAATATATATTTGATAATAAAATTTAAAAAATCAACATTAGGTAGGTTTCAAAAATTATATAAGTTTATTCAATATAAGTATTTCGGTCGACTAGACCATCATCAGGTAATGATTACAGAAGAATAATCTTCTGTAATCATTACCTGATGATGGTCTAGTCGACCGAAATATAGCGAATAAACTTATATATTTTTTGAAACCTACTTAGTGTTGATTTTATTATAAAAATGTTTCAACGAGAATCGACAGTGAAATCAATTGAATTTATATATTTGATAGTTATATTATTGCAAAGTACTGATTAAATTGCTAGTGCATACAATTTTAAATCCTACTATTTAACCAAAAAAAGATATTTAGATAGGGATACGCTGAAAATTAAACTTGTCTGGATTCGAACAATTTTTCAATATTCATTTCCACAGTACCTACCTAACTATTTTGATTTCTGGCTGGTAATTACTTACTTGCTTAGTAATTGTATAATGCGTGAAGTACCACTCAATGAAGATAAAACAGCATTGTCTTAGAGCTCATTGTAACAACTGAAATCTAATTTCTCTTTAAGCG
This sequence comes from Pterostichus madidus, assembly GCA_911728475.2. NCBI lineage: Eukaryota > Metazoa > Arthropoda > Insecta > Coleoptera > Carabidae > Pterostichus > Pterostichus madidus. Next base: position 22,890,506 of record OU452312.1, read on the forward strand.
CGAAAATTAACCACGTGATAATCTGTGGGAGATGCCACCAGATGTGATAGCGTATCGAATGAAGATATTTGAGAGCATTCGTTGTCACTTTTTAAGCGGCTTACAGATTCGGGGCCAACAGAAAGCAAACGTGACGCACTGACAAACGCACGCACACACGCACGCGACACACAAACAAGCAGGTTCGGTAATACTACGGCGAGTTACGCTGTGCTGCCTTTTAAATCTTTTTGTGAATGCGCCATATGTTGTATGAAGCCTGGATTACTCATAAAATGTCTTTACTTCTGTCAAAGTCATTTATTTTATATTAGGGTTGTTAAATAAATATATCATCACGCCTTCTACCCATTACTGGGTGTGGCACTCTGCTGAAGCAGATCTCGGTAAGTGATATATTTTGCGCGTGAAGTGCGGTTACCAGTCGTCAAATCACGGCCCCCAAACATGTTAGTGGTGGAGGAGCCGCAGGGATAGCTTTTTAAAATTATGAAAATTTGTCGCCTGTGGGAATCGAACCAGGGACCTCAGGATCCACAGGCCGACTTCATACCACTGAGCTAGCCATTAGGGTTGTTGATTTTTCGAATATTCGAGAATTCGAATGTTCGGATTTATTGAACCTTCGAATTTAGATTAGAACTTTCGAATTTTTGAATATTCAGAATTTTCAAATTATTAGAATTGTAAATCTGAATCCTAACGTTGGTATGAATTATTTTCAGAATAATCTCATTTGCAGAGTTTTGTATTAATTCATAAGTAATTATTATTATTTGCCAAATTAATTCAATTTAGACTTAAAATTTCGCTACACTGTCAAAAACGTTTTAATTAAGACGTTTTTGTATCATTTTTATTCTCATTTTAAAACGTTTTACTAAAAGTCCGTAGCATTTAGATGGGCGGTAAGAGAATAGATGTCTTAATTAAGACGCATAAACTTGCAGAGCTTTTGCATGAGACTTCGCCGAGTTTATTATTTAATTCGTGGCCGACTCCTCGCGAATTATGCGTGAGCATGTTTGGAAATAACAGATGGGGTTAATTCAGAGACACAAAATTCGAAAATTCGTAAATGCGAAGCTTTAAAAAATTCGAAAATTCGTAAATTCAAAGCTTCAAAAAATTCGAAAATTCGAAGCTTCAAAGTTTTTCTGACGAAGTTCAAAACATTCGAATGTTCGAACGTTCAGAAATTCGAACTTCGGTGGAAATCAACGACCCTATTTTATATTAAATGTAAACTAAGTTCATTAGCTTCTTTTTATATTTATTTAATCTTGTTTACAATTTTCACTAATAGAAAGCACTCCCCTTAAATTTTTTATTAAAAAAATTAAATCGTTATAGTTATTTATGTACTAAGGGCATAATCAAAAGAGTATACAACGTTTTATTTTATTTTAGTCCTCAAAATTAATCAATTCAGTCAATAGGTTTTCGTTATCGTTTTGCTGGCGTTGTAAATTGTAGGTATGTTGTACTTTCTATGCATGCACGTAGGCTGTTAGTGTTGCTATATTGTTTGTTAACGAACTTATTTATTTAAATTTATTATTAAATAAAAATCAAAGCTATCAATAACTATTCCAAAACAATATTGGATGAATTTGAGTCTGCACAGCGAAAATTAGTACCACAGAAGTTAAAAGAGCTTTAAGAAAAACAATACGTATTTATTATGTTGTCTGTCATATACCTGTCATCACGATTTTGATTTGTTTGAAAAGCTGTTGCTTGGCAACTCTATACGCCCTAGGGTTATAATAGCCAAATTATGCTTGCTTTTGAAGGCCAATATTGTTATTATATATCAAGGGTGAAAACAGGCGTTTCTGGCCCGTGGCAAAGCGCCTCGTGCTAATAACATGCTCAGGGTCAGAAATGCTAATTTCACCTATGAAATATACAATATTTTATGCACAACAAAATAACACTTTGTAAAATCAAGTGTTCACAATACACAAAAATTGTCATTTTATTTATGTAAATAAATAAATATATCATCACGCATTCTACCCATTACTGGGTGTGGCACTCTGCCAAAGCAGATTTCGGTAAGTGATATATTTTGCGCGTGAAGTGCAGTTACCAGTCGTCAAATCACGGCCTGCAAAGATGTTAGTGGTGGAGAAGCCACAGGGGTAGCTTTTATAAAAAAATAAATAAATATATCATCACGCCTTCTACCCAATTACTGGGTGTGGCACTCTGCTGAAGCAGATCTCGGTAAGTGATATATTTTGCGCGTGAAATGCGGTTACCAGTCGTCAAATCACGGCCCCCAAATATGTTAGTGGTGGAGGAGCCACAGGGATAGCTTTTTCAAATTATGAAAATTTGTCGCCTGTGGGAATCGAACCAGGGACCTCAGGATCCACAGGCCGACTTCATAACCACTGAGCTAGCTAGCTTTTGAAATTATGAAAATTGTTTGTCGCCTGTGGGAATCGAACCAGGGTTCTCAGGATTTATTTACGTATCCATAGGAATTATTTTTTTATAGCCCTTGGGCCAAAAACAAGTTTATGATGCCAAAATAAAATAATGATTCATTTTTCAGAACAAAGTAAATATATATTATGAAACTATTATTATTATTTTAAAATATAGTCGATACCTAATTTTCGTCATTCAAAACTAACTATTGCGCTTTAGACATCGTAGCTATTTTTTTTTTAATGACCAAATAACACTTTTTTGTAGTCATATAACAAACAACATATTGATATGGTAGCAAAGCGTGCCCAAAGTGTAAATAATATTTAAATCAATTAATTTTCGAATTAGTTTACGCGCTTGCTAGTCAATTAAAAAGCCTAGCGAGGACTTAAATTGTCTTAATCGCTTGAAAATTATAATTTTATTCACATTAAGTCTCTAATTTGATGCTGTAACAGGCGCCCTCATAAATAAGTTTTAATAATATATCGTATGATTCAAGTTGATAACATATCTAAATCTCATTTCATTTGGCATTAAAACCCACATACTATTTTGTTCGTGAAATTTATGACATAATAGAAATTAATTAAAACATTCTGCAAAAAATTAAACTTGATTTTCACAAAATTTTAACATTTAACAATCAATATATCGTCATTTCTTTTACAGTTTAATATTTCCTAGATGTTTTGAATGCTCAATATTTGCAGATCTCTCTAGATTAAAATAGGATAATGAGAGATAAGCAATTACCTAATGATCTTCGATTATTGCAACAAATATTCCTATTCAGTATTCTGTCTATTCGGCAGAACACCGAATATAAGTTTATTATTCGGCCGAATACCGAATATTTTAACGTAACAGCTAACACTCGAACTGCGGTATCTAATTTAAGCTTGTTTTACATTACACTAAATATTGAACAAGATTATTATAAAAATTAAGTGACTGGAAAATATGAATAATTTTTAAATTACACAGGACTTCAGTCAATAAATAGTTTTTAATTCACGCTACCGACAACAGCTGTATTCCATTTGCCACTTGGTTCTTTTAAATCAGTTCAGATAAATTCGACACATGACAAAATGAACTGAATTAAACAAACTGATACACTTATTGGGGTGAATTACTTCAAAGTAAATTAGAATCTATAATTCTAGTACTGGAAATAAAATCAGCAAAGTAATCTAGCGAAATAAATAAGAGATCTGGTTCAGTAAATGTAAGTTAGATCAGATCCAAATGGCAAATGGAATTTGCCTATTATCAACGTTTCGTTGCCAAGTGCAACACATCTGACAGAACAATGTTCTGTCAGATATGTCGCAGTGTAGTAGCATTTTTGAATTCTAGAAAAAAATTGAGATTGTATCAATTCTTTAGGTTTTTCAATAATTTAATCCTTGTTAATATTTTATATTGACTGACTAATCCTGATGAACTTGTACTTGGCAACGAAACGTTGATGTTGTCGGTAGCGTGAATTAAAAACTATTTATTGACTGAAGTCCTGTGTAATTTCAAAATTATTGAACAAGATTTTTAATAATCTAAATTATCTAGTATCATACAGCAAATTGTTTAATATACCGCATTACTTCGTAAATTGTCTGAAAAAATATAACATGTTCTATTTTCTAGACAATTTGTGTGAGCATGCACACGTAGCTACTTATGGTTCACGTAAAATTGGAATATTTCAAACAATTTGTCGTATACTACTACGCAGTGATTGTTCCAACAATTGTTCAACATTTAATCTAATATAAAACGTGGTTTAATTATTTAATTATTAATATTAAAAAACTTAAACAACATATTATTAATTACATACTTAGGTATTTTATTTATTTATTCAATAATAAACAATATAGATTAGAAATAGTTTTTCTAATAAAAAGAAAATGAATGTCAATTAATAACTTTAACAATGGATAATTAATTAATCATCGTAATTAAAATTTAAAGCAACAATTATCCGTTTCTGAGAAAAATCGTTCTTAACAAACTCTTCCCCTCGGAGCAGAAAAAGAAATTCTGATAAATTTTGCAAAATAATCCGGATATATATTTTTATTCCCTCCTACGTATAAGGGTTGTCGTATCTTGATATATGTATAATTTTTAAAGACGCATCGAGTTCTCTTAAAATAAAATATTTTACGGTTCCACTGTATATTCAGTATTCTGAATATTTCCTTTTCGTTGTATCTCTAGTTAACATTTATTTATTTTCTAATTTATATTTCTTAATTAATTAATTTCAACTACAATACAGTGAGCTTCTAGTGAAATCGAAACCATTAATAAGCAATTGCATTTAGGTTATAAATTCAAACAGCGAAGTTCGAACTAACAAACTCTCGCTTATAAAACGAAAACACTATCCATTCAACCACAACTGTTATACAAATATGAGCTCAGTCCCGCATCAGTTGACCCGAATCTAAATTTTTCGTGAAAATTTTAAATACTAAAACCCAGGTAACTTACATTTACTAAATGCCACAATTAATTTGCAACATTTTTAACTAAATTTAACATTAAATATACCTTAAACAAAAAATGTATAGCAGTATAACTCTCATTTTTTTCCCCATAAACTAAATCAACACACAAATGTACTATCATGATTATTATCTTGTGGGCAGTTTGCCAGATGAAATTGAAGTTTATTATTATTTAAAACAAACTTTATTATTATACAGTTTTTTAATAAAACAATTTTTTTTAGTTAAAACAGAAATGTTTACTTCCTCTTTCAATGGCTGTCATTTCTAGATGTATAATGGATTGATTTAATTTTTTTTCTGTGTATTAACAACATATTAGTATATGACTCATTAAATTTTTATTTCATTTTCTTGCATACTACACGAGAAATAAAACAGAAAAATATAACATCAACGAAAAAATAAAATTGGGCCAACTGAAATGGGACCGGGCTCGTATATATGCTCACACATATTCGTTATGTTTTTTAAATTATTATTCACGAACTTAAACTGGTAAAAACAGGCAATTGTAGTCCACGAGATAAAACCGAGGTAAAATTTGCGTTTCAAGCCAAAGATCGTGAGTTCAAATCTCGCTGACTTCAACTTATACCAAATAAAAACGATTTTGCATGAGTGGATCAGACTTTCCTCTAAGCTGTAAGCCTCCTGTAATTTCTTTTAAATTAATTTATTGTTACACAGATTGATAAAAAAATAATAATAATAAATAATTGTAATATAGGATTATAAGTGATAACAGAAAAATGAAGGAAAATAATACAAGTCCGTCCCTGGGTCAAGAAAATACGCCTATCGTCATCGGAGCAATCATAACCGTTAATTAAATTAATATGCACATTGCTATCACAACATTTTGTTTCAACATTTCATAAATAACGCACTCACATACCTACACCGCATATATGTCGTTTTATTTGCAAAACAATTGGCGATCTGGCGATCAAGCGATCACAAAAACAAAAAATGCAATTGTGGGTTGCGACCGTGACATATGGTAATCTGATAATTCTCCGAAGATGCAAGCACAGTATAAGCAATATTATTATAGGGGATGATATTGAAATTTTATTTATATAAATAAGTATGCTGTGTGCCTGCAAGATAGTGCAAAACATAGTATGCTGTGGTTATGCAGAAAAAACAAATTGTAGTCAAGGTAGTTGCCATAGCTACGCCTCAGAGCGTTGGGACTTTGTTATTTATTTATCAGAGGGAAAATAATACCAGCTTTGAATTTTGATATGAAAAATAAAGTTGCATGTTGTAAAACTTATTTTATACCTCACTTAAACTTCAAAACAAAATATTATTATTTCCACAACTGAATAATATTGTTCGCTAATACCTATAATAAAAATAAACAAACATTTTGACAAAAGAAAGCTGTGCGGTTGAAAATAAACAATTCTGCTTTTGAAATGGCAATGACAATGAACAACTGATAAAATAGAACGCAAATTATATTTTCCATTTCTCTTGTTACTGAAAATTACTGAACCTTGAAAAATTTAATAACCGATGATAACAAAAGGTATTTTTGTAAAATTCTATTGGAAATCTTATTTCAAGGGCAGTAAAAAATATACATAATGATAGTTATTTTCAAGAATCATTATCTTTTTGCTTGCCAATATGTAACATGCAATGAATACATCGTTGATGTTCACTTCACTTTGTCATTGAAAATGTACACATTACGTAAATAATCAATTTTCATATTTCAAGCTATTTTTATTTTTACGGTGAATTTATAGAAATACGGGTAGTTAATAAAATTAATCATAATACTTAACTTAAGTAATGAATGCTATTAATCGTTTACCTTGTTATGCAATATAAATTACAGCAAATAATGCATGGGCGTCCACAAAAGTGGCAAGCAGGGGCGCTCGCCCTCCCCCTGGGTTTTAACTAGGGTGGTGACCACGACTCTCGAACATAGGACTTTAATATGTACAATTATAATTTTGTAATTTCCTGCTTCCCTAAATATTTTAAGCAAAAAAGCTTCTTATAAAAGTTTTAGAGCATACAATTCTGCATCTGAACCAATAAACAAAACTAATTTTACATACTTTGTAAGGATACAAATTAGTTTTGAAAATGACGAAAATTGCCTCAAAACTATCGATAGGCATGAAATTGATACAAAATTAAACAAATGTTTGACGTTTTATCTGTCAAAATAAATGAAATAATAAATTTATTTTGCTAGTTTTGACAGATTTAAAGTAAAAAATTTGTTTAATTTTGTTTTAATTTCATAGTTATTAATAGTTTTAAGACAATTTTAGTCATTTTTAGATCTAATTTGTGTCGTTACAGCATGCAAAATTAATTTCGTATTTTATGCCCTAAAACTTTTATTACAAACTTTTTTCTTTTAAATAATTACGAAACAGGAAATTAAAACAAAATGATTTTACATGTTGAAGTCGCGACTCTTGAACATAGGTTCAAGAGTCGCGGTCACCATCCTGTATATTTATATATAATAAAATTTAAATTATAAGTTTAAAGATAATAAATTCAAGCTGAAACTGAATTTTCAGCAGTATTCTTATGGCCAACTAGCGACATATTCCCTATCGTAATCTAAGTTTATTAAGTATACACAGACACAAAATATTAGCAAATAAAAACTGTAAAACTGCTAAATAGGATTTTATTGAAGAAATGATGTGAATGTATGGAAGAGTTATTAGAAAATTGTCCTTCCTCTTGAATTCAAACCCAGACAAGGACTAGTAATTTATTTGACAAATTTAGATACATTTTTATCTATTTATTATGTGTATTTGTATTTTGTTATGTAAAAAAAACATTTTACAAATTTATGTATATCTGAGAGTTTTTTTGCGATCCGCCCCCCCTAGAAAAATGTATGTGGACGCCCAGTTGTTAGATATTTTACTGTTTCAAATTTGTATAAAATATTATATTGATTAATTGTAATTCAGCATATTTGCATATTCATTTGTTAAACGCGTGTAAACCAAAGAAAATACTTGCGCAAGATTAGCCCGGCAGAATTAAAAGTGTGCAAATGAATACAAAATTCTTATCTTATTAATTAGCGTCAAAGTATCTGATCAAGAATTAATTCAAATAAGCGTACATTGTTAACAACCGATCCGGAATCACAAAAAATCTTCTCACAAATGGAAATCGCTTGTTTCTATATATCGCTAGTCAATGTCACGTCACTACCTACGAGAAAACTTATTTATTGGCTAATTCATATTCAAAAATTTAAATCAACATAATTAAAAGTGAAGCACATGTGGTCTGCAAAAAATAGCGGCAATAAGCGAGACTTGTCTAATAGAGCAATATACCTACGTGCAAGTTACGATATGTTGTCAGTTATGACATTTCTAGTTACGAAGCGTTTAATTTATGAATTTATTGCAAAATATTCTAAATTTCTTCCGCATTTCGTAGAAAATAAACCCGGAATTATTTATACTTAAAAAATTAATGACAGTTCGTTTTTTCTCAATATTGTTATCCGTCCGCAACAATGTATGTTTTGATTGTCAAATCAATAAACAAACATTACCCCCTATATAACCGTAACAAGTATAACGTAAAATTAAAATTATACGTCAATACACAACTACAATAACTGACAGGAATAAGTGTGATTGTTCTTAAACGGCAACAAAGTATAATTTGATTATTAATCGATAAGCAAAATAGCGAGATTGGACAAGTGGTACAGTTTACACTTTTATTTCAAGTTTCCTTGCGTTTACATCAGAAAAAATTAGAGAAGTTAATTAATCATCAGTGGAATAACATAACTATAACCCCAACACATCAATCATTCCGGAAAAAAATGTTAAAATCCTACCTTGATAGGAGATGTCTTGAAGATGCTGGTACTTGGTAGATTATCACAATCCAGATTTTAGTCCTTGCACAGTTCTGCTCGATATTCTCAAGAATGCTGCACGAAAACACTTAAAATCCCATGTTGACACAAGAAAGTATCTTTTAAAAAGTACGGTTACGAACAACACTAACACCTCCTCTCCACACTGCGACACGAAACACACTGATGTTTTTGCCGCCAGGTACGCCGGTGTCGAAACATTTAGTTCACAGTGCCGCCGCGTTCGATCTCTGGCGACGCTAGTAACTATAAATGCTTTTTCAGCAGTTGCGTTTCCTGTTTGAAACTTGCAAGCAAATCAACTTTTACTGCTTGCATCTTCAAAAGGATTTTATAGTATCTGTGCGAAGATAACTTTTATTATTAAGACATAACGGGAAGACTGATAATTAATTTCAATAAACAATTATTAGCAAGACTTAATTACAAATAACTTGCTAGAGTAATTAAAATTATAATATGTAAAATTTTGGAATAAAATATCCGTTAACTTTCTATAAAACTTTATTTCATTGATATACGATTATATATTTTTTTATGATTTTTTACACACACTCAGGCTCATATCTCTCTGCTTTCAGTCATAGTATAGCTGATAGTTACTTATGACGACTGAGAGCAAGTAACACACACAATAATATTATTTAAACATTTCAAATATAAAGAATTTTAATACTCAGTAGGATTTCATGTCTGTACTTCACTTAATACAAGTTTTGTGGGTAATTTGCTTAGAATTATGTTTACAAGATTTCTGTAAATTAAATAATCTTAAACGATACGAAGAACAACAATAAAAACAACGAAATGAAAGAAAATAATAATTATTTACATTTTATTGTGTATCTGTAAAAAATACATTATAATAAAATAATAATTAATTATAATAATATAATAGAGGAAAATGATACAAACCACGGTCTACTGAATAATATAAATAAATGTAATATTATTATTGATTAGCCAAAAAAGCTAAATACATAAAATGACAATACAGCATACAGTCTTCGATCCATGGATGGATATAAAAAGAATTAAATACTTAGAAATAATAATTAAATTAGAACTTACAATTGAATACATAAACTACTCGGATATTATTTAACTGTCAACGTGAGGTAGTAACTGTTTGTTTTCTAATTATATAAATCCAATCGATTGTGAATGAGTTCCTAAATGTAGGTGTAGTATATTACACAAAGCACTGTAGTAAATTCAGTACAGACAACATTCGTTTACTTTAAAGAATAGGTATTTACATATTATATAGGCTATAAATGAATAATAAAATCGGGAATTGTATTCAAGTAATTTGACACATTCGTCAGCTTTCATTTACAATTTCACTACTCTAGCGCTCGCGTTCCTAGCGAAACAAATCTATTCTGCAACTTGTAGTTAAAGATTTGTTTTTGTTTGACATTGACAAAGAGTAAAACTCTAACATCTGTGCGCTAGTGCACACAACACACAAGCAAATCAACAAACAATATGTATTTACTTACTTACGTTACTTAGAATAACTACAAGCAACAGAATGCCTGTATACAATACACGTTTTCAAGTCTTCTACATTGCCTAATTCATTTTTCGCCAACATATAAACACCAATTAGGAATTAAATCATTTGTCGCACATTTCAATTCAAACATACTTTGCCTCCTCTGTTATGAAAATACTCTAATCAATCTACTAACATGTATAGATAAAACTTCAAACTCCTTCGTAACTATTTGTGTTTGGAATCATCAACTGCAATTTTCACAACACTTTAAATTGCTGTTGATAAGTCTCTGTCAATCTCACAATGTAATTTGTAGTTTTAAGTTATAATCTAAACAATGTTTATTGAGAGTTTTTATACAGTGTCAGCCTTCTCATTAATCTTTGTAAATGTGGACACTAATCCTTCAATGCATTTTGGATACAATTTCCAATTTCACAAACAATTTTATAATCAATTTAAAATGTTACAAATACAAATAGAAGTGTATGCAAGTATATTTCATATAACATTAAATATTTGATCAAAGGAAAAATCTCAACGTAGTCTTGAATTTGTTAAATAATCGAAATGAAATGAAAACAGTGCTCTCGAAGATTTGTAAAGCTGAATATAGAATTACACAACTGTATGTTTGGTATCACAGCATTTTCAGTATACAGTCAAATGTCATTATAACAGTATGTACAAAAAATATATTCCATATATTCTCTAGTCTAATAATGCAAAACTAGTTAAAAAAATTCTTGGTCAGCATATATCAGTTCCCGTTAAAATTACAATCGCCCTATCAGATTCCAAGTAATTTTGATATGACACCACCAGGACTGCAATAAACGCAAGTTTAGAGCAAGCCTGCTGAAGTGCTATACTGAAATTCCACTGTATATTGCAAAATTTAACTGCAATATAACACAACAATTCGTTCTTCCTTAGTCAGCTGACTACAAGACAGCATTCTTTGCAAGTATCAGAACACAAAGGTTTCGTCTAAAATTTTATACAAAAACGCATTTTATAAAAATGTCATGTTCGTAAAATGCCCTGAAATATACCGACATTTAAAAATATTCGAGTTTTTCACATCTCTTTAGAATATCTAGTTAGCTACAGTGAAAAACTTAATTATGTACACATTTATCGTAAAATTAAAATTATCATCTAATTAATTATAGTTGAATTTTATAAAATGACTAAACACAAAAGAAAACAATGCATGGTTGCTACACTGACGTCTGCGGAATAAGTTAGTGTTTATAAATACTGTGACATCTACAACGAATTCAGAATTATTTATTTTATATGTACAAGTAGAAGGACAGAACTACTCTAGTCATCAGTGTGGTGAATGTGTCCCAGAGTACCATTAGCAACCAGCCATCTAACGAAAACACATCTATGTACAAACGGTTCAAGGATTAAGTCTGCATGAACAAATGAATTAAAAACAAACCTACTCGCTTGCATCTTACCCAACTCACTTATAGCAATGAAATCACAACATTGTGAATAAATAGACACAATTAATAATAAAATACAGAGTAAATGAATTGAGTAAAATATGAAAATGGGACGTGACGTGACCGTATGTATGACGCGATGAAATGATATTAAATACTCGAAGCGGATGATTCAAAATCAGTCTGTTCGGAGAGAAACACGTTTATAATAATAGCGTGAGCAACTCGAGGCGTTAGTCTAGAATCTAATGAACAATCGTGGTTTTTCACTGGAATTGTAAGTTTAAATAAATTAATTACAAAAGTGTATATTTGTTTAATGACAGTGATGCAGCTAAGGCCTACCGACAATGATTAAGAATTCAAAATATCTAGAACAAATTGATGATTACAATGGATTGACAGTTAAAATGACGAATGATTATTATTGTTAAGTACTGGACCTTAGCGATACATCGGCAATTGGACTATATTTTGAATTTAAATAAATCTATTGCTGTTATATAAAAGAGATCAAGTATGCTACATCAACGGCAGTAACATACCACATGTCCATAAAATCATATTTCTAAAATAATAATAAAAATAATAAATGAAGAAACAAAATGGCACTGTCATACAAACTGCTGTACAGACAAAAACGAATTACCTAATTTTACACGCAAAGAACAAACGCATGGCAGTGCAACCTACATGTAATTAATCACTAATTTAAATTGTTTTATTTCCTGGCAGTCACTTGGCAGTGTTTGTTGCAAACTATTAGTTACGACCGAACTACCTTTCTTGATTTGTTACGTTTTATCTTAAGAATACGTTCAGTTAGCGGTTGGGACTAACTGCATTAAGCTACATTGTTAAAACTAGATATTTTATTATACAAATCATGACTAAACAAACTTTCATTCCTAAACAATTAATATTTGATTTTCATCTCCAATTTTCACTTTAAACACTCCTATTTGGTCATCCGGTACAATAAACGAAAATTATACACACATATATACAATTATAATTAAACGGGTTTAAAAAGAAATTTGAAATTGTCGAAAATGCCGAAAATGTCATCGCTAGTCTGTATAATCATGAATAATATAAGAAAACAAAACAAAAACATAAGTAGAAAAAAATACAAAACGAAAATAAAAATATACATTTAAAATTGTGCTAAATCTAAAATTCATGTTGCTCGATAGCATTTCACTGTTTGGCAGTGTCGCGCAAGCTGGTTGTTTCCAACGGTCATCCAAGTTGTATCCGTCAATGGTCCTAACCTAACTTACCTAGTTTACAATACATACATTCCTAACTGTACAAATACATGAAAGACTGCACACGATGCAAAATATACACTCTGTGCGAATTGGACTTCACATCAGTCCTATTCTCTACTGTTTTCGTAACATTACCAATTGTACAACTGTGGGCCTTAAATTTCATGTAACCAGATTGTACCTATCATACGATCATATTTTGCACTTTTCCGCTCAAAATCAATTGAACATTACATTTCAAGTTATGCCAAACTGACCTTGAGTTGTGTCAACAGTAAAAGATACCGAACAGATACTTTAAAATTATGAAAATCTAGCAGTTTACTAGATGAGAACTGCTTCTGCAACAGAAAAAGAAAACTAATGTAGCACTGATTTACTTTAGATAACCTCACGTTAAAACGAGATCTTGAAGACTGGTGATATCTTCATGCTAAAACATAGAAATTTGTAATGTCATGATTATTTCCTAGAGCACCTTCAATAATTACTACACCAAAAGATGTATCTTTACGGTGCAGTAAATTCTGGTGTCTAGAAATAATGCATACATTCTGATTACATGTACAGCCACTTATTTAAGAGAGAGTTCAGAGTCACTTTGAACATTTAGCGAATTATCACGAACTAGTTGCGATGGGAACGCGTTTACGACGGTGTTTCTGTGTGTGAGGCGTACTGGAAGAGATCTCCTGTGGAAATAACGTAGAGCGAAGTGCGTCCATGGCTGACGGTTGTAGTGTAGGGATAGACACAGTCCGAGTCCTCGTTGATTCCGATTCTAGGACCCACTCATCCGATATGCTACAGGGAAACAAAACCAACAATTAGTTTTTGTTTTGTTTGTTTCGTAGTGTGTAACTTACACATCGGGGGGATGCCAACGCAACAGTACTTTCCTACTGCCGTCGGGCTCTATACGGCGAGCGAGCACTTGAGAGTGTAACGTAACTGCATCTCCTGGTGCTTTGTTGCACGCCTCTCCCATTGTCCGTTGCGCTGTCATTGTTACCAGCCGATGTTGTAGCCCCTCCATGATGCCGTTGTCGAAGAAGTCGAACATACGCGCTATAATACCATTGTACCAATTATAGATCAATTGTATTATAAGTTAGCTGGAAGTAAAAAACTTACCCGACCACGGTTGTCTTCGGTACCGGAGCTTCTTACCGTTGCGTTTGAAGAGTTTGATAGATCCTGATTCTAATGATTTCCGTGTGCTGCCGTTTGAACCATTTTCTGATCCGTTGAAGTGACTGTTTACGTGCTTTTCCAAAGTTTGCTGTAAACACAGATTCATTTATAATTTGTACATAACAATATAGGTATGGATGCGTGTTATACCTGTGAGCTGAACCGGCATCCGCAGCCGTCTACGATGCAGCGGAAGGGCTTGTTGCCGGCATGGCCCAGCACATGTCGCTCTAACCACGAGCGAGAGCACGACGTGCGCCCGTGTACTTTGCAACCCACCCACAAGCACACATAGTGTTCCTGCGTCGCTTGTGATATCACATGTTTTATCTGTAACAATCAAATGTTTGTTTACAAATGAAGGATTCCCAAGTGTGAATAGAGTGACATACCTGTAGGTGTTCAAGTAAGGCCCCGCTGGTGTCGAACTGCGATTGGCACTCAGCCCAGCGGCAAAGACCCGAGTCGGCCGGATCAGTCCGCTGTACTTGTGTCTGTTTGGCCGGGAAGCGAATTGTTTTCGGTTGTGAGAGAATCGGCGACTTTAGTGGCTCCGCATCCGGAACTTCCGCCATCGCTGTCGTTCCCACAGATATTGTAAGCGCATCCCGGACCGAAACTCCGCTGTCCGAGTCACCTGGTGTTGATGTTTCTGATTTTGTACTATTTCCACTTCCACCGCCGCCGCCGCTACTGTCCGCCACTGACGGAATTACCAGCGTCGGTAACGAGGTGAACGGGGATGGTGGCGAAGATTTCTTTGGGGGCGCGACCAGCGGCTGCGGCGCAGGCTTGGGCTTGGCTACTGCCGCTGGCACTGTAGGCAGTGCGGTCTCGACACTTAGTGAAGTTACGTTATGGTTTACGTTAGACCCGTTCAGTTTCGAAGGCATGTTGTTGAGTTTGACAATAGGCACTACCGTGGAGCTGACCTTGAGATTGAGATTATGGTTGTGCAAATACGCTACTACGTCCGCCTTCCCGCGCGCTGTACTCCGTGGCACCGCTATAACTTGTGAGATCTTCTTCGTCTTGGTATCCAACACAACCTTCTTCATCGGTGACGCCGTTACTGTCAGCGTGTGGACGTCCAGCTTTCTGTATAAGTCCGCTGGTAGCTTTGCACATCGACTTCCCAGTATCACCTGCAAATAAACAAATAAACATTACCATTATTGTCTCAGACATCCCGTCACTTAGGAATGAAATCATCTACCCTATCGATTACGGTACTCACCTTGGGTCCATCAAGGAGTGTAAAGTATCCTTGTGGAGGTTGTGCAGCAGGTTTGGGGATGCCGCCGACGCTGGTAGTCTTCATCTGGGCCTTGAAGTACTCGGTGATCTTTCCTTGTTGAATCTTATTGCCCATGACGAGAGACACTGCGGCGGCGGCGACGTCTGTGAAGTGCTTGGTGGTGTTATTATTGCTGTTTTGTTTCTTGTTGTTGTTATTATTGTTGGCAGTGGGTGTGGCGACTGTGAGGGTGGTGGCAGGGGGCAGTGTGCTGTCGGTACGCTGACGCTTGCCACCGGGGGTGACGGGGGCGGCAGCCGTGAGACGCTTGAGTGCCGGCGGACTGCTCGGGATCGGTGTGCAGGTGTTGTTGTTCCATGGCCACGGCGGATGGTGTACGGTATGCGCGGGCGCGGACCGCGCTGGCTGGGGTTGCGACGACGAGTCATCGCTGTGGCTGGACGCGGTGCTGAATGGTGATCCCGGTTCGGTAATGTCGCTCGCATTCGACCCAGTACTGCCACCGCTGTACGTCGAGCAGTCTGTACAACTCAACACTGCTACACCACTGTAACACAACACAAATACCACACATTACTATCAAAATAATCAAACTATAAATGCTAATTAACAGAATTTTAAGTTCTAAATTTAAATGCAGCCTATACAAATTTAATATGGAACATGGGAATATACTACGTATGACAAGTTTCATTTCAAATGGTAATTAAATTAATGCAAAAAGTCTGCAATTAATTGTTACTGCAATCTGCAGTACAAATCTCAACTAGACAATAATTAGTTCCAGCAAAGAATCAACCTATGTTACATGTCATCCAGTGGCGCTCGACATGGGCACTGGGCCCAGAAACAAGAGGTGCCACAGTCTGGAGCTGCACTGGCTATTGTCTATCGCTAGAGGTCGTTCACCGCTCGCTTTTTACGTTTTATTAATTAAGAAAAAAAAGAAACATTTGATGGCGAGCTCGCCAGGAAAATCCAACTTCGGATATATTCGAGTAGGTTCGTACTAATACGGGATGGACTCAACTTAGCATGAGTTAGTGTAGAAACGTTCGGTTTGGTCGATTGTGAAATTGCATGCGGTTGGTAAGCTTCATGCCCAGTAATTACTATCACTTTTGTTGAATAACTGTAAATTTGATGCTTCTAGCTTCCAACTGCAAGAAATACAACTTTACACTATCATTACAGTATAATTTTCCATCCAAAATTGTTGAAAGCATTCCCAGATCTTTAAATTATACTTAAAAACTTCTAAATTCATCTCTTAATTGTTGAGAAACTATGTTTTTTTCTTTTCACCTCATCATGTGTATACTCTATAATTTTCCTGTAAAAATACGCCTTACAGGTAGTCAATTATGAGCACATATACGACATTTCTGTAGTGTGGGTTGCGGTAACTACAAAACAACTTTTTTTGTTAGACAAAGATAGAGCGAGCAATTTTCACTTACAAACAAAAACAAAGCAGGCGGTGCATGTATAAAACAACGTAACAGTAAACTGGTCGCAGCAGCCGTCCCGATGTTTTTATTTGGCGGCGTTCGGTGAAAAAATAACGGTATGCAAAGCGTGTGTGCGTGCTTGCATGCGTGCGACGTGATACATGATACGATATGTCTGTCCGACAGTCAATTAGTCAATTCGCAATCCGTGGTCACTCGTTATAAACAGCAGCGTTCCAACGCAAAACCTATTCTAAATACTCGACATTCGAGTTTCATGTAGCTACTCTCGATTTTAACTAGATTCCTACGTCTATTACAACCAACTTATAATTTATTATGTACTTCATTTAATTCTAATCATAACATTCTGTCAAAAGAACTAATTTATCAATTATGAAATACTGAAATAAACGAATTATATACACATTTCAAATTTATTATTATTAATAAAACTTTTACAACTCAAAATGAATTAAATTAAATGTTAAATGAAATACATAATTAATATGACTATTTATTAATATGTAATTAAACTATAAGTAGTTTATAGTTAACCTTTCATTCTCATATAAATTACTAATAATTAGATAAAATTATACACAGCTCTCTAAACAAAGAAACACAAAGAAAAGTAATTTTTTACTATTTCATCTCGTCATTAAAAACAGAATAGTCATTTTTTATCTAAATCTGCGACTATCAACAAAAACAAACAGCATCACCACTGCAACTCGGATCGAAATCTCAGAAACACAAACACGTCACGTCATGCAGCATCACACAGCTTGATGTGTTGCTACACCACGAGATGTGATGAGATCTGACATTGCAGGGACTCATTTTCCTTGTTTACACTCTCTACGAACGGTACGCGTTGCCATGACAACTAATACGATAGGATTACGCTGGCGTTGCTGAAAAATCCGAAAATACGAAGTTTTTTAGATTTTTACATCGTCGAATACTGTCAAATGAGAAAGTCTCGTGATTCAGTTTTATTATTCAATTCTATAATCGAATTAAATAAAAATAAATAAATAAATATATCACCACGCCTTCTACCCATTACTGGGTGTGGCACTCTGCCGAAACAGATCTCGGTAAGTGATATATTTTGCGCGTGAAGTGCGGTTACCAATCGTTAAATCACGGCCCCCAAAGATGTTAGTGGTGGAGGAGCTACAGGAGTAGCTTTTGAAATTATGAAAATTGTTTGTCGTCTATGGGAATCGAACCAGGGTTCTCAGGATCCACAGGCCGACTTCATACCACTGAGCTAGCCACCCCATAATCGAATTAGTACGAAAGAAAATATGCACCGTAGATTTATAGTGTCTAGACCAAATCGAAAAGAATGCATTAAAAAAAAGGTAACCTGTTTTTTTCTTGTCGTCAGTGTTTCAACTACCTCAATTTAAATTCGGATCTCAGTAGCAGTGTAAATAATTGACAAAAGAAATTCGAAACATTTGAATGAGATTTCTTCGTAATTTCTCGATCAGATAACAAGACGTTTTACGGAGTCGTGAAGTTATTTATGAAGTGTGTTGAGCACTGGGCAGCTGTTTCGTTGGGGGCTGCAAGGGCAGCTGCGCACTCGCGCGTGCCCGCATGCACATGTAAAATCACCCGCGTCCTCAGCAGCAATTACTCTGGGATTACAACACCGATAAGTAATTAATCCACTCGATAAACTGTAATTATGCACATTGAGCGCTCTTCGGACAAGCGCTCACTTTCTTTATTCCATGTTTCACCTGTATAATTGCAGACATGCAACTATCGCTAATTTGCTAATTTCTATGGAAGCCCAGACACGATGCTTTAAACATAGAACGAAATTTATTACTTACAGAATAAAAAAAACTTGTTTCTTTTACTTATAAGAAATTTCAACGTAGCAATTGAATATATAAATATATCATCACGCCTTCTACCCATTACTGGGTGTGGCACACTGCCGAAGCAGTTCTCGGCAAGTGATATTTTGCGCGTGAAGTGCGGTTATAAGTCGTCAAATCACGGCCTCCAAAGATGTTAGTGGTGTAGGAGCCACAGAGGTAGTTTTTTTTTGAAATTATGAAAATTGTTTGTCGTCTGTGGGAATTGAACCAAGGTTCTCAGGATCCACAGGCCGACTTTATACCATTGAATATAAAGTTAACAAATAGCTCATAAAGTAAATATTTACAGAGATCTTTAGATGAAATCAGATATGTATTAATATAAACCTTGTAATAATTTCAAGTAACATTCCAGACAAATTATTCTTACTGCATTTATGAATAAAACTTCTTTTAAAACTAGTCAAGTTGTCTTAAATAAGAAAAGAAGAAATATGTAATAATTTAAAATTTAAAAAAATCACTACAAACTCGAGGTCAAACGATAAATAAAAAATATTGACGTTTCAAAGATAATATTAAGAGTATAAAAGGACATTTACAAATACTGTAACAATTTCCATCCTTGTCTTAGTCAAATCAGTTGAAAAAATCTAGTTGTTCTGTACATTTAAAATGTAATGGAATCATATGATCCCTAAAAAAATGTTTAACGTTTTCACTGTATATTTTTCGCTGTCAAACTTTCTAATTGATTTGACAGAAAAATGTCTCAAATTAAAAATGCAGTTATTTAAATTGATTACCATTTTTATATGAATATCATTTAATATAAATAAATATAAATATATCATCACGCCTTCTACCCATTACTGGGTGTGGCACTCTGCCGAAGCAGATCTCGGTAAGTGATATATTTTTGCGCGTGAAATGCGGTTACCAGTCGTCAAATCACGGCCCACAAAGATGTTAGTAGAGGGGGGCACAGGAATAGTTTAAATGTTGTGAAAATGTTTGTCGGCAGTGGGAATAGAACCAGGGTTCTCAGGATTAATAGGTCGGCACGATACCACTGTGCCATCTTAATCCACACATTAAAATTTTTTTACTTATAATATAACTAGTGCATTGAATATTGCCGATATTTTTTTTGAGCTCACGAGTGCTTTTGGTGCTATGGAAATATTTCCTAAGAGCAACAAAAACCTGAGTGAACAGCGAGACAATAGGCGCGAAAATTTTTATATGCATCCATTTCTAATCACGTGTGCGAAATCAACGAATCAAAATTACATTGATAGAGTAATTTTAATCTTTCAACTTCTGTTTACAGGATAGTCTATAATAATAATTATCAGAGGTGTATTTAAAAGTGTGCGAAGGACCTGGAGACCTATTCTAATTCGTTGGCGACTGGATTTAGCGACCGTTTGACGTCATATTTGGTGACTTTGATACTGGCACTATCTGTTGGTATAGTTGAAAAGTACAGTTCTGACGTCATTGTTGGCGACTGGTCGCTTACGGAGTCGCGTATGCAGGCGACTAGTACAAGGCTGTTGCGAAGTTTTATGGCGTCAGTTGCTTAGCATTTTTTAC
Organism: Pterostichus madidus; assembly: GCA_911728475.2. Lineage (NCBI taxonomy): Eukaryota > Metazoa > Arthropoda > Insecta > Coleoptera > Carabidae > Pterostichus > Pterostichus madidus. Next base: position 22,910,964 of record OU452312.1, read on the forward strand.
TTAATTTGTTTTGAAGTTAGAAAAATTTTATATTTTATATGCACTGTAAATTATTATAAAATGTTTATTATTTATATTATTAAAATAATAATTATAATTATTGAACAAAATTCAACTGCAGGAGACCTATTCTAATTCGTTGGCGACTGGATTTAGCAACCGTTTGACGTCATATTTGGCGACTTTAATACTGGCGCCATCTGTTGGCATAGTTAAAAAGTACAGTAGGATATATATATATATATATATATATATATATATATATATATATATATATATATATATATACAGGGTGTCCCATTTTAATCTGCCAGTAGCGATAATTCTGAAACATTGCATTGAATCAAAAAGTGTTCCAAATGAAAAGTTAATGGTTCTGAGGGGGACATCTGATGCCGTAGACTTTGCCCCCCCAGCCCCTCAAGGGGGGCGGGAACAGGGGGCAACTTTAAAATCTTAAATGGAAACCCCTATTTTTTATTGCAGATTCTGATAGAGGGTTAAAAAGTATGTAAGTTTTATTCGAAACATTTTTTTTATTGGTCGAGAGATGGCGCTGCAAATGTAAAAGTTAGGTTTTTTTGTCAATTAAATTGCGAAAATCGTCACGTAATTAACTGTTATTATTACTTAAGACTTACTCACAACCTTACAAGGTGGTTTTTTTCTCAGCCTGCCCAAATACTACCCCCGCCCCCCCCTACAAAGACGTAAAGTACTCAAAAATAGCGATTGAGTACTTCTTTTTCAAATTAAATAATGGTAAAATAATTCAAAAAAGAATGTCATTTTTTTTCAAACAGTGTTTGACCGGCCCCCTTACATAGCCCCACCCCCCACTGGGGCTGGTGGCAACTTTAGAATCTTAAATGGAAACCCCTATTTTGTACCTCAGACTCGGATAGAGTTTTAAAATGTAGGTCAATTTTAGTCGGGGTATTTTTTAAAGTTGGGTGGGGCTATGTGGGGGGCCCGGTGAAACACTGTTTGAAAAAAAATGACATTCTTTTTTGAATTATTTTACCAATATTTAATTTGAAAAAGAAGTACTCAATCGCTATTTTTGAGTACTTTACGTCTTTGTAGGGGGGGGGGGTTGGTCAGGCTGAGAAAAAAACAACCTTGTAAGGTTGTGAGTAAGTCTTAAGTAATAATAACAGTTAATTACGTTACGATTTTCGCAATTTAATTAAAAAAAAACCTAACTTTTACATTTGCAGCGCCATCTCTCGACCAATAAAAAAAATGTTTCGGATAAAACTTACATACTTTTTAACCCTCTATCAGAATCTGCAATAAAAAATAGGGGTTTCCATTTAAGATTTTAAAGTTGCCCCCTGTTCCCGCCCCCCTTGAGGGGCTGGGGAGGCAAAGTCTACGGCATCAGATGTCCCCCTCAGAACCATTAACTTTTCATTTGGAACACTTTTTGATTCAATGCAATGTTTCAGAATTATCGCTACTGGCAGATTAAAATGGGACACCCTGTATATATTATCTTTGGTCCTGTTGGCGACTGGTCGCTTAGGGAGTCGCGTAAGTTGGCGACTAGTAAGAAATTTTATATATTTTGAGCACTGTATATTATTATTATAAAATGTAAACACGAATAGGATCTGCCAATTATTGAACAAAATCCAGCTACAGATGTACATTATCGATAATTAGGACAACAAGGTTTTGTTAAAATTTATATGATTTATTTTACAAATATCACTAATTGCTTGAAAATTACAAAAAATTCTGTCAATTTGTGATATATCAAGTTTAAGCAATAATAAATATTTGAGTTTAATAAAGAAAAACAAATATCAACAAGTGGCTGTCAGAAATCATAAGTACCAACACATAATACTCCGTTGCTCCTATTAATACCAACGTTACAAATTAAACTTCCCATGAATTAGAATTAGAATAGGTCTCCAGGCTCCGACAGCCTAGAAATGAATATTTTTATTTTATAAAGATGAATTTTACATATTATTTTTATTTTATCGTATAAAATGTATAACATTATAGCATATAATAACGCATTTTTTGTGTGACTTTAGTATTGCTACATTGCATATTTATTTAAATAATTACTTAAAAAAATATTGCGCACAGGGCCTCGGCGACCATAAATCCACCACTAATAATTAGTAATTCAATACACAGTAATTAATAAGTTAGCTATCGCGTATTACAATAAGTAATATCCCGACAATTTAATATCTAGCATCAATCAAATAGAATAATACAGGTAAAAACCGCGTGTTTCGAAACGTATGCAGCGGCAGCTAATGCCTTGCATCAGTGCGAGTTACACAAGCCTCAGTCTCAATCCTAAACAACCAGCACACCTGAGTTGAACCTACAGCATTGCACAAACGACGGTCTCGCTCGCTAATGCATCGCCTTGAAGTGCCTAACGCTGACGCACTCTCCGCTGCAGCGATAGCGCAAATGGGTCAAAGTTGTATTAGAAAAGGTTACTGCAGTCGCATGTGATGAACAACCGAGCTGTTGCTTGCTTGTGATGTTGTTTCCTTCTGTAAGGAGTCTATTTATTTTAGCGAAGATGCTGTAACTTGCTTGATGAAGTGTTTGATAATATGTTGGTCTTTCAGTAGGTAAGTAAATTGTAATTGTTTCTGTTTCGTCACAAGGACTTAATATAAGATATTTCATTGCTATTTGCGCTTATCTTAGGGCAGAGTCGGACTGGGGCGGCGGCAGAAAATATTTCGATGGGTCGTCGTTGAAAATAGAAATTTAAAGCTTTTGACGTCACATGCAGCAGACCCGAAGCAGACCCCCCTCCACACAATTTTGTGTGAAACAACAAATTTGTAGAATGAGCGAGATGACACCATGCCGAGTCGAATAACTACTTTCTTCTTTCAACACTTCCTCCCTCAGATTTGTTTGACGTTTAACGTTTGGATCACGTGATAAATTTCAAATTGTAAAGCTGTACCATGTTCGCTACATAACAAATTATTATTATTATTTCTGTTTTACTCACTAGATGGCAACCGAAAAATTTGAATTGTATAAGTCTCTATTAGGCACATATTTTTAATAAAAATTATAAGTGGAATTTTGGAAAACTCGGTTTCCTCGCTGTTTGAACGCTTCTAAAGGTTACATTGTTGATTTTTATGGGGTAGGTGGCTCAGTGGGATCGAGTCAACCTGCGAATTTGAGAACCTGGGTTCGACTCCCTCAACCGACAAATCATTTTTACCACATTAAAACTACCCCTGTGGCTCCCTCTCCACTAATATCTTCGAGGGCAGTAATTTGACTACTGGTAACCACACTTCACGCGCAAAATATATCACTTACCGAGATCTGCAACGGCAGAGTGTCACACCCAGTAATGGGTAGAAGGCGTAATAATATATTTACCATTTATTTATTTGTTTTTGGCCAAAACTATGAGTACAGACGATTTTCTAAAAACACTATCGACTAATTCCTACTACTCTTCTTCCTTAAGTAAAATATTTAAAAAATCAGACGTGATTGACAACTGATTTTAAAAAGTTGTGTAAACAAATATCGCCTTTATTATCAATCAGTGACATCTACTTTATAAATGTTAATGTTAAAAGCGCAGCAGGTTAAATGTTACAATCTCGCATCAAATCTTGACATACATAATCAAACAAATTATTTGATGTTAACAAGAGGATCATATAAAAACAAGTCAAATATTTAAAGAAAAGTAAATTTATACTTGTGGTATAAATGTAAAATAAAAAATAAAATTACTGGCTATGGCACTCTGCCGTCGCAGATCTTGATAAGTGATATATTTATGCGCGTAAAGTGCGGTTACCAGCCGTCAAATCATGACCCCTAAAGATATTAGTAGTGTGGAAGCCACAGAGGTAATTTTAGTTTGGTGAAAATGTTTGTCAGCTGTGGGTAACCAGGGTTCTCAGGATCCATAGGCAAACTCGATAAATTTACTAGTCAAAAAACGACGTTTCCACATCTAGTCGAAGAAAATTTTTATCGTGCTTGTAAAAATGCTTTATAGGTTCAATATGGAATAACATTCACTAGCATTTTGCGTAGAACAACATAAAAACATATTACATACTGAAAGACTCAAAATCCACGAATTTACAAGTTTTTTTTTTTTCAGACAAAATACATAAAATCTTGGTTCACATTTATTACCGTGTTCGGATTATTATTATTATTTAACTAATATTTTAAACAAATTACAACTAGTTTAAATTGGTAAACGTTGCTTGTTTCGTTTGTTATACAAACATAAAGTTTAATCCTAAATAAATCCAAGTTAAACGTCATACGCATGCAATAGTTCACATTAACATATAGCTGTCAAACATACTAACCGATATTGTCACATCATATTTCTTCCACGTTGCATGGGGTTTTATTGTTTACTATTGCATTGTATTGTTTATTTGTAAAATAAAATGATATTTAAAGGTGGCAGTCATATCATAATAACATCTTAATCTTGAGTCGATATGTGCTCGTAATTCCTTTATAAATTTAATAGACTTCATATCTTGACAAAGTGGTTCAGTGGAGACCAGCTGTATGTTGTATCGACTCGATCCTACCTGCATGTGTGCATGCATAGTTCAATAACAATAGGTGTGATTTTTCTACTGATCAAGGCAGGCAATGCAAGTCGGCCCACTTGCATGTACCAGCAGCTGTAGCAGTCAAACAGCTGTTACCGCCAAGACACTGACTACTTACGACTTACAACATAAACAAACGAAAGTTACGCGACTCGACACTCGATTGTTTAATGTGTCACTCGATGCGCGTGTGTTTTTGTTTTGTTTCCATGTCGATGCGATGGGTGTGCGCGATCCTACGCTCACTTGATGTTGCGATGATTGTGTCGCACGTTGGCGCGATGGATCGAGTGGGCGGAAGTGAAATGACAAAACACAATCACCTCACGGCGAGCGCCGGGCACATCGCACTGGTTTCCAGCACCCACGCAACAGATTTAGTCCGTTAGAAGTTATTTTTACCCACATTTAGCGCCAATTACTCATCGTAGATCCATTCACAAACCTAACATTACTTTGACTCTCGAATCTATTATACTATAATACATCACAGGTAGTTGTGGTTTTGAGGACAGAACAATCGCGTCACAAGCGAGAGTTCACGAATGACCACTGATTAAAGTGACCATCTGCTGACTAACTTTATTCTTCTATTGACAACATTTATAAATTAATATAATAAATATTTACAACTATGTTGCATTTAAAGCATATTTCTTTTAAAATAAATTTGGAATCCTTATAATAAAATAAAGTTGGTCACCTTTGTAGTTCTTAATATACTCCTACGCAGTGGCGTACCTAGAGGGAGATGGTGAGTGCAGTCCGCTCCAGGCGGCACATATTTTGGGGCGGTATTTTTTATATTTAGTTTTAGTTGTAAAAAACAACTTGTACACTTCATAAGTTTACTATTCAATTTCTACGAATTGTGAATTACTATATGATTTCGAATATTTTTCTTCATCGTCAAGTCAATGTAGGGTTGAAAATATTATCCCAAAAAATTCCATTATTACTGCTTAATTTAAGTATGCCATCCAATGGTAAAAAAGTTCCCCACCTATAGTTTGTCCCAATTGCAATCATTTATTTATGTTTATTAATTTAATGAAGTAATGGCTCAGTGGTTTCGAGTTGGCCTATTGATCCTGAGGACCCCGGTTCGATTCCCACAGTCGACAAACAATTTTCACTAAATTAAAATTACCCCTGTGGCTCTCCCACCACTAACATCTTTGGGGGCCGTGATTTGACGGCTGGTACCGCACTTTACGTACTTAAATATATCACTAACCGAGATCTTCTTCAGCAGAGTGCCACACCCAGTAATGGGTAAATGTCGTGATGATATATTTATTTTATATTTATTTTTTTAATTTATAAAAACCACCATTTGATTGACTTAGAAAGGGCGGCAAATTGGAGACCGCCCTGGGCGGCAAAAGTTCTATGTACGCGACGGCTTCTACGTAAGATGAACTATTGAAACAGATAATTTAAAAAAAAAACAGTAAACCTATGAAGCACAATATAGAAGAATATTTAAATTTAATAATATATGAACTAGAAACTTTTCGGCGGACAAAGAAATTTGGTCAATTTTTCTTATAATATTAATTTAAATTTTCATTTGAGCATAAAACGAATGTTTTAAATTTAAACAAATTTAATTAATCTAGATTAGTTGATAATCTTACGCATGGCATGCTTAATGAAGCTGATTTTTGAAATTGTTTCTCTTAAATTTATTTTTGAAATATAATGGAATCTAAAATAGAGACGAATGCTTTATCGCACTTAAACTAATTTTCTAAAATAATACTAACCTCGTTACGATAATAATAAGACCATTTCAAATTATTTTAGTTAATAATAAAATAATATAAATATATCATCAAGCCATTAGTGGGCGTGGCACTCTGCTGAAACAGATCTCGGTAACTGATATATTTTTTGCGCGTGAAGTACGACTACCAGCAGTCAAATCACGGTCCTCAAAGATGTTAGTAGAGGGAGAGCCACAGGAGTAGTATTAATGGTGTGAAAATGTTTGTCGGCAGTGGGAATCGAACTAGGGTTCTCAGGATCCACAGGCTGACACGATACCACTGTGCCATCTACTCCATATAGTTAATAATGAAAATATTGAATTGTATATTGTAACACTAGTGTGGTAAGGCTTTCATTGCAAGAGAATGGAAATTAAGGCACAACCGTTAGCGAATGTTGCCAATCATACAAGTTTTGCAATGGCCGTTTCCACACATATATTACATACTATTTTTCCTACGGTCGTAAACTTCTATTTCTTAAAATTGATATCTGACATCTGCCATTTACTGTTATATTTTACATTAATTAAAAGAAAAAGATTGTTCAACAATGATTGTCTTGGACACAACAAACTTCTTCATAAACGATTTCTTGTCACACTCAGTGTTGCTAAAAGATACTTTCTGCACTGATTTTGAATTATATTATATTTTTTTAATGGTTCTTTGAAGTAACCTACTATATCAGAGCCTGAAACTGATTGCAACATTAGTTTCATAGTAGATTCGCCACTGTACACATGCATAAATATACAAAACTAATCAGCATAATAAAACAAGTAAACTAAATAAATCGCACTAGAAAACTGTAACTAATGCACTTAAGAATAATACAAACGTAAACAATCTTTTAAGCACATCCCAAACGTCTGATAAAGCTTCTCGTTCGTAAGAGTGTTAGTGACTGCATCGCTGGGTCCGACGACCAACTCGCAAGTGGCGACAGACACGGACGTAGGTCAATGGACCTGACCACAAGGTCACGCACACATACACAGAGGCAGGCAGCGAGCCTGGGTTCTCTTTAAACTGGGAACAACACGGCTACATGTGATAATGAAGCTTTACTTCTAACGTACCGCAGCTAAACGTTGTTATAATCATTGCTTGTAGTGGTCACTGCCCAGTGGCGTGCACAGGGTTCCATTCTTGGTATTTACATTTACATACTTGTTATTTCAAATGAGCGAAATTAGTTACAACTGTACACAGTACGAGAACTTGCCAACATTAAATGTTTCATAGCTAACATTAAACTAAAATTACTTCACTCTTTTATACATTTTACTATTTCTTTAACTCTGCTGTTCTGTTCAAATTTACTACATACTTGTCACGTGTAGATCAATACCTATTTCTTATTTATTTACTACTCTGCATAACAGGAACTTTATCCCAATTACAGTAAAGATCCTACAAATTATAATTAAATCCGTACCGTTCGCACAGAAATATACTCTATTCCCTGTATGAAAACGATTACGTCACATTCGGCATCCATGTGATTCAAGATTTTGTGCTTAAAACGTTTACATTGGTATTGAATTGGCATTTTTAAAACATAACCTAAAAATTAAATGTCAGATTAAAATATTTGTTACTTTATAAAATTTAATTAGTTTATAAAAGTAACCAAATGTAAATTTATCTTAACTCACGAAAAATATTACCTACCTTATTGAAATGTGTAATTTTGTACAATAAAACTCAAAAGAATATACATTTTTATATGTATTATTATTATATATAAATAAATAATATATGACAATACAAGATACAATGTACATTACCTCTTGTACTACAGTTAAATTAATTAAAGATCCTCGATTCTCTAACTCCAGCGCAAAATAATCATGAAGATGACAAACGCATTTCCGCATTTGATTACCCAAAATTTTTCTAGTCATTTCTTATTTCTCATTCTGTATTTATGTATCAAAAATGTCACAAACTTAGAAATGAGAGGTGAAAAAATAACAAAATCATGGCCCATAGGTCTCTATTTTTATTTTATAAACAAATGTGAACAAAGTAAATATAAATTTTCGTATTAGTAAGAACTGTCATACGTTTTCATTAAAATAATAACTGTGATAGAACGTGAAAAAACATGAAACGTGTGTCTTAACTTATTAAGACATACGTTATGTAGTTCGCATAGGTACGAATATTATTAAAAAAAGATAGCTATATTTCATCGTATCTATGATAACATCGTCCACGTATGACGTCATCGTTTTCATACAGGGAATGGAGTATACAACATTTCATTAAAAACATAGAGCTCTAATCACAAACATTTAAATGTATTCTAATGGTAAATGCCTTTTATCAATGAAATTTGTTGTTCTGGACGAGTCCGTATACCAGCGCTAATAACGATTATAAATTCATGAACGATAAATTTGAGCTTATATATTTTCAGTAATAATATAATAAGAGAGTGAGAATAAATTGAAAATAATTTGACAGATCTTTCGAAAACTTGTTGCCAAGCAATAGTCACGAAAGCCCGTAGGGCTTGAGTGCCTATTGCCAAATGGCAACAAGTTTGAGAAAGATACTGGAGAATTATTTTCTAATTTATCCAACTCTCGACTTATATTTAATTAAATGATTTTTTTGACTTAGCTGTTGAGATCAATTCATCCAACTTAAAAGATTTTAAACTGGGTTCATATCGATTGATTACTTATTAATGTATTCTTGGAAGTTGTTTCCAAAATTTGTTGGTGTATTTCTATATCTGAAATACAATTAAATCGATTTTTTTCACACATTTTACTTGACGCGTTGATAGTTTTAAATAATTATTTGACAACTACCTATCTCATTTGTCACAAACATAAAAGCATCTTCAGAGATTTTTCCCGGGAATATTCACAAGAGCTTTATTCTCAGTATAATAATGACAGGATTGGTTAAAACGCAGACACGTGACATGTAATGGGGTAATGGCTCAGTGGTATTCGAGTCGGCCTGTGGATCCTAAGAACCCTGGTTCGATCCCCACAGCCGACAAAACATTTACACCAATTTAAAATTACCCCTGTGGCTACAAACAATTCTCTCCATTTTAAAAACTACCCCCGTGGCTCACTCTCCACTAACATCTATGGGGGCCGTGATTTGATGGCAGTTAACCGCACTTCACGCGTAAAATATATCACTTACCGAGATTTGCTTCGGCAGAGTGCCACACCCAGTCATGGGTAGAAGGCGTGATGATATCTTTATTTATTTTATTTATGTTATAATTGCTCAATATAATAGTTTGTTTCCTAGGTTCCATTTTAAAATGAGCGGTATGAAAAGTTACTATCAACCATGAATATAGCAAATCCCATGTTTCACGTTAAACTCACGATAGCTATAACGTTATGTATTAAAAATAATAGCTACACGAGTAAGATTCGATACAACAATAACATCTAATCGTACAATTGTTCGTACAACACATGTTTGTTTGTTTAGAAAATCATTTTAAAAATAAGAACATATAAATAGATCTGCAACGGTACTACAAATGTCATAAGTCACGCAAAATCTACTATAATAATATATAAAATAATTCAGAATGCAATGACAGTAAATTAAGCATATAATAAACATTTTTGTTTATCATCGAAGCATTAACCTAACGTTAAATTACATGCATGTCACCAGCATGTTGTTACTAATTCAGTACAATTAAAAAAAAATTATAATTATAAAATTTACAGGTAAAATTACTGTCTGTATAAAAAAAAGTTGACAACATAAGAAATACTAATAAACTTTTAATAAAATCTTGTAAAGATACTGTCCTTATTTTAATTAAAATAAATCGATCAACTTGCTGCTGTATACGGGCCTTTATGTATCATGTCTAGTAGTTAAAGAGAGTAAAGGGGCACATATAATGATACGCAGATGCATGTGTGCGTATGCATATATGTTAGTGTAACGCCAAGGCGTGTTACATAATTATACACAATTTATAAAACGTTAAGTTGGTTATTATAATTTTTCGAAAGTGAAGTAATGATAATTATACGACGAAATGTGTGTGGAGCATATGAAAAAATCGTAAAGAATTAACGATTAGTCTTGGTAATAATACAATTTGTAAGACTGCAATAATTTTTATAGGTAGTTAAAGTGTCTATTTAGCACTTAATTAAGCGATGGCACAAATTATCTAATGCTTTTATTTACTCTTATAGCGAGAATTTACAAACATATGTGTAGAACTCTTTCTACAATTCCTTTCGTACGAAACAATTCTTCAAATTTGTAATTAAAAAAAAAAAGAAAATAATAGGAAAAAAATTTCTAACACTTGTCAAAGTTCCACAAAATTACAGCACATTTGAATAAACTTATTAGATCATTATCAAAGGCTGGTCAATTCAGCGTTTCGCTCTTTAGGAGCTCATCAGTATGGTGCGACCAACTATCCAACCAAATTTTTTTTCTATTATTTTCTTATTTTATTAAGACTCAGTTCCACATCGCAATTGACAATTTGTCTTTGTATTATTGTAATTAAAACCCAAAAATAATAATAACATTTATCTAACAAAATATTTTCATAGGAGTACTGAATTGAAAATTACTTAATCTAATGTATTTATACTTTTAAAATTATTTACTTTAAATTTAATTAACAATTCGTTAAATCAGAGATGCACAATGTAGGAAGCGCTCTTCATTTTGCAGATGCAATAAGATGATTGAAGCACAATATAAAATATATAAGAACTCTTTCGTTTCTAATGCCCCGTGCACACGAGGAAAGTTCTCTGAGAAACTTTTTAGAAAGAAGTTAAGAAAGTTTCTTGAATATTATAGCGGCGCCTCTATCGCGAGAAAGATTTTGTGGAAAGTAACTAACTTCATGCGTATGGCACAGTAGTTTATTCATTTCGTATCAAAGAGTAATTGACAAATTTACAAGAAACTTTTTTCACTTCTTCTTTTTAAAAAGTTTCTTATAAAATGACTCCGTGTGCACGGGATATGAAATAGTCAAAATATAAGGAAGATATATTCGACCATCTAAAATGGACGAGTAATTCCCTAAGCTCAACTACACAGCCACACTCGAAGTAGTGGGGGAAAAGGGATTCGCCCACTTAGCTGTTTTTGTTTACTTTTTTCTAACAGTTGTGTTGTGATATAATATAATTAATACAGTTTTTTAATTTCGCACAATTATGTATTACAATAAATATTACACAATATGAAATCACATTTTTATATTATTAAATATGGAAAGCGTTAGAAATTTTCATTTATTTTATTAATTTATAACAGTCAAGTAAAATTTAAATATTATTATAAAAACAAACTCATATTATTTGCAAACAAAGTTATATGGGCTATTTCCCTTCCCCACATTAGGATGTGTTGGCTTCCTAACAAATGTCCCTATAGTTTGTCTATTTTGTATGGCCCAAGGAAAATATTTAATTGTTTATTTCTAAGAAACAAAATATCAAAATTAATTAATTGAGAATAAAATAAAATAAGCGACTTCACGTATTGTAGGATATAGGAAATATAAAATTTATAAACTCAAGCATCCCGCGTTCAAATCTCTGATTTCAACTTATATATAAAAAAAAATGAATATATGAATATGGTCTGTAGCCCCCCTGTACTATAATTTGGATTAAGTTACAGTTGTGCAGAGTAATTAATAAATAATAGTTATTTATTAAACAAGTGTTTTATATATTAATAAAACACAAGTGTAATACAAAACTTTATCCACAACTCATAATTACAGGTATTGAAGAAGATTGGTCGTAACGTTTAACGTTGATTCAGTTATATACGGTAGATCATGAAATGGTTGCTAAGTAACAAGTTGTTTAGAGTGTTTTATGGAATATAAAACACTAGTGTTTTATAAGCCATATAATTCAACTAAAATCAGTGTAATAATGTCTTTATTATATATGAGTTGTGGATAAACATATAAATAAATTATATTTCTTGTTGTTGAAAAGTAATATTAGTTAACATATAGCAAATGCTCTCAAAACTCATATAATTAAAACAAACTTAAAATAAATTTACAGAACATTAACCAACAACCGATTTAATTATTAATATTAGTCAGTTAAAAAAGATTAATTTTATAATCTTAAATTTTTTGTACAATTGAATGACGACGCCAATAAATCAAACCAGTCGCACTGAAAACTATAAATGAACCAATTTCTTACGATAACCTTTAACCTACTACACAAAAACTTGTTCATATTAACCCAGATTGATTACAATATAAAAAAAAAAACTAACCACGACAAAAAACGAAGAAGTACACATGCGCAGTAGCTCGTTCACACGCCGCTAATTTGTTTGTAAACGTTGATGATAACACAAACATTAAACATGAACAGCGACTGGCAAAAAAACTCCGCCGCGGCAGACAAAAGTGCAAGTGGAGGCGGCGAAGTCGTGGCGGGGGCGTGCGGGGGCAGAGAGAATGTTTTGGCGAACTGGCCAGGTGCCACTAACCTACACTATACGAGTTCGACTGAGTACAATGCTGTTGTATGATAGTGAAATATTGTTATAGTTCTGTTGTTGTATTTATAAGATACATTGTATGCTATTATTTAAATTAGATGTGGTTGGTAAACTTTTGTTTGGCATATTTAGGTATATGATATTTTAATTTAACACCTGTTGAATTTATAATACTTAGTAATGAGTTAAACAGTGAAACCGTGAAAAGAGCCGAAGCAAATAATAGCCAACTTTTGTCATAACTAATTTTTTTTTAATTTTAGGGAGAAAATAGCTCAATAGAATTGTGTTTGCCTATGAGTTTGAGAACTTGAGTTTGATTACTCCACTTTGGACAACTAAATTCTTTGGGGACCGAGATTTGATGCTTGGTAACCGTACGTCACGAGCAATTATATTACATTCCGCGACAGCTGCACCCTGTAATGGGTAAAAGGCGTTATGATCTAGTTATTTATTTATATTATATTCAAAACGAGAATACAGCTTATCTCATCTAGGACATTTCTCAACAATTCATTTCTTCTCTTTATTTTTGGACATTTTTGCGAACCCAAAACTTATAATACGAGTATGTTATATTATTTTCAGACGATCATTTATGAAAGTAACCATAACAACATCATAAACTATTACGGAAAGTTGAACATAGCATACACTGATATGTTAGTATAACGTACACTTCTAACATATCAGGTAAAGTTCCACTGATTTACAACAGATGACGTTATGATGAAAGAAAATAATAAAATAAATGTAAATTTGTATTATTATTTAAATTGAAGTTTTGGCAGATTTTTCAACACATTTGCACAGTTAAATCTTATTTTTTGAAATTAATAATTACTTATTTCCTAATATTTTAGCATTAGTTAATATTTTGACAGCTGTCAAAGTGCAACAACATTGCTCTTGTAAACATTTTTAGAAATATTTTGTGGTCGTCTGAAAAATAGTGTACATAACTCGCTCGAAAGTGTGATAACTGTGCTCGTGTACTTAAATCACTCGGCGCTGCGCGCCTCTTTCTTCAATTTGTACAATCGCACGTTATCTTACACTTTCGATGCTTGTTATGTAATATATTATTCCCTATAATCTAGGTGCATTTTAGACTCAGTTGCATAAAGCAATCTTAACTACACACATATTTTGTTAGCTAATAGCATGTTAAAAGTTAACAATGGCCAAGACGGCGGACACCACATTTTTCATATTTACTGATTTTTATGTTATACTTAATAAATATCAGCATCAAAATGCTAATTATAGTAAAACAGGATTTGCAACAAATAATATAATATTTAAAAATATTGAATTGCCAAAAATTTGATATTTCTTAAATGCATTTTTTATTCGAATTCAAATTATTCGCTTAGATAACAACGAAATTAGCGGACAACATTATTAACTGCGCAAAAAATTGAATTAGAATAAAAAAACGCATCTAAGGAATGTCAAAAATTTTGACAGTTTAATATTTTAAAACGTTGTAATTCCTATAGTAAAATGGTGTAAAAATATAATTTATAAAAGATTAAACTTTATAAGATAATAATAACTAAAAAGAACCAAATCATATTTTATGTACTTGAAACATTTTTAATTTTGAAGTATTATTAATTATATATCTATACTATTCTGACATTGCATTAAAACTTTCATAATTGTAATTGCTTATTTCAAATATAGATGATACATAAAGTAAAATTTTTTGCACTAGTTGTATCTGTTCAAGTGAAGTTTAATTACCAAATCACGCTTTCCTCTGTGCAATGTTAGCGACGAACACCTCAAGGGTAATTTTAATATGGTGAAAATCACTAGTATATTTTGGAATCCAATATAATGGCATTTCATTTCCACAGTACAATTACGTTGTCACTTACTCCATTTTCCTAAAAATAACCATTACGAATATGATGTAATTTGATATTTATCAATTAAAGATTGAGATTATAATTTGTTGCATCTAATTTTGGTAGTGTAGTTTGTGTCGCGGATCTAGCATGCAGCTCAGTGGATGACGTGAAAGGACTGTATGTGGTAGAGGCAGAGGTGAACGTGCCTCGCCAAGGTCGCGGTGTTGGTTGCACGGTGGAGTGTTGCACTGACGGCCCCCGCTCCGCCACTGCACTGACCTGGCCCACAATGCCTTCCTCTTTGCCTCGCACAGAAACAGTAGGAGAACGAGCTACGCAAAGATACTAGCGACAACTATTATTATGTATACAATTATGATGATCCTCCTTCTGTACTCATTATTCACTTGTTCTACCAAAAGCTAATTCAGATTTTTACTAGTTAGTCCCGCGCCCCGCGGAATTTTATTGCCATTGAATAACAATACTATTGTTATTCAATGACATTGCCCAATTTCCTACAAAGAAAAATAAATAGCAACAAAGTCAAATATAATATAATAAAAACATTATCTATCTATATATATAAAAATTAATGTTTGTTTGTTTGTTTGTTTGTCCCGTATGCGTTCCTATACCATTCATCCGATTGCGATGAAACTTTGCTAAGTTATTGTGTGCACGCCCGCGAAGGTTTCTGACTTAGCACAAATCCAATCCGCCATTTTGAAACAAAATGTCCGGTAGCTATCTTGAAAAGTACTGCATTGATTCAATTCAAATTTGGTATAGGCATAGACGGGAACCAATATTAACATATAGGCATAATAAAACTTCAGTCCGCCATCTTGAAACAAAATGGCCGCTAGCTATCTTGAAAAGTACTGCACTGATTCGATTCAAATTTGGTACAGACATAGACGGGACCCAGTCTTAACGTATAGGCATAATAAAGATTCAGGCCGCCATCTTGAAACAAAATGGCCACTAGCTATCTTGAAAAGTAGTGCACTGATTCGATTTAAATTTGGTATAGACATAGACGGGAACCAATCTTAACAAAGAGGTATAATAAAGCTTGAGTCCGCCATCTTTAAAGAAAATGGCCGCTAGCTATCCCGAAAAGTACTGCACTGATTCGATTTAAATTTGGTATAGACATAGACGGGAACCAATCTTAACATATCGGTATAATAAAGCTTCATTCCGCCATCTTGAAACAAAATGGCCGCTAGATATCCTGAAAAGTACTGCACTGATTTGATTCAAATTTGGTATAGACATAGACGGGAACCAATCTTAACACATAGATATAATAAAGCATGAGTCCGCCATCTTGAGACAAAATGGTCGCTAGCTATCCTGAAAAGTACTGCATTGATTCGATTCAAATTTGGTATAGACATAGACGGGAACCAATCTTAAGATATATATATATATATAATAAAGCTTCAGTCCTGTGCCATTCGAATTCAAAAGTTTGCAGTTTCCGGTACGACGCTTATTTGCAATGACCATCAACAAAGCACATGGACAATTACAACAAGTGTGTGGGCCAAATTTGGAAAATCCATGCTTCTCACATGGACAGCTGTATGTGGCATGCTCACGCGTCGGAAAACCTTCTGGTTTATTCGTGTACGTCCCAAAGAGAAAAACAAAAAAATTCTGTATCCAAAAGCACTGTATTTCTTTATGTTGCAATGCAACACATGCCGGGTACTCGCATTAAATTGTAGACCACGCGAACGAAGTCGCGGGTAATAGCTAGTATTTTATAAAATATGCTCTTAGTTGGAAGCCAAGTCGTGCAACATACACCGAAAAATCGCAATTAAATATAGAAACTACAAAATTTATAATAAAATGTAAAGTATAATTTAAAGAATACATGTGAAACTGACATTTTTATTACTGATCTAAAATTCAAGTCTATGTATCTACTAAACACTTTTCATCTAGATACTATCTAAATACAAGAAAAATATTCACGAAAATTATTTTTTGAAATGTACGTTCTACAATGTGAAATGTATATTCTATAAATTTGAATATATAAATGCATTAACATTAAGCTAGGCTATTTATGCCTGTTGCACATTATGATTTATAACCTATAAATAAGCTTACTTTATTTATGCAACATTATTGTTTATTTATGTAAAATAAAAATTTTCTGGTTTTTATTCAAAACACTTTTTCTATGAGAAAAATATCTAAGGAGTCACATAAAATATAGTCATAATTAAAATTAAAATATATCTTTCTGTTGTCCCAATTAGAAAACAAATAAAATTTACAAAAATAACCATGAGAATGGGATTTTAAAATAATAATGCGTTTATAGAGCCGAAACCTAATAACTAGGTATTTAAAATAATAATAATAATAAAATGGGGTAATGGCTCAGTGGTATGAAGTCGGCCTGTGGATCCTGAAAACCCTGGTTCGATCCCCACAGCCGACAAACATTTTCACCAATTTAAAATTACCCCTGTGGCCTCCTCCTCCACTAGCATCTTTGGGGGCCTGGTAATCGCACTTTACGCGCATAAATATATCACTTACCGAGATCTGCTTCGGCAGAATGCCACACCCAGTAATGGGTAAAAGGCATGATGATATATTTATATTTATTTATTTAAAAAATAATAAAAATTAATGATAAATGAATTAATATTTACAATAAAGAAGGTAATAAAATCGACATTATTAAAAGAACTTATGAACTATATACTTAAATTTGTACCTAAATGAAACTAATACTAGAAGTTATACTAACGAAAACACAGAACTATATTCTTTGTAAATTAATAAAATAAAAAACACTACTAACAAATAAAAATAAAAGGAAAGAAAGAAATACAAGTGAACAGCAATTATAAGCTTATGGAGGCCAACTGAAAGTGTACCTTTGTCCTAAGTTTGACATATGTGTATTGTGATCAACGCCATCTCTTAGTAGTTGAACAATCAATTTCTTTTTTATGTTCATCCCGAAATTTGAGTAGATGTACAAAAATTTATCATAAGCATTTTATTGAAATCTAAATATTTTCCATGCTGTTTACATGCCTACTTATTAGATTAGCACGTGGTAGATTTATTTGATTTCTCACTTAGAAATAAAACTAGAAGGCAAAAATTTTATACAAACTTAAACTAGTTTTAAAGAGTTTTAAGTAAACTTAAGTTGTGAGTCCACTGATACTAGCATATTAGCGATATAATTTTAAAATAAATATACCAATTACGTGATTTACAAAATTTTGCATGTAACGGTATGCAGTGGTAATCTTTTAGGCAAAATGTTTCGAAAATATTTAAAAAGAGAAACAGCAATTGAATTATTACGGAAGATATAAAGACTATTTATTAGACTTGTCAAAAAGTAACTGATACGACTGTTCTAATTAATTTTAAACTAATTTAAATTAATAAGCAAAGAAGGAAGTATTTAAATACCTCTGAGAATTGAACGGGAAAATGATTTCAATATCAGTTTTATAACTGATTAAATATTTGATTACCCGTTATTGCTTCATGATTAAATGATTAATAGCCATCTACCTTGATACTATATAATAATAAAAAAACAATATAAAATGTATTCTTTTTATCACATGAAAATCATGGCTATTACATTTCCTCATATCCACAGATAACGACGTTATCATAACGTAAAAACATGATTACAGGCGAGTAAACGTTAAAACCTAATTAATTTTTAAAAGCATTTAAATGTTCTTCTTTATTTTAACAAATGTAATAAAAATTATAATCATAATAAAAATTGAAATGATACTTTACGCTTTGTTCACTGCAATAATTAGCCTTACCCACACACAGACAACACCAATTATTTATCAGTTTGAGTGTAGTGGTGTAGTTATGATCACAGGATGTGATAAAAACACACATTTTATTTCACATTATGAATATGAAGTTCCACGTATTTCAGACTGTGCAACAACAAGTCCATATGCATATCGTATCACTGATTTTTTTTTTGAAATTATATTGCTAATTAAGTCAGTGCATTGTCCAACAAAAAATATGAATACTTAACTAGCAAAAAGAATCGAAATAATTTAAACATTAACATGAAATAATCACAACAAAGTGCTTTTAATTATTTATTTATTCATTTGTTATTCTGCACAACAGGAACTTAATCCCAATTACAAAACAGGAAACATAATGCTTATAGTATTCAAACCGGACACAGGTGTATTTTTGTATCACCGATAAAGTGTGAAATTCAGGCAAAATGTGAAAAGCAGTATTAAAATCAAGTAAAATATACTAAAAACAAATATAATGGCTTTCATGTGTGGAGAATTCGTTTTACGAGTTTAGGGTTTGTTTGTTTAAATCGCGACTGAAGCAAGCGTTGCCAAGAACAAGTTCAATATTTAAATAAATGTTGGAAATTCATAATAATTTGATTAAAAATCTAATATTACGGCTTGTGTGTGTGAAGAATAATATCATAAATAAATATATCATCACGCCTTTCACCCATTACAGGGTGTGGCACTCTGCCGATGCAGATTTCGGTAAGTGATATATTTATGAGCATGAAGTGCCGTTACCAGCCGTCAAATCACGGTCCCCAAAGATGTTAGTGGAGGAGGAGCCACAGTGGTAATTTTTTTAAATTGGTGAAAATGTTTTGTCGGCTGTGGGGATCGAACAATGAATCAAACATGCAAATTAAAAAATAGGTTCCCATTTAAAATAAGAAAGTTGTGGTCCGTATTTTGAGAACCACTGGTCAAAAACAATTTTTTTTACTCATTGCAGTAGTCTTGTAAAATGGTTCGTCGCTAATTTAACCAATCTCGTAGCTCTTATAGTTCTCGAGATAGCAATGGTGGCACACATAAATGGAACACCCTGTGTACATTACTTTTTGCGCTTCCGGCTATGCATTTTTAAATAACAATGAATTTTGAAAGTTTTAAAATACATAAAATAAAAAATAAATATATCATCACGCCTTCTACCCATTACTGGGTGTGACACTCTGCCGAAGCAGATCTCGGTAAGTGATATTTTTTGCGCGTGAAGTGTGGTTACCAGCCGTCAAATCACGGCCCCCCAAAGATGTTAGTGGTGGAGGAACCACAGGGGTAGTTTTAGAAATTACGAAAATTGTTTGTCGCCTGTGGGAATCGAACCAGAGTTCTCAGGATCCACAGGCCGACTTCATACCACTGAGCTATCCACCCGATTAAAATACATATAATTCACAAATACAACAATAACAACATTATACAAATATTTTAGGTAGGTAGTTTAAGTAACATATTTTGTTTATACTAATTTATTGCGTTTGCATTTCATTATGGACAATTTGACTCATCCTGAAATTGAAATAGATGTGTAAAAGAACACATGAAATACTGCCGAAGAATTCGAGGAAAATATATGAAAAACAATATTATGATTTCGGTAAGTGGTGTGCCAAGAAAAAAACGCACAAAAATACACGAAAAGTGTGCTACTAGTGTATACATTATTTATTTTGTTTCTTTCCTTATATATATTTAACATAAATATTTTAGAAAAAAAATAATCTCAGTCCGATTTTGTAAGAAATTTAAAAAATCAGTACTTGTACAGGTTGCTAGGAATGTTGTTTTTAAAATTACTCATTAGCAACGTTGCTAACGTAGCAAATTTGATAGAATCGGTTCTGAATGACATTTTAATTACGGTAAACACATTTGTATCTATGAGATAATTGTTTTCAGAAATGAAATAGACTTTAGCAAGACTATTCCGAAGTATTAACTCTGAAGTGCATCGTATCGTATCACTTTACGTTCACAAGATGAGCCAGCTGAAATTGAAGGGAGCAGCAGCAAGCCAATTGCAGCAGAAGAGCGATGCAATCGTAAAGGGGAAATAAATGAAGATAAATTTGCTAGTCTATTCGTACACAAAAACGATTGCTGCACTAAATTTTATTCCCCTAAATTAGAGTCGAATCCAAGAGTGTTCAACGTACGTCTTCTGGAATGGATAATTAATATTTTAGTGATAAACGCTTTTAGTGCAAGACTGTGATGCTAGTGTATCAAACCCTGTGCCAATAATTTTACCACCCTACGTATTTTTGACATTTGTTGGCTTGTGAAATGATTGAATGCGTGAACGCAGAATCACCGACAAATGAAATAAAACAGCTTTATTTGTAATACTTTCCAAATACGCACAATGTCAATTTAAAAATATGATGGATTCGAACAACTGCCGTCTATAATGGCCGTATTTGTTTGGAAACTTTCGGCTCAACCCTAAACTGATCTAGAACTAACTCGTGTTACTTCCAAATAAATGATGCATCTAGTGTCAGTTGTAAAAATTGGCGATAAACTTAAAATTGGACTGCACGTTCTAAGTGACATCTGCTTAAATACAAATTATGATGCCACCAATTCAAAACGGATAACAAGGAAAACAAAGGGTTCAACCTGTCAACCCAAGCTGGGGCAGTAAGATCAGGAACTGTTCTGGGTTACTTAAAACGTGCCCAATAAACGAAAGTAACCTACCGGGTTACTTTAAAAATGCCAAATAAATACATCCAATGTATGTATCAGGGCCAGCAGAAGTCGTGTCTCTGGTTCGATTCCCACAGACGACAAACAATTTTCATAATTTCAAAAACTACCCCTGTGGCTCCTCCACCACTAAGATCTTTGGGGGCCGTGATTTGACGACTGGTAACCGCACTTCACGCGCAAAATATATCACTTACCGAGATCTGCTTCGGCAGAGTGCCACACCCAGTAATGGGCGTGATGATATATTTATTTATTTATTTATTTTAAAGAAAAAGAAATTTAAATGTAAAATCTACGTCGTTATAGTGAAACAGAAAGGATATTGGGCCCTGTCAATTCCCGAGTTAATAAAGTGCACAATAACTGCACAATAATCAGAGATGACAGCACTGTGTTCAAATTTAGAAGAAATTTCTTGGAAAATTGTTTGTAAATAAAAAGCCTATTCAAATTCATTTGTTGTTCTGCATTTATTTATAATTTTTCATGTTACTAATATCATATTTTTAAGTGTAAAAAGTGCCCTCACACCTTTTTTCCGCCGGTTATTCCACTTTCTCACTCGACACCAGAGTTTTATCTGTTCTGTCGACCCTGGTATGTATAGAATAGTTTGGCGTAGAAGCTTCCATTGGTGAATGAAAAATAAAATTAGTGACATATAACATTTTTTTTTTCAACAAAAAAAATACTTCTGTAAACAATAAATAATTACGCCTATTTCTCAGTTGTACTCGTATATTTGGAAGCTTTGCAATCACCTACAGATATCCATAAATATAATTCTAGTATAAGCACAGAACAGATGTTTTAATGCCAAAATAAATTTTACTGACAAGTTACAAATAAACCAGTCAAATTAATCAGTACCACAGCAACTTTAAGATACTCACACACGGTCAGTTTTGCTTCTGAACTGAACATTAACTGATCTGATTTGCCGCTCGTGTGTGGTACAATCTGGTGGATTGTTCGGATCAAAAATTTTGCCTGCTAGTCAGACAGAATTTCCTTCAATCGCATGATGGACGAATTTGGCATACTCATTTGCATCTACACCAGTTAAAACTTAGAACGTATTCGCATTTCGGCCGAACTTATCCTGTTTTATTTAGTCCCTTAGTCCTTTATACCATAGTCCTATTAAATAAAAGCGGTTTAATTTTAAATGTAAAAGTTTGCATCTGTAAACAAACTTTAAAATTAAGAATGTTTCAAGAACCTTACATGATTATAAATTCCGACTTGTTGCTTAAAGTAATAGCGTGTAAATATAGTACGTGCGTGTACATGAATACATTAGCAAACGTGTGCGTGAAACAGGGGTGTAATTCCGTGATTGCAGATTGCATCACAGGTAGGGGTGTCATAAACCACCGATAATTCACACGAACTAAAATTAAGCAAATTTTCACAAAAAGAATATTAATTTTAATAACTCTTTAAAACATATTTCTTTGTGATCCAGAAATTATATATATATATATATATATTAAAATTTAAACAATGAATCCGTTACGTACAGATTTAATTATTATAATTGCTCGTAATATTAATATATATATATATATATATATATATATATATATATATATATATAATAAATTAAATATAAAATATGAATGCGAATTAAATTTCATTACTGTAAAAAAATCTATAAAATTCAGACTAAAGCAAATGCATTTCAAGTATTTTTAAACGAATATACAAAAAGTACATACTTTAAATAATCTTTATAGTCTATCTATAAAAGCATTCATAAAAGTATCGTTTACGCACTAGTACGTAAAAAGTACATTGTATCCTTGGGTACACAAATACTGTCATCAGTTTTAAGCGAATGTCAAACTAACAAAACAATCAAAAATGATTTTTATAAATATAAATACATCACGCTTTCTACCCATTACTGGGTGTGGCACTCTGCCGAAGCAGATCTTGGTAAGTGATATATTTTTGCGCGTGAAATGCACTTACTAGCCGTCAAATCACGGCCCACAAAGATGTTAGTGGAGGGGGAGCCACAGGAGTAGTACTAATGTGGTCAGAATGTTTGTCGGCAGTGCATATCGAACCAGGATTCTTAGGATCCACAGGCCGACACGATACCACTATGCCACACGTATGTAAATGTAAAGTATCTTTTTAGAACTTATAGGCATTTCAACATTCGCTTTCGGCCAGTGCAGTCTAGTCGTTCCAAAAAAACTATTTTGCACATTTGTTACGTAAATAACTAGAATAAAAATAAATATATCATCACACCTTCTACCCATTACTGGGTGTGGCACTCTGCCGAAGCAGATCTCGGTAAGTGATATATTTTGCGCGTGAAGTGCGGTTACCAGTCGTCAAATGACGGCACCCAAAGATGTTAGTGGTGGGGGAACCACAGGGGTAGTATTTGAAATTATGAAAATTGTTTGTCGCCTGTGGGAATCGAACCAGGGTTCTCAGGATCCACAGGCCGACTACATACCACTGAGCTAGCCACCCCATAAATAACTATTACAGCACAATGTAATTAGTGTAAGAAAGAGCATAAACCACCGAATTAGATATATTAGATTGTTATTGTTTAGCAATATTCCAGATAATTTTGATTCTTGTACGAGATGAAATATCATATTCAATGATCATATTATCCGGTGCGTACTGTAGCTATTCATTTGTCTGTAAAAGCAAAAACAGCTGAATGCCATTTGCTGAACACAGTTTGACAATTATACTGTAAAATCGATTAAATTTATAGTGAAAAGAACAGTTTTTGTCATCAAACATAAATCCGTCACAAGTGAACTTCATCATTCTACGTCTCCAGAAATAGTCTGCACTCTGCAGCATGTCGAGAACCATTGCAGCAGTTAATAAGCGTATCTCCTCTTGTTTCATACTGCGCTGCGTTACATCTTACGTCTGTTTACGTTACGATATGAAGCTTCCCGTAACGTTCACGTTAACGTAGCACAAGAAGCTACTGATCATATGATCAGGTTCGGTTTCGCGAACATGCTCGAATACATCCGATTAGATGCGCTCCAGGGAGATTCGTGAGATTCGTTTTTGTTTTGTTTCCATGAAGTTTTTGCCTTACAAGCTGCACTGTCGACTATTTTAATTTTTTGCTGAGGGATTAAAAAGTTGAACATCGCGAAGGATTATTTTTGTTATTCTACAATTCAGACGACCACTTATGAAAGTAACTATAACGTCATAAATTACTGCGGGAAGTTGAAAATAACACACACTGATATGTTATTATAACGCACACTTCTAACATATCAGGTAAAGTCCCATTGAATAACAACAGATGGCGTCACGATGAAAGAAAATAATAAAATAAATGAAAATAATTTGTACTGTTATTTAAATCTAAGTTTTTGCAGATTTTGCAACACATTTTCACAGATAAATCTTTAATTTTATAAATTAATAAATACTTATTTACTAATATTTAATATTATTTAATATTTTGACATTACGGTTAGTACAGTTGGTATCACTACACCTAACCTCAAACGTTAAACTACAACGCTTACCCTCAAGAAAGCTGTCAAAGTTGTAACAAGATGGTTTTTGAGTTGACTGCAGATATTCTGTTAGTTTGCTTCCCTGTTTTGTGCGATATGATTCTGAGAAGAATCTTATCGTGGCAACGAATGTGTGCGGTCATCTGCAGTCGGCGGCCATGTGTTGAATCTCCAAAATACCACTCTTCAGCCCCGCTTAAAAACTTAACGTCCGGTTTTAAGATGTAGCATCAGTCAAGCCAGGTTTGCTCCGTCGGCCGGTCAAGATGTGACCGACGTCGAATCCGTTTTCGCGCTTTGCGCGCATTTAATTATCATTTAGTTAACTATAAATGTTTCTAGTTTTATTTTGTTATAATTTTATTCGTAATATACTTCATTAAGTTAAATAAAGTTATCTGTGTTTTATGGTGCGTTATTATTTAGCTGTAGTAACCACGAGCGTTTCATTCACATCTAATAATTCACGCTCGCGATGTGCGTACCCCCTCGTGTTACAAAGTATAACAACATTGCTCTTGTAAACTGTTTTTTAGAAATACATTGTGGTCTTTTGAATAATAGTTTACATAACTCGCTCAAAAATGTGATAACAGTGCTCGTGTACTTGAATCATTTGGCGCTGCGCGCTTCGTTTTTCAATTTGTACACTCGCACGGTATGTTACACTTTCGATGCTTGTTGTGTAATATACTCGTAATATTACGTTTTCTTCTTTAATTTAAAAAGCGCGCTATATACTTCGAATAAGGGTGATCAACTTCTTATTAAAAATCAAATCAAAATAGAGTATAATATTTTGTTTACCGATAAAATGTAAACTATAACCGTAGTAAAATCGTAACCGCATCGCGGTTCGTTCTCGAAATATACTATTAATATTCTAATAAAATAATTAAAAAATATTTCTAAATTACCCGTTCATATGCGATACACGCTTGTATATATATTTTTAAAACTTTTGAGATTCGTGTTTATACTATAAATAAAGGAAAACTGACGATATATTTATTTGTAATTATTATTATGAATGAATGTGTTCAGATAACATTTACACATTACATACAATAATAAATTTACGTAAAACACGTAAAAAACATGAGTGATAAAATAATCTATTTTTGCTTCATATATTTTCAGTATGTACGTTGCATAACACACGTGTATGATAAACCGCATTTCGCAAGAATGAAATCAAATGACGCTCGCGTACTACAGAATTTCCCGAAGCGTAAATTTTCCAACATGTTTTCAATTTCCCGATGATTACAAAAACGAAACCCAAAAACTTATGCAACTATCTGACAGATCGATAAGTCATCACCGAAGGATAATCTCACTATCTAGTTGGCTGCTCTTTGCCGCCGCCGGAAATGACGTCATCATGTGATCACTGCTCACGATTTACTCACGATCACGTTTACTCGCCGTTGCCATGGCTATAGTTTCTGTTTGGTCATCGCCGTGTAATTGAAGCAGGAGAAAAAAAGTACGGAACAAAAAAGATGAACTCTAGGAATTTTGTCTATTTCCGTTTTGTGTTGTATTTCCGCCATAAATGTTCTTAATTGGCACGGGAAATGATACGTTATGAGTAACAGGATCTGCCAGAGATGTCAACAACATAATAGATAAAGATTTGTTATATTTCTGTTATTGTAGATATTTGAACTTTCACAAATCAAATAAATACTAAAAGATATTGACACATTTGTACATTTCCCTCAATCAAACGTTTTTCAAGTATTTCAGGGAAAAATGCTTAAATAAAAGACACAAATAGCAGATAGCGAAACACATTTTCAACTACTATTTTAATCTTACTGTAAATTTGAGAACTCGAGTATGATTTCCACAACCAGCTTCACTATCACTAATATCTTTGGGAGCAGTGATTTGACCGTACTTCACGAGCATAAATATATCACTTATCGATATCTGCAACGACAGACTGCCACACCCAATATGTAATGGGTAAATGGCATGATAATTATTTTTTCGATCAGTCGAAAACTGACACTTTTCCGATGTAACACGTAGGAAAAGTGTCTTCCCGAACTCCTGGAGGTTGTTGGACTCGCCTAGGCCTTGTTCCGGAATTTCCCACCATCGTCCGAGAATATATCACTTTTCCTACTAGTAACACAATATAGTATTATTTGAAGCATTTTTAGAAACTATGACAATGCCTGACGGAAATATAAATAACAAGATTAACATTTTCAATGCTACATTTTTATTTTTATTTATTAGTAGATAGGTAGTTAAAATTTTGCGAATCAGATTTCATGGAAATACAAATAATTAATCAATTATTTTAGATCAAAAAGATTCAAATATTAACACAAATTTTAATTTTCTTCTACTTTACTTCCAAGCATATTTCTCGTATGACAACGATGTATATAATTACACAGAGTGTTCATAAAATGAGTAATAAGCTTGAGGTAGAATGAATTTTTAAATAATTCTGAATCGACAATCCTAATGCATAAAATTGTACGACTTTTCGTAAAGCCACACGAAACTATCAAACTTGTAAATATGCGACTACAACTAAGCGATATTTTTAAAATCTTTTATGGAATATCATTGTTGTTTACATTTAAGGTAGTACTAGCGTGAAATTTTTTTTTGCAGATCTGAATGAAATTTGTCGCTCGTAAACAGTGGATAGTCATACGCATCCTGTTAAAATATGAAACACATTCATCGTCTGTGTACAAATATATTCGGTTGTAAAGTTGAGTTCTTATACATGGGGCTTATGGGGATCATCACTCAGAATCGCACATATTTGGTTTGTGTACCTCTAAAATTTTGCAGTTTCATTTGAAAAACTAGTATGATGTTCTAGAACTATCCATGTATATTGTATCAGAAAGAGAAAGTTTCTTATCGTTTAGTAATGGATATATAGCCAAGCAAAGCCTTGTTTTTAACGAAAAATTAAGAATCCCATTTTATAATGGCAACATCACACGGTTGTATGGTATTTGAAAATTCACTAGACCAACAACCTGTTAACAATTCATGATATTCAAATCATAATAGGTATAAAACATTTATTTTATTCAATTTTTATATTTTTTTGAGCGTCAGTTTCGCCACTCGACAACCGATGGCGCCACCGTCACACTAGTACTACCTAAAGAAGAATTGCGTAAAATTTAATACCAATACTTTAAATTTTTTTGGGCAATAATTTTAAATATTTTAGTACATACGGTAACATTGTACAAAAAAGTTTTTTGTTTGAAATAAACATAAAAAATAATTTGTAAAATTTTGACTTTTGTCAAATTGGTTTGTATAGTTACTTAATAAGTTATATAACAGTTCTTTGATTCGGTGTCAAATTTATATTTATTTTAAGTGACTCATGTGACATTACGAAAGGTCGTACAATTTTTTGAATTAAGATTGTCGACTTAGGAGTTAATAAAAGAAACGTTCTACCTAAAGCTTGTCAGCCATTTTCTGAAAGTATCTAGATCTTTTTAAAATGTCACTAATAAATATTTTTAAATTTCTAAATGACAGTTGTGAGAAAAAAAGTATTCGCAATACAAATTATTTTTAAGAAGCTTAATTTTAATCATGATATACGTGACTAATCTGAACTGATTATTTTTATCTTAAGTAATTTTTAATCTAGACATATTTCCTCATTTAAACTTCAAAGTTTCAAGCTATAAAATCAAAATTATAAACCGATCAACAGTTGAAAAAAATACTAAAATTGTTTCCTAATAGTTTCAAGTTACAAAGTGATGGATGCTATAGCTTAGGAATGTTTATTTAGCTGTTGTGAAGCAGAAAAAGGATAAATTTCGTGCGTATTGTATACGGAGATCTGTATGCGGTGAGGCATTGTCAGAATGGATAATAGTCCGATATCCAACATGATGTGATGTGTATAAGAATGTACGTTGTTATATGGTTACTTTCATGGAATGTTGTACCTGTACCTTCACTATAATACGTAACAAGTTTCTCAGGCTTGGCTGTAGGAGTTATACGAAAAAATCCTTAGAATATGCAGGTCAATATGATATTATGTAATTGACATTATTCGAATTGACATTTCTTCAATTATCCAATCAAGCTCTTATTTTCTACATTAAAATTTTGTTTCTGTCATTTAAATTTTAAATATTTTATGTATTTCATTTGTTGTTGCGTTTGCTTGATTTAAAAAATGACGTAATTATCAAGCCATTTTAAATGACGTGTATATTACTTTGTTCCTTCAATAATAATAATATTGAAAAAATAATAAAAATAAATAACCAATGTGTCATTATTTACAATAACAATTATTATTATTATTTGAACTTTACAAACAAAACTTAATAATGTATACAAATAAATATGTATATATTAAAAAAAAAAACTATTTAAATATTTATTTTATAAATACCTACAATTTTCATTGCCTATTCTCATATTTTATTTTTAAATTGCATTGTTTTTTTTCACTTTTTTTATTTAAATACTTTTATGTGCTTGTACACAGTTGTTTTTATACATGGAGAAAAAAATTAAGGTTATATATTATATGATGTACTAATATATAAATAATAAATATATCATCACGCCTTCTACCCATTACTGGGTGTGGCACTCTGCTGAAGCAGATCTCGGTAAGTGATATATTTTGCGCGTGAAGTGCGGTTACCAGTCGTCAAATCACGGCCCCCAAATATGTTAGTGGTGGAGGAGCCACAGGGATAGCTTTTTCAAATTATGAAAATTGCCGCCTGTGGGAATCGAACCCGGGACCTCAGGATCCACAGGCCGACTTCATACCACTGAGCTAGCCATCCCATTATCTAATCATAAAACAAAAAGAATATTTACAAATTTAAGGGTGGTTATTCATAAATAAACATTTTTATTGCCACAGGTTTTGATAGTAATTTCCATTATTAATAATTAAATTACAGTTATATATATAAACAATACAATAGTCAATTTATTCAGCATATAACATCTGACAAATGATTGTAATGAGTGTCACTCAAAAGGAAAACTTCAAGAACCATATTCTTAATTTTCTTTTTATTCTATGATCATTACGTAAATAAAATAAATAAATATATCATCACGCCTTCTACCCATTCCTGGGTGTGGCACTCTGTAGAAGCAGATCTCGGTAAGTGATATATTTTGCGCGTGAAGTGCGGTTACCAGTCGTCAAATCTCGGCGCCCAAAGATGTTAATGGTGGAGGAGCCACAGGGGTAGTTTTTGAAATTATGAAAATTGTTTGTCGCCTGTGGGAATCGAACCAGGCTTCTCAGGATCCACAGACCGACTTCATACCACTGAGCTAGCCACCCCATTACGTAATATAATATATACATTTGTTCCCCAAAATATAAAAACAACCTGGTTGTCTGTATTTGTTGAATAAAAATTAAACATAATAACTTAACAGCGTATCGAAGAACTAATTCTGTTTTCCAGTTTCGATAAATAGTGACACTAATGAATGAAATTAATTTTATAGTTTGTTTGACAAAGTTTTGTATTCCAACGATATAAGAAAATAATTTTGACGATAAAATAGATTGGAATAAAAGCTAGTTGAGCTTCTAAAATTTAAATTTCAAATTTGATTTAAATACAGAAAAGCAAAGTAAAGTTACTTGTCATATGTAATAATTGATAATGCTATCAAACATTCGATTTGCATATATTTATTTAAACCAAGTTTAAAATTTATCTTATTAGACGAACTATTTATAAATAAAAATAAATATATCGTCACGCCTTTTACCCACTAGCCCATTACTGGGTGTGGCACTCTGCCGAAGCAGATCTCGGTAAGTGATATATTTATGAGCGTGAAGGCTACTAGTCATCAAATCACGGCCCCCAAAGATGTTAGTGGTGGGAGAGCCACAGGGATAATTTTAATGTAGTGAAAATGTTTGTCGGCTGAGGGAATCGAACCAGGGTTCTCAGGATCCACAGGTCGACTCGATACCACTGTGCCACCTATCCCATAATTACTAATTATTTATAATCGTAAATATCAAACAATTATAATTCAACCAAATCAGTCTTAGTCCCGGCCTGCATGAGGAGCAATATCACTCAATACGCCATCTCTCTTCTTTGCACTTCCATCTCATCAATCTGTCTCTATCTGTTCATGCATGAGTCGGTTCGTCGATATTATCTGCTGGCGCGGTGAAGTTGGCCGTGGCTGGTTCACCTGTGGCTCTACGATATTTACGACGTGAGTGCGCACCTGTGTCCGATGCAATTCGGACACCCTGACACGCGCGAATTGCGAGTTCCTCACTTTCGCGAACAGTTTTTTTTGTTTTTTGTTTTATGTTGTTGGTTGACTGGAATTAATTGCTTGTCATTTAAAATTTTTACGCTGATGTTTGCACTTCGGATAAATTGTTATTATTATATTCGTAATTATCACTGAATGCGTGATAGCATGTAAGATATTTACACGTACACTCCTCGGTAGAATTTTTCTTAAGATGAGAAACATATTTAAGTTCATGTCACATCTGTTCTATTTGATTGAGGTTAGATTAAATGTCTTGGGTGAATTTTAAATCATATTGTGCTAGTATCGTATTTACTCCGATATATTTATAAAACTATAATTAAATAATAAATATCACTAACTACGTTCTTTTCAGCCGATATTACATGGTCCAATGTTTCTTTCATTTATATTTGTAAATTATACATGACGTCACATAATTCATTTTGATGTATGATAAAGATGTCATTTCACTGGAGTGAAGATTGTCGAACATAAAAATAATTTAGGTTATGGAACATTTAATCTACAATTTAAAGTTATATTTATATTATTTTGATTTTAATAATTATTATAATTATGTTAAAAACTTGAACCACGGTTATCAGAGCATAATTTTGTTTACTTGATCTGTCAAAAGTCAAAACTACAACAGTTGAATCAAAATTTATAATAATGGTGATCAGAAATATCCGTAGTTGGCAATTCTGGAGATCTTCCACAGTTTGCACTACTCCAAGTCAAGGCGGAAATACTATTTGGCATGTCATTTTCATAATATACTTGAGTGATAGAAATACAGAGTGACCAAAAAGAATTGTTTCAGTTGGCAATACAATTCCGGAGATCTTTTATTCCACAGTTGGCACAACGCCAGATAAAGACGGAAATGCTATTTGCCATTACTAATAAATACAAATAGGTTATGTCAGGAGACTGACAGCTAATAGAATTTTGCCTTTTTAAGTAATAGAAATACTTTAGAAATAAATGT
Source organism: Pterostichus madidus (assembly GCA_911728475.2). Lineage (NCBI taxonomy): Eukaryota > Metazoa > Arthropoda > Insecta > Coleoptera > Carabidae > Pterostichus > Pterostichus madidus. The sequence goes on from OU452312.1 coordinate 22,943,132, forward strand.
AATAATAAATGTACTCAAATATAATTTTAAATTTTCAAATGTCACTGCCAACAACAGGAAATGAATTTATGTATCAGGCTTACCAATTTCAAGTTTATTTTTTATTGCCAACTGTAACAATAATTCCTTTTGATCACTCTATACTTTAGATTATTGCTCCGTGAACAATATTAAGAAATAAACGTGTATGGGTACGATAAACAACGATTCTATTTATGAATTGTACATATAGTCACATTTATATTTTCAAATGTCATTGTCACAACAGGAAACAAATGTATGTATCAGTCTTACCAATTTCAAGTAATTTTTTTTATTGCCAACTAAAACTGTTACTTCTAATAACCCTGTAGAATAAGAAATGTTTCAATTTAGTTTTCCGTATTTAATCAAATTGTATGAAGTGACGTCACATTGCCATATTTATGATACAAAAGTTTTATCAAACAATGAAAATACTGATCGTGTAAACCGGCATTATTTACTGCATTTCACATATCAAAATATATAACTTGCCATAATCTACTACGGCAGAATGCCACACTTAGTAATAGAAAAAAAAAATACTTGTTTATTTTATTTGTGATGATGAGTGACAAAAATTCCGAGTACAGTCCCGGATATATTAATTTTTTTCATTTCCAGAAAAGGTAAAACATCCTGAGTCTTCACGTAAGTGTAAAATTTGGAGAATTTATTATTTATAGTTGTTGTTAAAGTTAAAATCGAGAGTTGTGACAGATCAGTGATGTGTTTGTGAGTCAGTATCAAAATGAGAATATAATTATTCCTGGAATAGAGATTATAAGTCTATACGTTATGTGGTTATGTTATAGTATTCAAATGAAACCTCGATGACGAGTTATCTAAGCAAAATTTATCAGTTAGTCATAGTTTTACGTTAACGGAAAGTGTAATTGATTTACATGCACACGTCAATTGAATATAAATGTCACGGGCAAAGTACGAAATCAGTCAAAGTACGGAATACAATGATAAGTTATACAAATTTGGCCACAAAGTATGAAGGTTTATGTATGTAAAGAGTGCATTCTACGGGCATAGAGTTTGTTTAAAACGCGAGTGAAGCGAGCCTTGCCAAGAAAACGCTCAATATTCAAATAAATGTATGAATAATTTGAGCAAAAATCGAATGATTTGCTTGTATGGAGGCATGTGTTCTATGTGTTTGGCATTTGTTTGTTAGAAGTGCCAGCGAAGCGGTTCTTGTCAAGTATTCGTTCTAATTTAAAATATAACAGGTATCTAATACAATTTTTTATCTAGACATTCCGTGGATTGATTCATTCCTCACATATTAACCCTACCTAGTGAAGGGTGGCATTTTGTAATTAATACCAACTACAAATAACCATTGAAAATACATTTGTAGGCGTTATTTTCATTTACTTTGATTCCATAACAAGTTAGAGAGCCCTTCCCCTGAAATGACGAATCTACAATCTAAATTTATTTTTCAGATGACCACTTATGAAAGTAACCATAACAACATCATAAACTTCTACGAAAAGTTGAAAATAATATACACTGATATGTTAGTATAACGTACACTTCTAACATATCAGGTGAAGTTCCACTGATTAACAACAGATGGCGTTACGATGAAAGAAAATAATAAAATAAATGAAAAGAATTGGTATTATTATTTGAATTGACGTTTTGGCAGATTTTTTAGCACATTTGCACAGATAAATCTTATTTTTTAAATTAATAATTACTTATTTACTAATATTTTAGCATTATTTAATATTTTGACATTACGGTTAGTACAGTTGGTATCACAATACCTAACCTCAAACGTCAAACGTCAACACTTACCTACAAAAACGCATCAGCTGTCAAAGTGTAACAACATTGCTCTTGTAAACTTTTTTTAGTAATTTTTTGTGGTCGTCTGAAAAATAGTGTACATAACTCGCTCAAAAGTGTGATAACTGTGCTCGTGTACTTAAATCACTCGGCGCTGCGCACCTTGTTTTTCAATTTGTACACTCGCACGTTATCTTACACTTTCGATGCTTGTTATGAAATATATTATTAAATAATTTTGCTTTATTATTATCTGTTTATTTAAAAGATAACTGTACACAATATTTATTATTAGTTTAGTTTGTAAACGATAGTTTGTGGTTCTACATTTAGAAATATCGGGTTCAGTCGTAACTTAATAAATTAATAATATGAAATAAAATTGCCGAAATAAAAATATTTGTATTTTTTTTATTATTCTAAGGTTGGTTAAGCGATTCATGAGGCAATTTAACAAAGTTCCTTGTTTCAACGAGGCACCATATCTATATTCTTACATGAAATTAAGTCGAGATAAAAATATATAAACTGTAATTAATAACATGTCCTCCTTCAACAAACAATAATCGCAATAAACAAAAATGTATAAATTTCTTTTTAAATGTTTCCGAGTAAACCTAACCTAACTCTCCCTTCATCAGAACTCGCGCGCAATCTTGTCTTTAATTCGATCTTGTTTGATCCTCGCGCATCTATAATTACATGTTGGTTGGTGAATAAATCAGGCGAGGTATCTATCGCACGCACACGCGTGCACCGAGTGCGTGCGCTTCTTGAGGTCACTGCACTCGCACTTCCTCCTCACAACGCAGCACGGAGGCCGTGATTTGCCAGCGAGCGCATCTTTACTCTCTGCTGAGAGTGACCTTTGTGATAGCGATATTGATAATGCCTGTTCTACTTTAACAAAGTTTGTCAGTCAGCTGAAAGATGAAGAGTGGAAATTGCAAAAAATAAATAAATTGTGGGTCATGATCAAGGAGACGGTGTATACACTTCCAAAATACTTCTACAGTTGTTGTTACAGCGAATTATAATACAGAAAAATCTATTGTGTCATCGCACGACTTTCTCAACGTTTACTTTTGTTTGTCAACACACTTAACTTGTCAAAATTTCATATAATTTATGAGAATATATATCGACTTTTTCAAAACATTGGCTGATAATATTTACCCGTAATTAATTGTTAAACTTCGAAATAAAATGCATCCAGAGCTGGGCAAGCTACTTAAAAAAATAGCTAAGCTACAGCTATTCTTTTAAAAAGTAGCTGAGCTACAGCTATAAGCTACATTTTGTAAAATATAGCTAAAAGTTTTCATTAAAGTAGTGTTCAATTTTAAAGCTACTTTTCTCAATTATTGTGAATTATTAAATTTGCCATTGTCATATGATCAGTTGATCAGTCTTTTGTTATAATGACTGTTAATAAATATAAAAAGTTGCAAATGGACAAATGTACTGTTTATTTGTAATGCTATAATTCTTATTTATATTGGAATAAATTAACAGTCACATTAACAGAAGACTCCTAAACAGTCAATGTTTAGTTCATCTAATATTTAATACAAAAGTAGGATAGGTTAAGAACAAGTGAAAAATAAAATATGTTACTAGATTTTAAACTATATAATAACTTGTTATCCTACAGTTATAGAAAACAATAAAGAATGTACATTTCAAATACAAAACAAAAATTAATAGGTATTTCTTAATGAACAGTGGTAGCTTTAAGCTACAAAAAGTAGCTTTGGGCTACAAAAAGTAGCTTTAAAAGTAGCTTCAGTTGTTATAACAATATTTTTAAGCTAATAGAGAAAAAACATAGCTCGCTACAAGCTACAGCTATATTTTTTCACATTTAGCTAAACTACAGCTACAACTAAGGTAAAAGTAGCTAAGCTACAAAAGTAGCTAGCTACTGCCCATCTCTGAATGCATCTTTGATTAATTTTTTTTTATTAATTACTTTAAGAAAGATTTAACAGGGAAAAATAAAGAAAGATAAGTATTAGTTAGTCACCTTTAAGCATGTGTAAATACGACAGTGGCGCACGCCGAGGGGTGAGGGGATGGTAGCAATCGTACCTCCCTTTGATATGCAATTTTTCTAGTTAAAGGTAAATAATTCTACCTATTTTACATTTACTTTATATCGTCTCGATGAAAAATCATGTTTACGTCAAAAATAATTTTAGTTGCACCCCCTATGTTAAAATCCTGGATGCGCCACTGAAATACGAATTTACTGATTTCGATTCAATGTGAGACAAAAATAAATTAAAATGACAGGTTGTACAGCAATACTAAATATTAGAAAAACAATGATCGGTACTACAAATATAAACAACGTCTACTAATAATTTAATTTAACAAACATTATTTAAAAAAAAAAGAAGATAGCACAAAAACTGTAAAAATGATTTAAGAAAAGTTATTTTCATGCATGCTATCGATTTATAAATTAACACATTACAAATGTGGTATAAAATTTGCCATAAATAAAAAAATATCAACATCGTAATAAAAATTGTTTGCAAATAGTACTGGTATAAAATGCAATATTTATTAAGTGTAAATTATTGCAAAAACAAAATTAAATTAACGATTTACAACACGTTTTAATTTTTTAACAATTTAAGTGAGGTGTACGTAAAATTATACACGTTTAGAGCACTCCTATCTCACGTAAACGACAAAAAAACACACCCACGCAAACAGTTGAACATCAACAAACACTGGCAATTAAATATTGCAAAATGATTCACGAGCGGATACTCTTATAAGTGAATTATTCATAAAAAGGTATCACAAAAAATAAAAAGAATAAATACATTCTAAACATACCGTTTCCGTTTTGATCGTAGAGAATATGTATTCATTTTTGTGATGTTCACGAACTTGTCACTATTTAAACAATAAGGTTATAATCACTATCACAGTCACACTTAAACTGTTACACTAATATTTAGTTAGTGTATGCGTCAAAATTTAAAAACTATCACAGATTAAAACGATTAACGTCTGCTAGAAATGGAGACATTTAAACACAGACGAAGTAGTTTTGTAAATGAGTATTTCGCGAACGACATACGTTTATGCACGTAATAACGCTCTTGGAAAACTTGCAAAAACTTCACAGAACGCGTAGAATTACCTATGTTAACGGAAAACACCAATACATAAATAAATATGCACTTGTTTCTAACAAAAAACTAAACAACAAATTGATCACGGATTCACCGATAGTGTTTTATTTTGACAGGCGAAGGCATCCATGGGTATAAACTAGATGAGTGTACACTGATCTTCGGGATGTAAACAGACAATATACACGATTTTAGACTTTATGTCGCTCTGGGATAAGAATGATTAGTACATCCCCTGGTGATGGCCGTCACGTGGGTCTCCGAGGAAGCATGGCTTACTATATTTAGAATCGCTGCACGTGGTAAATAAATGGAACATCGGGATGATAATACTCTAAAAAAGTTTTCAACAAAAAACGAACAGTTTTTTTCTTTCTAATTTGGTTTCCGACTAAAATGATGCTCCAAATATTTAACAATCTTAACATATTGACACCTTTACTATCAGTATGTACTAATCAAAAGATTTTGACACATTTGGCTCAGTGGTATCCGAGTCGGCCTGTGGATCCTAAGAACCCTGGTTCGATCCCCACAGCCGACAAAACATTTTCACTAATTTAAAATTACCCCTGTGGCTCCCCCACCACTAACATCTTTGAGGGTCGTGATTTGACGGTTGGTAACCGCAATTCACGCGTATAAATACATATAATAGGGTGGGTAGATCAGTGGTATCAAGTCGGCCTGTGGGTTTAAGAACCTGGGTTCGATTGCCGCAGTCGAGAAACAATTTTTACCACATTCAAATTATCCCTGTGACTCCCGCTCCACTAACATCTTTGGGGGCCGTGATTTGACGGCTGGTAACTACACTTCACACATATAAATATATCACTTACCGAGATCTGCTACGGCAGAATGCCACGCCAGTAAAGGGCAGAAGGCGTAATAATATATTTATATAAAAAATAATATAAATTTAAATATATCATCACGCCTTCTACCCATTACTGGCTGTGGCACTCTGCCGAAGCAGATCTCGGTAAGTGATATATTTTGCGCGTGAAGTGCGGTTACCAGCCGTCAAATCACGGCCACCAAAGATGTTAGTGGTGGGGAAGCTACAGGGGTAGGTTTTTAATATGTTATTTATTTTATAAAGCTGCTAATAAAGTCACAAAAAATATGAGGTAATGACTCAGTGGTATCAAGTCGGCCTGTGGATCCTAAGAACCCTGGTTAGATCCCCACAGCCGACCAAACATTTTCACCAATTATCCCTGTGGCTCCCCCACCACTAATATCTTTGGGGCCGTGATTTGACGGCTGGTAACTTCACTTCACGCGCACACCCAGTAATGGCTAAAAGGCGTGATGATATATTTATATTTTAAAAATATATGGAAAATTGTATCATTTACAGCGAACTAAATTTCCATTTTTTGTTTGAAGCATTTTATTCTAAAGTAATTTGAAAACGTTTAATAGCAATTAACATATTTGACGCCTTACTTATATTTTTAGTTGTATCACGAGATGAACTTACTCTAATACTGATTGTGAATACCAATATCGCGAACAATTAACAATGAGCGCCTGAAGCATATAAAAAACCATGAATCATTTATTCATTTGCCACAATAACTGACCATTACAATTCGCAAAAAGTAACGTAAGATTTTTTTCCCGAGGATTTTAACTCATAGGAGGTACATTCATCTCTGAAGATAAAAAAACCATTCTGAGAAATCTGTCTCGCCTTGACCAAAAAAACATTCATTACAAAAATCTAATTCATCATATTTCGCTGTACCTGAGTTGATTGGCTTCACACATACCAATCTAACAATTAATAAAACAAAACAAACCGTTAGTCTATCGACAGCTAGTTAATCAATATTTGCATGTCTGCTGTCGTTAAATTAAATAATTAAAGACTGATTCACACAGCTAGAAAAGTAGAAATGCGATTTATTCGTGATTTAAAAGTCTCTAGTGCACGAAATGACGGACGGCTATGTGGCGTGAGTGTGGCTTATCTGGCGGGAATCGAACCCGAGACGAGTAATTAACCTCAGGTAACCCAACATATTTTATAGAACCATGCAGTTTTTATATTATTTTATTTGTATACCTGAGTTGTGTAGACGCGCACTTATATATATTGCGGTGGTCAAGGCCATAACTTGATGTTCAAATAATTTTGATTGATCATATTGTTTCGTTGCTTATCGTTGTTATAATTTTTGTTTGTTTGATGATTATGATGATAAATTCTTTTCTTTTACGTTTGTTGACACAATTATATCAGTACATATTTTTTACAAAAATAAATTACTGTCATTTGTTTCATAAATATTAAACTGATAACTTGAATACAATAACTTATGGAGATAGAAGGATATGGCTAATACGATTTCAAGTTCATTTTTTTCTGTAGTTTTTAACAGTTCAATTAATCGCACCAATAAGCGGTTATAATATAACACTTAGGGCCAGTTTTTCAATCAGCGATTAATGTTAATCATGATTAAATAATCCTGATCCTGAGAAACCTGGTTCGATTCCCACAGGCTACAAACAATTTTCACAATTTTAAAACTACCCCTGTGGCTCCTCCTCCACTAATATCTTTGGGGGCCGTGATTTGACGAATGGTAACTGCACTTCACGCGCAAAATATATCACTTACCGAGATCTGCTTCGGCAGAGTGCCACACCTAGTAATGGGTAGAAGGCGTGATGATATATTTATTATTAATTATGATTAACACTAACCGAGAGTAAACCGGCGATTGAAAAACTGGCCCTAAATTCATTATTTTTTAGAAAGATAGTCAAGATTTTTATACAAACACGAACGCCATCTGTACGCTCTTGTTTTTTTAACTATAATATCTAACCAATAGAGAACGGTATATAATAGACCAATAACAAAACTATAACTTGATACGTTTGACTTTACAGACCTCTATTCGTTCGTTATTTAGTTAAAAATCAAGAAGACAGATAGCGCTTACGTTTTCAAAACAATAATGCGCTAGGTATAGTATGTACAGGTTCGTGTAATTACGGACAGTTGTCGCACTTCATACGTATTTATTAATCTTTTCACAACTGTTTAAATTTCTATCAAAATAAAATGTTAAAGTTAAAAATAAAATGTTCCACCAAGAACCGACTACACAATCTCTTACTTTAAAATAAAATGTAATTTCTTAGTTACTTGTTTATTACCATCCCAACGAAGAAATACATTTAATAAACCGAAAGGTCGATAGTTATACTATAAATAAAGCAGAACTTATACCAAAAGTATATTTTATTTTTATAATTATGAGTTCTAAACGTTTTTTCTTTGTTTAAATTTTTATTTATCAGTGATGCAACTCAAATATAATTATAGGTGCCGCTTTTTCATCAGGTACCAGAGCAACTTCAACAGAAATTTTAATAATATATTCAGTGTGATATCGGATCAACAGGAGAAGAGAATTGTTTGCAAAGTTGATAAACTTGTTTTTACCTTTATCTACAATTAATGTGTTATATATTTCTATTAAATGTGTCATTTTTGATACATAATGACATGTATAAATCCCACTGGGAATAATAATCAGTCAGATTGTTATACCTGAACCAATTTCTCTATGCAAATAAAAAAAGCATAAATATAAGTAGATAACTATGAAAAACCAAATAAACAAAAATAAATCTGCAAAAATTTTAACATTTCTCTATCACCGTAGTTATAACAAAATATTGTAATGTTAACGTAATTTTATTTAGACGGGGTTATTATGAAACGAAATTATAAAAAATCTTGTATATAATACATTAGAAGTAGATAAAGTATAGTATACAACTCACTAGAATGGCTATTATTGCCTCCGATGAATACAACACGCACGAGTAAAGCAAGCGTCGTGTTGTAAACTTCATTATTGGGAATAATAGCATTCATTATAGCGTCATTGTATAATATATTAATATTACCTTAAAAACAAGCGTAGATTATTGCTTTTATCTTTTCTAATCCTTGTAGATTCGTTGTTAGGAGTGAGCGTGAGTAATTTGAGAAGTTTTGCGCGTATGTTATGTACGTCGAAGAAATTTGAATGAAAAATGAGTAGGAGTGATTGAATAGATGTGATTGAAGGTTTGTTGTGTGATGAATGATTTTGAGTGCGATAAGTAAATGAGCTTCTATGGAGAGATCAATGAATGTGATTTTAGTGAGGGTGGTGTATTAGGTTGAGAATGTTTGACGAGGACTGATGATTTGGTGAATTTAATGAGTAAAAGTTTTACGAATGATTGTAGGGTTTGTGCTACCCCATTTGATGGGATATAATAGCGTGATGTTGGAAACGGCGAATATTTCATTCGGTAAAATAGCTCAATAAATATCACTCGAGATTTAGTATTTTTCTTGCCAAATTTGTATTTTCTTCTTTCAAACTTGTTTGCTTTGAGTCAAAGCGAGTTGAACAATTTGACATTACACGAAATCTCTCCGTAATTTTTTTGTCAATAGCTCTTCTTAGTTGGTATCAAACAACCTCGTTCCCGTAAATAAAATGTATCCAATAAAAACTAATTCTCTAGTGGAAGCGTCTCAATAACAAATTCGTTTAAATTAAATATCAAATATAAAACACAATTGATGTTAATCACCCAGAAAAATCTCTTAACAATTAAACACATGTTTAGTAGGTAATTGAGTCTCAGTACTAATTATGTCCATCGAGCAGTTAACAACACAGACCATCCACGCAAGAATGGGAATCAAATCACCCCCCGTGACAATTGTCGCTCATTAGCCACCCTAAAACAAAACAATTAAATACCAACGCGCTCGCTACAAAACTGGTGACGTCACATATCACATGCCATGGGGAGGGGAGGGTAACAGTTGAATATCAGTGGAATCAGCGGCCCTGATAATCGAGTAATATGCAATTCAAATTTCCACACGGACGCTAAATGTTGAATGGAGTATGGTTAGAGGCTATGCGAATTGATGATCTCGAGTGAAACGCATAATTGGCGAAAACATTGGACAGATTTAAGTATTTTATTCACAGATTGTTTAATTTTAAACGTATTTCAACAGAAACTAAAATTTAGAAACATATTTTTATGGGGTAGGTGGCTCAGTGGTATCGAGTCGGCCTGTGGATTATGAGAACTCTAGTTCGATTCCCACAGCCGACAAATATTTTCACCACATTAAAATTACCCCTGTGGCTCCCCCACCACTAACACCTTTTAGGGCCGTGATTTGACGGCTAAAAACCGCACTACACGCGCATAAATATATCACTTACCGAGATCTGCTTCGGCAGAGTACCACACCTAGTAATAGGTAAAAGCAGTGGCGTACCTAGAACTTTTGCCGCCCAGGGCGGTCTCCAATTTGCCGCCCTTTTTCAGTCAATCAAATGGTGGTTTTTATAAATTAAAAAAATAAATATAAAATAAATATATCACGACTTTTACCCATTACTGGGTATGGCACTCTGCCGAAGCAGATCTAGGTAAGTGATATATTTATGTACGTGAATTGCGGTTACCAGCCGTCAAATCACTGCCCCCCAAAGATGTTAGTGGTGGGGGAGCCACAGGAATAATTTTAATTTGGTGAAAATTGTTTGTCGGCCGTGGGAATCGAACCGGGGTCCTCAGGATCCACAGGCCAACTCGAAACAAATGAGCTATTACCCCATGAAATTAATAAACATAAATAAATAATTGTAATTGAGAAAAACTATAGGTGGGGCAATATTTTACCATTGAATAGCATATTTAAATTTGGTAGTAATAAAGAAATTTTTCGAGATAATATTTTCAATCCTACATTGACTTGACGATGAAGAAAAATATTCGAAATCATATAGTAATTCATAATTCGTAGAAATCGAATAGTAAACTTATGAAGTGAACAAGTTGTTTTCTACAAATAAAACAAAATATTAAAAATGTCGGACCAAAATATGTGCCGCCCACCGCCCCCTCTATGTACGCCACTGGGTAAAAGACGTGATGATATATTTATTTTTATTTTACTTTGTCTTCTGCTTCTTCTAATTATTTAGATGTACTCGTTAATCATAGTATTCTTATAGAGAGCTAAATCATACATAATCACTATGTATTTAATAAATGTAAAATGGCAAATAATTTCATAAAAAATACATTCGACATCTAACTAATGATTATTATCTTAGTGCCTTTTGACAACAATGCTGGGTTAAAGATACGTCATATTTCAAATAGATGAAGAAGGCCATATCAATAAATGACTTATTTTAAATGTCCAATTTATGCACGACTTCCTTATTTATTCATTATCTAATAGATAAACTTATTCCAACATTTCTAAGGGCCGGTTTTTTTATCCTGCTGATTGTTATCAGGAACTTTACCAGAAGATAGAAAAACCGGCTCTAATTCTAGTTAAAATTATACAAGTAAAATGTTGTGAAATGAGTAATTTGAGAACATTTCAATTTCATGGTGCGCTGTAAAACGCGAAAAGTTTAAAGATCTGATTTTGAGATTAGGGGGAGGAATAATACATGGTCCGGTGAGCATATGGGTGTGCCCGGAAATGTATGTTTAACAGGTGACATGTTACTGGACTTCCGGTTAAAATTCAATCTCGTAAAAACATCACGCATGCATACAAATCACTATCTAACCAGGAATATTCATAAAATTTAAATTATCTTCTTTTCAATGAAAATATTTAGTTTTACAAAATCTTACTTCGAATACATTCACACCTAAACGTGATAAGATTGTAAATACTTCTCAGTACGAGTAAATATTTCTTTATTTTTTGTAACGCGAAAGTGTTATTTTATGTCGATTTTAATGAGCTAATTTCGTTACTGTGGTGTTGTTTGCAGAATAAATTAACGTTTAATTTCCCCGCGTAATTCATTATGAAATTATATAACATAGCACAGACATAACATATTTGATCTTTTGCGAAAAATCATAAATAATTCATCATCGATTTTCGTCTACCGTTTTGAATAAATATTTGAGTAGAAAGTATTTTTATATAGGGTAGTATAGTAAACAAGTATAAAAAAACGCATAACTCTAAAACCTGTTGGAAACATAGTAAAATTTTTCACATAGTTGCATTATGAAGTCCAACAGAAGGGGAGACAATTTATTATTCAGAAACAATCGAATTTGTTTCCTGAAATGCAATTCACTGCAATGGAATATTGCATCTTACCGAACAACGCATGAATAAGAATGTTTTAACTCCTACAGGTTTGTACTAGAATATTTCACCCCAACATGTTCTATATGTATACTTCCCATCTATATACTGCTGATTCTGTATTTTCCACGTCCGCTATGAAGGGAGACATACATATATTTCTATCTCACTAATAAAATGCGACGTAGTAAATGCCAGAGCTGGGCAAGCTACTTAAAAAAAGTAGCTAAGCTACAGTTACAGCTATTCTTTAAAAAAGTAGCTGAGCTACTACTATAAGCTACATTTTGTCAAATATAGCTAAGCTACAGCTAAAAGCTTTCATTATAGTAGCTGTTAAATTTTAAAGCTACTTTTTTCAATTATTGTGAATTATTAAATTTGTCATTGTCATATGATCAGTTGATCAGTCTTTTATTATAATGACTGTTAATAAAATAAATATATCATCACGCCTTCTACCAATTATTGGGTGTGGCACTATGCCGAAGCAGATCTCGGTAAGTGATATATTTTGCGCGTGAAGTGCGGTTACCAGTTAATAAATATAAAAAATCGCAAATGGACAAATGTACTGTTAATTTGTTATGCTATAATTCTTATTTATATCGGAATAAATTAACAGTCACATTAACAGAAGATTCCGAAACAGTCAATATTTAGTTCATCTAATATTTAATACAAAAGTAGGATAGGTTAAGAACAAGTGAAAAATAAAATATGTTAATAGATTTTACACTATATAATAACTTGTTATCCTACAGTTATAGAAAACAAGAAACAATAAAGACGGTACAATTCAAATGCAAAACAAAAATCAATAGGTATTTCTTAATGAACTGTGGTAACTTTAAGCTACAAAAAGTAGCTTTGGGCTAAAAAAAGTAGCTTCAGTTGTTATAACAATATTTTTAAGCTAATAGAGAAAAAAACATAGCTCGCTACAAGCTACAGCTATATTTTTTTCACATTTAGCTAAGCTACAGCTAAGGTAAACGTAGCTAAGCTACAAAAGTAGCTAGCTACTGCCCAGCTTTGGTAAATGCGCATGCTCAAATTGCTGCAACAAGATTAACTACAGTCGTTGTCAAGAAAGAATGCCAAAGGGGTGAAATTGTATTTATTCCACTGGTCTATTGCAGTTACTATTCGTTGGCAGAGCGGTTCATGTATTACGTATAACACTAATAGTAGAATATTTCTAATCGCAGTGCCGCTTTATACAGATCCTGTAAGCATTTCACAGCGTGGCATACTTTAGTGTCCATGACTGTGGAGATGTTCCTTTTTCAAAAACAAGCGGTTTTTTGTTCGTCACATGGTTGGTGGTTGTACCGATAATGTTATCTCTTTGTCATGCTGTTGCTGTACCTCATTGCGAGTAGTAATAGTGAAAACAATATTTGAGTACACACTTGTATTTCATAGTTTTATGCCCCTTTCGATATATTTCATTACGACACACATAGAAACACGTCTGCGCATTACGAGGGCGAAATTCTATTAGAGAGATGGAGGTATACATCTATCTCTATGCCTATTTAACTGAAGTCGTAAGTCTGATAGTTCTAGATATTCTAAATCAGTGATTTTCACACTGGTGGTTGCGAAGACATTTGAGGGGGTTGCCGGATGCTATTTAGATATTGTAAAAAACATGTATGGGATGGCTAGCACAGTGGTATGAAGTCGGCCTGTGGATCCTGAGGTCCCTGGTTCGATTCCCAAAGGCGACAAATTTTAATAATTTGAAAAAGCTATCCCTGTGGCTCCTCCACCACTAACATGTTTGAGGGCCGTGATTTGACGACTGGTAACCGCACTTCACGCGCAAAATATATCACTTACCGAGATCTGCTTTAGCAGATTGCCACACCCAGTAATGGGTAAAAGGCGTGATGATATATTTTATTTTATTTATATAAAAAACATGTATTTAAAAATGGGTTCAGTTACAACTGTCCTCACTTAAATTTAAAGAATTATTTAAATGAAAAATATACAGTCAAATGTTTGACAGCAATGTTAAATTACTCATTTGAGAGTTCATCTCGATAAGATCTTGTTCATTTAATGGAAATTTAAAATTTAAATTTAAGTAATATGCAACTGGTCATTAAAGAATTCATAACAAATTTGACAGCAAAATACTATTGATTCTTTTCTTAAGAAACTATACTAAAGTTCCTTTATTAATTTCTAAAATCGTGGTTCTATTTATGTAATACACATTATTAGAACATCCTTTTACAAATTGCAATTTTGAGCATCTAAAAAGAAAGGGGGTCGCGAAAGAATATATTTGTAATTTTTGCCTTCAAGGGAGTCATGGCTCCGAAATCTGTGAAAGCCATTATTCTAAACAATAGTAAACTCGATTAAGATAAAAAAAACATAAGATGTTCAACTTGGTTATCAATAAGTAAGGGCCAAATACATAGTCGTGACTCACCCTTTCTCACCTCACACTCAAAGTCGAAGTAACTAAGGCAACTAACTCAAAAATGTGTACAATTTGTGTTAGTTGCCTAAGGGCCAAATTCATAGTCGTGACTCACTCTCACTTCATTCTCATCTCACACTCAAAGTCGAAGTAACTAAGGCAATTAACTCTAAAATGTGTACAATTTGAGTTAGTTATCTTAGTTACTTCGACTTTGAGTGTGAGGTGAGAATGAGGTAAGGGTGAGTCATGCATGTTTTGAGAAAGGGGGAATGAGTATAATTTGATATTTGTCTTCCTAGTTCATTATTGTTTATTAATACCATGGATACAAGGTACATTGTTTAGTTCAAAATACCTGAGGGTACTATATGATTTTAATAGTCCCTAGGGCATTAATAGTGACGTTACTATGATAATACTGTAAAAAAACTAACACTTTTTTAATTTATTGTTGCTAAGTAATCCATTATTTACTATATTAAATAATACTAGTAAGATATAAAATATTTTATTTTGGCATCATAAACTTGTTTATTAGCACTCAAAAACGGGCGTAATTTAGCTATTATAGTCTTAGGGCGTATAAAGTTGCTAATCAGTGACCATCAAACAAATAAAAATCGTGCATTATGGACAAAAAATGTCAGAAAACACAATAAATTCGTTTTGATTTTCGGGTGAATACGTTCCTGCTTCCCAGTGGCGTACGAGAAAAACGTAGTACGAAGCACTCTGTATGCAAATGCTGCAACTTTGCCGGTAACATCGTAGCTTCACACGAAACTAACTTACCGGCGCGAAGACGTTGCTCGTTAACTTCCGTTCGACGAACTGATCAGAATACGAATCGGTAAAATGTACCGGTAACTTTACGCTAGAGGTTTCTATAAGATTAAGCGATGTTAAGTATCGAGTTTCTTCACAGAATTCGGGTTTGAATTGGTAATATAACAGTTTTTAAACGTGACATACTAATATTGAATATTAGATTATTTTCAGGACGAAGAAATGTAGTCGGAACGCCATTACGAGAAAAATATAGGTAATCAAAATATGTTCGTATATCTCCGAAAATTGAAAACCTACTTATAGACAATACAAGATTGGGAAGTGTTTCAAAGCAGGGCGAGAAAACGTTGCGAGATGTGTTTTTCTTTTAATGAAAATAAAAAAGAATCGTCAAAATGACAGTTCTATGAGGATTGTTATGCATTGTTTTTATGATAACTATACCACAATTCGCTTGTTTTATTATACTGTTTCCATGACAACTACTGTCAGTTCGGTAAATTCTGGTAAGCATAGAAAAATAATTTGGTAGCGCAAAATATATATTTATGTAACTAGTACTAAAAGTGCTACTTTATTGCACGAGTCATATACATGATTTTTTACGATCGAATTTTGAACAAAAAATACTAATTTTACTAATTATATTTCAAATGCCAATAACTATTTTGTACATTATCTTAGATTACATAGTTAAGTTTGTTTCGTAATAACTATTTTATTGCACGCTGCCATTAGCAGCGATAAACACTAACTTTTTGCACTGAAAATAAGGACATAATGACTAACTTTTCGCGCATTCGTAGAAAAAAATAATACGTAGAATGATGCTTGAAAAAATCGGATGATTTTTACCTTCATAAACAGTTTTGAGAACAAGATTTGTTTCGTATGTGCATATCATATAAAGTTGTTGTGATAAGATTTTTAAATAAAAATCTTCCATTTTGTTAATGTTTCCTAGTTATTGTATAGGTAAAAGCTTACCATTTTTGCAGAAGAAATTGTAGAAAAAAAAGACGTGATCCTACTTTAATCGCAATTTTCATGGTCTCGTACCTGTAACAAATAAAAATAATTATAATTTCAACAAAGGATTCAAATAATTTTACAGTGTATGTTTCAATTCTACCATTTGATGTGAGCGCAAACTACGTTAATAAGGCAATTTCGAAGAAGGTTGTAGAAAGAAAAAGTGATATTACAACTTTAGTGTAGTATGTAACGTAGTTCTTGTTACTTTTATAGTGGATTGTACTCGCTCAACGCGTTCTTTGATCTTCGCATTTCTCTGTGCGTTCAGACGACTGAGCTATGCGAACTTCGCTCCGGAAACCTGTGCTACAAACGCTTTTAATAAAACCAAGGAAAATTAAACGACACTTTGACGATGAACCTATCTTCACTTTCGCTAGTTTTAATAAAGATATTTATTGTTTCCAATGCGCTCCCAAGTGAAAAATATTGCACTGAACAATTTCTGATTTGATTTGCCTACCGAAAAGATGTTATTTCAATCAAAACTTCTTACTCAACACAGTATCAACAGAAATAGAATTTCTTTTAATTTGGGGAAATGAGAATTTGACTTTAATTCCAACAGCCGACAAATGATTTTTTCCATATTTATATTATCCTCGTGGCTTATTCTCTATTAATATCTTCGAGGACTGTAATTTGACGACTTAAATAAAAAAATAAATAAATATATCATCACGCCTTCTACCCATTACTGGGTGTGGCACTCTGCCGAAGCAGATCTCGGTAAGTGATATATTTATGCGCGTGAAATGCGGTTACCAGTCGTCAAATCACGGCCCCCAAAGATGTTAGTGGTGGAGGAGCCACAGGGGTAGCTTTTGAAATTAGGAAATTGAACCGAACTTCACATGCAAATATATTAGGCCGCCATTGCTCACCAAATTATTTTGGAAAAAAGTTTTTCAAATAATAGCTTTAGAGATGAAAATTCAGCCAATCAACAAATTTCATTTTACTCATTTTAAAAGTGAGTTTCAGTTTAAAACGGGTTGTCATAAAAAACAGCATTTTTTAAAAACTTTAATACTTAAGTTTACTGCTGTTGAAAAACTTGTTTATTTGTTTAGACAAAAAATTAAATATCTATAACTTTGATTTTAAAACTTTCTACTAAAATAATTTAATAAACAATGCAAAGAACTTAAAAAAGAAAATTGTATTTAAATGTAATTTGACTTATAAAATGTTTAAATTTAACGTGACTGTAGTATTGCATATGATTTAAAAAAAAAAATTGTGGCCTTTTCGTCTAAAATCAGATGCCCATGAGATTAAAATACAAATAGAAGATAATTTTAATCTCAATTAAGATCAATAATACTTGAATAACAATGTGGAAACAATGATTACAAATATTAGGATCAATAACACTGAACTGAACTGTCACATTGGAATTTTATCTTATATTTCAAATAGTACTACAGACATGCTATTACGTTATATTAAATTTTTTTTTTTTTTCTGTGGCTTCTTTGGCGGACCAACTACTTAGGTCATATGCCGCCATTCCGCTCTGATCTGCGTTTTAGGTATTATGGTCAACAGCAACGCGGGTTTTCTTTGAACGGTCATCCATCCAAGTACTACCCGCGCGCAACGTTACTTAACTCGCGTTATCGCTTAGATCAGTTCCAACGAGTGCAGCCATGGCCGTTGACAAATAATATTTATTTATTTATTTGTTACCCTGCACAAAAGGAACTTAATCCCAATTACAGTACAGGAGCCCTACAGCTTATAGTGGAATCCGAACCACTCAGACACAATCGTATTTTTGGATATAAGTTGAAGTTAGCGAGATTTTAAAGCACGACCTCTAGCTTGTTAATTAAGGAACACAAATTTTACCTCGGTTTTATCCCCTGGGCTACAATTGCCTATAACCCAAGAAAAGGGGAAAACGTATGATTTAATTGTTAATAAGTAAATGAATCACACACATAAATATAAACCCAAGGAAAGAAGAAAGAAAATATGGTATGATAAGTATTTTCCCGCATTTTTCCGTGTAGGTTTGCGGTAAACCTAGCGTCTCTATATGTCCGTGCGCATGTGTTAGAATATGTGTGGTTGCCATGACGTCGCTAGGCTTGTCGGATAATAGTCCCCATCGGAAGTGACGTCACACGAGGAAACACCAGGAAGCCGGAAGCCGCGAGATAAATACGATCGATTCTCTCTTGCAAGTTCTCTCCTCTCTGTTCTCATGCTCTCTTTCTCTCTGGCCTGCAGCCCTTAACCTTAACGCGGCGCGATGCGCTGTGTCGGTTTGTGTTGTGTCGCGTCGAGACCGCAACACGGCGACGGCAACACCTCGATTGTTTAGATAGAACCATGTCGCTTGAGTAATTAATTCGTTTATCATACTCGTTCATCATTACGCCGCAAATGAATTCATAATATGTGATAATTACATTATACTTTATTCAATATGTACCCGCAACAGTGTTGCACATTCGGTCATTGTACTTTTATGTTATGTATTTATAAACAGGTGCATAAATCTGTTTGATCGCCTAGAAATATTCAACCACTGTTACTTTAATATTAAATAAGTTCAACGAGCAGAAATCAATTGAGATTGGCTGTCAAACGAGCTAAAACTTTCCGTGAAAAATTAATTAATTTCATTTAAAATTGAAGCGAGAAACGTGCAATCGATTATTGATTTTAATATAATTGTATTATCACCTCTTTTACCCATTTACTTATTTTACACGCTACATTATACTGTAGTTCACCATATTACCAAAAATAGCTCCCACCTAACTTCATTCCAGTTAAGAATGCAGCAGATGGCATATTATAAACATTAAATAAAGAATTCAAAATATGGCGCCATTCGTGATTTCAAACATTGTTGTTATCATAAAAATAAATTTACAGAACAAAAAAAAAAAATAACAAACTTTGTCCACAACTCATATATACCTAATAAAGACATTATTACACTGATTTCAGTTGTATTATATGGCTCATAAAACACTATAAACAACTTGTTACTTAGCAACCACTTCATGATCTACCGTATTTTGAGAAACTATATATAACTGAATCAACGTTAAACGTTACAACCAATCTTCTTCGATACCTATAATTATGAGTTGTGAATTTTGTATTATACTTGTGTTTTATTGGTATATAAAACACGCAAGAAAAGTTTAAACACAAAACCGAAGATCGAGTGTTTAATTTTTAAGTAATAATAAAACACTTATATAATAAATAACTATTATAACCATGGTATATTACATAATAAGTCAAGAAAGAGATGTTCTGGTTGACGAAGCGGTTATCAAGTAAAAAGTAACACTTTCGTGACGTATTATGCCTACTATTTTTTTCTGAAATCGTTTAATTTAATCAATAATCTTAAATAATCTAAAATATGTAAGCTTGGAGCATAAGTTCAGTGGGCTTAAATTTGTTTATTAAAAGTGCGAATGAAGCGAATCCACCTAAAAATAAATATGAGTAAAACCGAGTCTCACAATTCGAGTTTGTGGAGCATGAATTTAATTAGTTCCGAGTTTGTATAAGTGCGAAAATTAGTTTCACTAAAACAGATTTTTTATGTGTGTGTTGCGTGAGTTCAGGAGGCTTACAGTTTGTATATTGAAAGAGCGAGTGAAGCGAATCCATATACATATAAATTGCATTAAAGATATAATTTCTACGGGGTAGGTAGCTCAGTGGTATCGAGTCGACCTATGGATCCTGAGAACCCTGTTTCGATTCCTACAGCTGACAAACATTTTCATCACATTAAAATTACCCCTGTGACTCCTCCACTACTAACATCTTTAAGGGCCGTGATTTGATGGCCGGTAACTGCACTTCATGCGCATAAATATATCACTTACCGAGATCTGCTTAGAGTGCCACACCCAGTAATGGGTAAAAGACGTGATGATATATTTATATATTTATAATTTCTGGGGGTGACCGTCTAACGAGTCAAATAGACAAAACCACATTGTGGCTCGACACCCGAAAAGGTAAAAGAGATGTAAATGATTACGAAACGAAACGATATAATTTCTAAAAAATTCAATATATTATTTATTTAATAGTGAATATAATTCATAAATATCTGGAACCTCTAGTTTACCTATTAAACTTTTTAAAAAATAAGAAAATTAGGAAAAACCTTTCCATCACTTGTCACAAGTTCCAAAAATTAACAGCACGTTTGAATCAACTTATCAGGTCATCATTAGGGATGTTGTGATACTACTGATATGATACCGGTATCGATTCTTTCGTTTCGATACCGGTTATTTTGGTATGCGATACTTTGCTTTCGATGTTTTACCCATATCAGTACTTTTTTTATTTCGATACTAAAGTATCGCAAACTATTTTTAATCAAATATCATTTTGCAATAGTAGAATGAGACAGTGAAAGTTAAATAAAGATAGTAGATAAACCCTGATTTCATGTTTATTCGGAATACTACTATACTACATATTTAGGGTTCGTGCTACCCCATTTGTTGGGATATAGCGTGAAGATATGTATGTAGGTATGTATGTACTATATATTTTGTTGTTTGTTAAACTGTGAATTTGTGCTAAAGTAACTATTTTAAATATTGTTATTGTGATTGAGTTTATTTTATCATAATTTCGTATAAAACCTAATGTATTTCGAAAATGACAAGATTTTATAAAAATAATCATTCGATACCAATACTAGTATCGATACTTTCATTTGATACCGATTCCGATACCAGTATCGATACTTTATTTTTGAATACTCTTTCGATACTGGTATCGATATTTTAGAGGTATCGCAACATCCCTAGTCATCATTAGGGATGTTGTGATACTACTGATATGATACCGGTATCGATTCTTTCGTTTCGATACAGGGTATTTTGGTATTCGATACTTTGCTTTCGATGTTTTACCCATATCAGTACTTCTTTTATTTCGATATTAAAGTATCGCAAACTATTTTTAATATGTAATTTTTCAATAAATTCATGAAAAGTTCATATTATGGTGGTATTTTTTTATTTTAATAAAACATGGCCATGTGTTCGACGAACGGTAGAACAAGTAGAATGAGACAGTGAGAGTTAAATAAAGATAGTAGATAAACATTATAACAAATATTTAGATATTATTTTAATATTATAATACTGTTGAGAAACCAGATTTTTTTGTAGAATAAAAGTTTATTTTGATATTTTTTTACTTTTAACCAATAACTATTACCCAAACTGTTGAAAAACAAGTAAAAATCATACAATTGAATAAGAAATGGAAATTTGTTACCTATATAATTTTTATAGTATAAATTCAACATTTCATATAAAAACCTAATGTATTTCGAAATATACATGATTTTATAAAAATAATCATTCGATACCAATACTAGTATCGATACTTTCATTTGATACCGATTCCGATACCAGTATCGATACTTTACTTTTGGATACTCTTTCGATACTGGTATCGATATTTTAGAGGTATCGCAACATCCCTAGTCATCATCAAACGGCTGGTCAGTTCAGCTTTAACCATAGACGCGTTTCGTCTTTCCGGACTCATCAGTATGGTGTGATCATTTATCCAACTAGACCAACTGGGGAATAGTGGATTGTGATACCGTCTTAGCTGAACTGACTGATGTTAAAAAGTAACTACGCCGGTAGACATGACATGAGAGCTAAGAAGAAACCCGTGGTGCCATCTACCGACAGAATCGCAAAATGCATGATAGCAATTGAAATATAATAAAGACAAAAAGTTTAACTTTTATAAACTTTCCCAATTAAAAGCACTAAGTTCCTTTATTATAATGTAATATTTCCATTTTATTTGTTTTAATTGATTTTCATGTTGAAACGAAAACTGCTCTTCTATACCTAATTCGAAACACAAATAACAAACTACAAACATGTGTACTCTGGGCAGGATTTAAATCTGCAGCCTACGCCTACGGTGTGCAAATGCATTTAGCAAGCAGACGCTGCTCTGACCACTGAATTACCGTGCTCGGTGCATTTATTAGCAGAGGGTGAAAATATCATAACTGGTCTTACTACGTACAGCTCTCATAAAACATAAGACTCATACGAAAAATGGTGAAATATAGAAGACATAAATGAGAAATGAACATTCATTCAAATAACAGCTACGTTGTTTAATCAACTTGTAATTACGAAATTCCAATAGATCCTGCGTTACCACACTCGGTATGTCAGTACCCTTTGCTGTAATTGGTATTCAGTTCCTGTTGTAAATAAATAAATAAATAAATTATGGTAACTAAATAAATTGAAATAAATAGCTAGCATAAGATCCTGTATGCCAAAATTGAGATAAAGTGACAGATAATTGAACAAATATCGTATAAAAATAAATAACATATCATCACGCCTTTTATTACTAGATGTGGCACTCTGGTATAGTAGATCTCGGTAAGTGATATATTTATGCGCGTAAAGTGCGGTTACTAGCCCTCAAATCACGGCCTCTAAAGATGGTAGTGGAGGGAGAGCTACAAGAGTAATTAAAATGTGGTGTTTATTGGCTGTGGGAATCAAACCCGGATTCTTAAATCCACAGGTCGACTCAATACCACTGAGCGATCTACCCTATAAAAATGACAATTTTAATATAATTTGTTTTATATAACATGTTGCATCAAGATTTATTCCAAATTTAATTATTAAGAGAAAAAAATTGTATACCGAAAGGCATGGGCGTCCGCAGGGGGGCAAGGAGAGGTTAACCTCCCCACCCCCGGTTATTAACTAGAGTGGTGACCCCAACTCTCGAACATAACATGTAAAATTATAATTTTGTAATTTCCTGCTTCCCTAAATATTTTAAGCAAAAAAGCTTGGAATAAAAGTTTTAGGGCATCAAATTCTGCATCTGAACCAATAAACAAAATTAATTTTGCATACTTTGTAACGACACAAATTATATTTAAAAATGCCGAAAATTGCCTCAAAACTATCGATAGCCATGAAATTTAAACAAAATTAAACAAATGTTTGATGTTTTGTCTATCAAAATACATCCTTTATTTATTATTTAATTTATTTTGACAGTTTTGACAGATTGAACGTCAAACATTTGTTTAATTTTGTTTCAATTTCATAGCTATCGATAGTTTTGAAATAATTTTAGTCATTTTCAGATCTAATTTGTGCCGTTACAAAGCATGCAAAAATAATTTCGAATTCTATGCCCTAAAACTTTTATTTGAAGCTTTGTTGTTTAAATAATTAGGAAAGCAGGCAATTAAAACAATATGATTTTACATGTTAAAGTCCCATATTCGAGAGTCGCGGCCATCACCATGTATATGTATATATAAATAAAATACAAATTAAATTCTAAGTTTAAAGATAATAAATTTAAGCTGAAACTAAATTTCCAGCAGTATTCTTATGGCCAGCTAGCGACATGTTCCCTATCGTAACGATTGAGTAATCTAAGTTAATTAAGTATGAACAGACATAAAATATTGGAAAATAAAAACGGTAAAACTGCCAAATCGAAATTTATTGAAGAAATGGTGTCAATTTATGGAAGAGTTATTCAAAGATTGTCCTTCCTCTTCAATTCAGATCGAGATGATAAAGACTAGTAATTTAATTCACAAATTTAAATATTTTTTTGTCTATTTGTTATGTGTATTTGTATTTATGTTATGTAAAATTTTTTTTTTATAATTTTATTTATATCTTAGAGTTTTTTGCTACTGCTACTGAAACTTATAATTTATTGAAAAAAGTACCCGAATTGTGGAAGGACAAGTCATGGTTTCTCCATCAAAACAATGCGCTGGCTCATTCCGCAATGTCTGTCAAGAGATTTCTAGCCAAGTACAGCATCCCTGTGTTGGACCATCCGCCTTATTCGCCAGATCTTGCACCGTGCGACTTTGATCTGTTTCCTAAGGTGAAATTTGCCTTAATAGCAACAAGATGTGAGCTTTGAAAGATATATCGGCACGCGTTCTGAAGGAGCTGACAGAAGAAGACTTCCAGCACTGTTTTGAACAATGGAAGATTCGCATGGAGCATTGTAGGGCTAGAGGAGGGGTGTATATTGAAAGTGATAATAAGTAAATAGGTATGAAATCAAAATAAAATGTTAAAACAGCATCAGTCCCGTTATTTAATAGCCACACCTCGTACACTGGACTACAATTGCCTCTCGTATATACCAAATGAATGATTCCAGCATTTATAACAGAGTTTTAAGTCACGTAAAACAAAATATCAATAAATTGGATATAAGAAAGGCTAATAAATAGTTTCTGGCCATCAAATGAATGTTGCCTTAATCCAAAATAAAAAATAAGTTATCATTTATATTGCATCACAATTGCTTGTCGGATTCCCTGCTACATAATTCAAAAGAAAATAGCGCAAGTCAGTTGAAAGATAAACAAGCATGAGACAGAAGCAACATCCAGCAGGAAGGCAGTAACGATTGATGTAGCAGGAACAGCAGGATTTACACTCACCTCTGGGGTTTGCAACAACAGAGAATCACAAAATCAAAGCACAAGAAAACTCGACAAACAGGAAATCGGAAGACAAGTCAGTCAAAACGGAAATCGAAAAAAGAAATCATCTTATCGTGTATTGTATGTTTACCGATGCATTTTCAAATCTTGTTAATGATCGCTTTGGTGACTTTGATTTGCCGTGGGTTTTTTATCCCATCGGAACTAATTTTTTGCTCGTGTAAATTAGATCTTATGCTGTGGTCTGCTTTAGATTATTTATGTCCTGTCGTTTGCGGTTTTCTGATCAGTATAAAAACTTGACACAGCCAACTGCTACTACAAATGTGGGTTTTTTTCAGTTCATTTGTTTGTTTTTTATGTTAGCATATTTCGACACTTCCACTCATCAGCTCTACAGTGGCGATTATTTGCCAGACAGGCATTTAAATGTTGATACATCGACATTGAATTTCGATGTTGTTTACAGGATTATAGCTGCGAATAATTCATAATGAATGTACAGTTACATTGTGAGAGAAATGCATTCTCCGGCAGTACAAATAGTTTTGTTTTCCGACAAGTCAAGGTCAACGGTACGATACAAAAATAAAACAATTCCTCTTTTTAGACACGTGACTTTCTTTTTCTTATAACAATTCTACAGCTAAAATGATTACGTTTGCTATTATCTTAAACGCTGTTGTTTTCTTTAAATTAACATAATGTTTAAATAAATAAAATCTGAATAAATTATTGGATGTAGCTCCTGCTCCACTAACATCGTGGAGAAACGTAATATAACGATTGGTAACCGTACTTTACGCACAATATTTGCTGTATTTCGTTCCCCATTTGGTTCATTTAAATTAGTTCAAATAAATTAGACGATATGACAAGTGAACTAAACAAATTGATACAGTTATTAGGGTGGCTTAACACTGTCGAATTTTCGCGAATTCTTTGGCCATAATACTTGCACCTTATGCGTATACAGTCCTATGTTTCTTTTCCTGCTATTTGTGCAAGTATTGTAAAACAGCTTACTAATCTCGAACTATAAGTGATTTTTTTTAGGTCGTGAATGTTTAGGAAATTTCAATCCTTCGGGTATCGATTTCCTAAACTATATTCTTGGCCTAAAAACTGTCACAGTTCATGCACGTAATATATTATTTTTTAAACTTTGGGGGCGAGAATCGTTAAACTACTCATAAATAATACAAATCATACATGCCGTAGTTTGACAATTACATAAAAAAAAAATATATCATCACGCCTTCTACCCATCACTGCGTGTGGCACTCTGACGAAGCAGATCTCGGTAAGTGATATATTTTGCGCGTGAAGTGAGATTACCAGTCGTCAAATCACGGCCCTCAAAGATGTTAGTGGTGGAGGAGTCACAGGGGTAGTTTTTTGAAATTATGAAAATTATTTGTCGCCTGTGGGAATCAAACTTGGGTTCTCAGGATCCACAGGCCGACTTCATACGACTGAGCTAGCCACCCCACAAAAAACGTAATGCGTTACTATTCTGGTACTATTCTTGAGAAATATTAAAATGTAAATAACAGAAACAAAATTAATTACGAATGAGTTGTACCAAACAAACAATAATGTCAAGCCATTTAATGTGCGTATATTTACAGTTTTAATAAATCAACAACAGAAATCTCTTTATATTTTATTTTATTTATTTTTCTCTTCAGTGAACAATATTGAGTCCGTATTTCACACAAATATTAAGAGTAAATAACAAAATGATTATCGACTATGTACATTTTTTTTGAAATTATTTTCTATTTACCTAACATTTATTATTATTAACACTAACGTAATTATTTATTTTTAATACATTTATTTTTACTGCATTTCGAGATAATTTATCTCTATTACAAATAAAATAAATAAATATATCATCACGCCTTCTACCGATTACTGGATGTGGCACTCTGCTAAAGCAGATACCAGATACCAGTCGTCAATTCACGGCCCCCAAACATGTTAGTGGTGGAGGAGCCACAGGGATAGCTTTTTCAAGTTATTAAAATTTGTGGCCTGTGGGAATCGAACCAGGGACCTCAGGATCCACAGGCCGACTTCATCACAAGTATATTAAAAATCTTATTGATATAACTGTTGTGCATTTCGTACCAATACCAATATAAAAATTGTTTAGTACCACAATCCAAAACCAAAGTATCCAATGCAAACTTGAAATTAAAGAAATAATTAATAAAAACCTGTATGTAATATTAAAATGTTAACGTCTAAATAATATAGTCCAAAGGGAATAAGAGTTCGACCGTGTGACGTATAGGATGTAGATATTTTTAGTTTGCGATCAGTTGGGTAGGGCAGCCCTCACCGAATGAAGGGCGTATTGATCGTCAACGAGTCAGCTTAGCAAGCCCTGCGCCCTAGAGCCCTACACCCTGAACGTTCATAGGCATCTGTACACTCCGAGCGAAAATCAACTAAATCCACAAAAAAACACATGCAATAATCATAAAAATATCTCGTAACTGTGGAAATCTGTGAGTTGTGAATGTTTGGAGTTGACTGTTAACGTGTCCCCTCACCCTTAACTGCCAAGGGCGGTGCAAACGAGTTTCGACTCTTCTCAATAATTCAGCGCCATGACTAACATATTGTGATGTACGGCGAAATATTTTTGTTAACTTTGAAAGTTATACTTCATGCTGTTCAAAGTGGTTTCAACTCTGTTGAAATATTAAATAATGACGTGAAACTGTATTATGCAGCGATTCATTATCTACAATTATTGTTTACTTATTTCTGAATATAATGTATGAATATAAAATAATAATTTAGCGACAACGTGTTGGATAATGGATTTGAGAACCTGAGTTCGACTTCCACAACTTACAAATTATTTTCACCACATTCGAAGTTAACTCCTTTACTTATTTCTTAGCGAGTCGTTATTTGACGGCTGGTAACTGTTTTTAACGCACAAAAATAAATCGACTGACTGTTAGCGAGATTTTTAAATAAGAATGCGCTCAGAGTGGCGAAAATAGACGACAAAGGTACAGTTTGCTACTAATTTATTAACTAAGTACTTAAAAAATAAATAAAAATGAATGTAATACAACTAATATTTACAATAAAAAAGATCATAAAACTATAATTAACTAATAGTAGAGTGTTTTAATAAGCCAAATTGAATGTAGGAATGTAATAATGGACATAGACTTAAGTTGAAATAATTTAATGAAGATTCATTGACAACGTTTCGGCCAAGGTTATGGCCATCAAAATTAGTTGAATCTAAGTAAAAGCAACAAAATTAAAATCATTATTTTTTGCTTTTACTTAAATTCAAATATTTTTTTTCATTTGCTATATGTTTGCCCTCAATAATCAACTCTCAACTTTAATTAAGTTTAATTGTTGTTTTACATACATTTGACTTGGCCGAAACGTTGTCAATGAATCTTCATTAAATTATTACAACTTAAGCCTGTGTCCATTATTACATTCCTATAATTAATTAATATTATACTAAAAAAACTAGTTTCTACTAAAAAAACATTATTAAAGAACCTATGAACTATATAATTTAATTTGTACCTAATAGTTAAACGATAAATGAAACAAATAATAAAACTACAACGAATGAAAACACAGAACTAAATTAATAAAAAACAAAACACTACTAGCATGTACAAAATAAAAGAAAAAACCAAAGAAATACAATACAGCAATGGTAAGCTAATGGAGACCAACTGAAAATATACCTTTGTCTCAAGTTTGACATATCGTGATCATCGCCATCTCTTAGTACTAGAATATATCAATAGCAAAATGTCACACTCAAGATATATATGATAATAATATAAATAAATAAATATATCATCACGCCTTCAACCCATTACTAGGTATACCACTCTTCCATAGCAGATCTCGGTAAGTAATATATTTTGAGCGTGAAGTGCGGTTACCTGCCGTCAAATTACGGCTCCAGAAAAGTGGAAGGAGAGCCACAGGAATAGTTTTAATGTGAAAATTGTTTGTTGGCTGTAGGAATCAAACTCGGGTTCTCAAATCCACAGGCCGACTCAATACCACTAAGCCACCTACCCCATTTCATTTTATAAACTAAAAGTAATAACTATTTCATAAAATAAATATATATATATATCATCACGCCTTTTATTATTACTGGGACTGGCACTCTGCCGAAGCAGATCTCGGTAAGTGATATATTTATGCGCGTGAAGTGCGGTTATCAGCCGTCAAATCACGTGCCTTAATGCATGATTTGTAACGGCCTGATGACAACCAAAATGTATTAAATATTAAGATCTGTAAATATTTCGGCACGTTCATTTCTTTAGAACTTTAAAATTCTTTTCGATAGAAAGCAGGTGTACTACAAATATCAAAATATCTTTCAGGTAGGTTTTAGGTCTTAGAGCACTGTTCCAAAGGATAATGTAAATATTTTTACAGCGCCCTTTGCAATTTTATGATACAGCCCTGCGTCCTAAAATATCCCAAAGGTTGTAAATACAAATCTATTTCTTCTCTATCTCATTCTGTTTTATTAGACTTTGCCGACAGTAACAAAAAAATTCCGTTTCTGTTATTACTTTACAAGAACTACAAAGATGGTAAATAGAAATTTTGAGAAATTTGCAGCATTTACTTTCATTGCTAGTTGTAAAAACATAAATGTTAGAAACGGAAATATGATTATTACTGTTTATGAAAATAAAAATACAGTTTTAAAAAAATCAGTTTTACGTCTACCATATGACATTTAGCATTAAAATCATATAGAATTTTAAATAATATAATACCACCGTGAAAAAAGTATTAAAGTAGATATTTCTAATTTAGAAATATAATTATAAATTTATATAACCTTTATTTTAAGACTTTCAGAAATATTCGCAATTTATGATATTCTCATGTTCAAATGACTTGACAATTATCAGTGAATTTATTTATGACACAAGAACAAAATATACATACACCACGCAGTAGTGTGGATAGCATTCCAAAATTCGCATCCAGAGATCCTGAATTCGAATTTCACTCAAGTTAAAAATATATGAACTACCACACTGCGGATCGCTGAGTTCGGACCCTGTACTGTAATTGGGATTAAGTTCCTGTTCTGTAGAGTAATATAAATAAATAAATGAGATGACTGTACCCTCAATTAGACTTGGTGAATTCGGACCCTCTACTGTAATTGGAATTAAGTTCCTGTTCAGTAGGAAATAAATAAGTAAACTTTGTTTCTATCATTTACAAAGCTACGGACAGGAAGCCAAGAATCGAAAATATGTAAACTAAAATATAATTTTGAACGCTACAAAATATGTCAAATTTGACCAATGATAATGAGTAGTCTAGGTAGTGT
The DNA here is from genome assembly GCA_911728475.2 of Pterostichus madidus. Taxonomy (NCBI): domain Eukaryota; kingdom Metazoa; phylum Arthropoda; class Insecta; order Coleoptera; family Carabidae; genus Pterostichus; species Pterostichus madidus. Next base: position 22,973,456 of record OU452312.1, read on the forward strand.
TGAAAACAGAAAAATGCAGTGCCGGTTTTACAAATTTGGAGGCCTAAGGCGGGAGGAAATTAGAGGCCAGTGGCGGGGTGAGGGGGATTATATACCATATAAAGGTATCGTGGAGAAAAAAATAGTACATAAATGTAAATATAATGTATATTTTTTATATTTTAAAAATCATAAAATACAAATAGTCACGTAACGAAAAATTTTGAAAATTCACCTACACAGCGGACGCATTAGATAAAAGATGCGTTAAATATATTTGTGTCAACGGCCATGGCTGCGCTCGTTGGTACTGATCTAAGCGATAACGCGAGTTAAGCAACGTTGCGCGCGGGTAGTATTTGGATGGGTGACCGTCCAGAGAAAACTCGCGTTGCTGTTGACAATAACAACTAAAACGCAGATCAGGGCGTAATGGCGGCATATGACCTGAGTAGTTGGTCCGCCAAAGAAGCCAGAAAAAAAAAAAATATATATATATATATATATTTGTAGAAGATTCATTATATTTGGAAATGTTGCTTGTAATCTATTTTTAATAATCAATATATATATATTTTTCTTGAACGTCGCTGATACTGAGGGATTGTGTGGAGTAGCCTGTGCACTTTGCGCTTTGTGACGATGCTACGTACTACTGCTACTGCCACAAAGCGATCACACAGTGCTGCCACATGTACTTAGGTATAATATATACCTAAAATATAAAACAATTCGTTGCGAAAAATAGTATTTATAAAATTAAATTTTTATTTTGCATAGTAATTGTATATTATTTTTTTATATTTATATAAAAATTGTAATTTGTATGAGGCCGAATTTTTATGAGGCCGGTAAAAATCGGAGGCCTGAGGCGGTCGCCTCATCCGCCTTATGGCAAAACCGGCCCTGGAAAAATGTTGATACTTGATAGATTTTATTTGTACAAACTGTATGGGTAGACGGCTCAGTGGTATCGAGTCGCAGTGTGGTTCGATTTTCACAGTCGACAAACAATTTTCACAACATTAATTACCTCTGTGACTCCCCCATCAATAACATCTTTGGGGACCGTGAGTTAACGACTGGTAACCGTACTTCACGTATAAATGACCGAGATCTGCTGTGGCAGATTGCCACACTTAGTAATGGGTAAAAGGCATGATGATATATTTATTTATTTATTTCTTAAAACTGTCATTTAAAATATGATAACATGTTTTATTTTGCTTTTAAATCAGTTATAAACAGAACTGTACGCATTATCTATATTAAATGTTACATTGTTTTTAACATTAGATATCTTTTTAAACTTTTCTCCGATTTGTCTATTTTGGAAATAAAATATGAACAAAAAACGATCTTTATTTAATCAATTCGCTTTTAGTTTATCCGCATACTTTCAATTTTTGTTAAGTTAGTAAACATCACTGTATTTCGTTTGTTTTGTGTTGCCACGGTTTAAAAAATAATGTTATTCCGAAGCTGGTTGAGATGGTTATGAATAAATAAATAAATCATCACGTCCATTACATAACTCGCTAATGCTGGGTTGTATGAAAGTTTTATCGGTTCATTAGCAACTAACGGTTGAATAAGTTTCAGAAAATAACTATTGATACTGTTGCTAGAAAAATAATTCTTTAACTGAAGAGCTCTTTATTTTACCTTGCAACCCAGCATTAGTGATATAATTTTGCATGAAGTGCAATTTGTAGCCGTTAAATTGCATCCCTCCCAAAGAAAGATACAAGGATAATTTATGTGGTGAAAATAATATAAAATAAATAAGTATATCACGCATTTTACTATGGTCGTTGATTTCCACCGAAGTTTGAATTTCTGAACGTTCGAACATTCGAATATTTTGAACCTCGTCAGAAAAACTTCGATGCGAATATTCGAATTTTTGAATTTTCGAATTTTTTGCCAATTAATTAACGTCATCTTTCATCTCCAAACACGCTCACGCATAATTCGCAAAAAGGCGGCTACGAATTAAATAATAAACTCAGCGAAGTATCCTGCAAAAACTCTGCAAGATTAGGCATCTTAATTAAGACATCTACTCTCTTAATGAAAATTCATATTACTTATATATTGTACCAACTTTTTGTAAAACTAAATTTAAGAATTGTTTTTCTTATCTGGCGCCCACTTTATATAACACCGTTCCGCCTTCATTAAAATCGCTATCTCTGTGTACTTTTAAATATCATGTAAATAATATGTTCTAACCTGTAATAATCTTCACAAAATGCTATTTTGAAATCCTCAATTTTAGATCAGTTTGTAAAGATTCTGTTATAATTTTTCGCTGTTTGTTAATTTGTTCGTCCTTTGTATCTCGTTGACATTATTGTTATTTTCTTTTGTATTTATTATGTATGGTTGGGTGGTAGAACAGCCTTGGCTGAACCCTGCCTTTGACTTTCGTCAATAAATATTATTATTATTATTATTATTATTATAAATATATAATAATACATAAATGTATGTACAAGAAATGCATTGAAGTTGTTTTACTAATGTGCCATGCCTTTTTTATCCTATAATATGGTTAGTGAATAGAACTCCCAAAAAAGAATCTTTTAACACGCACCTAGTAAAAATTGTGATGAGGCTAAGATCTGGCAATAGTATGACTAAGACGAGAATTGAACCTTCGATACTCAGTTTGCAGTCTGACTGACTTGTTCTCGAGCTGTTAAAACATTTCAAATAATTTGAAAATTCTAAAAATTTGAATAATTCGAATATTCGAAATATTCCAAAGTTCGAAACCAAAATTCGAAGGTTCAATAAATCCGAACAATCGAATTCCCGAATATTCGTAAAATCAACAACCCTATCTTTTACCCATTACTGGGTGTGGCATGGGATGGCTAGCACAGTGGTATGAAGTCGGCCTGGGGATCCTGAGGTCCCTGGTTCGATTCCCACAGGCGACAAATTTTCATTATTTGAAAAAGCTATCCCTGTGGCTCCTCCACCACTAACATGTTTGGGGGCCGTGATTTGACGACTGGTAACCGCACTTCACGCGCAAAATATATCTCTTACCGAGATCTGCTTTAGCAGAGTGCCACACCCAGCAATGGGTAGAAGGCGTGATGATATATTTATTTATTTATTTTACTGGGTGTGGCATTCTGCCGAAGCAGATCTCGGTAAGTGATACATTTATGCGCGTGAAGTGCGGTTACCAGTCGTCAAGTCACGGCCACCAAAGATATTAGTGGTGGGGGAGCCACATGGATAATTTTAAATTGGTGAAAATGTTCTATTCTCATTTCCGCAGTCCAATGCGTTAATAGCCAGTCTTTTTCTAATTCAGCTGTGATAGTTAAGTATTTATTTAAATTTTCGAATTTATAGTGAAACGTATCGAAATGCTTACCCACTCGCAAATGACTTCAAACACTTACAATTCTGAATTATTTAGTGGATTGCATTTCAAGTAGTCTAGTACAGCTTCGTTTGAATTTCCAATGAAACAAAAAATTATTCAGGATACGTTATTGTACGCAGCACATACGAGATAGCCTTAAACGTACACATACATCCAGTCGGAATTTATTCAAATTAGAAAAAAATACTAATAGTCAGACAGCGGAAAATAATAAGTGAATGTCGGTTTGATCTGATAGCGATGTAGAGAGTAGAAATGAGTTATTACATATGTGTTAAGCGGTAATGTATACAATAACGATAGCTACATTACTATTTCTTCCCTATAAGGTAAATAAATAAATATATTATGGCATTAATCATTTCTTCAATGCTAAAATGTTACTTTATAATATGCTACATACTTTTAATTAATTTGCTTTATCCTTGTTCTTGTACTACAGGACACGGAGTGAAATATGAAAATATACTTGACAATTCATCAACACGTACGGTTAATGGCATTCTATTTTTATAGTGCTAGACAAATCTGATCTATTTGAAAACTAATTTTGAGACTGTAATGCAAAAGATTGTCAGCTATCAATTAATTATTTACGATATAAGTATTGTACAAAACATTACTCGTAAAATACATATATCGTACAATGTTTTACATATATATCATCACGCCTTCTACCCATTATTGGGTGTGGCACTCTGCTGAAGCAGATCTCGGTAAGTGATATATTTTGCGCGTGAAATGCGGTTACCAGTCGTCAAATCATGGCCCCCAAACATGGGATAGCTTTTTCAAATTATGAAAATTTGTCGCCTGTGGGAATCGAACCAGGGACCTCAGGATACACAGGCCGACTTCATACCACTGAGCTAGCCGTCCCATAATAATGTTTTACATAATTTTATTATATGAGAAAAATTATTACAAAACAAACATTTTTTAAATTTGACAATTTTTTTTTGTTCCCATTGATAAAGGTTGTTTAAATTATCGATAAAATCTAGGTTTCAATGTTTGTTTAAGTCAGACTGTTATCTTTCTGTCAAAATTCATTACAACACTATAGAACTCATTACGACACGCTTTTGTTAGTATTGTAATATTGATATTAAGTTATGAAATTAGGTAAAGTATATTGTAATATAAGTGTTGATCGGGATCATAGGAAAGCGTCTGTGCAAGATGCAGCACGAGCGCTAAGTTTTCCAATATTCTTTCAACACATGTATTACATATTATATTTCCTACAATTTAACATTTTACATCACAAGAAATTAATATGTAGATCTTTTTTATTTTCTCATTTTCTCAAATTATATCAAAAGCTGTTGCGGATTGTCTATCATTTTTTGTATGACAATCAAAAAAATGTCATAATGAATGGAGAAAATAATCACTTTTCACACCCAAATGAGTACGGAAAATGAGTACTTTCAGAAAATTATGAAGCACCTCTTATTATATTTTCAAAATTTAAGGTTGTTTTTGAAAATCTAGGTGTCTCAAAATTTATACTTTTGCAAAAATCACTGTTTGATATTTTGAAATGTGGAGTAAATATACACCGCAACCAAGTGAACACAGCAAATGAAGCTAAAAATACAAGTATATAAATTACAGTTTAATCTCGTCTGAATAATTTACAATATCATATTTGACCAATACATAAGTAACCTTCGCTTTGGCTATTGTTGGAAATAGCAAAATGTTAACAAATTTTGTTTGTATGAACTGTCATTTAAATTGTGAAAACATGTTTTTTATTGCTTTTAAATCGGTTATAAACAGCAAAGTAAGTACTAAATTACGAGTATATGTTATACTGTTTATACTGACTAATGGATATCTTTGACAAGTTTTCACAGATTTATTCATTTTGCAAACAAGGTAGGAATAAAAATTAATTATGGGGTGGCTAGCTCAGTGGTATGAAGTCGGCCTGTGGATCCTGAGAACCCTGGTTCGATTCCCACCGGCGACAAACAATTTTCATAATTTCAAAAGCTACCCCTGTGATTTGACGACTGGTAACCGCACTTCACGCACAAAATATATCACTTACCGAGATCTGCTTCGGCAGAGTGCCACACCCAGTAATGGGTAGAAGGCGTGATAATATATATATATATATATATATATATATATATATATATATATATATATATATATATATATATATATATATTTTATATAAAAATCAATTATCATCGGACCAAAGCGACCAAGGATTTGCAAGATTACCTTTAAATAATAAATAAACTAGTTTGATTCGTATAAAATAAATATATAGTATCATGAAAAACACTGTATCTAAAATAATATTACAAAAAAACAATCTATTACTTATATTATCAGAATAAATTTTATTTGCATCACTTGTAAAAATTTACGTATATTTAAATAATTAGTATAAAAAATTCAATGCCTTTGCCTGAATCATACATACATTTTCAGGTTTTCGAGGTACTTGTATGGCCTGTTTTACCTGTGAATAAATATATAAATAAAAGCGCTTAACAGATATAATATTACAGTATATAGTTAACTTTTAGCATAACGCCATGCTTCCACGCGATCCACAATTTTCATGATGTCGATGGAAACTATCAATATATAAGATAAAAGAATTCCAAATCCCAAATCCCAAATCCCTTAATAGCACGTCACAGTTCAATCGTTCATTACGTAGTGCAATGTGTTGTTATGGTACATCAGGCACGCATGTATGTATGTATGCACGTGCAAATGTGCTACATAGAACGCAACGCGGAGCCTAACAGCTACGCACAGAATTCAGCAGCGCAGACGTTCAGTCTGTTGCAGTCGGAGCATTGGCCCCAATTAGAGAAATCGAACAGTTAACTAAATTATGCATGTGTTAAGTTCGTCGTTAGGGGCAGCAGTTATTTCATTTTACCGCCCCCAAACTAAATAACGCAACGATGTAAAGTCCTCAAACATCTTCTGTAAACTCATCACGTATCTTAAACAAAACAACAAAAGAAATAATACTCTTTTGTAAAAATAGTTTCGTGAGTAACTTATAAACACCACTAATATTCCTCACGTGATATTAAAGTTTCATTATTTTCCGTGGGTATAAAACGTCTAAACACAAAATGTGTTTTTCTTGTATGAAACTGTCATGTTTTCCAATATCTTATTTGCTTTTGTTTCCAACGTCGATGAGAGAAAGAGAGAGATGGCAAATGGCACAACAAGAATGAAATGTAAACAATGTAACTGATACGCTATCCGTTACAATTTGGTGTCGACACGTACCGATATATATATTTCTCAGAGAAGTGACTTTTGTTGTACTCGTTGTCGTGGTTACAAACAAAGGAAATTCAAATGATCGCTTCACAAGTTCATATAAATTATATATAAATTAAGCCGCAAGCACTGCCCGTTGTGAAAATTTATTTATTTGACAATCTATAGAAGCACCGAATAATCAGTCGCACACGCTCGTATTTTTTAATAGTTATTTTTATAACAAGTGCCGAAAAAAGCACGTAACCTTTTTCGGCACGTGTTATAAACAACATTTTTCCTACAACTGTACGATTTAGTAAATCACAAAAATGTTATCAAAATTTATAAAATTTTAATGATATTACACGAGAACGATGTTTTACGGCATTGCTATGGTTTGTTTGTTGATTGCTTGCACATTGTTCTACGTTATTTTAAAATATTTCACTAACTTAATTTCTTCAAAATCGTCTAGATTGGAATACTACAGAGTGATTTTTCTTTATCATAAACACCTCCAAAGATAATTGAAACTCCGGATCATGCTATGTTGCATCTATTTTCGACAATAACAATCAACCTGCTGCTGGTACTTCTAAAGCCTCCGAAATTGTTCTCAATAATATTGCTGTTAATATGAACAGGTACAGAAGAAATCAATGCTCGGCGCGAAATTAAAATCGCACCAAATTAAATTTTCTTTTAACAGTTGCGTAATAAAGTACTTTCCGCACTAGTGTTTCTTTGCTTACAGAAACGCAGTTGGTCTGCATTTATCTACTTTCCATACGTAACCAAGGCAATAATAGATACGTAATAACAAAGAAATCGCACAGTTGTAGGAAAAATTATTATTTAAATTGCAGTCACTTAGATTTCAACTGGATAATTCTCCCTTGTGAAATAAAAGTTGTATCTACTGGACTATGACACCCGAAAACTATATATATATATATATATATATATATACAATTTAAAAAAATAGTTTTTAAAAAAGGTGAAAACAGGCGTTTCTGGCCAGCGGCATGATTATTAGCACGAGGTGCAAATCGCCAAGACGGTTAATAACATGCTCAGGGCCAGAAACGCTGGTACATACAATATTTTATGCACCACAAAAGAACATTTAATTTTAAATTCAAAAGATTAAAGCAGATACATTCATATGTCAAAATCAAATATTCATAATAAACAAAAATTTACATTTTGTTTATGTATCCATAGGAAATTATTATACTACGTCCCTAGGGCCAAAAACAAGTGTTTAAGCCCGCTTTTCATGACTAAAACAAATGAATTTCGGTTCAGTTGTGCATAAAAATTGTTATAAACCTGTTCGATATAAATAAATGTCAAATGGAAATATACAAAGCAACCGACGAAAAGTAAAGTCCGGAAAATATGTGAATCTCTAGAATATATGTAAAATTTAACCAATGATAATGAAGTAATCTAGATAGTGTCTTATTTTTAATGCACATCTCTTAACATACTGTGTCGTCACCCGAACTAAGGTTCGTCAGTTCGAATCCGCCTGTCGACAAAGTATGATTTGTCGTTAAATATAAAAATACAATTACTTGTATGAATCATACTCGGGCGCTATAAGCTAGTCACTTATACATATGCCTTAAAAAGTAACATCGACTATGGATACTGGAAGTACGGCAGCGTAAAAACTGCGGCTCGGTGTGCCAGATAGGCCCAGGCTCGAATCGGGCTGTACCGCCATTGAAGAAGAAGAAGATAGTGCCAGAAACAATAAAATGTTGACAGATTTTGCTTCTAAGAATTGTCATTTGTATTTTGAAAATATATCTTCTATCTAGCTTTTAAATGCTTCCTTAATATTATATATTTTTTAGAGGTTAGATTTGTACATTTTGCAAATAAAGTATGAAAAAAAAGGCAGTCTCCATTTGATCAAAGCGCCCTATCGGTTTATTTATAATCACATTACATTTGAAACCATGACAATGGAATAATAATAAACGAAATAAGTTGTCATCTTGAGATGAATTAAAAATATAAATGATAGACAATTCAAGTTGCAATTATCTATTTAGAAGATGTACCTAAAGCATATAAAAATGATAAATCTATTATATCATGCTTATGAATGTCATCACCTAACACCATAATCAATAACAATAAAGTTTTGACATTATTTATTTAATTACCTGCATAAATATGAAAAATGATAATCTCTCTAGAAATTTTCTAATAAATATCTTTCAGCTCTTGCAATGTTTAGAGCCAAAACCAATAAAAACTTACATAAGAAACACAAACAAACATAAAGACAGTTGACAGGCAGAGTGTTGGGACGTGGGAGCGGAAAGACAAACATAAACAAAAGAGCGTCTGTCGGTGATGAAGTCGGAAAGAATTGGGTCAGCTGAGGTCAGCGTCGCGACGCTGGACGTCCGCCAAGTATATACCGACCAAATAATCCCTTATTGTATGCAAGTCACACCATTGTCGCAAAATAGATGACGATGTAGAATACACGCATTCAAAGAACTTGTTCTACCTTTTGTAAAGAGTTACGTACATGCATACATATCCTATTAAATGGGATAGCACAAACCCGTGAAACATTTACCGACCATTTATTCATTAGATTCATTCCGCAATGAATCTTCGTCAAACGTTCCTATCCTGAAATACCACTTCAACGTCATCCACATTCATAATTCCTTTTATACTAAGCTTGTTTATTCCTAGGTTTATTCTTAGGTCGCCCACGCAAACTCTAAGTGCACGTCCACAACGGCGCACCGCACATAGCCTAGCCTAGCCTAGACCATTGCACAGACCATCGCACTGCACCGAGGATTGCACACGTATGGCCATAACGACGCATCGCACGCACAGCGCATATTACATATAATATTCGTCATTTTATATAAAACCTCTCAAATAAAGATGTCTTTTGTGATGACCGATAGTTCCTCTGATGAGGATTTGCTTATCGAAACAAATAAATAGAATTTACAAAACAAAACGATAAAATACAGTTTTTAAATAAAAGACGCAAAATTTATGGAGAATATCATCATTTATACGAAGATTTAAGAAAGGATCCTGAGAGATTCTTTTCGTACATGCGAATGGATGTGGGTACCTTTGACTATATTTTTGAAAAAGTAGACAATGATTTAGTTAAAAATTGGGAAAACTGTCATGGGCAACCTATTACAACTACTGAAAGGTTAATGGTCACATTCAGGTAAGTTAATAATAAAATATATTGATTTTAATTATATAAATTTCTCCATATTGCGCGGTGTGCGATCCTACTGTGCGAGCAGAAAATACCATGGTCTATTCTTTGGTGCGAGGCTATGGTTTGTGCTAGCGTCTGTGCGATGTGCGGTGCGCCGTTAGGGCAGAGTGCATAAGAAACAGTGCTTTCATTCTCTCCTCGCTGGCAATGCTATGGTCTAGGCTAGGTGCGGTGCTAAGTGCGGTGCGCCGTTGTGGACGTGCACTTACCCTCAATTTCACCAACATACACCTGTTTCACCAATCTTTCATTCGACGTACATTGTCCAATACCAAATTATCTCAACTGACTTCTTACCCACTCTGCTTTATAATACGGATACAATAAAATATTTATTTAAAAAAAAAAAATGTGTATCTTCCTTTTATTCTTGAGGTTTCGCTTGGAAGATAAAACAATAAATATAAACTGTTATTCTATTGTTATGAGCCTTCTTCGGATTCATGTACCACATCCGATTATACTTTCATTTTTTTCTTAATGTTCCCAATTGTGGTGTGGACAGTATTACGGCATTTGAAGCAGTATTTTCTGAGTTCGGACCCAGTACTGTATTTGGCATTAAGTTTCTGTTGTACAAAGTAGAATAAATAAATAAATATGTTATCAGTAATAATATAACAAGAGAGTGAGAATAAATTGAAAATAATTTGAAAGATCTTTCGAAAACTTGTTGCCAGGCAATAGTCACGAAAGCCCGTAGGGCCTGAGTGGCTATTGCTAAATGGCAACAAGTTTGAGAAAAAATACTGGAGAATTATTTTCTAATTTATCGAACTCTCCAGTTATATTTAATTAGATTATTTTTTAACTCAGCTGTTGAGGTCGATTCATTCAACTTAAAAGATTTTGAACTAGGTCCACATCGATTGATTATTTATTAATGTATTCTTAGAAGTTGTTTCCAAAATTTGTTGGTGTATTTCTGTATTTGAAATGGAACTAAATCGATTTTTTTTACACATTTTACTTGACGCGTTGACAGTTTTAGATAATTATTTGACAACTACCTATCATTTGTCAACAAAAACAAAAGCTACAGAGATTATTCCCGGGAATAATCACAAGAGCTTTATTCTCAGTATAATAATGACAGAGTTGGTTAAGACGCAGACACTTGACATACAATGAAGCATTTGATTGGTTTTGAGAAACGTCAAAAAATAATCACCAAAGTAAAAATACCTCTGTGGCTTCCCTTCCACTAACATCTCTGGTGGCCGTGATTTGATACGGCCGAGTGCTACATCCAGTAATGGGTAAAAGTGGTGATGATATATTTACTTTATTTATTTATTTAAGATAACTTCTCCAAATATTTATAATTTAAACAATTACACCCGAAGCACTGACACTATATTCGTTGCAACATATATCTCACAGAAAGTTACGTGATTTTTGTAGGTTTGAAGCGTTAATTGATATTGCGAATGTTTCGCAGAAATAATTACTAATAGACGGGTTCGGCACACGAAAAATATCATTTTCTTTCACACTAGCATTTGTTTCTATGATTCAATCGTCTACGACTCAAGATGTAAGTTTCGAGTTCAAATTTCGGTGGAAGCAAATTGATTTTTTCAAATAAAATAAATTGTTTTCTTAAATTTCTTTTTGCTAGTCCTTCAGGTTACTTTATAATTGTATATGGTTTTCTTTGTTTTGTTAATTTAGAGAAACTTTTGTAAAGAAGGGTGTTGAAGTCTTTTGAATGTATTTAAAAAGGGAGAGCTTCTCAGTTTCCCGCATTCAGTTTGACTTGTTAATATGCAGCGTAAGTTTCCTAACCTTAATTCCCAGTTGCGTCTACGAATTTTAACGTGAAAGAAATGCTTTTCGAATACGTTTTGAATTACTTAGAGCTACATTTGTTTGAAAAGCAGGTAGGTAGGTTTTACGAGCTTGGTGAGTCTACGAACAGAATAATTCTAATTATATTTAACATCACCCTCTTGCTGCATTAAAAAATCGATCTCGAAGTACAAGAATTTAATTATAACTAGAAAATGTATGTCGAGAAATTGTTGTAATTTAGAATTTTAGAATTTCTATTAGGACAAAAACAGCGACATCATGGATGTCAGTTTGTATGCACTGCTGACAATGACATTATTCAGACAGATTCATAAAGCGGGTTAGCGCTAATACCATTTTTTATTTCGTTTTTAACTCTGTTTTCAATCCACGAAACAAGTTTATTTTAACTTAGGTTAAAAAGAGAGTTAATTAGCATCAAATTTAATTTGTTTCAATAAAATAAGAAAAAAAAGGGAAAATAATAAATTTTCTTTTTTTTCTTTTTTTCTTATTTTATTAAGACTTAGTTCCATATCGCAATTGACAATTTGTCTTTGTTTTATTTATTTATTGACAATTTGTCTTTATATTATTAATTTGTTTCATGAATCGGTTTTAATTTAATACAGAGTTATAGATAATATTAAAAACGGTGTTAGCGCTACTCCGTTTTATGAATCTGCCTGATTATGTTTTCCGTGAAGATCAAATAGTTTGAAATTATTGTAAAAGTTTTCTTCCTACAAAGACATTTGTCAGAAAAGTTTCCACCTTGTTTCTTTTAGGTTTTATTACAAAAATAGATGACATTTATAGATGGATTTACTGCTTTAAACCTGTTAGTTCTTTTAAAGGAATTATATCCTCCAGATTACGTTTGTCATTCTAACGCAATGTTTATACTAGTATCCATATTTCAATTTTAGTGTTAGACAATCTAAAACCAACTAGTAGTATGTTGAACGTCAGTTTACTAATAAATTTTTACAAGAACTAAGAATGAATAATCACTGATTTCTCTCGCGTAAAAGCCGATTATGTTTGTTTGATTTCAACATACTTCCAACTATAAATACGTAGCTGTATAAGTTTCGTCCAACTCCAAAGAAACAAGAAGAAAACTAACGATATAGAATGAAGGATAATATAAAGGAATGGCCCAATTTATCAGGTGCTTTGTTTATTCGACCGAGTAGACGAGTAGAGTATTAATAATGCGTGTGCTTCTGACCGCTTGTTCATAATCTCCCATGACTGATGGCATTCCCGCTCACACAAACACACTTACGTACATACATATGTAGAAGTTATGGGGAGACAACAACTGGTTAGATAAACAAATCTTCTGTGAAATATAAATTCGTTTATATGCTGTGAGTATCCAGATTTGCTTCTTGGACAAAAGCCAACAGACAGAACTTCTCAGTTGTCATTGTGAACTATGTTGGCTAAATTGTTACACTTTGATAACTTTGACACACACAGGTGTTTATACATCTCCTTGCAAATATAATTAGGATTTATGGCTCAGTTCAGCAGTTGCGTTTCGGACTAATGCAAACTAGAATTTTATTCTCATAACCGATACCTAATTTATACCATATTACTACAATGACTTCTCCGCCAGGAATATCTTTGAGGGTTGCAATGTGATTGATGGTAAACTCTTTTTACCATATGAGTATTAAAATTACCTGGTGACTTGTTCATTAGCAGAGCTGGGCAAGTTACTTAAAAAAAGTAACTAAGCTACAGCTACAGCTATTCTTTAAAAAAGTAGCTCAGCTACAGCTATAAACTACATTTTTTCAAATATAGCTAAGATACAGCTAAAAGCTTTCGTTAAAGTAGCTGTTAAATTTTAAAGCTACTTTTTTCAATTATTGTAAATTAATTAAATTTGCCATTGTCATATGATCAGTTGATTAGTATTTTGTTATAATGACTGTTAATTTACTATCATGTACATAAATATAAAAAATCGCAAATGGATAAATGTACTGTTTTTGATGCTATAATTTTTATTTATATCGGAATAAATTAACAGTCACATTAACAGAAGATTCCTAAACAGCCAGTGTTTAGTTCATCTAATATTTAATATAAAACAAGTGAAAAATAAAATATGTTAATAGATTTTAAACTATATAATAACTTGTTATCCTATAGTTATAGAAAACAATAAAGAAGGTACAATTCAAATACAAAACAAAAATAAATAAGTATTTCTTAATGAACAGTGGTAGCTTTCAGCTACAAAAACTAGCTTTGGGCTACAAAAAGTAGCTTTAAAAGTAGCTTCAGTTGTAATAACAATAATTTTAAACTAATAGAAAAAAAAATAGTTCGCTACAAGCTACTGCTATATTTTTTTACATTTAGCTAAGCTACAGCTACAGCTAAGGTAAACGTAGCTAAGCTACCAAAGTAGCTAGCTACTGCCCAGCTCTGTTCACTAGCAACATGTTTAAGGGTTATGATTTAATGGATGGTAACCACTTTTTGCGCACGAAAATTACCGATATCTGTAACGGTATAGTGTCACATCTAGAAATAATAAAGTCAGAATAGAAACACTTCATTTGTCCACAGATATAATATTTATTAAATATATAACGATCGATTCGACTTTGCAGTCATATCTGTGGACAAATCAAGTGTTTTTATTCTAACTTTATTATTATAAAATGTTCCACCAAGAACCGACTACATAATCTCTTACTTTAAGATCTCGGTAAATATTAGGAAAAATCACAGGGGTAATTGTAATGTGATGAAAATTGTTTGTCGGCTGTGGAAATCGAACCGAGGTTCTCAAATCCACAGGCAGACTGAAATTTTTCATTAATGTGATGAAATATTAGCTGTTTTCTTTTTGGTCAAAATTTGTGCTCACTTGAGATAAACTCAAAAATTTAAGACTATAAGTTTAAAAGAGTGTAAGTGCCAAAATTTATACATAGAAGTAAAGAATATTTCAAAAAAAATGTGGTAATTAATTATATTTTATACATAGAATATTTCAGAATAAAAAAGTCTTTTTTTGAAAAAAATTCTCTTACTCTTTTAATTTGTGGTCTTCAGTGGTTGTGCTGAAGTGGCGAATGGAACTGAAAATATTCACATATTTCTTCTTACCGATAATGAAAGAAAAAAACATAACTTCGGCAAAATATACAATAGTATAAGAAATAATATATTCATTTAAAGGAAGTATTTTAATTTTTACGACTTATAAGCTGAGTGCCTGGACTGTTCGCAAACACAAGAAAATTGTTTTTTAGGTGCACCTAAGCCCAGTTAATCTCAACTCACTTATCAACTGAGTTGAGCAAAAATATTGCAAAAAGTTTTACAGCTGTACCCTGTTTATTACGGAATGGTTATTTCTATCTTTATTAAAAATTATAGGGGACAGATGGCTCTAACGTTTTAATAAAAATATGCGATAGATAAAATAACGCAAGAATGCCAATCTTCCTATACATTTATTATTCAATGGTTTTTACGTTAATTAAGTAATCAGCGTTGACTTTTATAAGATGAAATAGCATTTTCATCGTAATGCTGTTGCTTCCTGAAATTTCTGCACTTCAGGAAATAATCAAATAGACAATTTATTTATACCTACTATAATCAACAACGATTTTTAAACAATTTTACAATAGTCTATTCGTCTATTGTATATAATTTTACAATAAGTAATAAATTTAAAGTATAATTTATGTGTAAAGTAAAATAATATTACAAGAAAACCTATATAATATTTCTTAGATACATTTGAATACACTTGTCGGGTTAAGTCGTAAAAGCGTCTACTATCTTGTCAAGTACCCCTTCAATAGCGAGTGATTAACGGTGAAAATTTAAAACTTATATGAGTAAGCTAGTGAAGTTATGTTACTTCTTGGAAACAGAACCGTTTGTGAGTAAATTGGAAATAAAACTGCATTTATGACTGCTCATCTGCTGACAATAAAGCGAGAACTGTTTGGATGAAAACTTCCAAGCCTAACATTCCCCCTTACGGTTGCAGCTAATGCATTTTGTTACCAAAGCCAAGCTCACACTAGCGAAAATCATTCCTTACAAAGCGTACAGCGACATCTCTTATAAACGGACATTCATAGTTTTGCAATTTTTGCTACTTTAAGAGTAATCAGGATATTTTAACTTTATCATATACGTCATTTTATCCATTACTGGGTGTGGCACTCTGCTGTAGCAGATGTTACTAATACTTCTGCACGTGAAATGCGCTTGTGAACTGCGAACTTAAGGTAGTACTAGTGTGACGGTGGCGCCATCGGTTGTCGAGTGGCGAAACTTACGTTTAAAAAAATATAAAAATTGAATAAAATAAGTGTTTTATACCTATTAAGATTTGAATATCATGAATTGTTAACAGGTTGTTGGTCTACTGAATTTTCAAATACCGTACCACCGTGTGGTGCTACCATTATAAATTGGGATTCTTCATTTTTCGTTAAAAATAAGGCTTTGCATGGCTATATACCCATTACTAAACGATAAAAAACTTTCTCCTTCTGATACAATATACATGGATAGTTCTAGAACATCATACTACTTTTTTCAAATAAAACTGCCAAATTTTAGAGGTACAAAAACCAAATATGTACGATTCTGAGTGATGATCGCCATAAGCCCCGTGTATAAGAACTCAACTTTACAAGCGAATCTATTTATTCACAGACGATGAATGTGTTTCATATTTTAACAGGATGCGTATGACTATCCAATGTTTACGTACGCCAAATTTCATTCGATCTGCAAAAAACTACCTTCATAGAATGAACTAAACATAGCAACATGAAAAGTCTACAAACTTAAATAAAAATAAATATAAATATATCATCATGCCTTTTACCCATTACAGGGTGTGGCACTCTGCCGAAGCAGATCTCGGGAAGTGATATATTTATGCACGTGAAGTGCGGTTACCAGCCGTCTAATCACGGCCCCGAAAGATGTTAGTGGAGGGGGAGCCACAGGGGAAATTTTAATTTAGTGAAAATGTTTGCAAGCTGTGGGGATCGAACCAGGGTTCTCAGGATTCACAGGCCGATACCACTGAGCTATTACCCCATAAACTTGTAAAGGGAAATTTAAAGAATTCAATTTAAGTGAGCTAGCATTGCTATCTCAAGAACTATAAGAGCTACAAAGTTGGTTAAATTAGCAAAGAAATACCATTTTGCAAGCCAATTACAAAACTACTAACAAAATATTTTTCGACCAGTGGTTCTCAAAATACGGGGTGCAACTTTCTTATTTGAAATGGGAACCTATTTTTTATATTTGTTTATTCGATTCCGTATTTTTTTCTGACTTCAACGACCATAAAATTCAGTACCTCACATATCAAAATTTTTGACAGAAATGCATACTAAATTGACTTTCATTTAATTCAAATCACATAGATAGCAACGTGCCATGAAAGAAACAAAAGACCAATAAAATTTATTTATTTATTTTAACACAAAATAGTTGTATTAACATTTAATAATGAACCCAATAAGCAAAAATGTTATGATTTGATCCTTTATTTCTGTACAATATAAGTCAAGTATAAATATTAGAAATAAAATTATTTTTCAATACTTCATCATATTTATTACTTAAAAAATGAAAGAGTTCAATAAATCACATAGTATTTTCTCAAATAAGAAATTTTATGATATTTACAAAATAGTTCTTTGAAATTAGCTCCTTTCTATGCCTCCCCCTCAAAATATAACTAAAACATACATATTTTTAGAAGATAGCCAACATTTTACCCACGTTACAACAAAAAGAAATGTTGTTTTCTTCTTATTTTCAATAGAACAACATACATGATTCTACCTACAAGAAAATGCATTTTGATTTCTATTATTATAGGTTACTTCAGCAATAAAGTTATTATATTTTGATACAAATGTTTCTTTGTTTCATTTTAAATTGATTGGTACATGAAACGCCATCGTGAAACAACAATAAATTTAAATTTAAATTAAATTTGAAATTACATGTCAATCACGCAAGAAACACTATTCATTATAATTGCAACTTTGTAACTAAAACAATAAAACGATATAATATCCTTATTACTTACAACTAGCGTTTAATATATAAGTAGGCAACTATTTATTTACAATTTAATATTTTATTACTTTTGTTACGCTGCATAATAAGAATTCAATAGAGGAAAATCCTTTATTTTAGAGCGCAATCTTTTATATTTCTTAAAAATATACATTTGTCCTATATTATTTGTTTAAAGTATAGAAGATCAGTTTCTATAAATTAAAGATAATTGAGTAAAAATAAAAAATAAGTCGGTTTGATAAATATTTTCAGTAATAATATAACAAGAGAGAGAAAAAATTTAAAATAATTTGATAGATCTTTCGGAAACTTGTTGCCAGGCAATAGTCACGAAAGCCCGTCGGACTTGACTGGCTATTACCAAATGGCAACAAGTTTGAGAAAGATACTGGAGAATTATTTTCTAATTTATCCAACTCTCGAGTTATATTTAATTAGATTATTTTTTGACTTAGCTGTTGAGGTCGATTCATCCAACTTAAAAGATTTTGAACTGGGTCCATATCGATTGATTACTTACTAATGTATACTTGGAAGTTGTTTCCAAAATTGGTTTGTGTATTTCTGTAGCTGAAATGAAACTAAATCTTTTTTTTACATATTTTACTTAAAGCGTTGATAGTTTTAAATAATTATTTGACAACAATCTATCACTTGTCACAAACAAAAGCATCTACAGAGATTACTCCCGGGAATAATCTCTAGAGCTTTATTCTCAGTATAATAATGACAGGATTGGTTAAAACGCAGACACGTGACATACAATGAAGCATTTAATTGGTTTTGAGAAAAAAAATAATCAAAAAAATATCTGAATTTTATTCTTGAACCTCTGTTTACAAAATAAAGTAATAAAATCAATCTAGTTTTCTCCACCACTAACATATTTGGAGGCCGTGATTTGACGACTGGTAACCGCACTTCACGTGCAAAATATATCACTTACCGAGATCTGCTTCAGCAGAGTGTCACACACAGTAATGGGTAGAAGGGCGTGATGATATATTTATTTATTTTATTTATAGTTTTTTATTCTCATGAATCTTTATTAGAAGTGTCTTTTATTTGTGCCAAAAAAATATAGTCATTGTATCAATATCACTTACAACACTGGCACAGAACTATTTTAGATTATTAGATAATGTCAGCGAGATTTGAGTCCAGGAACCGTCGATTTAAAACGATAACTGCTGGAAAAAATAAAGAATACAAAAAAGCAAATTTAAAATGGATTCACAGATTTGTCGTTCGAAAGTCACAGATGTTAGACTTCTCGTACCACCCTTCGCTGTTCAATTAGTCAAGGGTGCAGATGAGAGTGGTAATTGGGGGTGTCAACCCTCCGCCATAACGCGAGACGCGCTTTTTACCGCAGGACCCCAGCAAATCTGTACTTTACACTCTGGTAATTGGTAATAATGCAAGAAGTAATACAGCTTACATAACTCTAAACGAGCTTTCAATATTTCTTTGCAAAATTCATTTTTCTATTACATATTTATTAGTATCAAGTCGGCCTGTGGAACCAAAGAACTCTGGTTCGATCCCCACATCCGACAAAACATATTCACCAATTTAAAATTACCCCTGTGGCTCCCCCACCACTAACATCTTTGGGAGCCGTGATTTGACAGCTGGTAACCGCACTTCACGCGCATAAATATATCACTTATCGAGATCTGCTTCGGTAGAGTACCACATCCAGTAATGAGTAAAAGGCGTGATGATATATTTATTTATATTTATTTTTATATTTATAAAGAAATTGAATCTACTTTGTCTAAAAAGAAAATTACAAAATACCTAATTTACATTTTCACCAGATCAAAATTACCTCTGTGGCTCTCCCACAACTAACATCTTTGGAGGCCGTGATTTGACAGCTAGTAATCACACTTCACGCGCATCAATATATTACTTACCGAGATCTACTATGGCAGAGTGCAACACCCAGTAATGGGTAGAAGGCGTGATGATATATTTATTTATTTATTTGTAATAATTGAAAATTTTCATCTCATTAAACCTACTCATGTGGCTTACCCTACACTAACATCTATAGGGTCATGATTTGACGGCTGGTAACCGCAATTCGCTAGCAAAATGTATCACTTATCGAGGTCTGCTAAGGCAAAGTGCCACACCCAGTAATGGGTAGAAGGCGTGATGATATATTTATTTATTTGTAATAAATGAAAATTTTCATCACATTAAACCTACTCCTGTGGCTTCCCCTCCACTAACATCTATAGGGTCGTGATTTGACGGATGGTAACCGCAATTCACTAGTAAAATGTATCACTTATCGAGGTCTGCTAAGGAAAAGTGCTACACCCAGTAATGGGTAAAAGGCGTGATGATATATTTGATTTTACTTTACAAGTTGATAATAAGTACTGTGTTGACAGACGACTGAGGGACTGTGTAGTGTTTATTTACATGAGTATTAAAATAAATACTACATACGTATGTGAAAGAACGTTGGTACTCTTTGTTTGAAGTGCAGGAATAAAATCAATGTAGCCAACGAAATAAAACTAAAAGTTTTGAGTCAACAGAGTTCATATATAGAGTTCACGCGATATTGGAATCATGTGCATTTTATCTACGACAAAAAAATTAGGCGACAGTGAAATTTATTCTATGAAATTAGAAAATAAAAATAATCACGCAATTTTAACCATTCACAAAGGAGCACATCGTGGTATACGATATATATATATATATATATATATATATATATATATATATATATATATATATATATATATATATATATATATATACATATATATATATATACATATATATATTTTCAGTATGCAGTTAGCATACGTCAAAGTACGTCCCCCCAAATATATCCATAGCCAAATATATAATGCATGAACTCTTTGTTACGAATTTAAATAAATTTAAAGAAACTTTCAATTTTTATATAAATAAATAAAATAATATATATATATCTTCACGCATTCTACCCATTACTGGGTGTGGCACTCTGCCGAAGCAGATCTCGGTAAGTGATATATTTTGCGCGTGAAGTGCGGTTACCAGCCGTCAAATCACGACCCCCAAAGATGTTAGTAGTGGAGGAGCCACAGGGGTAGTTTTGAAATTATGAAAATTGTTTGTTGCCTGTGGGAATCGAACCAGAGTTCTCAGGATCCACAGGCCTACTTCATACCACTGAGCTAGCTACATTGTACATCATTCAACGAGCGTGTTATGGTAGCAACTATTCATGAGGACGAAGTATGTGGCATGAGCCATAGACGAGGACTTTAGTCATTCGAACTAATAATTGCCATAGCACGTGAGTTGAAAACAATATTTTTTCTACGATCATTCAACAGGAACTTGTCCTTTTAGGTCGCAATTTGTAGGAAATAATAAATATTAGAGGTTACATTATAAACGTCAAATTTTAATAGTATCTAAGCAACATGAAAATAACAATAATAATGATCAATGCGCTGTATTACTAAAGTAGCAGTAATCTGATTGGCTTAAACAGTTTTGAATGTTACCGCAATCGGATTATCTTATAAAGTGTTGAATTATGGTTCATTATTAATTTATGTTTTTTCGTTATTCTGCACTTATGAATAATGAACTATCTTTTCTTATTTGTCTAGCAAAGTACATATAATAAATGTTAATAGTCATAGAAGAAATAAATATATCATCACGCCTTTTT
Organism: Pterostichus madidus; assembly: GCA_911728475.2. Classification (NCBI taxonomy): domain Eukaryota; kingdom Metazoa; phylum Arthropoda; class Insecta; order Coleoptera; family Carabidae; genus Pterostichus; species Pterostichus madidus. The sequence continues at coordinate 22,994,993 of OU452312.1, forward strand.
TTCTCAATTGGCATTTGGCTTTGCAGATCTCAAGGAAATTAGAATAGGCAATGTTACGGGATGATTTTAATATGGTAAAAAATAGTTACATGGAGTAATGGCTCAGTGGCATGAAGTCGGCCTGTGGATTCTGAGAACCCTGGTTCGATTCCCATAGCCGACAAACAATTTTCACCAAATTAAAATTACCCCTGTGGCTCCCCCACCACTAACATCTTCGGGGCCGTGATTTGACGGCTGGTAATCGCACTGAGATCTGCTTCGGCAGAGTGCCACACTCAATTATGGGTAAAAGGCGTGATGATATATTTATTTACTTTATTTAAAAATAGTTATCTAACTTGAGTTTTCATTTCCACAGACACGCTAATATTGCTATTATAAAATTTGTCTAATATAATCAAATAATATACAAATTAATGTTCAAACATTTTTTCAACTACTTTAACCATGTTTTATATCAGTACACTTAGTACTATATTAAAAATGGCCAACGAGATATCGAGCATAGCAGAGTTAATTAAATTATTTTAGCCTAATTGCAAGATCTTATATTATTGTTAAGATAGCAAGATTTTCTGCAATATTAATAAATGTTCAATAATGAACTTTGCAGTCTCGTGCTTCTGAAAATTACGACCTTCATAATTTGCTTAAACTTAAAAATGTCCTGTCTGTAACTTATTAAATAACAGAGCTTTTGTTGTTAACTTTAAAATCATTAGACAATTATCTATTTGCAGTTTATTGCTTCAGTTCTAATTTAGAAATTTAACAACTGAAGTACATACGGTGTCTCATACTTTCCTTTATTTCAATTATTTTGTATAAAAGTCTCAAATTTATTGAAGTGAACACGTAAACATTTGAAATTACAGAAGTAATTGTACATAAACCTAGTCGATAAATCATTACAGTATGCAAATTCTAATTGAATAGTTGTTGGTGAAAAAACTCCAGATTGTAATGAGTTCAAACCGGCTTGAAATGTCTGCCAGTAATTCTTAATCTGTCCCAAGAGATATATTTCCCTGGGAAGAATTGCAATCCATGAGTTAGAGCTTCGTTCGGAATTTTGTCCGTGTGAACTGCACTTCCGTCCAAATATCGATCTGTCGTGGGGGTGGCGGCAGCGGCGTTGTCGGTGTGTATTCTTCAAGCCCTAATCCTCACCGACAACACCCGAACTGAGTCCACGTGGTGACGGAAACTGCCGATGCGGTGTGATCTTGGCGTGATGGTGCACTTCTAAGGGCTGATGGCCGCCACCGCCGCCCTCGATCAGAGTTGCCATGAAAACTTTTCAAGTGCTCACGTACTACTGGTTACGACAATGGATGGGAAGAATAGATCGGATACAATCGAGTAGGCATGTTTGAGAAGCTTTGGGGTAGAATTGATAGGCAACGTTACAGAGAATGCTTTTTTCACGTTCAAGGTCTTCTACTGAATCCCTACAAGAACTTTTTCACAAACTCATTCAATTTTTGCAAGTAATATTTACACAGAAGTCTAGCATCATTCGCAATTTATAAAATGAAATATTGATTTCAACCAAAATGTTTCTTTTTCCCAAATTGACAAACAGAATTTTAGAAGCCACCACAATTACTCAAAATGGGGTTTCTTTGAACCACATCGATTTGCTATGATAATGTTCACATATATATTATAACTGTATCATTTTCTGTTAATGATCGATAAGTTATTGATAATTCTTATTTTTTATCGTTATTTTACAGATGATCAGAATTTCGGTATTCTGAGACCAGAATCATTTATCATTTTTACGTTCTATTCATGGATTTTGTTTACTAGTATACGTAGCTGTTATTATAAAAAATAATATAATGACAGATCACTGACAGTTCCGTAACAGTGTCGTTAAAAATATTTCTTTATACTGGCAGCTTTGTACAACAGCTAAATGCATAAAAGTAAAATAGAAGTAACAGAATAAATAATTTTGATCCCAGAACACGGAAATGGTGGTAAACTGCAGATTAATCATAAAAAATAAAGGTTGTCGTTAACTTATCGATCACGAATATATAATGAGCGAATTATATTCGTTATGTTGATGCAAATTAGTTTGTTTTAAATGTGAACCCATAAAACGAGAAAATAATCGCTATAACTGAACTCGTATATTTACTATAGATCCGTCGTCTATTTCCAGGAAACTAAAGTGACAATCCGTCCAGCATTATGGATTATCCAGCATTTACAAGACTTGTCCAGCATTGGTAAATTATTTTGCCCAGCATTAATTTATTTCCAGTTTTCAAAGAAATAAAATATTATTTTCATTAATAAGTTATCATAACTGCCTAGTTTTAAGAGTTTCATTCAGTTTCGAGATTCTTATTAGTATATGAGAGTTGGAATTACTAGTTATAGTTGTCAAAGTGAATCATTATCCACACTGTTAATGTTACCATTGTTACAATCTCATATTATGCTGTGTGGCCAGTAATAGCTGCAAAATGTAAAATCAAGTTATTTTTGTAATTATAAATTATTACAAATTAAATATTAGCTATGTGTTGGATAATAAGTGTTAGAAAGAAGATTCTAAAAATGTTAACTTTTTTTGTTAGGTGTCCAGCAACATTGAAGAACATGAGATCTGACTTTACATTAAACAAGATTCTATACTAACTTTTTTATATCTTTTTGGATGACTGCTGTGACAATATTTTGCTTAGATTTTCAAATTTCATCATAATCATAGAGTAAACACCTTTCTACATTCCTTAAATCGTGATTATAAAAGAGAACAAGAACACAAATAATTCAAAATAACGTATTCGTTTAAGTAACAAGAATGTGAACAATTCGGTTGAATATTCCATTTCAGTTTGATCAGAAATCACTAATCACTCCTTAACGTCTTAGTTACAGAAATTCTTGTGTTCGACCTTCTCGCTCGTAGCTACAAAGTAGAACGTCTGAACGCCACAAATCACGACAAATCCAAAGAGAATTACAATAACAATCAACATTAAACTGCACACGATACAACAAGCTAAGCCACATCGATTGCAGTTCGCCATTCGCGTTCGCCCTCTTCTGAACGCGCGTAAATCACTTTCTATTTTGTCTTAGGAATGCGCATAAATCTCATACACACCTTACACGAACGCTGTTCTACCCTCCACAAAGATATCTTCATTCCTTTGCAGTGTGCAAATTCTTATCTAACTGAATATTAATCATATGTAATTTACTATGTAGTCATTTTTTGTTACCTCGCCAGGAAACTGTTATCATGATTAGATTTTAATACATTCTCGTGTCACCATTTTTTACAAGGAAATAAGAATACGTCATCAAATAATAGAATCCGCAGATACAGTTTATTTTAAATAAATGTGGTTATGTTATCACGTTCACGTAAGAACTTATTTCGTAAGATTTAAATCACACAATGACATATATGTAGTAAGAGTTGGGCAAGCTACTTAAAAAAAGTAGCTAAGCTACAGCTATTCTTTAAAAAAGTAGCTAAGCTACAGCTAAAAGCTTTCGTTAAAGTAGCTGTTAAATTTTAGAGCTACTTTTTTAAATTATTGTGAAATAATTTTTTTTTTTCTGTGGCTTCTTTGGCGAACCAACTACTTAGGTCATATGCCGCCATTACGCCCTGATCTGCGTTTTAGGTATTATGGTCAACAGCAACGCGGGTTTTCTCTGGACGGTCACCCATCCAAGTACTACCCGCGCGCAACGTTACTTATCTCGCGTTATCGCTTAGATCAGTTCCAACGAGTGCAGCCATGGTCGTTGACATAAAATAATTAAATTTGCCATTGTCATATGATCAGTCTTTTGTTATAATGACAGTTAATTTACTATTATGTACATAAATATCAAAAATAGCAAATACCATCTGGCACTTACTGTGTATTTTTGCGTATTAGAGCCAATTAGAACCGGCAACAAATAATTATTTTGTGTGGGTTTAGCTTGTACGAATGCATACTTTGTTGACCTTCTGCTTAAAAAGTAGCTTGAAGCTACAAAAAGTAGCTTTAAAAGTAGCTTCAGTTGTTATTTTTAAGCTAAAAGAAAAAAAAGTAGCTAGCTACAAGCTACAGCTATATTTTTTCACAGTTAGCTAAGCTACAGCTAAGGTAAATGTAGCTAAGCTAGTAACTAAGCTACATAAGTAGCTAGCTACTGCTCAGCTCTGTATGTAGTATCGAATCAGACTGTGGATTTGAGAACCCAAGTTCGATTCCCACAGCTGACAAACACTTTTCACCACATTAAAATTATCCCTGTTGCTCCCCCTCTTAATATCTTTGGGGCCGTAATTTGACGGCTAATAACCGCACTTTACGCGCATAAATATATAACTTATCGAGACCTGTTACGACAGAGTGTCACACCCAGTAATGCGTAAAAGCCGTGATGATAAATTTATATTTACTTTTAAAAAAAAAAATAATATGAATATGCCCTCATTCGAAAGAAACTGTAGGTACTATTGGGGAAGAATCACAAATCAAGGAAATGGACAAAATATTAATGAAGGATAACAAAAAGTTAAACCCATTTATAGTAAAAGAGACTAATAGCTAGTAGTAATTAAAGAATTAAACTCTATGAATGCTGTTATATTTTTGTAAAAGTTTAAACTCTTCCTATCAAGCCATAATATTATGGTAAAAATTAATTGAACAAATTCTAAGATAAATATGATTTTTCTACGGCAATTCTACATTTATTATATGTGCGTTTCTTGATGGTAATGCAGCTCATTACTCACGGCCATAAGTAATAATTGATTACTTATGGATTATGGTTAATCATCGACGTTGCTATGACAACACAACGACGGTCATGAGCAATAATTTATTATTGACATTCAAGTAATGTAATTTCTAATAATTATAATTTTTGTGAAATTTATCTAGATCTAAAAATGTAATTTCCAGTTCCTAACTCACATGCAATAACTGTCACTCATTCGGACAAATTATAACACTCGCCGACAACTCGTATCCAAACTTCATCCGTAATACATGGTCGTTGTAAACTCTATTTCTTGTATGAAAACGATTACGTCATATGTAGACGAGGTTATCATAGATACGATGGAATATAGCTATTTTTTTTTAATTAATATTATTCGTACCTATGCGAATGGCATTAACGTATGTCTTAATAAGAAAAGACACATGTTTCATGTTTTTGCACGTTCTATCACATTTATTATTTTAATGAAAACGTATGGCAGTTCGTACTAATACGATAATTTATATTTACTTTGTTCACATTTGTTTATGAAATAAGAATAGAGACCTATGGTCATGATGTTATTTTCTCGCCTGTCATTTCTAAGTTTGTGACATTTTTGATACATAAATACAGACTGAGAAATAAGAAATTGCTAGAACAATTTTGGGTAATCAAATGCAGAAATACGTTTGTCATCTTCACCATTATTTTGAGCTGGAATTAGAGAATGGAGGATCTTTAATTAATTTAACTGTAGTACAAGAGGTAATGTGCATTGTATTTTGTATTTTCATACATTATTTATTTATATATAATAGTAATAATACATATATAATGTATATTCTTGAGCTTTATTTTATAAAATTAAATATTTCAATATTGTAGGTAATATTTTTCGTGCGTTAAGATAAATTTATATTTGGTTTTTATCTAATATATTGCAGAATTTGTTTATTAAATTTTATAAAGTAATAAATATTTTAATCCGTCATTTAAATTTTAGGTTATGTTTTAAACATGTCAATTCAATACCAAAGTAAACGTTTTAAGTACAAAATCTTGAATCACATGGATACCGAATGTGACGTAATAGTTTTCATACAGGGAATGAAATATATAATATACTATGAATGATACATTAACTTATAAAAATAACCCATTTGTGGATAGCAGTCTGCTATTCGCGATTGACACTTGGGCACAGGCAATGTTTTGATTGTGAAACATGGCAGAATTACTAACTAATATTTTTAATGTAAACTGTAATAATAACAACATAAAATGCAAAATTTACCGACTCAAACACTATAAATTACGTTCACTTGACAGTAGAAAGATACAAATATTTAGTACCAAATTTTATCACCAGATGTCATATTGCAATGTGTCAAACACGAATATCAGATTTCGCAATATGATATACTTTACGCGCAAAGTTATGGTTCCTACTCAACCTTCTTGAATTTTGAATCTAAATTAATCCATTCAATATTCCACCCACTGTTAAGAGTGTTCTAGTTCTTACGTTCAAGTAAAAAACACCAAAGCTATAAACTTACCCTACGAGTATTTTACTTGTTTCTTGTACAAAGTTATCTTAATTGCGTGTACTTCAACCTCAGATTGAAATAAGAATAAGTCTGTCTCTTACGAGAACTATAAACATATAGATTACTTGAACTTGCAATAAATGTCCAAATTGAAACGTTTTAAGATTTGCTACGGTTGTTACTTCAAAGAATTATTTTCTTTTAGATGTAACAGTTTATGATCATTTCTTAATAAAATAACTTTAATACCTATTTCATGTGTTATATTGTAATAGTATATATTATCTGACTGTATAGATAACCTTTTCAAATATTTTGTTTAACTGTTTTCTTATCAAAATGTATATTTCTTTATGAAATTATGGCTTCGATTGTGCCTGAAGTTGGCAGATGAACACGGATCTTTTCGAAAAAATATATTTCCCTAATTTGAACATTATCAGTTAGTGGTCGATAATAAAAACTACTTTTTCTAATGGTAACTTTCAGAGCTGGGCAAGCTACTTAAAAAAAGTATCTAAGCTACAGCTATTCTTTAAAAAAGTAGCTGAGCTACAGCTATAAGCTACATTTTGTAAAATATAGCTAAGCTACAGCTAAAAGCTTTCATTAAAGTAGCTGTTAAATTTTAAAGCTACTTTTTTCAATTATTGAGAATTAATTAAATTTGCCATTGTCATATAATCAGTTGATCAGTCTTTTGTTATAATGACTGTTAATAAATATAAAAAAATCGCAAATGGACAAATGGACTGTTAATTTCTTATGCTATAATTCTTATTTATATCGGAATAAATTAATAGTCACATTAACAGAAGACTCCTAAACAGTCAATGTTTAGTTCATCTAATATTTAATACAAAAGTAGGATAGGTTAAGAACAAGTGAAAAATAAAATATGTTAATAGATTTTACACTATATAATAACTTGTTATCTTACAGTTATAGAAAACAATAAAGAAGGTACAATTCAAATACAAAACAAAAATTAATAGGTATTTCGTAATGAACAGTGGCAGCTTTAAGCTACAAAAAGTAGCTTTGGGCTACAAGAAGTAGCTTTAAACTACAAAAGTAGCTTCAGTTATTATAATAATATTTTTAAGCTAATAGAAAAAAACATAGCTCGCTACAAGCTACAGCTAAGGTAAACGTAGCTAAGCTAGTAGCTAAGCTACAAAAGTAGCTAGCTACTGCCCAGCTCTGGTAACTTTACAGTTTCTCACAATTTACTGTATTCTGTGAACAAAATATTTTTTCAACGAATTTTTATATTATTTTCATTCATTTTGCTGATTATAAAACTAATGTAATAACAGTCTGGTTAAAAAGTAATATTTTTATACTAGCAGCATCGTGCAAGAGCAAAATGCATTATGATAAAGTAAAATAAGCTGTAAGTAAGATAAAAACACAAGGTAAGAGGTAACCAGTTTTTATCTTTTTGTTTTGCGTTACCTAAAATACTCTACCTCTGATCAATCAGAACTCAGATTTTTTTCGTAACTGGTGAGAATATCAGATTATATTAATCGGTGATCAATATTATCAGATCTACACGTGTTTAAGCTTGGTGTTACATAAAAATGGATCGCAATTAATACAAATTCATAAATCTCTGCATGATAAATCGTCAAACATTTTCATCACAATATAATTACCCCTGTGGCTCCCCACCACTAACATTTTGGGGGCCGTGATTTGACGATTCGTAACCGCACTTCACGCGCAAAAATATATCACTTACCGAGATCTGTTTTGGCAGAGTTCCACACCCAGTAATGAGTAAAAGGTGTGATGATATATTTAATAATTTTTATTTTATATATCATTGAAATATTTTTAGTATCAATTGACAGATAGTACCAAGTTCAAACAAGAGTTGTCTAAGTTAAACGAAAGATGTTCAAATTCTTTCATATCATTTGATTGGTTGATGTTAATAACTTTTGCGTTTAGTATAAATCATCAAATTCGCTCGAGTTACTTCTCTCCTACTGCGTTGCCTTTTTTCTTTCTTCATCATAAATCCAGCTTTATAGATAATGATCGGGTTAGAAAATAAGAAGATTGTAGGCGTTTCGCCATTTGGATCAGATTTAACTTACATTTACTGAACCAGATCACTTATTTATTTCGCTAGATTACTTCGCTAACATTATTTTCAGTAGTAGAATTACTGATTCTAATTTACTTTTAAGTAATTCACCGAAATAAGTGCATCAGTTTGCTTAATTCAGTTCATTTAGTCATGTGTCAAATTTATCTGAACTGATTTAAGTGAACCATGTGACAAATGGAATACAGCTATTGTTATTGTACTTATTTTAATAGTTCAAATTTTGAAATCATTTCCCAGTACGTAAATTTAATGTTGTCCAAATTTATTACTATAGTACTTTTAATTTTTAGCTGCAAAAATATATAAAATACGTAATATATCTCATTTATAATAACAGTGAGTAATTTGAGATTTTTTATGCATACGTTATGTACGTTCAAGAAAGAAAATAAATGGTAAGTGAATAGGAATGATGTGATTGAAGGTTTGTTGTGTGATAATAATTTCGAGTGTAATAAATGAATGAGTTTATATGGAGTGATCTATGAATGTGGTTGAAGTGAGGATGGTATGTTTGACGATGACTGGTTGTTTGATGGGTGTGATGAGTGAATGTTTTTTGAGTGATTTTAGGGTTCGTGCTACCCCATTTGTTGGGATATAGCGTGAAGATATGTATGTATGTATGATGTATAATAACAGTAATATTATTCAAGGTAATACTATTATTGAGCATTAAAAATTGCAGTTATTTGATTAAAATCACTATGCATTAACCATAATTTTTAAGATACAAAGTCCTACCTTCATTAGTTTACTTATGTCATCTTTATTCTTCAATCTCTGAAATCTCCGCAATAATATGCTCATCATTCTTCGTAAATGCAGTGTTTAGTGTTTAAAGGTTGCAATCCCTGCACTGATGAGATAATGCAGCAAACTTATTGCATAGCGTAGGTGCCCGTTAGAACGAAGGTCGATGCAAACTATCGCTATCTTTCTACACGTGCGTTTGTTTGTGTGAGAAAAGCAATTACTTGAGAAATTTATGGTTTGTTGTCAAATTGTCCGCATTTATACATTTTTTATGCAGATTACTTTGTTGCCTTTATTAATAGAATGAAATATGATTGACACTAGTCACTACACACACTTTAGAATATTAAATTGTGTTTAACGATATTTGCACAAATGTAAATATTACATTTGAATTCACTGAAATATAACGGCTTATGTAACTTTCATATCTAGAAATTCAGATAAGTTACCACATATCTGCATGTTCCTACTTCAACATAGTATGATAATGTCTTGCGTATAATAATAACAAATATTTCATTTTTATTATCTAATAAGTACAAATATTAATATTTATTAAATATAAAATACCAAACACTGAGTGTGGCACTCTGTCGTAGCACTATCTGTCAAATTACGGCCCCAAAAGATGTTAGTGGAACTACAGGAGAAATTTGAAAAATGGGGAAAATCAATTTATGAACTGTGGGAATCGAATTCTGCTTCTCAAATCTACAATCCGACGTGTTGTCACTGAGCTATCTACTCCATATCCAACATATATCAAAATCAATAATAATCAGTCACTAGTATGATCTTCGATTAAAGGATCCAATTAATTGTTGATTAACTTTATTTTTCCGCTGTTTAGTGCTATTAAGCTTGAATTATACTTTATTCGTCTAGATTCTAGTTCAAGTTTTATCCAAAAAGTTTCTTGCAAGTTCTAGCATAATTCAGAAATTGCGATCCGAATTTCGTTTGAATTTCATACTAGTTTCTAGTCTCAGACAAAACATTAGTAGGCGGAGAACAACGGCGTTTGTTGTGAAGTAGAATGGGTTAGAATAACTTGGGATGAGACAGGTGCGCAGCAAAGAGCTAGTACAAGTTGGTGTTATGCCGGTTGCATTTTTGTTGATGACAGTTATCAGACGCGAGCATTTTATTTATTTAAATACAAAAGTGCGTATACAAAACACTTAATATGTCAAAAATTAACCTTTACTTTGATGTATGAAAAGTAAGTAATTGAATATAAAAATAATTACACAAATGTTTGCAACTTGCATAACATCAAAGTGTACTCGCTCCTTGCCGCGCACCCGCCTCACCAACAAGTTACTCCAACTCTTTCTCCTTCACAACACTGCATTGACTTGAATACGGCAGACTTTGTCTAAGGTATGTTTTGTCTGAGTTTCTAGTATATAAATATACGTCCGGCTTTATTTTTCTATTCGATTTCCATACTACGAGTTAGGTTAGGTTAGCATTAGTCTATGCCTGCGCAGATATGCGTGCATCAGTTTTACAACCGTATTTCAACACTCCGATTAGCTGCAAATTTTGTAACATTTCGCCTGAAAGTGGTGTTTTCCATTCGCTGTTAAATTTGATTAAAAATGTATTTTCAATTGTTCTCCACGTTTGTAATCTCTGAGTTTCAAATGCAAAGTATAACCTCAATTTGTCAAAATGCAGTATTTCATTTGTACAGTTATTAATTTGGAATACTTCGTAAAAAGTTGATATTACTAGATTATGAATGAATAGTTTTAAAATAAAATATGTAAATCGAAGGAAACTCGAATGAAAATCAAACGAGAAATCTAGCATGAATCTAGACGAAAACAGTATAATGCAATTCAAGCTTGAGCTAAATTTATTTAGAAAAACAATATTAAACGCTCTTAATTTATGTACAACTTTGATTACAAGTATTTTTTGCGGGCTTAAACCATTACAGCACACAGCAAAGGACATGTAACTAATTTGTATAATATAATTTAATTATGGTAGTATTGGATAATAATTACAGAAATAATTATTGGTGTAATTTAAAACCGCAATGATAGATAACGCGGCACACAATGTTGTACATTCATATAAATACTACTGGAATAAAATAATTTGCTATTTAACATTTTCTGTTCTTTATTTTTTACTCCTAACTCTTAAAACACTCATAATTTTTTTTATTATAATGTAGTAACGTTTATCAGAAAAACGATCAAGTTAATGAGCATATAATTAATTGGAGTTCATATTGTCAATACGATTATTAGATATGTTTGTATATGGTTTAAATTTTAAGATAAAACATCCGCCTAATTAGATCTATCTCTGAAATTACCATCTGAACACTGATCTTTTTGAAACAAGATATTATCGTTCTTACAATAAAATTATTTTAAAAAATGCGGAAGATTTTTTACATATTCTATTTTTTCAGATATTGTCGAATTCCAACGGAGAAAAAGTAATTGAGGTATAATCGTAGATCACTATATTTATATATAAAGTGATGGCCGGTTTCACGAATAAAAATTAAATTTTAAACATGGATTAAATAAATAAAAGCAAATCGTAACTACATGTCAAATGGAATAATTAAAATTGCTGTTAAACATTCGATTTGCTTTTGTCTACTTAATCCATGTTTAAAATTTAACTTTTGTTGCTGAAACCGGCCATGAATCTATTATTATATTCTTCGCAATTTTGAAATACAATTATATTATTATTTGCATATAAATTTAATGCAGAATTTTTAACTTAAAAAATATGTACAATACATAATATATTTCGTTAATAACTTTCAATAAGATCAATAATAAGGTGCAAACTTTAAATCCAATGGGCTCCTATACCTTCTTTTTAATTTAATGAAACTAAATTATAAATTATGACGATCAGTGAAAACGCAGGTTAAAAATTTCTTATATTATAATAGATATGATTTTTTAAAGTTTTGTATTGGAGCTGTGACTACCCAAGTTTCTTTCAAAGGTACTTAACTTGTTTCGTTTAATGAGTGCAAATAATCTTACTATGTTGAAAATTCTATTTTATGGTAGTTGGAATCCCATATACAACGTGGTGACCATATACACATGAGCAAACGACAAACAGTTTAAAAAAAAACTGTGCTAAGATGTTATATATAATTTTTTCACTAATAGTCATTATTAAATATATATATATATATTATGGGATGGCTAGCTCAGTGGTATGAAGTCGGCCTGTGGATCCTGAGGTCCCTGGTTCGATTCCCACAGGCGACAAATTTTCATAATTTGAAAAAGCTATCCCTGTGGCTCCTCCACCACTAACCTGTTTGGGGGCCGTGATTTGACGACTGGTAACCGCACTTCACGCGCAAAATATATCACTTACCGAGATCTGCTTCAGTAGAGTGCCACACCCAGTAATGGGTAGAAGGCTTGATGATATATTTATTTATTTATTTTATTTATATATATTACGTTTTTTATCATTAATTCTCTTTATTTCGATTATGGTAGGAACCCATTGGCGGGATATTTCACTGTATGCTTACCAAGAACTACATTAAATAATATATGATCGATATCGTTTAAGAAAACTTGTTACTTTTACGGAACAATATTAGCATTAGTTACTAAATAAAATATCTAATAAAAATGTCAATATTTCGCCGGGTTTCTCTAAATTTTAAAGCTATATAGGAATGTCCGAAGTGGAAAAATAAATGTAATCATCAGATACTCAATTATCCCTTATCAGAATTCGTATCAGAGGTTAAAGAAGTAGGTATTGCTAAAAAAATCAAACGTACTCTTCAATGACAATAATATTCATAACATAAATATTAGAATAATACATTTAGGAAACGGAAATAATTAAAATTAATTTGTGGCAAAAGCTTCATACTCGCAAAAATACGCGAACAATTGTTTGAAACTTTGTAGCGGGGTTTGTACACTGAGTAGGTATTAGAATTACTAATTCAAAAAATTAAAAAAACACTTTCCGGTTCCTGTTGTCGTCTCCATGAGAATACTAAGTGAGTGACGATTCAGGTTAGTAAAGGAACTGCTCGATTTAATACCCAAACATTACGTAAAACGGAAACGATGACAAACATTCCAGCTAATTTTCAACTCACGTTAAACTAAAAAACTCATACTATAATTATAGCCTCACGAATGAGTGTAAAATGAGTAACTCAAAACCCATTTATTTTTTAATGAATCGCGGTTATTTTTATCGAACAATAGGAAGTGCAACTTGTTAATGATTCATTTCTTTTACGTCAGGAAATTTATTTAAAAAATGAAAAACCGCATTTGTGATTACACAAGAAGTGAATTATTTCCTAGACGCAGAAATGGCGAAATTACGAACAGCATTCTTTCTGCAGAACTGCGGACAGAGTTAAGGCGAGGGGAGAGACGGAAGAAGACATCGTGGGAAACTGCTAGCTACTGATTATCACTTCGTGTGCAGTACTGCAACCTACACTAAACTAAATATTTCATATTCTTAAATACCTACTTAAACAGTTCAAATATTCTAAGTCAAGGTGAACTCTTTGAATATTAAGTGTATTTGCTTGTTCATTTGCACCATTGCACTCTCTAGTCAGTCAGGAGTCAGAATGTTGTTCAATAATTTTTTGTTTTTTTCCTACGCTACATAACAGTATTTAATTATAGTATATTAGACCTATAGTTTATAGTGGAGTCCGAACCACTTCGTGGAACAAGCTTGTAACTAGTAACGTTGTAACTTCGATGACAACGGCCGTATTTATTTGGGATTTTTAAAGTAACCTGCAGGTTACTTGGTACACTTTAAGTAACCTGGAACTAACCTTAAACTGACCCTACTGCCGCAGCTATTTTAGCGGGTTGGTAGATTCAACCCGTTTACTATCTCTATCTAATCAACTTGTGTTCCTTGTTATTCATGGCGGCATCGCGATTTGTAATAGTATAGAGAGGTTAGGAGTTATTTTTATGAAAAACGTAAGTAATTTTATAATAATATTTTGAAAAAATATACTAAACTATTATTTATGCAGATGATGGAAGAGCAATATGCATTATGTGCTTCTTGCAATATAAGTCACAGAGGATAATATTACGACACATTATTACGACTCCGAAATTCATTATTTTGATAGTGCTAATGACAAAATTATAATAAAAAAACAGACCCTGACGTTATTTGCTTTTTGACTACATATAAAAAATATAAAGATGACTCAAAACATTCAATTATAAGCGCAATTTAACATACAAACAAAACTAAGCAGATGTCGCTTCGAACATGCATTCAGATTTTAAATTTACCGCTAATATTTACAACTGACACTTGAGATGCATCATTTATTTGGAAGTAACACGAGTTAGTTCTAGGTCAGTTCAGGGTTGGATCAAAATTCCCCAAACAAATACGGCCAACATGAACTTTTACTGAAGAAGACCTCAGTATGGTCGGAACGTTGGTGTGAGAAAATTTTATTATTGTAACTAAATATCCGGCTATATATTTTCCTATCATCACAATGAAAGTCATTAAATCTTTTTTTGCAACATTTCTTGTGAAAATGACGTATCCCTCACTTAGTATAGTATATTAAAATAAAAGTTATAGAAGGCAACCTATTCTAGCGCGAGTTCGAAATTCGAATACGAGCCGCACAGCGGCAAGGAGACGAACGAACGAGTGCTAATAGTAAATTAGAAAAAATAGGAAAAAATTTTCCATCACTTGTCTCGTAATTCCACAGAGGTTTTACAGCACGTTTGCATCAACTTCTCAGGTCATCAACAAACGGCTGGTCAGTTCAGCTTTAACCATAGACGCGTTTCGTCCTTCCGGACTCATCAGTATGGTGCGATCATTTATCCAACTAGATCAACTTGGAAATAGTGGATTGTGATACCGACTTAGCTGAACTGACTGATGTTAACCTATCTACAACGGTAACATGACATGAGAGCTAATAGCCTTCTGTAACGAGTGTTTTATACTATTTTATCTGTTTAGGCTTCCCTTTACATAATTTCTTTATAAAAATAGTTGACTTTTCTATTAAGGGAAATTTATGGTAGAATAGTCAAGTTGGTGACTTGCGACTGATTTTGTTCGTTACCTAGATTATTTATATTGTCGGTCAACTAGATATTGTGTGTGTTTAATGCAGTTATACCAATCTATAATAACAATATGTCATAAGAAATCGTGTAAGAATGAAGCTCATTCTAGCATCAATATGCGTGCGAGAATATATTATTGTAATGCCGAAACAGAGAAAATTACTTTCATCACTAATGAGGGAAATGATGATAAAACTATCACAACTAAATTGAGTGAGGGAAATAATTTTGAAAAAAATTTAAGCGGAACTTTATCCGGAGATGAAAAAATTGGAAGTATAATTTTAAAAATACCGCATCGAAAATGGCATTCATTATAATTAGGTATTACAATTTGTGTTACGATGTCGATGCGATATTTTTATTTATCCCTCTGATAGGTATTAGGAACTATATCTGATGATAAAAAAACCGGCCCTAAATAACATATATTTTTGTCACTTGCACAAGTGGCAATAACAACATTTCTACTTAAAAAATATTAAATTCATGATTAAGGTACTTCAATAGAATATAAAAAATGAGTTACTTATTTAACCTTGCTGATTTCCTGAACTCGACACTAACCCTACTATCTGTTTCCTGTTCTAAAATATCATCCATCAACTATATAAAAAGAAAATGAATTACTGCAAAAATTCGATACCCTATCTAATACTTATGAAGAAACTTTGAAAATATTAAATAATTGTTAACAGATGTATTAAGATTAACCTAAATCTTAAATGCGAAGTTTGTTGTTCAAATATGTAAATTTATTACGAAATATTCTTAGTATAAACTAAACTAAGAGAGGAGAGGAAATACTACAAAAAACCATAGTAATGAACGGGAGTAGGATTTCATCTTCCTTTCCACGATGTCTTTCCGGTGTAAACTGAAATAAAAAACCGTAATATTGAATTTTTTGTTATGAATTATGAGTATATTCATAAAGAAGACCTTGTGTAGATTTTTTTATAAGACTCAAATATTAAAACATGTGAAGTTGGCAAACAGCCATGGCACATGCTAATTTTTTAAATTATGAACTGCAGACATTTTCATTTACAAGTAAATGGGATCAAAATACCAGTACTTGTTAATTAAAGTGTAAACCACGCTTGGCAAAACAAAAGCTTTTATTTTCAAAATGAACTTCTTAAATTCTTTATCACAAAATATGTTGTGAACAATTTACACAAATCATTCAAAGACAGTAAATTAAGATTATATCATCCTTTGGATAAATTTCAACGACTAGTAACAAAATTTTACCATCTATTTATTGGTACTCTTGGTTTTCGAAAAAATGAAATTTGAAATTTCATTTAAAATTAAATTCGAATATGAGAAATACGAATTTAGAAGTATTATTAAAATTTGAGTTACGAATTTCGAATTGTTGAAATTCAAGTTTTTATTGAAATTCTAATTTTAATTTAATATTTTTCTATTCAGCGAAGAAGCAACAGCACGCAAAAAATAAAAGAAACAAATTGATAGATTGTCTTGTATTGTACTGAAAGCATCGGTATTGAAGAGCATGCGTCTTTGTAAACGGTAACAAAATATGTAATTACAAAGGCCTGTATCAATTTGTATTAACTTTAAATATTTTATTTATATTAGTAATATTATTGCAATTGTGTGAAATTCATTTTCAAAAACAAGCGCAGGGCGACGCTCCCTCCCTCTCTTATCTTTTTGTTTCATTTTCAGTTACTGCATTGTGTGAACTTTTCTTTCATATACAAATGCAGGCTATCGCTTTCATCTTTTCTAATCTTGTAGATTTGTTGTTATTAGATTCGTTGTTAGGAGTAAACGTGAGTAATTTGAGATGTTTTATGCATATGTTGATGAATGATAAGTGAATAGGAATGATGTGATTGAAGGTTTGTTGTGTGATAATGATTTCGAGTGTAATAAATGAATGAGTTTATATGGAGTGATCTATGAATGTGGTTGAAGTGAGGGTGGTTTGTTTGGATGAAAATGTTTGACGAGGGCTGATTGTTTGATGAGTGTGATGAGTGAATGTTTTATGAGTGATTTTAGGGTTCGTGCTACCCCATTTGTTGGGATATAGCGTGAAGATATGTGTATGTGTAATATTATTTATTTTATATCAGCTAAAATTGCACAAGCGTATTATGTATCTTTTTCTCTATCTACCTTATTGTAAATTCTAATTCATTAAACTTTCATACTGAACTGTGCTCTCCAATTTATTATGTTCGAACCTGAAAGTTTCAAATTACAAACGTTAGTTTATCAATTATTTATTACTATTATAAAGGAATTAAAAAAGGACATTAAATAATTTGATTTATTCATTCTTGATTTCTGGCATCAAAAGCATCTCATTGTTCTAAATCAAAACTAAAATCAACAACGAAACTTGATCTTATAATTAAATGTGCACTTATATGCACACATGTCTGCACAAACATACACACGTCTGACTCGAGTGTAAAAGGAAGGGTTAATCCCCCTGCGCCGGGCCTGAACGCTGAACGCGTCCTGCAGGCAGATGTTCAACTTGAAATGCAATATTTAAATTTGGAAACAGGCGCGTCTCGTTAAGTGGTGCCGTTGTGTTCGTCGGCCCTACGAGAGCGAAGTAATGAAAAGGGAATTAAAACAATGTTGTAGGGAAAGGGTTAACACGTTTGTTGTGTTCATCACACATACATACGAACATACTCAGTTTTAATAGCTTTTAACTAACGCGAAAATGGTTATTCGAAAAGATAAAAAAGATTCATGTTTGAATTGCTCTTTTTTGTACATCTCACGTGATTTGATTAACAGAAACCCTTTGCCATAACATTTAACAGCTCAATCCTCAAAAGAATTTTAACCAAAATCTAGATAATCCTGAATTTTGGATTTGTCAAATGAAGCTAAACTTTATTCACAAAATTATTTAAATAAACTTTAATATAGGTAATCTTCTTAAACTCCATTCCCTGTATGAAAACAATTACGTCATATGTGGACGAAGTTATCACAGATACGATGAAATATAGTTATTTTTTTTAAATATTATTCGTACCTATGCGAATGGCGTTAACGTATGTCTTAATAAGTAAAGACACACGTTTGACAATTCTTACTAATACGAAAATTTATATTTACTTTGTTCACATTTGTTTATAAAATAGAAATAGTGTCCTACGGTCATGATTTTGTTATTTTCTCGCATGTCATTTCTAAGTTTGTGACATTTTTGATACATAAATACAAACTGAGAAATAAGAAATGGATAGAAAAATTTTGGGTAATCAAATGCAGAAATACGTTTGTCATCTTCATGATTATTTTGCGCTGTAGTTAAAGAATCGGGGAACTTTAATAAATTTAACTGTAGTACAAGAGGTAATGTGCATTGCATTTTTATATATGATTTATTTATATATAATAATAATACATATAAAAATGTACCTATATTCCTTTGAGTTTTATTTTACAAAATTACATATTTAAATACGGTAGGTTCTATATTTCATGGGTTAAGATAAATTTATATTTGGTTTTTATTTAATATATACAGAATTTGGTTTCATTTATAAACTAATTATATTAAATTATAAAGTAATAAATATTTTAATCTGACATTTAAATTTTAGGTTATGTTTTAAAAATGTCCGTCCAATACCAATGTAAACGTACAAAATCTTGAATCACATGGACACCGAATGTGACGTAATAGTGAATTGAATTAATTTTTTCAAATCGTGCTAGCATAAGATTAGCTATTTCAAATTTCAGAATTAACTAAAACTTTTTTGAAAATCTGGTTGTAAATGAATAAACTTCGTTGCTAGAATATCTAGTTCAATACAATGGAATATTTCTTGCTTTCACTTTCTTCCAGTCTTCTGTGGTTTCATTTATTTTTATCTTTTATTAAACTTCTCGAATGAATTTCTATTTCCTTATAATATTTCAATGTCAGCATTGCCAATGAATTCTATTATAAATTTATATTTTCCTTAAAGCTGATGTCACATCTTTATGAGTTGTTCAATATTTAAATACAATTCTGAAATACTTTGACATCGTTGTCAACAACTTCTGTACAAAAAAATAATTCAATCGTTCGAATTTTTTTGTTCCTGCAGTTTTCAACTAATTTTTAAGCAATTCTTTTACAGATCAAGTTGAATCTACAAATCATCGAAACATTTTTGTCATAAATACTGCCAACTTTTAGCAAAAATTATATACCATTCATCTACTCGGCGAACTTTCATCACTGATTACAACTTTATAGCGAAATATTATTTTAAAATAAATAAAAAATAAATATAACATCACATCTTTTACCCATTATTGGGTGCGGCAGTCTACCGTAGCCGATTTTGGTACGTGATATTTTTATGCGCGTGAAGTGCGGTTATCAGCCGTCAAATCACACCTCCCAAAGATGTTAGTGAAACAGAAGCCACAGGGATCAATCTAATGTCGAACCTAGTTTCTCAAATCTGCAGACCGACTCGATACTACTAAGGCACTCACTATCTTTCAATATTTTAGGAAATTCAAAATTAAATGAACAATTGCTCAATCAATAAAAATAATCAGAGTTTCGTATGTTTCTATTCTTAATATAGTGTAGGGTATTTTTAATAACAATTGTTTATTTATAGCTCAATAAAAAATAAAGGTAATAAAATAAATCAAAATACTCGAACAAAACATTAAAATTGAAAAATTACCATGTTTAATTTATAGTACGTAAATATAATACAGGATATTCCTAAAGTTTCTCTGTAGTACAAAAATAAATAAATATATCACTCCTTTTACCCATCACTGGGTGTGGCACTCTACCGAAACAGATCTCGGTAAATGATATATTTATGCGCGTGAAGTGAGGTTACCGTCAAATCACGGCCACCAAAGATGTTAGTGGTGGAAGAGCCACAGGTGTAATTTTAAATTGGTGAAAATGTTTTGTCGGCTGTGGGGATCGAACCAGGGTTCTTAGGATCCACAGGCCGAGTCGGATACCACTGAGCCATTACCCCATTTTTCTGTAGTTATACTATTAATATAAAAACACACTCCATTACTATAAATACCTAATACATTTATTTATTATTTATTAATTAATTACGTAAAAAGGCAAGAATATATAATTATTGAATGGATTATCTAGATTAGCAAGGTTCGGGTTATTTTGCCTTCCGATTCAACCTTCATTGACGTCAAAAGTAATATTATGTTCACTATTCGTATATAACCTACTAATAGGCTACGAACAATTCCACATAAAAAGATATTAAAGTTGATGTTTTATGTGTCGGTTGAGGGGTAAGGTATGTGATGTGGGCGGACAGACGATCGTCACATGTTACACCACCCCTCAACCACATACACTACATACCTTTTCAAAGAGGCACGCCACCTCAGTGATTTTAGTAAAAAATGTCAACTACTGAAATGATTTGAAATGACGTATAGTACGTAATTATTCACGTGCGTGTCGAAAACGAAAAAATAGGTTTCGAGGTGAACGTAAATAATTAGGACGAACCACGAGGGTGACTTGTATTTGGGCTATGCCAGTGGCAACCAAACAATTAAATTCTATCACTCATAAACAAAACAATGAAGTATCTATTTCAACACAACTTGTTCGTTGAATATTTAATCGGAAGTAATAAAGTTTTGTTAGTTAACTCACCAATAGATGGAAAAGGAAATTAAAACAAATTATCTCGTACACACCTGAAACAAAAGAAAATAAAACATTAACAATGCAACAACAGCAATTAAAACATTTGTTGTAACATGACATGACAACCATAAAAATAACCTAGTTTTCATATCTTTTGAACCTTCTTGCGTTAGACTCGTTATAGAATGTTTTCTGAACTTTTCGCTAATTATAACTACTTATTGACGTTAAAAGAAATATTACGATACATGGTGTCTACTAGTCTTAAAATATAAAATTCAATTCAAGGACATCCTTCAAGGAATATTTTACAAAAAAAAATCAAGGAAATTCATCGTGAAACCGATGTTTACATTCCCAAATCTGTCAAAATCATTTAATGCAAAATGCTTAAAATAAAAGTTGTAGAAATGTAAATTAAGCATGTAATTATTTTTTAATTTATTTGGTTAATAAGTTGATTAAAAACTGCCAAAAATAGCTAATTTTGTACTTAATTAGGAGGCAATTGTTGCGGAAAAACCAACTTCCCTTAGTATGTATATGTTAATAAATAGTTATTTGTTAAACTAGAATAGACTAAAAACGCTATCCTCTCTATTACACAATTTTTTTTCACGACAGGCTTCACACAATGTTTTTTTTTTCTCTGGCTTCTTTGGCGGACCAACTACTCAGGTCATATGCCGCCATTACGCCCTGATAATTTGAAAAAAGCTATCCCTGTGGCTCCTCCACCACTAACATGTTTGGGGGCCGTGATTTGACGACTGGTAACCGCACTTCACGCGCAAAATATATCACTTATCGAGATTTGCTTTAGCAGAGTGCCACACCCAGTAATGGGTAGAAGGCGTGATGATATATTTATTTATTTATTTTACGCCCTGATCTGCGTTTTAGTTGTTATTGTCAACAGCAACGCGAGTTTTTTCTGGACGGTCACCCATCCAAATACTACCCACGCGCAACGTTGCTTAACTTAACACAAGGTTTATTAGAACTTTAAATATACTCAGGGAAAAATCTAGTATGTACAATGAAAGTAATATTTTACTTATTTGAATCTAAATTGTAAGATAATTAAAATAAGAATTTTCGACAAAATAATGCATTTTTATAAGAACTTTTATTTATTTTTATTTTTTGTTGTTTGTTAAATAACATCCATGTAACAGTGCAATTTTTTTTCTTCTCTAAAATAAAAAACACTATTTTGCGAGAAGAAATTAGGTTTATTTTCGTTAAAAAAATATTTTTTTACTGTGCATCATTTTTTCACAAATTTATACACAAATTCAAGGATTTTAAAAGATTTCAAGGAAGGTTTTTGAATTCCAAGCTTTTTTCAGGATTTTCAGGCATTCTAAGTCAGTAGACAACATACGATATCCTTGCTTAAAATATAGAAAATGTTTTATTTATTTATTTATGTTACTCTGTACAACAGGAACTTATTTCCAATTACAGTACAGAGTTCGGACTCACCGAGCTGTAGTGTGGTAGTTCAAATATATTTAGCTTGAATGGGATTCGAACTCGGGATCTCGGTATACGAATACCGTTACGCTATTCACACCACCGTACTGACAAGAAAAAACCTCAGTACATCATATATTTTATGTAAAATAAGCGACAAGCGATACAACGAATGATTCTGTCATTTCATTTAATATATACAATAAAACAACAAAGTATAATTTAATTAAACAAGTCAATTTTAAATGTGGAATGTTCAAATCAGTATTATCCGAATCAAAAAATGATCCCATCCCATCCCATGGGATGGCTAGCTCAGTGGTATGAAGTCGGCCTGTGGATCCTGAGGTCCCTGGTTCGGTTCCCATAGGCGACGAATTTTCATAATTTGAAAAAGCTATCCCTGTGGCTCCTCCACCACTAACATGTTTGGGGGCCGTGATTTGACGACTGGTAACCGCACTTCACGCGCAAAAATATATCACTTACCGAGATCTGCTTCAGCAGAGTGCTACACCCAGTAATGGGTAGAAGGCGTGATGATATATTTATATTTAAAAAATGATCGGTAAATATATCACCTTTATTACTTCTCTTACTCCCACTATTTTTCATTCGAAATATATGAATTAGTAATGACGTGAATATCACCATATTTAAAATAAACAGTATTCTTTTCGTTCTTTCGTTGCCAAGTTCAAACAGACGATATGACATGGTTCCGAATTGCGTAACAGATAAATACGCAACACATCGGTTCGAAACTACTGCGTTAGAATCAGGTCGAAACTATTAACAGAGAAAAAATATTTAACTGGCTTTAAATAAGAAATAAAACTTGTCTTGTCTTTAAAGGTTTTATCATATGAGAATACTATATGATAAACATCCGTTTCTGTGTTAACGTCCTGTATATATGTACTTTATATTTATTAAAACAACAGTCCAACTCATAAGAGTGAGAGTTAATTATGTGAAAATTAATCTTAGTTCAGAGTAAAAATTCTGATTGTCTATCAGTATTATGCAAATAACATTCACTGCATACATTACAAAGTTTCATAACACGTACAAGATAAAATAAACATATGCACCAATGCAAAAAGAGTAATAGGTAATGAGTGGAACTTGTACAAGAAAACATAATCGTGTAGATTTCCAGCAGGGCTATAATTGGAACAATTCGTATTTTTACATCAAATCATAAGCAGGTGCACGTACACACAAACTATGATTATGATTGATACCTACATTGCAAGATACAATTTATCACGTTTGAAGCGAGCTTAACGCTGATATTTATTTATTTATGGTTATTATCTACGATTTTCTCTTATAAGGACAGATGTAATAACGTGTAGGCATGTTTCAATGGACAAGCTATAAGGATCGAAAAGTCGATTTGATGGAATTCAAATCTTTGCGAAACACGCGATTGCAGAAAATTAATTGCACATTTACACTAAATTAAGAGAAACGGAAGACCGATATGGTATAATCGTACAGTTAACATGATGTAGCAACTTGCTATTAGCAAAAAGAACATTACTTACAAATAAAAATATATAAATAAATATATCATCACGCCTTCTACCCATTACTGGCTGTGGCACTCTGAAGAAGCAGATCTCGGTAAGTGATATATTTTGCGCGTGAAGTGCGGTTACCAGTCGTCATTACATATGTAATAAACTAATAATTAACTTAGTTTTGAAGATATGTAGAAATATACTTTATGTATCACCACAAAGTTTTTTTTTTAAATTTCTATGATATATTTACAATCTGCCTATAGGGACAACAAGTAAATGTTATGACAATACATTTATCTTGCGGAAATGTTGTCCAGCGACAACATTCCTTTACATCATCTTAATAATTAGTTATTTTTGAATTTAATTAAAATCTGTGAAATCTAAGGGCTTGAATCGATTTAGTCTCGTTGTTTCCAAGCTGTTGTCTAGTACGTTTATGGCGCTAGTATTTGGGTGATGTTCGAGTCTTTTTATGTAATTTGTACTGGATTTCTTGATTTCTTCGTGAACTGTGCGTTCTTGTCGTTGTGTATAGGTATGGTTGCTTACATACAATGGCGCCTTTATTATGGTTCTTAAAATTTTGGTTTGCACTCTTCGTATTATGGAAATATTAGATGTGCTTGGTGTTCTCCATAACTGTAAGCCATATGTCCATATTGGTTTAATAATAAAAGTAAAATAATATTTTTTTGCAACATTGTAATTTTTTTCTTATTTTAATCGTCCTACAATTGGGATTTTTAATCCTATTAGAAAGACTATATTAAATTTAATTCCAAAATAAAAACATTCCCTCGTATATTCGAAGCACTCATGAGCATTTATGTCGACTTGATGCACTTCATTTTTTTGTTTTTCTAACAGTTTAACTAAGGAAGCACATTGTTAAATTTAACTTCCCATAATAATAATTCATACAATAATATAATATAATAATAAATAATTTTCAAATTAGAACAACGGCAACTAGATTTATATGTAGTTGTAAATTCTGCCTCTAAATCAGACAACTGTACCAAGATATTAAGTAAGAAAAACATATTTTGAATAACTAAATTTTCAATATTTCTCTTTCCAATTTTCTTCGAAAATATCGTACTAAATGAATTTCTCTGTATGGGCATTAGTATAACATATTCTCGAACGCAAATTGATATTAGAATGATCTTCATTTTTAAACGATTTTTGGTGACATATTGTTATCATAGATTGGTAAAACTGCATTAAATACACAAAATATCTAAGCAAACGACAAAATAAAAAACACACAATTTATAAATTAACCAAGACAACAAATCACTGTCACCAACTTAATTATTCTAGAAAAAATTTCCCTTTATAAAAAAATTATGTACAGGAAAGTCGAAACAGAGAAAATTGTATAAAACACTCCTTACAGAAGGCAATTCTAGCATTCGTGCTTTCGTCTCCTCGCCACTCCGTTTTCTGATCTTACATTGAGTGTTTAACTGCAATTGTGTGGAATTCACTTGAAAAAACAAGCGTAGAGCGACATTCCCTTCCTTTTTAATCTTTTAAATCGTTTTCAGTTCTTACGTAGAGTGTTTAACTGCAATTGTGTGGAATTCACTTTCAAAAACAAGCGCAGAGCGACACTCCATTCCTTTCATTTACAAGTGCAGGCTACTCGTATCGCTTTCATCTTTTCTAATCTTTGTAGATTCGTTTTTAGTTTCGTTATTAGATTCGTTGTTAGGAGTAAGAGTGAGTAATTTGAGATATTGTATGCATATGTTATGTACGTCGAAGAAAGAAGATGAATGATAAGTGAATAGGAATGATTGGATAGATGTGATTGAAGGTTGGTTGTGTTGATTTCGAGTTTAGTAAATAAATGAGTTTATATGGAGTGATCTATGAATGTGGTTAAAATGAGGATGGTGTGTTTGGATGATAATGTTTGACGAGCGCTGATTATTTGATTAATGTAATGAGTGATTTTAGGGTTCGTGCTACCCCATTTGATGGGATATGGCGTGAAGATATGTATGTATGTATGTATGCCACTCCGCTGTCCGCCTCTAAATAAACATTCTGTATATTGTAAATTAAAAAATGATGCAAGAAGAACCTCTTCCAGATTCGTAGAAAGAAATACTTGGTTAGATGTAGTATATGCGAGATATGATTTAAGAAAGTTCTATAATTAGCTAATAACATCATACAAATTGCAGTAGTATTGTTAATTATTCGCTCTCGTTTTTGTTTCTAATAAGATAAATAAAAAATATTATATGATACTACGTTCCATATTCAATACTAAAGTTTGTATCATTTAGACAATGCAACATTGAACAATATATAATACATAATTTGAAAATTAATATAATATACTTCTACTATATTATGCAATATAACTTAAAATAGTTTTTATCAATAAGATAATGATTTTATTATATTTTAATAATGCTATTTATGAAGTGTTTAACTTATTTACATAATAGAAACATTTTGAATTGTAAATAATTACTATAATAATTTGACCTTGAAAAGTCGTGACTCGTTTCGCTGCAACTCTCTAAATAGATAAATTTTCCAAAAAAGAGTTTTTCCATGTATTGATATTTGAGAAACCTGCAATAATGATATGTTTCAACTGAAATATAATTAGTAATTACACAGTACATTCAAGTAAATAATGCTCTACGATAATTCCAAGAAACTGTTTTATTTCGTTGTAATCATAAAAGTGCTTTAAAACTGTTTGAAATTGCATTGTGGGAGTTACACTGGCCAAGACAAAAGAGTTTCGAAAGTGCATCGACTTTGACAATACCGCACGGAGTGCAGCCAAGTCCGTTAATTACAATTCTCCGACGAACACAATCAATATTAATTAGAAAAGGTCAATTAAAAGCACGTTGGCTGGTGGTCGCGCACACTGCCTTCACACTCCATGCATGGATGTGTAGCCGCGACTTTAGCCAGCATCGAGCAACTATGTTTCTGTTTTTATCTCGTGTTCACGGAAGTACCGAAGCATGGAACGGCTGCTGGTATGTACCAGGTGCTCCCGTACCACCAGCACTTGTTTTATTGTGATTTAAATCAATCCTGTCTTAGAAAAACTGGAGATATATCTACAGGAAGTAGATTTTCACCTGTGCGGCTATATGAAACACGCGGAGATGGAGACTCATCTATTATGAACTTTATTTCACCTTTTTATTCAAGCTTTCATTAACGCTTAACAAACCGTCTTTTTCTTTATTTCTAGTTACTTATTAGGCGTTATTCATTTAATTTAGATTTTGATTATTGTCAGAGCTATTTGCGAGTTCCATTACCAACTTGACAATGACGTATATAGAGGAAGGTTTTAGAGGTTCGAATCCCACACCCATCGTTCATAAAAAAATCTTGTGTCTATGAAACAATAATTAAACCTCTTGTACCTAATTATATATGAAAAATTATATATTAATGGTGGAATTCCGTGATAAATGCATAAGTTTATAGATCGTAAATCTGTAAATAATGAACAAAATCACATCAACATCTGTTGATGAGTAGATTTTCGATTTTGTCCATGATTTAGATTTACGGTTTCATAAAATTCCACCATTAGTTTTCTTTTTCTCTAACTTGTGACATTAAAGTTTACTGAGATATTAATATTACTATAGCCGTTTTCATTAATTAAAAATTTTTAATAGATTTCTCAACAATACATTTATGAAAAAAAAACCTGTTTTAATTGTAAAGAGCGATTTTGTATATCAAATTTATGTTTGAAATTTATCGGCAATTTAACGTTTTTAATCGTATTTTGATTCAAAATATTTTACTACTTACTCCTCTCCTCCATTACGAAATTCTAGTGGTATCAACAATATTTCAAATAGCCCGTTTTATTTTAACCGCTACTTACATGACTATAATATCTAGATTGTGTATATTTGGATGAATCTTAGATCCAAATTTTGCACATCATACGACAAATTCTGTATAATGAGAGGTTTCAATATAATATTCCGAAACGGTGAATTCTCTCTCAGTCACTCAAGGATGCGTTTATCAATTATTCGAGGATAATGTGACAGACAAATATAGTTCATCTTTGAAAATGAAAAGAATATCTTATCAAAATTACAAGAAAATTGCACTTATCCCGGATCGCACCATTTAGAATTCTATTTGCGACAATAGACAATAGAATCGCTGAGAAAATTATTATTTTTGCCTAATATAGCATAAAAATAATCGGTGATTTTTGTATCAGATAGTAATCAAATTATAGAAACTACATTTCTACTACCAAATTAATTATATTGTCATACTAAGTTGGCGATTTTAAAATGAATTCTATTGTTAAATTATATACGGCGCGATCGCGCTCCTGAACAGTCATTTCATTTATTTATCTTACAGATGAGATATTTATTATTTTACCACAGTACTAATAAATTAACTATCTTGGCGTATATCCTGTAAATATACTTCGAAGGATATTCAACCAAATTTACATACATATACATACAGGGTACCCAGCCAACGTGAGTTTTAAAATTCCCTGACTTCTCCAGGTTTTCCAGGATGGCAATTTTACTTTCATTAGTTTATCACTTAAACCAATTTTAACATTTTTGATTGAAATATTCGACGGTAATTTAGTATTTTTATGTTCGACGAACAGTTTTATATTATCCCATAATTTAAGTGCAGTTTTAGCTGTCTCTGCATTTTCCACCCACCGGGTTACACAACATTTTTTTGGAAATACTTCGCATTTTGTGAGGCCTGTAAAATCATTCCGTCTTCTCGGTGAGTCTGTGTGACCTGTTTGTAGTGCTCCGTCTACAATATGTAGACCGCACGACTCGATATCTAAAATTTGCTTCTCTGTTGATTGAGGCGCACAGCTTTTTTGAACAATAAAGAAAATATCTGTTCGGTTTATTCCGCCGTTCATCGTGTAATTCAAATCATAAAAAGTTTCAACGTATTTGTATGACAAAATTAACTATATATTAGCAGCAAAAAATCAAAACTTATTAATAAATAGACAATTTGCATCTTTTTCCAGAAAAGAATTAAAATTTTTTTATTTTTTTAAATCTCTCTGATTTTTCCCTGACTTATACAAATTCCCTGACTTTTCCCGGTTTTCCAGGTCACTGGGTACCCTGTACATAACATCACCTTATGTCCCATCAAGTGGGGTAGCAAAAACCCTTGCAACATCCAATTTATTCATTAGAATTATTCTACAATTAATCAAACATTCCTATCTCACTCTCGCTTCAAATTTAACGTGAATATTATTATTGGCTGCGAAATTATTATCCGTAACTAGATTATCTAAGCTTAATTTAATCATTATAAAATGGCAATGTAATAGTTACAGCTCAAAACATACTTAGTCCACTCATTCAATTATATCTCTAATTGAACACCGACACGATAAATTATTTTAATGGAAGTATAGATTCAGTTTCTTTTAAAAATAGAAAATATCAACGAAAATACCTGACTTTAATTATGTTAATTAATCGTTCAATTACATATGCACAATTAACATTCCAAGAAAGACACTAATAAATGCTACACAGTCAAACTATTCCTTCAACCTACAGCAGTGACTTGTTCCATAAATCTTAGTGCAGTCAGCGCCTCCCACGACAAAAGCGCATTATTTTAATACCAAACTAACAAACTAGGTGTGTCGAAAAAGATTGCATAAAAAATAAAATTCCGATATGGTGAACTCAAATATGAGACGGAGAAATCGAAATACAGAGTTACATATAAAAGTTTTTCTGGTTATTAAATTGTAAATTAATTAATTAGGCTGTTGGGTGACAAGCGATGGCTAATTAATGGCCGACACTATCATTTGTTTAGATGCAGGCCAGCTAGCCAGCTTGATTATTATGTTAATTCTGTGTAGTAAAAACTAATTTGAATAATTAGCACGTAATAGTGTTACCAATTGAGATGTAGTTTACTCGTGAATGGAATATTTAATATTTATTTGATGCATATACACCCCCACGCCTTTTCCATGCTTTTAAACTTTGTTCTTCAATTTGTTCAAATTGGAAATATCAGCTTTTTTCTTTTTTTAATGTCTATACAAACATTACAGACTTGTTCGATTAATTATGCAAAGGAATGAGATACGATGTATACGAGAAGACCACATATTTATTTACTGCAATTCTAAAATAAGAATACTCTCACAGTGGCGAAAATTGGAACTAGGATAAAGATACAGTTTGCTACTAACATAATAACTAAGTATATAAAAATAAATAAACAATAAAGAAGGTATTTAAACTATAATTAACTAATATTATACTGAGGGTCGGTATTTCCATTTCTGGATAAAATACCCGATAACTATCGGTAGAATAATTGAAAAAAAATATATATCGCATCAGAATAGTATATTAAAGAACCAGTTTCATAAGGAAATCTGTTAACGCACGAGTCCAAATTTGGAAAGTTTTACAAAGGATGAGTGCGTTAACAGGCCGAATAAAACGTGTTCATTATACTATTTTTTCTATTGAGGTAATTTTATAATTTTGTTAGATTTTTAAAAACTGCGACTTTTCAATAATATAAGTTGGTGTTTTTTATCATTTGTGTTGGTAATATTTCTCATAACACAGACAATTGAAATATCATATTTTTGACAATTAATTAATTTTTTTCTGTATTGTGAATGTTTTGAATTTTGTTTGATTCTAGCATATTCTGTTAGTAATATTTCAACACCGACAATTTACAATTTTGAGGTTATGTGTCATTCAACTGTCAGATTTAAGAGCATTCATACCACTCCTATAAATTAAAAAACGCCAAAAAACAGTGCACTTATAGATTTCCTTAGCAAAGTGTTTACAGTGCGTTTATAAGGGCTATAAGAACACCGAAATAGAAAAAATAACATTCAGTATAATTATTACCATTTGTGCTATGATTTCGATAAAATATTTTTTTTATTTATCCCGCTGATAGTTACTAAGTACTTTATCCGAAGATGGAAAAACAGGCCCTAAAAGAACTAATTTCTACTAAGAAAAACCTTCACTATTAAAAGAATCTACTATGAACTTACTTAAATTTGTATCTAAAATTAAAAAAAAATAAATATATCATCATGCCTTTTACTAGGTGTGGCACTCTGTCAAAGCAGATCTCGGTAAGTGATATATTTATGTGCGTGAAGTGCGGTTACCAGCCGTCAAATCACGGCTCCCAAAGATGTTAGTGAGGGTGAACCATAGAGGTAATTTTAATGTGAAGTAAATTATTTGTCGACTGTGGAAATCAAATCCATTGTGATTGTACAAACGAGGAAAGTTTTCTGAAAAACTTTATGAAAAAAAGAGTCAAGAAAATTTCTTGAAAATCTGTCAATTATGCTTTGATATGAAATTAGGTAACTACTGTGCCATAAACATGAAGTTAGTAACTTTCCACAAAATCTTTCTTGCAATTCGAAGCGCTGCTAATTTTCGAGAAGTTTTCTTGACTTATTCTTTCTAAAAAGTTTCTCAGAAAATATTCCTCGTGTGCACAGGGCATTAGGAATTAAAAGGTAATGTGATTCTAATAGCCGCCCTTAGACGGTTAATAAGACAGAAAAACTTAATTTTTGAAATAGAAAACAAATTAGAACTAAGATGATGGGGGAGCCACAGGGGTAATTTTAAATGGGTGAAAATATATGTCGGCTGTGGAGATCTAAAAGTTAAATGATAAATAAAATGAATACACTACTAACGACAACACAAAACTATATTCTACATAAATTAATAAATAAACATTTCTAGCAAACACAAAATAAAATGGGGTGGCTAGCTCAGTGGTATGAAGTCGGCCTGTGGATCCTGAGAACACTGGTTCGATTCCCACAGGCGACAAACAATTTTCATAATTTCAAAAACTACTCCTGTGGCTCCTCCGCCACTAACACCCGTGGGGGGGCGTGATTTAACGACTGGTAACCGCACTTCAAGCGCAAAATATATCACTTACCGAGATCTGCTTCGGCAGAGTGCCACACCCAGTAATGGGTAGAAGGCGTGATGATATATTTATTTATTTATTTTACAAAATAAAAGAAAAAACTAAGAAATACGAGTGAGAGTAATGGTGAACTAAAAGTGTACCTTTGTTTCAAGTTTAACATCGTGATCAAAGCCATCTCTTAAGGCGTATTCCACTTGCCATTTGGATGCTATTTGGATTAGATCTAACTGAACCAGATCACACATTTATTTCACTGGATAACTTCACTCATTTTATTTCCAATACTAGATCTACTGATTCTGATTTAACTTGAAGTAATCCACCTCAATAAGTGCATCAGTTTACTTAGTTCACTTCATTTAATCATGTTGTCTAATTTAACTGAACTGATTTAAGTGAACCAAGTGGCAAAAGGAATATAGCTTTATTAGTTGAATATTTATGAATCAAAAACTGATGTCAAGCTTAGAGCACATGAGGAAAAATGTATTGAAATACAGCGGAAGGTAATATGTAAGTAACGACCTCAGTAACGACTTTTCATTATGGACTTCCTTGTATAGGGGTATTGTTAATATACACAGTGTAACAAAATGTAATAATAATAATAACTTTATTGACACACGTCAAAAGGAGGGATTCAGCCAAAGCCGGTTTTTTCATTCAATTATACATATAGGAATGAAATACAAAAAGATAATTAAAATGAAATGTCAACAAAATAAACAAAAATACAGAATTCTAAAAAATAAACAAAAACATGTAAAGCTAAAAAAATAAACAAAAACATAAAATACCAATGAGTATGTAATTTACAAATTTATTAAATGATATCATACAAATGATTTTTTAAATGAGTTTTAAATGATATCAATTCTTCTGGTACAGTGTTGTAGAACGTAAGTGCAAGTATAAAAATAAATATTGTAGTTTGGTTTTACTTTTTTCTTTTTAAGTGGGCCCAACAAATAAACCTTTAACCCGTAAATCTAGTTTATAATTTTTGATAATAAGTTTATTAAGTAAATATGTAGGTAATACATTTTGTGTATATTCCTTGATTGCAACTTGCATATTGTATGTAATAGAATGACCAGTAAGTAACCAACTAGGTATATTTTATTTTTTAAATATTTAATTGTCTTAAATGACGATTTAATTCAGTTTAAAATCTCTCTTAATTTTTCTGTTGAAAAGAAATATTTATTTTATATAATAATGCTTTTATTTAACTCAGCCTTGTTGTTACAGTGAAATCTCTCTCCATTTCAGAGAATTAAAGAAAACTTTTAAACAATAGTTTGTACCTTATTGATCTTCGTATCATGTATGAATAACTGTGATTTTTATTTTATGGGTAAGCGTAAGATAAAGTTTCTTAATCATGGCGTTAAGATCTTCCATATTTGTTAAAGATCTGTATCCAGATATGTGGCCATCTGATCATATTTATACACGCCACAATTGTATTTAATACAAGTTTTGTAGAAAATATATATAGAAAAAATTACTTCAATATATCAAAAAAGAAATAATCATATCTTGTAAATAGAAGAAAAATCTTAATAATACGAGTGTTCTAATATGCAGAATAGTTAGAATTATATTAATTAACAAAAATTAAGTTCAATGATTAGATATTTTTTGTTTTTAATGTTAGTTGTATTTGTAGGGTAGTTGATATCCACCGAAGTTTGAATTTCTGAACGTTCGAACATTCGAATGGTTGGAACTTCGTCAGAAAAATTTCGAAGCTTCGAACTTTTGAATTTTTTGAAGCTTCGAATTTACGAATTTTCGAATTTTTCGAAGCTTCGAATGCTCGAATTTTTTGCCACTGAATTAACGCCATCTGTCATCTCCAAACACGCTCACGCATAATTCGCGAAAAGTCGGCCACGAATTAAATAATAAACTCGGCGAAGTATCCTAAAAAAACTGCAAGGTTAGGCTTCTTAATTAAGCCATCTATTCTCTTACTGCCCATCTAAATGCTATGGACTTTTAGTAAAAAGTTTTAAAATGACAATAAAAAGGATACAAAAACGCTTTAATTAAAACGTTTTTCTAGTCTAAATTGAATTTGGCTAATAATAATAATTAATGAGAATTACTTACGAATTAATACAAAACTCTGAAAATAATTCATATCAACATGCCGTGTTCACGTTAGGATCCAGATTCACAATTCGAATAATTCGAAAATTCTAAAATTCGGAATATTCAAAAATTCGAATCTAAATTCGAAGGTTCAATAAATCCGAACAATCGAAGTCTCGAATATTCGTAAAATCAACAACCCTAGTTATTTGCCATAAGTCGCTCTTAGATGTCCTAAATCATATTTTTGCTTAATTGTTTATTACTATTATTAGTCCAACGATAATTTATATTTTGTAAATGATTTTAATAAGAAGATTCATGTGAAAACTAAAGACTATCAGATTATTTTCTAATTCTTGTTAAAGAAGAAGTTAAGTACATCTTTCCCCTAACCTTAAATAAACCACTGTTTACAGTTGACATATCCCCACTACCAAACTGAGCATCTTACATAATTTTGTGTTTATTTTGCGGATGGTGTTGCACGACTAAAAGCGTAACAGAGTTGACTTAGTTTAAAGTCAGCATAGTTGTGGGAAAATTTATACGTATTTAAAAGAAGTGAGCTAAAATGTTTTGAGAATTTATCCGAAATGATTACAGCTGTTATTTTTTTATCTCTCTCATTGTTATGATACTCTTTCAGTACTTATGAAAATTTGTCTAAATTGATGAAAATAGTAATATCTAGTAAAAATGTATTCCATTTTTCCAATGTTTCGATTAAAATCGTATAAACCATTTTAAAGGGTAGAATTATTTTTATATTCATAGAAGGTAGGTATTGTGACGAGGCAAATAATTCGATAATGAATTTTCAATGGATACGCTACGCACGTTTTGGGATCCCTAAAATACGATTTAACATGTATGACGATATTTTCACGAACGATAATTCAAAATCTAACGGAAATTTCATTTCCAAATTTCATATTTCAATTTCAATGTGCAAATTACAAACTGATTCGATTTTGGGAGCAATCCATAAACTGGAAGTTGTGGTTTAATTTTTACTTAAAGGCTTATTAAATATCATGCTAAAAAAGTATGATAAAGCTTTCTTATATTAAAAAAAAGGATATAATTTAATATAGCAATAAGAATGTTTTCCTATATTTTGTACCCTTTGCTATTTATTAATTTACATAAATAAATAAAATAAATAAATATATCATCACGCCTTCTACCCATTACTGGGTGTGGCACTCTGCTGAAGCAGATCTCGGTAAGTGATATATTTTGCGCGTGAAGTGCGGTTACCAGTCGTCAAATCACGGCCCCCAAACATGTTAGTGGTGGATGAGCCACAGGGATAGCTTTTTCAAATTATGAAAATTTGTCGCCTGTGGGAATCGAACCAAATTAGACAACATGATTAAATGAAGTGAACTAAGTAAACTGATGCACTTATTGAGGTGGATTACTTCAAGTTAAATCAGAATCAGTAGATCTAGTATTGGAAATAAAGTGAGTGAAGTTATCCAGTGAAATAAATGTGTGATCTGGTTCAGTTAGATCTAATCCAAATAGCATCCAAATGGCAAGTGGAATACGCCTTAAGAGATGGCTTTGATCACGATGTTAAACTTGAAACAAAGGTACACTTTTAGTTCACCATTACTCTCACTCGTATTTCTTAGTTTTTTCTTTTATTTTGTAAAATAAATAAATAAATATATAATCACGCCTTCTACCCATTACTGGGTGTGGCACTCTGCCGAAGCAGATCTCGGTAAGTGATATATTTTGTTCGTGAAGTGCGGTTACCAGTCGTCAAATCACGGCCCCCAAAGGTGTTAGTGGTGGAGGAGCCATAGAGGTAGTTTTTGAAATTATGAAAATTGTTTGTCGCCTGTGAGAATCGAACCAGGGTTCTCAGGATCCACAGGCCGACGTCATACCACTGAGCTAGCCATCCCATATATTTTGATGGTACATTATGGTTTGACGGTTGGTAATCACACTTACCGAGATCTGCTTTGGCAGAGTGCCACATCCAGTAATGGGTAGAAGGCGTGATGATATATTTATATTTATATTTTACATTATGGGGTAATGGCTCAGTGATATCAAGTCGGCCTGTAGATTCTAAGAACCCTGATTCGATCCACACACCCGGCAAACATTTTCACCAAATTAAAATAATCCCTGTGGTTCTCTCACCAGTAATATATTTGGGGGTCGCGACTTGACGGTTGGTAAACGCACTTCACGCACATAAATATATCACTTTCCGAGATCTGTTTTGGCAGATTGTCACACCCAGTAATGAGTAAAAAGCGTGATCATATATTTACTTATATTTTATTTTATGGTTGTACGAGCACATATAATGAATTCTATACTATACTGAGAAATACAAATCTTAAATAAATAAATATATCATCACACGCCTTATACCCATTACTGGGTGTGGGACTCGGCCGAAACAGATCTCGGAAAGTGATATATTTATGCGCGTGAAGTGCGGTTACCAGCTGTCAAATTTCGCCCGCCAAAGATGTTAGTAGAGGGGGAGCCACAGGAATTATTTTAAATTGGTGAAAATGTTTGTCGGCTGAAGGGATCGAACCATGGTTCTTAGGATCCACAGGCCGTCTCGCTAACAAATCTTAAATAAAATAAATATATCGTCACGCCTTTTACCCGTTACTATGTGTGGCACTCTGCCGTAACAGATCTCGGTAAAAGATAAATTTATGCACTGCCGTCAAATAACGGCCCCCAAAGCCCCGCAAGGGTAATTTTAATGTGGTGAAAATTGGATGCCGGTTGTAGGAATCGAAACTGAGTCTTTAATTCTATAGTCCGACTCGATACCACTGAGCAATCTACCCCATATAGTATTATATAATTTACGTAGTTCAACCCATCTTGAAAAAGAATCTGCGGGTGCCTATACATCATGGTATTATTTGTTCTTTAATGACTCTTATTAAGACACAGATATGCATTATAATACAGATTTTTATTATGGCACAATTTTTCATTGTCACGACAGTGGCGTACCTAGAGGGGGGCGGTGGGTGCAGTCCGCACCGGGCGGCATTTTTTATATTTAGTTTTAGTTGTAAAAACCAACTTTTTCACTTCATAAGTTTACTATTCGAATTCTACGAATTATGAATTACTATATGATTTCGAATATTTTTCTTCATCGTCAAGTCAATGTAGGATTGAAAATATTATCTCGAAAAATTCTTTTATTACTGCCTAATTTAAATATGCCATCCAATGGTAAAAAAGTTCCCCACCTACAGTTTGTCTCAATTACAATTATTTATTTATGTTCATTAATATTTAATGGGGTAATGGCTCAGTGGTTTCGAATTGGCCTGTGGATCCTGAGGATTCCGGTTCGATTCTCACAGCCGACAAACAATTTTCAACCAATTAAAATTACCCCTGTGGCTCCCCCACCACTAACATCTTTGGAAGCCGTGATCTGACGGCTGATAACCGCACTTTACGTACATAAATATATCACTTACCGAGATCTGCTTCGGAAGAGTGCCACACCCAGTAATGGGTAAAAGTAGTGATGATATATTTATTTTATATTTATTTTTTTAATTTATAAAAACCACCATTTGATTGACTTAGAAAGGCAAATTGGAGACCGCCCTGGACGACAAAAGTTCTATGTACGCCACTGTGTCACGATCAAATTGATTAATAACAGTACTATATTTACTGTTTCCATTGTTGCCATACTTTGGTTAATAAAATAGAAATAGTTTAGTTTCTCATCCAGGATGACATTTATTTTAATAATTTGGATATTGGATTTGGTAGTACCAAAAATAATGTATTCAACTCGCGTATAATGGCTATCATAAACTTGTTGCATAATATATGATTAATATTTCTTTTAAAACTAGTTATGTTTATTTTTTTAATGATTCACTTCTCTAGTTTCCTGTTAAGTGGTAGCAAGAAATAATTCATGATTGTTACGTAGTTAATTGGCTGCATCTTCCGTGCATAAAATTAATAGACGATGTATGCAGAATATAGTACGGTTAAAGATATAATTCTTAACATAAATTATCAGTTATTAACCTTGGCACAAGACTGTTAATTACTTCAAAGTAAAAATATCATTATTTATAGTTACACTAACATTAAATATTTAAATAACACTGTAATGCAAATACAAACTAGAAACTGATTGAAACTAAAACATCTGAGAAACAAACTGATGGCATTGTCAACATAGTATGGTGAGTATTTTCTATTTCAAGGTTTTGGGAACGTATAAACAATATTTTTTTCTTTTTCACGCGATCTTGATATTTCCAAACAAAGTTAAACAAAATTATAAATAGCAAATGCAACGAATACCTAAACCTATTTGAGAGTTGCATGGCTATACCGTTAGTAAAACCAAGGTCCATGTTTCCTTTACGCCAGTGGCTATCAACCAGTGGCAAGCGTGCTTGAACAAAGGAAAATAAATAACTACACTTATAAACAGTTATTTATAGTAACAAATTTATCGGAATTTCATAATTCCTAAGATATATGGCGGGTGATAAATAGCGAGTCTTATTTGTTTGTTTATTTGTAATTTTTTATGTCACTATCGCACAAGTGTGAGAAATATTAATCATACTACGAACTCTACTTACACGCATAAATTTTCAATGTAAATCTTTAAGTAAATAAATTATTCATAATTAATATCTATCACTTCTTGTTTATTATCGCTACAAGTTTTACAACCAGTTATTAAATTTATTAATGCAGATATAGCGCATGCTTTATATATTAAAAATAAATACATTTTAAATATATACATTTTTGTAAACTCTAACCTTCTAATATATACTGAATAATTTAGATCTATATAATTTAAAATGTAGCATTACAATTCTAATCTGTAAATAATAATGGAGTACTCTATATTTTAAGGAGTAATGACTATTAAAGAAGCTAAAAAACAACAAATCATGCCCGGTTTCATCAACAAAAGTTAAATTTTAAACGTGGTTTAAATAAATAAAAGCAAAGCGAATGTATGACAGCAATGTTAATTATTCCATTTGACAAGTAATTTTGATTTGCTTTTGTTTACTTAATCCAAGTTTAAAATTTAACTTTTGTTGGTGAAACCGATCATAAGTGTCCCAGAAATGAACTATCCGAACAATATCAACATTCAAAAATTAAACACTCCTGAAAATAAATAAAATAAATAAATAAATATATCATCACGCCTTTCACCCATTACTGGGTGTGGCACTCTGCCGAAGCAGATCTCGGTAAGTGATACATTTATGCGCGTGAAGTACGATTAGCAGCCATCAAATCACGGCCCCCAAAGATGTTAGTGGTGGGGGAGCCACAGGGGTAATTTTTAAATTGGTGAAAATGTTTGTCGGCTGTGGGAATCGAACCAGGGTTCTTAAGATCCGTAGGCCGACTTGATACCACAAAGCCATTACCCCATAAAAAATATTTCTTCTAATTTCAAGATAAATAAAAAAATAAATAAAATAAATATATCATGAAGCCTTCTACCCATTACTGGGTGTGGCACTCTGCCGAAGCAGATCTCAGTAACGCAGAGCTGGGCAAAATCACGAACAAAAGGAATTAAATCACAATTCACAAATCAAACAATTATTTTTTTGTGACAATTCACAATTCCACTTCATTTTCAAAGTGAATTAATGCACAAATCAAAGTGATTTGTGCTTTATTTATGTAAAATATAAATCACAAGCCTTTTTGTGAATTGGAGCTTGAGGCTTGGGGCTTGGGGCTTAAATCACATTTACAAATACTTATTCAATATTTATTTTAAAAAAACTAGGTGCATTGTAATATGTCAAAGATATG
The DNA here is from genome assembly GCA_911728475.2 of Pterostichus madidus. Taxonomy (NCBI): domain Eukaryota; kingdom Metazoa; phylum Arthropoda; class Insecta; order Coleoptera; family Carabidae; genus Pterostichus; species Pterostichus madidus. The sequence goes on from OU452312.1 coordinate 23,034,937, forward strand.
TTCAAAGGAGTCATCAAAAAATTAAATTAAATGAACGACATGTATTGGCATGTTTACAATAAATATATATCCGGTTTTAAATTGTATTGCATTGTAACAGTTTAGCTTTTAAAATTACTATAGACTAAGAGTCTTCAAAAATACGAATTTTGTTTGTAAAAATATACAAAAAAAATACTAATTTGAAAAAAATGTTTAGTATAACACAATCACGAATCAATTCACGGATCACCGACAGCTTCAGCCAGAAATGTAACATTTAAACGTACACCAGCATTTCCAATCTGAATAACAAAAATAATATACTGTTATATAATCCAAAAAATAAGGAAACAGTTAAAAATGAAAAAAAATGTATAACGCATGTATGGATAATAAATTTTTAAGTCCTTTGAATTGATTTAAGTCATTTCACTTGAGTTAAGCCCTTTCAATTGAATTAAGCCCTTTCTATTGAATTAAGCTCTTTCAATTGAATTAAGCCCTTTCATTTGAATTAAGCCCAGAAATTGATTTAAGCCTTTTTTCAGCTCTAGAACAATTCACAAGCCCAAATCAATTTCTTTAATGGTCTTAAGTCACAAGTCTGATTTGCGAATTTTTAATAAAGACTTAGTTCACTTGATTTAAATCAAGAAATATGACTTAAATCAATTTATAATTCCTTTTGATTTAAATCATGCCCAGCTCTGTCAGTAAGTGATATATTTTGCGCGTGAAGTGCGATTACCAGTCGTTAAATCAGATGTTAGTGGTGGAGGAAATTATGAAAATTGTTTGTCGCCTGTGGGAATCGAACCAGGGTTCTCAGGATCCACAGGCCGACTTCATACCACTGAGCTAGCCACACCATTAAAGAATTCGTTACAGAGATTAAAAACGCTCACAGGAAAACTAAAGTGTTACAAAAATCATTTTTTGGACAAAATAAATGACAAATTTGATGAAGATTTATAAAAACAGAAGAACAGTTTGTATTTATTGTTTTACTTTATCTAATGATTATATAATTCCAACAATTTCTAAATAAAAACGCTTGAAAAATCGAACTGTAAAGCAAATAATTTAGGTAATTATTTACAGATTTGTTAAGGCAGATAACATTTACAGTTTTAGAGCTGCAGTAAGTCATTATCAATAATAATGCATACAACAATGCAACAATGCAAAAAACTAATGACAGCCGCGCTGCGACGGAAGGGAAAGGAAGAAAAATGGAGGAGGCAAGGTCTTTCGATGCACTTCCTATATTACAGTGCCAGGCATCCCTATACAATAACAAAACAAATACGTTACAAATCTCACGTGCTGAGTTACCTTCATACAAACACACGTCATTAATTCAAGTACAAACGAACAAAATTGCATCGATAAGCAGAGTTTTCATATCGCAAGACAAAAGAAGATTTCCGTGACGCAATAACGTAAGCGTTTCATAATTGGTTCTTTTAATAATAAATCGTTTTTCAATTTCACTGTGAAATTAAATTCAGCGCGGTTGAACACATGCTTCAGAGGGGAAGTCGTAACGACCGGAAATCGATTTATAGCTTTTGTTTACTCTGCTGAAAGGGAAAAATGTAATATAATCTCACTCGCACATATCTATGAATTGGTTATTGAAAATGTATTAATTACTAAAGCAATTACATAAATTTATATTTTATTGTATTAAATAAAATCCATTTCATTGCGTTAAGTGCTCGCAAGTAGTTATAAACATACGTTCAATGAATCATATTGTAAATAATAACATTTACTATTGAAATTAAGTTATTTATTTTATACACTTGCACCTGTTATGTTACTATAACTTCAATATTTATGTTTAATCTGTAAACATAACTTGTAATGCATTTATAAAGAACTTAAGCTACAGCAAAAAGATAATTGGACTACAATATAACATTGAAGATAAGCAAATATTATGAAACAAAACTATAAACATTGTAATGACTGTTTCTAATTATGTACTTTATATGCAGTAAGCATATAGCACACTTATTTTTAGAATTGCAGAATCATACATATTATTAAAACGAAAATGTAATGCTTTTCTAAATAGATTTATTTCTGTCATCTTTATTTTAGTTATTGCACAACAGGAAATTAATTTGAACCCCTTACTGCATTATTTTATTATTCTTACAAAAAAAAATATTTTGTGTACAAAATGGTATTACAATGAATAGAAATACGTTCAAAAATAAGATATTATGTTTTAAACTTTATTGAAAAAAAATATAATTGGTTCACTTCTCTATTACGCTACCTCGGCCAAGTTTTTTGGAATCCCCTCTTTTGTCAGAAGTACGAACAGTGTAATAGAGTTACCTCTAAAAATATTTTATAATTTTCGTTTCGCGATATAGTAGTCATTCGTAAAACTACATTACTGTTTACTTGTGTATATCTGAACCACACTTTTAAAACAAATACTTTTATCCCCAGAGGCCAGAGATGAGGCTTTATTGATTACATTGCAGTAGTGATGATCTAGCTTTCGTGGGGATTATTTGTTCATCTAGTAACAAATATTCTTCTTTAGGAATAGTCAGTAAACGATTTCGTATATGAGAAATTCGGGGACGAATTTTGAATAATTAAATACTAAATTGATGAATGAATAGTATTTTTTATTTGTTCCCAACGATTGCAGATCATAATATTGTATACCAAACCAAAAGAAATAAAATACTTATTGCTCCGCAACTGCATGTTGTGCCATATATGGTACGAACCTATTTCTATAAATTGCAAAAGTTCTTCAACCTTACCAGCTATATTCATTTGAATATCTTTTTCTACATGCATGTATACACACTTAAAAAAAAAATAGAATGCACAATTGCTATTAGCAAAGTAAAATACGTGACAACAAAAATTAGATTTGCTTGGTTATGACATGAATACTTACAGCCAATCAAATAAAGCCTAAATTTCAGAAGCGCATGCAAAAAGGACAGTAACTATGTACTCTTACGCGTTATTTGGATTATCTGTCTTAGTGTATAACAGTAATACATACATACATACATATCTTCACGCTATATTCCAACAAATGGGGTAGCACGAACCCTAAAAATCACTCATAAAATATTCACTCATTACATTCATCAAACAATCAGCCCTCGTCAAACATTATCATCCGAACACACAACCCTCACTTAAACCACATTAATAGATCATTTATTTATTAGACTAGAAATCATGATCACACAACAAACCTTTAATCACATCATTCCTATTCACTTATCATTCATATTCTTTCTTCAATGTACATAACATATGCATAAAACATCTCAAATTACTCACGCTTACTCCTAACAACGAAACTAACAACGAATCTACAAAGATTAGAAAAGATTAAAGCGATAGCCTGCATTTGTATATGAAAGAAAAGTTCACACAATGCAGTAACTGAAAATGAAACAAAAGATAAGAAAGGAAGGGAATGTCGCCCAGCGATATTTTTGAAAGTGAATGCCACACAATTGCAGTTTTACGTAAGAACTGAAAACAAATTAAAAGATAAGAAAGGAAGGGAGTGTCGCTCTACGCTTGTTTTTGAAAGTGAATTCCACACAATTGCAGTTAAACATTCAATGTAAGATCAGAAAACGAATAAAAAAAGATAAGAAACGAAGGGAATATCGTCCCTGCGCTTGTTTTTGAAAATGAATTTCACACAATCGCAGTGTAAACACTCTAATGAAATTACTAAACAACAACACTAAAATTAAAAATCCTGCATTTTTTTTAAATCATCAACAGTAATCGATAGTATATATTGCGTTTTATGTTGTTAAAATAGACAAAATTAGGTTTGTGACAAATATGGCACACTATTCAGTAAGAGGTTAATTATGGTACAGGAGATTTACACGTCGAACAAATTGAAGAGGTTTAACCTCCAATAACCAATCATACCTTCATGCTGTACTTATCATTATTTCAAAGTAATTAATTCTCTGAACTGTGTCATGGACTTTAATTTTATTTTAGTGACATAAGATTATAGCTGATTAAGGCTCTCTAGGCTAGAGGCTAGGATAAAGTAATAGATAACTAATCTGTCAGATAAATGCAAAAATACCGCATTTAAATCACGACACAAATTGCATAAATTATAGTAACTGTCATTGCTACGATATTTTTTCATAAATCTGTCACTTTATCTGAGAATTGATAAACAGGCCTATAATTAGTATAACATAAACAGACAAGTAATTGAATTAATAAATTGAAACATTTTAAACAGAGTAAAAATCGTAATATTAAATACGTATTTCCGTTTAAAGAACTATTTCAAGACTGAAAGTTTGAAATCTAATTTACATTCTACAGTGTTTCCATCTACAGATAATAAATATAATAAACCGTAAAAGAATGATTATTTCTTCGTGCGTGTTTCAGACAAATGCATCATTCCACGACTCGTTCCGGTACAGGCCTAACAAGCAATGACCCTGACCTCTGAACTATTACCTTCAACACAGAAGCCAGATATGCACTACAGCTGCTGATCAGCTTACCTCGTCCTTCGAAAATATTCACTCCAAGATTTACATCATTCTTTACGACTTACGGAGGAATGAGGAATGCTGGCAACAATTAAAATTCAGAATTCCACTAAAGTGCATGTAAATAAGAAAATATATTAACACACTTTATTGTTTTTCAGACAACCATTTATGAAAGTAAACATAACAACGTCCTAAATTACCTAAATCACGCTTATATGTTATTATAATACACACTTATAATATAATTAGTTCGAGTTCCACTGATTGATAACAGATGGTGTCGCGATAAAAATATGAATAGAATAAATGAAAGCAATTTGTATTGTTATAATAAATCGAAGTTTTGACCAATTTTATTAGATATTAACACATATAAGTTTAACTTTGAGATTAGGATTGACATCAACGGTCAACACCTTCAAAAACATTTCAGTTGTGAATATGTAACTACAGTGCTCTTTTATACTTTTATTTAGAAATATTTTGTGATCATCTGAAAAATAATGTAAATAACTAACTCGAAAGTGCTCGTGTACTTGTCTCAATTTTTAGACTCGCACGTTCGAGACTTGTTATATAATATACTAATTTATTTTTAGGTGTTTCAGATCTCGATAGATGGCGTTGTTATCAGCCAAGATACCAAGATATGTAGAAGTGAGTAAAGACAATAAAAGGCCGCGGAGCCGTGTTGAGCCCTTATGAAAATATCAGAGTATGCATCCACTAAATTTATTTACTTATTTATTTATTTACTTAAGGGGTAGGTGGTTCTATGGTATCGAGTCGGTCTGTAAATTTCAGAACCCGGGTTCGATTTCCACAGTCGACAAACAATTTTAACCACATTAACACTACCTCTGTAGCTCTCCCTTGATTAACATTTTTGGCAGCCGTTACCTGACATCTGCTAACCGCATTTTACGTGCAAAATATATCACTTACCGAGATCTGCTACGGCACAGTGCCACACCCAGAAATGATATATTTATTTCTGTTACTGTAGAACGGGAACCGAAAACAAAGATAAATATATCATCACGCCTTTTATCCATTACTGGATGTGGCACTCTGCCGAAGAAGATCACGGTAAGTGACATATTTATGTTCGTGAAGTGCGGTTACCAGTCGTTAAATCACGGCCCCCAAAGATGTTAGTTGTGGAGGAGCCACAGGGCTGATTTTAAATTGGTGAGAATGTTTGGTCGGCTGTGGGGATCGAACCAGGGTTCTTAGAATCCACAGGCCGACTTGATACCACTGAGCCATTAAACTGAATTTCTATTAAAGTAAGGGTTCCAACACACCGAGCCGCAGTGTAGTAATTCACACATATTTTTACCTTGTATGGCATTCGAACTCGGCATCTCCAGATTCGAATGCCGTAACGCTATCCACACCACCGTACTGCCAGAAATAAACAAAAAAGATGAAAATATTCATAACATTCATTAAATTAAATGTCACTGCACTTTATATTTAATTGGCAAACAGAAACATTATGTGATAAGGTAATAATGGACATAGGCTTAAGTTGTAGTTTATCTAATGAAGATTCATTGACAACGTTTCAGCCAAGGTTATGGCCATCTTCAGGTCTATATAATAAAATAACAAAAATTTTAACATTCAAACGTAAATTTTACACCTATAATAACATGTAGAATAAGTTCAAAGTTGCGAATTGAATATTTAGGGCAAACATATCAAAATGAAAAACATAAATGATACTTAAAGTTGCAAAAATGGAATGAATCTAAATTTATATGTTTGCCCTAAAGAGTCTGATCGTCGACTGACAGAAATTTTGTACTAAAAGCATTATGTGTTATATTTAATTGACAAAATATTTTGAGCCTCCATGTGATGAAATTGTTCCGCGGTCCTTGAAATTAGGATCGATAGCATAAAAGCGAGTTAGGTGTTCGGTTGAAGCGAGCTCGTGGATATTCTCAAGTTACGTCGATTGAAATTCCAACATGGTCGTCAAGCCGTCATACACACTTTATACTTTATGTGATTTTAATTAATTATTTTCTTATTAAATAAACAAAGGGAGCAATTGCTCGTGACTAGTTAATTATTAGTAGTATATAAGTATAGTAATAATAAATTGTTAATAGTCCAATGTTTAGTGATTAGTGCCGATTATATGATATTAATTTATTATTTGCTTATGATTACAAACAGCAATATTCAATTGTGTGAAGTATTAGCAGTACAAACATATTAATATTAAATTATTAATAGGTACAAGCTTATTTTTGCATTTATATGACTTTAAAATGCGTAGCTGTTAAACAATGTCACATTTCACAAGTAGATTATTATTGGATTACTTATTGCAACTTTAGGGCTTGTATTTACAACAATTCGTTAACTTTTATGTTTCGTTGTGAAGGAAAAAAATACACATCGGTCTATGCAATTAGGTAAATATTGAATTGTCATAATTTAACGAATACGAGCATTCTTGTCTGTCTGTGTATGTGTCAACTTAGTATTCTAATGTTCTTTTTGCCCCAGAATACGATCTAGCTAGGTCTCATCCCCCGGAAAATACATTTATTTGTCATTTTACAAGAAAATTGGTAAGAAGAAATAATGAAAATTTAGTTATTTAAAATATAGGCATGTAAGTAGTTCAGGACAAAATAAGTTTACTCCAGAAATTGATTAAACTCGATATGTCCAATTATTATCGAGATATAACAATTAGTAAGAAAATTGGGAAGAAAAATTGATTCTTTTATCTATTTTATGGTTTCTTATTTTCATTTTAGTCCAAATATTACTGTTAAAACTTAACTCGATTTTATGCAACCACCGATATTCCAGTAAAACACAATAGGTACATTACCGAACACAGAAAAATAGAAATAAAAAAAAGAACTTTTTTTTCATCCATTTGAATATAACATTATTTGAAATTTTTCAATAGTAAAAAAATGCAATTTCTGGAATGTTTAAGTTACCATTGATACGTTTTTTGGTCCTAGGACAAAAAACAGCATTTTTACTACAATTGCCGTGGTGATAATAATTTTGTCAATTTGTTTCATTTTAATTTGAATAAATCTGCAAAATTTTCTAAATAACCAAAAAAAATATATGATTAATCGAACTAAAAATACTATTTCGAATTTAGTAATTTAGTAATATTGCCATTACGCGTCATCCGGCAACCTTTATTACTCAATCCGAAAACTTGTATTTTTAGTCCAAATTAAACAAATAACTTTTTTTTTATAGAAATTCTCACTATTGATTTTTCAGGATAAATAAAAAATTGTCCTTTAATCCACGTTTTAATTAAATGTCGACCCGTTTCGACTTTTACAATTAAAGCATCATCACTATGAACTACAAAGGACACACATATTAAAATTATAGTTAATAGTTAAGTACTATGTTACAAAACTTTTTATAGATTGAATATACTTGTAAGTATATTTAATATACAATTTAATAAGATAACTTTTATATTTACCTCAAAAACAAACAATTACGCCTGTCGATCCTCCTGTACCAACATTTTCACAACCGCGAAACTCTTACACATGTCGGGTCATATTTCATATTTCATTTACCGGTTTTGGAGTACAAGAATTCCCTCTTCCTCTGTTGATGGTTCGATGGTCGTGATCGATGTCTGTTTGTGACGTGCGAGTGCGTGCGTGTGCGTGTATGCGTGCATGCAGGCGGAAGCACGCGGATTACAGCCGTGCGCCGCGCCGCCCGGCACCGCCCCTTGACCAGTCTACCGCCCCCGTTCCGCTCTCTTCCCCTCCCTGGGCACGGTGCCACGACGGCCACTACTCGCATCCCAACAATGTTGCAATAGAATGCTGTAATTATCAGGATGCTATGTCTGTACTGTGCAGGAACATGTTAACTTCATTTGATATTTTCTTTTGAAAATTGGAATTTACATCATGGAAATTCTAATTACAATTAGTATTGGGATGTTTAAATAATAGGGGCGAAAATTGAAACTACGACAAAGTTACTTAATAACTATAATCTATTCCAGTTACGAATGGATCATAGAGTTAAATAAGGACCAATCATTTTGGTCCTCTGATTGGTCGAAATTCAAATGAAAATTTACAAAGCAAAAGAAGATTAGGCCACATAATATCTAACATGTTAATTAGTTCTATAAATTAATTAGTAAACTTCATCGTAATCAAATTACATTATTATGGATGATAAACCTGAGCATATAAACTGGTCGTGTACACAGTGCCATCTACTCCATTGTTAACTGGAATAGAGTATAAGTAAATAAAAAATAATAAATATGAATGATGATAGAACTAATATAATAAAACTACAATTATATAATTATACTAAGGGCCAGTTTTTCAATCACTGATTAATGTTAATCATGATTAAATAATAATGGAAACTATGGTTATCATTATTATTTAATCATGATTAACGATAATCGAGAGTAAACCGATGATTGTAAAACTGGCCCTAAAAGAACTAGTTTCTACGAACAAAAACCTACACTATTAAAAGAACCATATACGCACATAATTAAAGCAAATTTATTTTAGATTTTAGTGTATTCTTTACCAAGATTATCCTCAAAATTGTATAAGCACGGATTATCGGAAATTTTTGTTACCGGACACGAGCTCAACCCTCATTATTTCCAATAATCAAGGTTTTGTATATTCCCAATTTGATGTCTTTTTTTAAATACTAACATTTGATTTTAAAATACTGGAAAATATTGTAGAGATAAGAACGAAAATTGTTCTTTAATCCGGAATTTTAACTATACAGGAGAAAAGCATTTCTATATCTAATTATTATTAGTATGTTCATAGGGTAATGGCTCAGTGGTATCAAGTCGGCCTGTGGATCCAAAGAACCCTGGTTCGATCCCCACAGCTGACATAACATTTTCACCAATTTAAAATGATCCCTGTGGCTTCTCCACCACTAACATCTTTGGGGGCCGTGATTTGATGACTGGTAACCGCACTTCACGCGCATAAATATATCACGTACCGAGATCTGCTTAGGCAGAGTGCCACACCCAATAATAGGTAAAAGACGTGATGATATATTTATTTTATTTATATTATTAGTATTTTAAGTAAATATTTAATAAGTAATGAAATCAAATTGAATGATTATGAAGGAAAAAACTGGGATACCGTCCGGGTTTGAACCAGGGACCTATGAACTTTGGTCATGTGCTTTAAACCAACTAAGCTACGATCCCCAAGCGAATAAAATCATATTTGTATCACATGGCGACCATAGCTTAGTTGGTTTAAAGTTTAAAGCATATCTATGACCGGAATTCACAGGTTCCATGTTCAAACCCTGGCGATATCCCAAATTTTCTCTTTATAATCGATTTGTTAAGTATTTGCTTAAAATAGTAGTTACATTCAACTGATAAATATTATCCTTAAATAAAAGTGGCAACGGCAGACGTGTCCAGTCTTTCTATATATGAAAGGATCACGCTGATAACTCATAACAAAATAGAGAGAAAAATTGAAATACCACCAGATTTGAGTCATATGACTACCGTAACAAATGTTCGAAGTTCATAAAACCCAGGTTGAAATCCTGCTGGCATTTCAATTTTTCTTTTTAAAATTTATTTCTATATCTTTTGTAGTTACTGAGTATTTAAATAGTGCAGTGTAGATTCGCTTGCAGTAATTACTGTTTTTAATATCCATTTTCAAAATGACAAGTTTTAGGAAACAAAAATGGAACGTATTTGTGATACTTTTTACTTGATTCGTATAAAAGTTGATCGATATTGCTGCAAACCTACGCCCAGAATTAACATTTGAGGGCCGTGATTTGACAGCTGGTAACCTCAATTCACGCGTATAAATATATCACTTATCGAGATCTGCTTCGGCAGAGTGCTACACCCAGTAATGGGTAAAAGGCGTGAATTTTTATATTATTCCAAATATTTGTTTTTGTAAATACATATTAAAAAAGCCGAGAATCTGTCTTGTCAATCTTTAGTTAAAACGGAAGTTTTATTATTTTCCCTTTTGCCAATTAATGAACATGAAAATATCCTTGAAAATATAATATGTACATTTATGTATTAATTTATTTTTCTCTGAACACATTTATACCAACTATGACTGCAGTTTATGTTCTATATTTATAGATATTATTTTATTTCATGATATAATAAACATTTTTATCCGATTTTACTGTCAACTAATTTAACTATTAACAGCATAATTAATATCAAAACTTGTATTTCATATACATTAAGAAATAAAAACGCTCACATGTTATTTATAATAACATGCATATTAATTAATCTGTTAATTGCAAAATGAATTATAAAGAAAATTACTCTTATAAACGAAGTATAAACGTTTACGTCTTAATACAATAATATATAGCTCATATAATTTTTATGTGACACCCAGAAACATACCAGTCCAATAATTATCAAAGTATAACTCATACATCAAGTATTTTTATACATACATCAAAGTTTACGCTAGCTAAATCGTAAATATTAGCGTACAAATATTTTCTCCGCGTGCGTAAATCGTAGAGCAAAAATTTTATTAACGTACTCGTAATAGTATTGTAATTCAGAAGTAGATAAACTAGTCTATTCTACGGCCGTCATAAAAATGAGTTTTACAGTCTAACAATAAATTCATAATGATAATAAATTCTCAAAAAGCAACATTTCTTGCATCATAATAAAGAAATTGTAGTTTTAAAAGTTTTGATACTTGTGTTGCACTTTTCTAATTTGCAAGTTATAATTATGAATCAAATAATGATAAATAAATTCGCATAATTTTTCCCACAATCAACAAATGGGGTGGCTAGCTCAGTGATATGAATTCGGCCTGTGAATCCTGAGAACCCTGGTCCGAGTCCCACAGGCGACAAACAATTTTCATAATTTCAAAAGCTACCCCTGTGGCTCCTCCACCACTAACATCTTTGGGGGCCGTGATTTGACGACTGGTAACCACACTTCACGCGCAAAATATAACACTTACCAAGATCTGCTTCGGCAGAGTGCCACACCCAGTAATGGGTAGAAGGCGTGATGATATATTTATTTATGTAACAAACAATTTTCACCACATTAAAATGACTCTTTAGGTAGCTCAGTGGTATCGAGTGGGTCTGTGAAATAAAAAAACTGGGTACGGATTCCCACAGCCGACAAACAATTTTCACTGTGGCTCCCTCTTCACTAACATCATTGGAGACTAGTAACTGCACTTCACTCCTCAAAATTTATCTCTTACCGAGATCTGCTACGGCAGAGTGCCACACCCAGTAATGGGTAGAAGGCGTGATCATATATTTAATTATTTTTATTTAATGTTACTCCTGTGCCTCTCCCACTACTAACGTCATTGGGGACCGTAATTTGACGGCGGTAACCACACTTCACACCCAAATATATCACTTACCGAGATCTGCTAAGGCAGAGTGCCACCTAGTAATGGGTAAAAAGCGTGATGATATATTTAATAATTTTTATTTAAAATTACCTTTGTGGCTCCCCCACCACTAAGATCTTTAGAGGCCGGGTTCTGACGGCTGGTAACCGCACTTCACGCGTATAAATATATTACTTACCGAGATATGCGACGACAGAGTGCTACACCCAGTAATGGGTGGAAGGCGTGATGATATATTTATTTTTATTATTTAAAATTACTACTGTGGTTCCTCCACCACTAACATCTTTGGGGGCCATGATCTAACGACTGGTAATCGCACTACATGCGCATAAATATATTATTTACAGAGATCTGCGACGGTAGAATCCCATACCCAGTAATGAGTAAGAGACGTGATGATTTATTTATTTATTTTTATTTATAATTCGATTTAAACTGTAGTTTATTTAAACAAATATGTAGTGTTAGGTGCGACTGTAAAAAGCACGCGCTGAAATTGTTGACCATGCCTGGTATAAAAGTTGCAACGCTAGTGTTCTGTTATCGCGGAAACTATCAAAGTTTGCTACGTAATGCAACAATAATTACATGGTATGCTAATCAGATGCGATCTTATATTCCTGTCCTTTTTTCTTTGTAATAACTGAACCATGATGCTGGCAATGCCTTCAGCGGTCATTCAGTTGATTCTCTCACAAAAATGAAAATCAAATTGCGTATTACATTAATGATTCATAACCTATGATAATCAATTACCCAGGTTTTGTTTTTACGATGCGCTTTTGAAATTTATAACCAATTTTATTAATTTTATAACGTATGATGATACATGACTCTCACATATCAGGTTTATTCGTTCATTCATCTCAAAACATTTTAATTACTAGCATCGGGTTTTTATTGCAATTTATAGCAGTATCATCCGACGAGCAGTTTACAAATCACGAATGCTGTGGGTATTGACAGAAAAGTGAAGAAAGTGTAAGAGGGAAGGAAGATGCAAAGCGCGTGCCCACGATAGCGCTGTCTCTTTCCCACGTTCACCTGCTGAGGATCGCTCTACAACCGGTTCACATTTTTTTTATTGGTTTTGGTTGTTATAAAATGCGCGCACTTCTTACGCGATGTCAGACTGAGTTGGTTAAATTAAGATGTAGGGTTATAAATAAAAGCGAAACCGATAGTTTAAATTTTCATGTTCATTTGCGTATCGAAAAAGAAAGTTTGCTTTGCATTTTTATAGTTTGAACACATTTAAGTGCAATTTATTTTTTAATCGTAAATGAAACTGAGCAATTTTACATAATTTATAAAATAAAATAAATTAATAAATATATCATCACGCCCTTTATCCATTAGTGGGTGTGGCACTCTGCCGTGGCAGATCTTGGTAAGTGATATATTTATGCGCGTGAAGTGCGGTTACCAGCAGTCAAATCACGGCCTCCAAAGATGTTAATAGTGAAATTTGTTTGTCAACTGTGGGATTCGAACCCGGGTTCTCAAATCCACAGGCCGACTCGATGCTTAAATTTTTCAAATTGAGCGATAACAATGAGCAAATAAAGTTTTCATCCGAACATCCCATTTTGTCTATTTTGGGATCTGAAACGGTAATATTTTTGAGATCTCTGTCCCTTTAACTAATATATTATTATAAAAATTTAAAAACGCATTCATACTTTACTCATAGTCAAAATTATACATTATACCTACATAGAAATCTAAACACCGTTTAAACTTTCACTTATATATTATTAATTTTAAACAGATTGTAGTTATTAAGTTTAATTTAATTTGCTTAAATTTAAAGTATTAAAATTTGAGGTTTCGGTACACATGTGTGTACTTTCGTCAGAAAATAAAATAATAAACAAAATGTAACTAATACAAATAACTTAGTGAACAAGTAAATAAGTAACCAAGTATTGAGTAAACAAGTAATTATAATTTCTTGACCAACGGTTGCCAACTTTTATTCAATTGATGGCCGGTTTCATCAACAAAAATTAAATTTTAAACATGGTTTAAATAAATAAAAGCAAATCGAATGTATGACAGCAATGTTAATTATTCAATTTGACATGTAATTTTGATTTGCTTTTATTTATTTAATCAACGTTTAAAATTTAACTTTAGTTGATGAAACCGGCCATCAGTCGTCTAAGTTGTTCATATTGCTCTTGTTTTTATTTTCAATAGCTTCTCTGATCTATCGACCATTCATTATATTTAGGCCTAGAAACGAATTTTGTATGTATTGAAGTATTCAATCTACGTATTTTATTTTCAATATTTAATCCAACATTGAAACAACTAAACTATCATCTTCAAGGCAAATATTATTTGTGGTTAGCTCTTGTACATTGATGTATCTATCTATGTAAATTAAAATAAATATATCATCACGAATTCTACTCATTTACTGCATGTGGCAATGTACAGTAGCAGATCTCGATAAGTGATTTATTTTGCGCGTGAACTGAGGTTACCAATCGTCGAATCACGACCTCCAAAGACGTCAATAGAGGGGTACCCACAGAGGTTATTTTTAATGTGATGAAAATTGTTTGTCGGCTGTGGAGATCGAACTCGGCTTCTCAAATCCACAGGTCGACGCGATACCCTAAAGATGACAAGTTTGTTGTCGAAACATTGCCTTAAATATTTAAAAAAAGAAAGTTAAAAGCAAACATAAGAAATTGTATTAATATTCATATATCCCCATAGTAATTACTGTTAAAACTACTTATACTTAATTACTGCTTATGGGGTAAATAGCTCAGTGGTATCGAGTCGATCTGTGAAAGTTGAGAACCCAGGTTCGATTCCCATAGCCGATAAACAATGTTTGTCATATTAAAACTACCCCCGTGGTTTCCGCTCTACGAAGTGTGGCTATTAAATAACGAGACTGCTGCTGTTTCAACATTATATTTTGATTCCATACCTATTTACTTCTTATCACATTCAATATACACCCTTCCTCTATCCCTACAATGCTCCATGCTAATCTTCCATTGTTCGAAACAGACATGGAAGTCTTCTTCTATCTGCTCCTTCAGAACGCGTGTCGATTTCTCTTTCACAGTTCAAATCTTGTTGCTATTAAGGCAAATTTCACCTTAGGAAATAGATAGAAGTCGCACGGTGCAAGATCTGGCGAATAAGGTGGATGGTCCAACACTGGGATGCTGTACTTGGCTAGAAATCTCTTGACAGACATTGCGGAATGAGCCAGCGCTTTGTTTTGATGGAGAAACCATGACTTGTCCTTCCACAATTCGGGTACTTTTTTCAATAAATTATAAGTTTTAGTAGCAGTTTTGCCAAGTTTCATGTGAAATTTCAAAACAATTCGTTGCTCTAATGTTGTACTTAACATTTTTTCAGCGAAACAAAAAAACAACTCTAATTAGAACGAATGCTACGGCTATACGGATTTGTTTACAGAAGCGAGAGGTACTGCATTCAGAAGAGAAAGCTTCACGCTAAAACGCTGACGGTCACTGGTGTTTGGCTCATGCGTACTTCGTCTGTAGCAGCGTCAGTCTCGTTATTTAATAGCCACACCTCGTACTAACATCTTTGGGAGCCGTGATTTGTCGGCTGTTAACCGCACTTCAGGCGCATAATATATCATTTACAGAGATCTGCTACGGCAGACTGCCACACCCAGTAATAGGTAGAAGGCGTGATCATATATTTATTTATATTTATTTTATTTTTAAAACCTAATTTGTAGTTTGTCAAAAATGATATTTGCTGTTTTAAAATTTGAATCAGTCCAGGTATAATGAATATTTTTCACTAAACAATCAGAAAATTATTTATTCCGCATAACACTATAGTTGATGGGATTTCTAACAACTCCGATGCAGTTATATTTATAAATATAAATCAGCGAGTTTTGAACTAAAAAACTTTCGCTCGTCAGACAAGTGTTCTATCCACGAAGCTATGATTGTCAATACCATCTCATAACATGTGTGCAATATAATAATATATAATGTTATGATTATGACGGAATCAAAGTGGTTAAAAGTCGTTCGTGCTATGGATAACAGATGACAAGCGAACAGACGATCGAAAGGAACATCGCGAGAAAGGTTGGCTCTTCGCCAAACACCAGTTGTTCGTTGTTCGGGAACAAAATTGCGTGGCCGAATTACTTTTCTTTAAAAACGGAAAAGTATGCTCGTATAATGACTTGACAATTACAGCAGGTAAGTACACACAGCACCAGAAAGATATATAAATTAACCACACTCATGCAATGATACTTTTGCAACTGCAATCGGTAAACGATATTTTTACCATGACATGTAGTTATTACAAGGCGTCACATTTAGACACGCACACACCACAGAGGTAATGTTCAAGAACTCAAGGGGAGATATTTCAGAAACGAAATCATTTGTAGCAAGTTGTGATTAAATAATAGTATATTACATAATAAGTCAGGAAAGTGATATTTTACTTGACGAAACGATTGTTTGAAATAACCAGGCCGCAGGCCGAGTATTTTAATCCACTGAGTCAAATAAAAACAATTTCCTGATATGTATACTATTTTTTCTGAAACCGTTTAATTTAATCAATAATTAATTATAAATAACTTAAAATGTTTAAATTTCTTGATATGAATTCACAGCAGGCTACATATCCAAGGTTACAAAAAAAAAAAACAGTCAGGTAAAATACAAAACAGTCAGGTAGAATCTTTATCTTTACCAGACTCTTTTGTACTTTACCAGACTGTTATTTTTGTTATAGCCTTGGATACGTATTTAACTTGACTGTTTTTGTAAAAATCTACTTTCCATACTAATATTGGTCAGGAAAGTAGACAGTTTCTTGCCGGTTTCAGAAAAAAATGAAATAAATAAATATATCGCTACGCCTTCTAGCACATCTCGGTAAGTGATTATTTTGCGCGTAAAGTGAGGTTACCAACCGTTAAATCACGACCATCAAAGATGATAGTGCAGGGGAAGCCACAGAGGTAGGTTCAATTTGGTGAAAATTGTTTGTCGGCTATGGGAAACGAATCCGAGTTCTCAAATCCACAGGTCGACTCGATACCACTGAGCCACCTACCCCATAAATAATAGATTGCAATATAAAATAAATTAATTAATATATCATCACGCCTTTTATTCATTACTGCGTGTGTAGCACTCTGCCGTAGCAGATCTCGATAAATGATTTATCCGCGTGAAGAGCAGTTACTAGCCGTCATATTACAACCCCTAAAGATGTTAGTGGTGAATTAATATTAATGTAGTGAAAATTGTTTGTCGCCTGTGGGAATCGAACACAGGTTCTTAAATCGACAGACTGACTTGATACCACTTAATCATCTCTCCAATAGACAGCAATATATCCAACAATATTGACACACTAATCAATTACGTCACATAAATTCAAAATTTACTAAATTATTTCTAACGTATTTAATTATAGCTAATAATAATTAATATAGATAATTTTAATTACATGTAATTGTAGAAGGTCATATTTATGTTTTTCATTATAAAATTTGTACCTACATAATCTATTTTCTTATAGTTTCATAACATCGCTTCATTTAAATATAAATATGTATTAGATAAGTATGTAAATAGGGTTGAACTTACCGAATACAGTTATTTTTAGTTTAAAAATACCTATTTTGATAATTTCAGTCGTGGAAAAAATTATATATGTATCACGATCGTAAAGTGTCTTTTGTAGCTGTCGCCTTCGGCTCACACTGTAATTACCGTGCGCGAGTAATGAAGAATCAATTTACGCTCTTAATTTTAATATACAAATAACTATTATCTTTTGTAGGTATTTTTTAATCATATTTAATATACTTATGTCCGGTATTATAACTTACAAATAAATTTAGTTCCAAACTAAATAAAATTGTTATATATAAATAAATAAAATATAAATATATCATCACGTCTTTTACCCATTACTGGGTGTGGCACTCAGCCGAAGCAGATCTCGATAAGTGATATATTTATACGCATGAATTGCGGTTACCAGTCGTCAAATCACGGCCCCCAAAGATGTTAGTGGTTGAGGAGCCACAGGGGTAATTTTAAATTGGTGAAAATGTTTTGTCAGCTCTGGGGATCGCATCAGGGTTCTTTGGATTCACAGGCCGACTTGATACCACTGAGCCATTACCTCATATATAAAATAAAATAAAAAATAAATATATCATCACGTCTTCTACCCATTACTGGGTGTGGCACTCTGCCGAAGCAGATCTCGGTAATTGATATATTTTGCGCGTGCAGTGCGGTTACCAGCCATCAAATCGCCCCCCAAAGCTGTTAGTGGTGGGGGAGCCACAACGGTAATTTATTAAAATAAAATATAAAATAAATATATCATCACACCTTCTACCCATTACTGGGTGTGGCACTCTGCCGAAGCAGATCTCGATAAGTGATATATTTATACGCATGAATTGCGGTTACTAGCCGTCAAATCACGGCCCTCAAAGATGTGAGTAGTGGAGGAGCCACAGGGGTAATTTTAAATTGGTGATTTTGTCGGCTCTGGGGATCGCACCAGGGTTCTTTGGATCCACAGGCCGACTTGATACCACTGAGCCATTACCCAATATATGCCTAAAACATATTAAATTTAATCGAATTTGTTGATTAAATTAAATTTATTATGGAAGTAATTTATTCTATCCATTACAGTACGCGGCATTAAACGTTTACGTAACAATACAGGTTATGATTCTTGTATTTTATTTTATTTTTATTTATATGCTACGTTGCACAACATGAAATTAATCGTAGTATATTTTCCATTATTAGTTGAACTTAGCCTCTTACTTATGAAGTAAAAGAGCTAACTATCCACCTATTTACGAGTACAATTGCTTATATTGGGATTCTATACTATAACCGAAATAACAAGAGTAAAGGATAAAAACATAAAATATATATTGAATAATGGTTATTAGCTAGAAAAAAAATAGTTAAAATAATGTTTTACATCAGAGATTATAAGCAATTAAAAATATAGTGACATCACAAGTTCGGAAGGTTCTCATTGGCCACAAGTATTTTTGCGTGGTAAATAAGAGACATATGTGGAATAGAACGTAACTATCTATGACATAACAGCACTGTTTTTTCAAACTGTCGTTTGTTCGTATGTTTGTTCAACACGTTATATATTTGTTACAATAATTTAATTTAGTTTTCTGGAGCCTTCAACTAGTATAAAATATGATTCAAGAATTCATTCGTATATTATTTGCACTCTTTGAACTTAACAAGTTAAATACCACTGAAAACAAATTTTAATCTGCGTGTTCACTGATCGTCAGAGTTCATCATGTAATTTCATTAAAAAAAATCTGGTGTGGGCACCACACGACTTTCTTATACACAGCATATATAATATTTAGAATATATGTTATTAAACATGAAATTTAGTTTCTTTCCGTAAGAAGACATAGCTAACTAGATAAAGCAAAAATTAAAATTTATGTTTTTTGTTTCTAATGCTACTATGATTACTGAAATATATTATTAAATATAAAAATTAGTTTTTCTCAAAATTAGACGCATATACAGGAAAATTGCAAATAACATTTTATGTTCCAAATATTTTTGCTAACATCTTTTATTTGAAACTTTTTTTCGTAACTGATTCCATTTTTGAAATAAATGGAATTTATTGTTTTGTGTGTCCGGTAAATTTCCGCTTCCGGCTATTCAATTTCATTCAAAATCAACTCAGCTCTTCGTATTTTCATGAAACTTATAATTACCAAGTTTCGTTAACAAATCTTATCTCGTTCATGAGATACACGGACACACATCATTGAGAAAATGATCAAAACGAATTCAGTGGACCTCAAAACACGTATTTCCGCGAAAATCTCGTCAACGATTTTTTTCACGATTCCAATACTGCGTATAAGAAAGTAAAAAATAGGTATAGGAGCATATTGTGGAAGTAGATCCATCTACTTGCAATTCGTTTAAAGCCCCAAAGAATGTTCTAAGAACTACCCCGGCTTCTTTGGCTAATACAGGAAGAATATTTATATCGATCGTGCAAACATTCTAATATTCTAAAAGCTTCTACATTACTGCAGCCTTATTCCATCGTCAACTAAATGCAATCTTCCATTTCATTACCTCATGTACTCTCAACACCACGACACATGTAAGCATGTATGTATGAGTGACTATCACTTCATTGTAGTAATTACGTAACCCGTCCAGCAAGGCAGCGACCACGCGTTGCATTGCTCGTTGTTCGGAACATGAACAATACCGGAGAGCAGAGATCGGCGCTCGAACTCGGACGGAACAGAAAACTTGCTGGCCGCGCCGTGCTGAGCCGCGTGGCCTTAACCTATTAAATCCTAGCGAACGAACGTAGAGCACTTTCATGTTATACACTCGGTAGAGTACGGTGCAATGGTATTAAGGTTATAAATGCATTTCCTTTCGTTGGACTGAGATACTGACATAAGAGACGAAAGGATGATGTGATTGGAAGTTGTTATAAAGCAAAGCGTATACGTAATCAATATTTTCAAGGTGTTATTTTTAAAGAAGTACTCTACTTTGAAGCTGAAATACGAATGGAATAGGTGCATTTTTAGTGAACCGTAAACCGAAACTGAACCGTTTATAATGAAAATAATTAAACCAAGAATAGAACAGAACCGGTTCGATTGTTAAATAAACAATAAAAAGTCAAACGAACTTTGGACAATTGTCGTAAAATAATGTTGACTATTTTACTGAAAAATCCATCCTTATATTATTGATCCAACCAAGAAAGCCAAGATAAACAGTGTGCAGAGCTGGGCATGAGTTAAATCAAAAGGAATTATAAATAGATTTAAATCATATTTCTTGATTTAAATCACGTGAATTAAGCCTTTTTAAAAATTTTGCAAATCAGGCTTGTGACTTAAGACCTTTAAAGAAATTTCTTTGGGCTTGTGAATTGTTCTAGAGCTGAAAAAAGGCTTAAATCATTTTTCTGGGCTTAATTCAAATGAAAGGGCTTAATTCAATTGAAAGAGCTTAATTCAATTAAAAGGGCTTAATTCAATTGAAATGACTTAATTCAATTAAAAGGAAAAATTTGTTATCCTGCGTTATAAATAATATTTTTTCATTTTTAACGGTTTCTTTATTTTTTTGATTATATAACAGTACATTATTTTTGTTATAGAGATTGGCAATGCTGGTGTACGTTCAAATGTTACATTTCTGGCTGTAGCTGTCGATGAGCTGTGAATTGATTCGTAATTGTGTTACATTAAACATTTGTTTCAAATTACTAGTCATTTTGTATATTTTTACAATGAAAATTCGTATTTTTGAAGACTCTTAGTCTATAGTAGTTTTAAAAGCTAAACTGTTGCATTTCAATACAATGTAAAACCAGGTACAGATTTAAACCCATGTCATTCATTTAATTACATTTTTTTATGATGTAATTCAATCCTTTGAATAAATCTACTTAAATCTGTTTTCATTCGGTTGTGCACATATCTTTGGCATATTGCAATGCACATAGTATTTTTCTAAAATAAATATTAAATAAATTGATAATATTTAGTACTTGTAAATGAGATTTAAGCCTCAAGCCCCAAGCCTCAAGCCCCAATTCACAAAAAGATTTGTGATTTATAATTCACATAAATAAATCACAAATCACTTTGATTTGTAAATTAATTCACTTTGAAAATGAAGTGGAATTGGGAATTGTCACAAAAAAATAATTGTTTGATTTGTGAATTGTGATTTAATTATTTTTGTTCGTGATTTTGCCCAGCTCTGACAGTGTGTAAAGTGATTATGCACTGACAGCCTGATATTTAAAAGAGTTTTAGCTAATATTAAATTTTGGATTAGTCAAATTAAGTTAAACCATATTCTCAACAAAGTTTAAATAAACTCTAATTATTATTTTTTATTATATTAGAATCTAATATAATCTTGTTACTATTTGGTTTTTCGGAATGGTTTTGTATTTACTTTTAAAATCAGACTAGAATAAGATTACCTAATCCAAAATTCAGGATTAGCTAAATCTTTTTTTCTATGGTCGCGTTGAAAAGTCAACATAAAACGTTCAAAATAAATGTAGAAAGTATCTCTTTGCACCATACAGTGCGATATTATTTTTGCCGCGTTCAGCGGCAAGAAATTGCTATGATTTTGTTTCCAATACAAACATTAGTGAACAATTTAATTTTTTTAATAAATATGAAATATAAGAATAAATAACGCATGTCAAATGTCGATTTAAATATCAGTTTAAAAAAATAAAAGTTCACGACCATAGAAAAATAGTATGTAACATATGTGTGGCAACGACCATTGAAAAAAATAGTGTTACAGTATACAGAGTGATCAAAAGGAATTGTTACAGTTGGCACTACAATTCCGGAGATTTTGTTATTCCACAGTTGGCACAACGCCAGGTAAAGGCGGAAATACTATTTGGCATTTCTAATAAATACAAATAGATTATGTCACGAGTCTGACAGTTAATAGGATTTTGACTTTTTGAGTAATAGAAATACTTTAGAAATAAATGTAATAATAAATGTACTCAAAATTAAATTTAAATTTTCAAATGTCACTGCCAACAATAGAAAATGAATTTATGTATCAGGCATACCAATTTGAGTAGTTTATTTTTAATGCCAACTGTAACAATTCCTTTTTATCATTTAGTACTATTTGAGGATCGGGCTGTGAGTGTGCATTATCGCACTACTATTATAATGCCTAACTTTACATATCTACTGATTTGCTTGTGTAAAATCCTATTTTCCCGCACAGTAGTTAATAGAATTATTATTTATTTCAATATATTTTAAGATTCTGTAACCAGTCTTAAAGACTGTTATCCAGAACCTTATATAACAGTATACAGGTAGATATATAATCGAAAACATTTGTTGTTTATTAGCTGTTTGCAGACGGAGGCTAGATATTGTATCACGGACACAACGAGCGATGCAACTAATCGAAGTTTGCAGAGATACTTACAATCAGAGATGTACACAACATTTTTTCTACGATCAGAAATTAAGATTAAACTAATTTTGAATATAGATAACTAGTAAAACAATACAAACAAAACAAAAATGTAAAGAAATTAATATTTGTGGTCTGCAAAACGCCCCGTTGCCAATAGCAACTGTCTGCAACGTGCCTTGAGCTGCAATTGTTCACTTTCTGTCGTTCAGAAAGGCTACTTTTCTATCGATGGTAGAAAAAAATATTGTATGCATCTCATAAGCGAAATGCATAACCAACTATAACTATTTACTATGAATCGGTTGTCTAACCACAATGAAAAATCCAAACCGGAATGAAATACTAACCACTTTAATACTTCTTAACCGCAAAATGAACCTGAACTCTTTTTTACACTTAGAAGTTCCTGCTTTAAAATTTGAAAGCTGCTATAACCACACGGGCAGTTAAGGCTAATTGGTTAGAACGATCGCGTCACAAGGGGAGCTTGCGAATGACTCAACTTGTAACCAAATATATAAATACGTTCGAAGTTCGAGTGATTCCTACTTTACTATAAACTGTATATAATTGAGAATAATTTTCGTTTAGACTATCAAATTAAATTACTGTAGACATGCCTGTAGAACTTTTCTTCTATACTTACACTTACAGGTTAGAGTTGCTTATGCGGTTGTTTTATTTAATTTTACCGTTTATCAACTCCAAATTAATTAATATAAATATTCTTATTACTCACCAAATTAGTAAATCAAGAACTTGACTTGTACAGAGGAAGAACATCAAGATGCTTACCTAGAACAAATAGAAATAACTATTTTATTATCAATTGTTTAAGTATTGAATAAAGAAATATTTAACAATAGATGTAAGTAGGTAGCTGTAACTGATTATTATTTATATTCTTTCATAAATTACTTTTTATGGAGATTTACTGCTGAGTTCATTTTTTGCGTTAATCTTTACAAGAGACTCATTTCAATTTTGTATTTTACTATATAGCGAACCTTGCTATCTACTTTTGCATACAAATTATGATAAAATAACACTACATAGTGGTAGCACAGACAAAAGGCCTTTTACTCGTAACATACTATTTTACAGTTCTTTTAAAAGCTTCACTAAAAATAGTAAATACCTAGATCAGATTATTTAGAAATAATACAAATACATATTTTATGTAAAATGACAATTTTCTTTCATTTTCGATGAATATTTTGTACAGTTTTATTTTCGATTTCATAAATAAAAAATAAATATAAATATATAACCGCGCATTTTACCCATTACTGGGTGTAGCACTCTCTCATAGCAGATCTCGGTAAGTTATATATTTATGCGCGTGAAGTGCGGTTACCAGCCATCAAATCACGGCCGCTAAAGAAGTTAGTGAGGAAGAACCATAGAAGTAATTTTAATATGATGAAAATTATTTGTCGGCTGTGGGAAACAACTTCACTGTAAGCCCCGTGCAGACGAGGAAAGTTTTCTAAAAAACTTTTAAGAAACAAAAGAATAATGAAAATTTCTTGAAAATCTGTCAATTTTGCTTTGATATGAAATTAGGTAACTACTATGCCATAAGTATGAAGTTAGTAACTTTCCACAAAATCTTTCGCGCAATCAGAAGCGCTGCTAATTTTCGAGAACTTTTCTCGACATCTTTCTAAAAAGTTTCTCAGAAAACATTCCTCGTGTGCACAGGGCATTAGGAAAGAAAAGGTACTGTGATTCTAGAACCGCCCTTAGACGGTTATTAAGATAGAAAACACATTTAGAACAAAGGTAAACATTGTCATACTATTATTATTAGTAATACAATAAATTAGTTTATTCAACAGAATGTTGTATTATAATTGTCAATTAGTAATATAATAAATCATATTCAAAGTATGGGGTAATGGCTCAGTGGTATCCGAGTCGGCCTGTGGATCCTAAGAACCCTAGTTCGATCCACACAGCCGACAAAATATTTTCACCAATTTAAAATTACCACTATGGCCCCTCCGCCACTAACCTCTTTGAGGGCCGTGATTTGACGGCTGGTAACCGCACTTCACGCGCATAAATATATCACTTACCGAGATCTGCTTCGGCAGAGTGCCACGCCCAGTAATTGGTAGAAGGCGTCATGATATATTTGATGATAATATTCAAAGTATATAGTCCACTAAATTCAAATGAAGTTGTTAAACATAACGCAACGTTTACAGTCCGACTTGACAAATTCCAGAGCTGGGCAAGCTACTTAAAAAAAGTAGCTAAGCTACAGCTATTCTTTAAAAAAGTAGCTAAGCTACAGCTATAAGCTATATTTTGTAAAATATAGCTAAGCTACAGTTAATAGCTTTCGTTAAAGTAGCTGTTAAATTTTAAAGCTACTTTTTCAAATTATTGTGAAATAATTAAATTTGCCATTGTCATATGATCAGTCTTCTGTTATAATGACTGTTAATTTACTATTATGTACATAAATATCAAAAATAGCAAATACCATCTGGCTCCTACTGTGTATTTTTGCGTATTAGAGCCAGTTAGAACCGGCAACAAATAATTATTTCGTGTGGGTTTAGCTTGTACGCATGCGTAGTTTGTTGACCTTCTGCTTAAAAAGTAGCTTTAAGAAACAAAAAGTAGCTTTAAGTTACAAAAAGTAGCTTTAAGCTACAAAAAGTAGCTTTAAAAGTAGCTTCAGTTATAATTTTTAAGCTAATAGAAAAAAAAGTTGCTAGCTATAAGCTACAGCAATATTTTTTCACAGTTAGCTAAGCTACAGCTACAGCTAAGGTAAATGCCCAGCTCTGATATATTCGTTTTCATTCTTGTCCTTTTTTAAACCTAAGATAACCAAAAAAAAACTTTAATAGCACATATTTAAATATAAGAAAAATGAGTATGAAACTATTAAAGAAAGAAACATCGCGTCTTTTAAGAAACAACATCGACAGTTGCATCTATATAATTAGCACGTCCTCAAACTGACAATCATTCTCGAAGCATGCATTACTGGCAATAACTGCGATCAGCTGACATCATATATTAACATAAACATATGCAAGTACAGGTCATAAACAAGTAGACCGACTATGAAACTTAGACTCTGGGAGCGGCTCACAACAGCGGGGGGAGAGGGAAGGACAGCTGGCGCTGACAGCAGCGACCTGGGTTTTTTATACCCCTGGAGCACTGGACCCAAAGATTGAATTTCTTTCCATAAACTATTGTGTTTGGCCGCATGGGTCGCAGAAAAACTAGTCATTTTCAGAGGCAAGCAACAAAAAACTGTATTATGTACGAAGAATTAGGATTACTGATTCTGTACCCTTCAATTTGGGGGAAATCTCGTCATTTTGAAACCACAAAAACACAAAATACAACCTTATTAATAGTTACTCGCTTTTTATTTGATGATGATACTGGTTTTATTTTATACATTTCGAACGCATTCTAAATTAAACCTAATGTTCACAGGACATTTAAAATAAAACTAAATAAAAATCTCACGATTACAACTTTATAGTTATAAAGCGATAGTGAATAAGAATCCAATATAGCCGAACACTAAATTAAATCACAAACATATTGGTCCCTGAAATGCGAGATAACACTTATCCCGTATTGAATATTGAATTTATATAGTTCTTCGTCTTGAACAGCTGAATATATCATTGAAATAAAGCAAAAACGAAATGTTACAGAATTCAATGTCAATTATTGATTATATTCGCTTTCACTTTCTATAGTGTTAAAATAAATTATTCGATCCAAATTTTGAGTTAAATAATAGTTATTTAAAATATAAGTATCGTAATGTGTCATAAGCGGCCTCGGACAACCCATTGTGTTTCATAATAATACATTACGATACGAATATCGTAAAATGTTTTACCTATTATCGTAAATTTATTCAAAACTATAAAATAAAAATAAAATAAATATATCATTACGCCTTTTACTCATTACTGGGTGTGGCACTCTGCCGAAGCAGATCTCGGTAAGTGATATATTTATGCGCGTGAAGTGCGGTTACCAGCCATCAAATCACGGCCCCTACAGATGTTAGTCGTGGGGGAGCCACAGGGGTAATTTGAAATTAGTGAAAATGTTTTTTCGGCTGTAGGGATCGAACCACGGTTCTTAGGTTCCACAGGCCGACTTGGTACCACTGAGCCATTACTCCATTATTCAAAAATATAAAATAAAAATAAAATAAATATATCATCACGCCTTTTACCCATTACTGGGTGTGGCACTCTGCCAAAGCAGATCTCGGTAAGTTATATATTTATGCGCGTGAAGTTTGATTACCAGTCGTCAAAACACGGCCCCCAAAGATGTTAGTGGTGGGGGACCCACAGGAGTAATTTTAAATTGATGAAAATGTTTTGTCGGCTGTGGGGATCGAACCAGGGTTTTGAGTTTCACAGGCCGACTTGATACCACTGAGCCATTACCCCATTATTCAAAAATATTTAAAAATAAATATTTTGTCGTTTCATAAATAAAAACATCAACAAAATTCTATGTTTATTAATGGAAAACAATAAATATCCACTTTACCATCCACACTAGTGCGGCAAAATATGTTATTGCGACAATTACAATAATTAGATAATTTTGATATGAAACGACAGTATATCATAGTTATTTATGCAACTAGTGTTAAAAATGGCGCTCTATTGTGCGAGTTGGAAGCTTGCAGTAGGCGAGTGCTGTAAAGAAACCCTTGAGTACAATAAAAACTCTTTTAAAACGAGTTACATACACTATTTTTCTACTATCAAGCGTTTGACTGATTATATATTACATTTATTAATAAGAAGAAAAAAGAATATTTTTTGCACTGAAAATGAATACATAATGACACATTTTTCACATGATCGTAGAAAAATATATTATCATGCCTTTTACCGATTACTGAGTTTGGTACACTGCCTTACAAGATCTTGGAAAGTGCTATATTTATGCGCATGAAGTGGTTACCAGGGAGCCACAGTAGTAATTAGAATGTAGTGAAAATTGTTTGTCGGCTGAGAGAATCGAACCCAGAGACTCAAAACCACAGTCGAAATAGATGCCACTAAACCAAATACCCCGTAATTCATTTGAATTACATTAATTTTTAGTTATGTGCGATATTTATCAATCATTAATACATTTTAAAATTGGTGTGTTCTGCTTTACCTTCTTTTGTTTGTGACGGTAGTAAGAATTTGTGTAGAATGTCATCCTTGAAAAATAGGAACTACTAACATAGTTTATAAAATGTTTTGTTGATATTTTGAAATGTTTGGCATAAATTTGTAGCGGGATTTGATATAAAAAAAAAGTTTGTTTAGTTTTAAATCTATTAATAGCCGAATGACATTTCCAAATCCCACTCGTTCATAAATACATAAATGAATATGTTTATGATTAACTAAAAACAGTATATTAAGCATTTAAATTTTTACTACACAAATGCTGAAGTCATGAAATGCAAAACACTTCAAACACACTAACTTTTAGCTATTCATAGAAACAGCACTAGAAAAACAAAATACATATAGATATTTTACACAAATACTAAAAAGAAAACGGTATACAGCACTACGTGAGTAACTGGTCATTGGCATTAAAGAAAAAAACAGAACAATACTAAAAAAAAAACTTAATAAAAACAATACAAACACAAACAAAAAATAATTCAAACGTACACAAACAATCTACCTACAGTCTGAGCTATGAAAGTTTCGCACAAAATTGAAAAATGTTAGTTCACCATTCGCTTGACAGATGCAATGCGTGGCGCTGCAATCGACGTAAGGGACATGGCATCCTTTGTGTATCGATTCGAAGAAATTGAATTTTTGGTTGTTTGTCTCGTAACAATATGTTTCGGGAAATTACACACTGAAATTCGAAATTTAGCACAACATATGCAACAGTTGAAAGAAATTACCGATATTGTTATTACTATAATTTTCAGTTCGTTCCATTCGACTCGAGATAATTTAAAAAACAATTGCCTTCATTTACTTATACAGTAATTTTGTTGTATTTAAAGATACGCTTATATTTTACTCTGGTTAATATATGTATCACCTGTTACGATATTGTTTTTTTATTTATTTATCTGTTAAAGAAATGACAGAGTACATAT
Organism: Pterostichus madidus; assembly: GCA_911728475.2. Classification (NCBI taxonomy): domain Eukaryota; kingdom Metazoa; phylum Arthropoda; class Insecta; order Coleoptera; family Carabidae; genus Pterostichus; species Pterostichus madidus. Next base: position 23,064,098 of record OU452312.1, read on the forward strand.
TTATTTAATCGTCCAAATTTAATCTAATAAATTGCTATCAAACTTTTTTTAGTAGCTAATGTTTACATAGACAGATTAAAATATGAAATCAAAATTACAAAATATAAACATGGATCAATAAATAGGTAGTTTTATCAAATATATCAGTATTTCTCAAGAAGTGGACAGATTAATCAATTTTGAAATAAATTGAAACTCATATTTGTTACATTACAGTAATGTTTTCAAACAATAGTATACAAGAATTCAAGGCGTAGGTATACCTCAATCAGATTACGCATAGAAATGGTAGTAAATAAATAATAACTGTGGGAATACAGTAAACTGAAGTAAATAAATGTTATTTAGGGATTTGATCCCAAACGGAAAATAAAACTCTATAAGCTTGCCATGTCCGTTGTAACAAGTTAATTTACTAAAAACGCGCGATTCCATGCTATTTCTGTCTCTGTCTACTGGCATGCGATTGGACGATTCTGGTTCGATCTTGTCTCCAGGGAGGGGGTTGTTGCAGTTTCCGCTACATTACTTCCGGCGGCGCTGCCGTCGGCGCCGTCGCGATGCTTCAATCTCGCTAATTAACCCCCTTCCTCATACTACTGTCGGCACTTTTACTTTATTGCAAGAAAAAAAAAACAGCAAACGGATAATATTTCTAGGTCATATGCAATGCACTCGACTTTATTTAAAGAGTATTTTATGTTAAATTTATGCTTATTATTAACCTTTACACTTTTCTATTGTTTCTTATTTAAAAAACGACATAAATACTGAATATAAAATGAGAGACAAGAATTATTTGTTTCAAGCATAAAGAAAGTGCATATATCTATATTCTAATTAGTTGGCCAAGCAAAAGTTTAAAACACTTTTGAAGGTTAGATTTATGTTTGTAAACAAACTATAACTGCATAAATAATAAACAATTTTCAATATTTATTTTTGAGAACATATTTTGCGAGTAAAGCTACGTTATCACCTCTTAATATAGTCTCTATTTTAGTCTTTGTTTTTGGTTTTCTGTTTCTGTTTATGTCGGAAAAATTCCAGCCATTTCCAGTTCTTAACATAAACATAACCTTAATTCAATATTCCAGTAAAGGTTTGTTCACTTAAATGAGAAAATAATTGTATAAAACTATTTGAAATACTTGAAAAATTATATAAAATTATTAATGAGGAACAGTAATTACTATTAAAATTAAGCACTAATTTAATTAATTTATACAAATCCAAAATAATTTTACAAAATTGAGACATTTTTGTAGTGAACAAACCAGAATATTTCGAATATAGTAATTTAAATTTCAAAATGGATTTTTATATTATTAAAATATGATTAAATTGCAATTATCCTTATAAAATCGAAGAAAAGAAATAAATTTCTTTTTGACATGTTAGTTTTTTTGTTGATATTAATCCAGTAATTTTTATTTTTTCACAGTTGAAATTATTACTATTTTTATTCTACTGTCTATATTTATCGTATTCCCCACATAAACCTAATGACATAACAAGAGATAGCATTACCGCAGCTAACTCTCTCTTACAGCACAGCGACGAAAGACTATGTCGAAAGTATGAAGTCTGCAAACTTTGTGTTTATGCACAGCGACAAAGACAACGACTAAGGCTAAAACAATAGCTGGAAACGCTCAGCTGTATTCACATATGACAAACTCTAAGGTTATGTCGAAAAACTAAAACTAAGACTATGTTAAGAGGTAGAAACAAGGCTGTACGGAACGGTAACCGCTAACAATGTCTCACACAATCCGATTTGTTGCCTTGTTTTGTTCTTTACTTTCCTTTGTTTCGAGTTTTTCGTTTTGACATAGCAGTATTAATAATACTCATGTACATTTACCTGTGAGGGTTGACTGTAATCTCTACTATATTTAATTAAGTGTGGCATTCATCTCCTACTTTGAAGTATAAATAATTTACAAAGTGAACGCAATTTCATTAAAATTATCTTGTGTTATCCCGCTTGAATGAAAAAAGAATTACTAGAGTGTAGTGCAAACGTGGATTATGGATGATTCCATGTTGTTTACGAGGGGAGGGAACATGAACAGTTTCTGTTGCACTAGATTCCAAGTTATTTATATTTTAGATTTCCATTAGGTTTATAATTATACAAGGTGTTCGTAGTTCCTGAATGCGACGGTTGTTCATAAGGTAAGTTATTAATGGCCGTTACATCAACATTTATTTTAAACTAGTACTTAGTATTGCGATTTTAAAATAAGTGATGAGAAAACTAATATTAACAAAAAAAAAGCTAATAAAACTATCATTAATAAAAATTATACTACAAGAACTAATTTTTACTAAAAAACCAACACTATTAAAAGAACCTAATTAACGACAACAGAACTATATTCTATATAAATTAATAAAATACATTTCTAGCAAACACAAAATAAAAGAAAAAACAAAGAAATACAAGTGACATCAATGGTTAGCTTACGGAAATCAACTGAAAATATGCCCTTGACCAAATTTGACGTATCGTGATCAATCTTTTTGTATTTAAAAATAAAATAAATATATCATCACGCCTTCTACCCATTACTGGGTGTGGCACTCTGCTAAAGCAGATCTCGGTAAGTGATATATTTTGCGCGTGAAGTGCGGTTACCAGTCGTCAAATCACGGCCCCCAAACATGTGAGTGGTGGAGGAGCCACAGGGATAGCTTTTTCAAATTATGAAAATTTGTCGCCTGTGGGAATCGAACCAGGGATCTCAGGATCCACAGGCCGACTTCATACCACTGTGCTAGCCATCCCATTCTTTTTGTATTTGAATATCCTAATAGCAAAAATAAATATCGCATGGCTGTTCTGCATTACAGATCTCTGTAGAAGAAGACATATTTTACCTCAAAATGCAGTACCAGCCGTCGAACCACATCTCCACAAGTGATAATATAGAAACAGCTGTGTACAGTAGTCCTATATTATAAATATTAGACCAGCATTTTTTTTTACCTAATAGTGTCTAGTAAAGAAGAAAAACTTGTTAAAAAGTTTTATGACGTATGAAGACAAACGTGTGATGTAACTACACGTGTGGAGTGAGACAGTAATAGTTACAAAGAGGCCTATCGTTGAAGAGTGAAAAAGGTATACTGTCAAGCGATTTGCCATGCTTCTTGATTTGTAGAGTATATTTGGTTTGTTGAGTATATTTATTTATTATATTATTCATTTATAAATTCGTATTATGGAGTAGATGACTCAGTGGTATCGAGTCGGCCTGTGGATCTTGAGAACCCTGGTTCGATTCCCACAGTCGACAATCATTTTCACCACATTAAAATTATCCCTTTGGCTCCTCCATCACTAACATCTTTGGGGGCCGTAAATTGATGGCTGATAACCGCACTTCACGCGCATAAATATATCATTTACCGAGATCTGCTTCGGCAAAGTGCCACATCCAGTAATGGGTAAAAGGCGTGATGATATATATTTTCTACGAGTATATACTATAGTGCTAAATTCACAAATAGGTAAAATGATGCGATGATATATTTATTTACACAAATTCGATTTGAAATAAAACCCAGAGAAGTATATGATAAAGTTTTGACTTGTGAGAAAAGGATATGAAATAAGAATGATGTAAGCTAAGCAATTAATAATTAATTTTATTACCATCTCTCATAAACTTCACATAATAGCATAACATTTATGTATTACTTTCGTTACGAAGATTATGTTGCTTTAGATCCGCTTTGAAAAGTAAAATCATTAAAATTCTGAACTCTCCTTTTCTTCATATTATAACACATTAATTTTTTATCGCATTCGTAACTAGATTTACTATCATTATACATTACTTCACAGACTCTATTTTATGTATAATAAGAACTAACTTTTTCAAATTATAAGGCACTCATGTCAAAATAAGAAAATTAAAAAAAACTTTGCTACTTTGTATAACAGGAATTTAATTCCAATATTAGTACAAAGAATCTACAGAATAAAGCCATTGGAACGTATAAAGAATGTTTTATTTATGAAATAACAGTATAAATATGTAAATAATAATTTTCAATTGATTATAAAAACCATCAAAAAAACATTTATACATTAAATGCATTTTAAGCATGTTATGCATTATAATTACAAATCATGACAATTTATATTAGCGGTTTGAGTTGGCTTGGCTCCAAATCAAACAATCGAATGCAGTTCCTCTCGCACCCTCCACGCGTAATACACCGACATACTTGAATATTACTTCCGATACAGACAACAATTGCCAATCGTCATCAAATAAATGAATGTTGGACTGTGATATTATGTAAAACCAATACTACAAGCTTGTTTCTTGTTTCAATAAAGTTTAATTGTTGTCAAGGCAATGGAAAACAAATGAAGTAGAGAATTAATGTACGATGTAAAATATAGATACGGATACATGGTGAAAATATTACTTTCAACCAATATAGAACAGTGACAGTACACACGAAAGTTACAAAAATTTCTTCCAAAACATAATCCGAGGAAATTGAACAAAAAGAGATGAGCTTTAAATTAAAAATAACTTTATATAATAATTTCAAAAAATACATAATTAATTTAATTAGTTGGAGTTTCATTTTCAAATTAATTATTTTTAGTAATTTTATGTGTAACAAAAGCATAGTATATTACAAAAGCAAAAGCACAAAGAGATATGTGTAATTTATAATTTTATTAGTTCATTATGATTCATCTATGTATATAAAAATGAACGTTTGTTTGTTTATTTGTTTGTCCCGTATGTGTTCCTATATCATTCGTCCGATTGCGATGCAACTTTGGTAAGTTGTTGTACGCACGCCCACGAAGGTTTCTGACTTAGCAAAAGTTCAATCCGCCATCTTGAAACAAAATGGCCGCTAGCTATCATGAAGAGTACTGTACTGATTCGATTCAAATTTGGTATAGACATAGACGAGAACCAATCTTAACATATAGGTATAATAAAGCTTCAGTCCGCCATCTTGAAACAAAATGGCCGCTAGCTATCTTGAAAAGTACTGCACTGATTCGATTCAAATTTGGTATAGACATAGACGAGAACCAATCTTAACATATAGGTATAATAAAACTTCAGTCCACCATCTTGAAACAAAATGTCCGCTAGCTATCTTGAAAAGTACTGCACGGATTCGATTCAAATTTGGTATAGGCATAGACGGGAACCATCTTAACATATAGGTATAATAAAGCTTCAGTCCACCATCTAGAAACAAAATGGTCGCTAGCTATCTTGAAAAGTACTGCACGGATTCGATCCAAATTTGATATAGGTATAGACGAGAACCAATCTTAACGTATAGGTATAATAAAACTTCAGTCCTATGGCATTCGAATTCAAACGTTTACAGTTTCCGGTACGACTCGCATTTGCAATGACCATCAACAAAGCACAGGGGCAATGGCTACAAGTGTGTGGACTAAATTTGGAAAATCCATGCTTCCCACATGGACAGCTATATATGGCATGCTCACGTGTTGGAAAACCTTCTGATTTATTCGTGTACGTCCCAAAGAGAAAAACAAAAAATATTGTGTTTCCAAAAGCACTTCAATAAACAGAATTAAACACAAACACTTTCTTTCTTTGAGTGGCAATGCAACGCATGGCGGGTACTCGCATTAAATTGTAGACCACGCGAACGAAGTCGCGGGTAATAGCTAGTTAAATATAAAAATACATATCAGTACATATTGAAATATCATGTTGAGTTTCAATTATGATTTTAGGATGTAATTCTAATCTTCTAATTTACATGAAAAAGCCTCTCTATTATTCATCCTTGTCGTTATTACCCAGAAATGGGTAAAAAGAAGTCATGATATTTGTTATATCACACTGAGTTATAAGCAGGTGTACATTAGCAACATACCTAGGTACTAAACCTTGAAAATATACTAAACACTTTTGTAAAATTATTCTAAAAATAATAGCGCAAAAGCTGTGTGAAATTAATAATTAGGACAGCTGGAAAATGATTGAAACTCTAGTTAAATATTCAGCGTTAACCTTTAAGTTTGATCAATTTTCTTACGAAGCATTCAACAGGTGGAAGCTTATATAGGTATTATTAATTCATATCAGATATTTTTATAAAAACGCTGCGTTTAAAAAGAAAAACAGAATGGAATTAATTCAGCATATTTTCGCGAGAGTTTGAAATTGTTTTAAGAAAAATCTGATACAACAAACAGAATATTAAAAATGAGATTACAAATAACTTGAATGAGAATAGTATTATTTTAGAAGTTACTATTACTATACCTCCATTCAAAAGAATAATGAAGCATGATACAAAGTAGTCAAATAAAAAACACTGTTATAATAGACTCTAGTGCCATTAACCTATATTAAACATTTATATATTTCTTTATTTGCTATTTGCTACAATAGAAAATTACTGTATTGAGATATTCAACTACTAAGAGATGGCGTTCAATCATGATATGTCAAATTTGAGACAAAGGTACACTTTCAGTTAATCTCCATAAACTTACCATTGCTGTCACCCATATTTTACTTTTTTATTAGTATTATTTTGTTTCTGTAGTAGTTTTATTTTATTAAGTTATATAGAATATTGTTCTGTGTTATCGTTAATTGTAGTTTTAGTATTAGTTTCATTTGCCTTTTCTTTTAAGTACAAATTTAAGTATGTACATAGATCATAAGTTATTTTAATAGAGTAGGATTGTCTTAGTATAAATTAGTTCTTTTATGCTGGATTACAAGAAAAAAAGAAATAGCACTTTAGTTAAAGAATATTATCGAATTTTGAGTTATTAAGCCGAAAAAATTGTTTGAATAAGGAATCAAATAAATGATCCAGGAGTATTGGATATAATGGCTTTATTAATGAAGTTAAATTATAATTTAATAATAAAGACGACGTTTCGAACATAAATCCATGTTCATTTTCAAGTCTTAGTCCAGCAGCAGGTCGGAATGATGTTGTATTCTTTACATCTTAAGAGAAAGATTCTTCTATTTTTGATTTTAGACAATTTATCCATGGTTTTGGATATCCTCTTCAAGTTGAGGGTAGTTTTGTGGTGGTATGTTGCTCGTATAAACGTGTAAAACGACGACATGTTGGATTCCCGTGTCCTTGGAAGATTTCAATTGAATTTTGAGTTATTAAGCCGAAAAAATTGTTTGAATAAGGAATAAATATAATGGCTTTATTAATAAAGCCATTATAACCAATACTCCTGGATCATTTATTTGATTATATATATATATATATATATATATATATATATATATATATATATATATATATTTATTTAGCTTTAAGCTAGTAACATACAAAAAACCAGATAGTGGATCCTACGAACCCTGGTTCGATCCCCACAGCCGACAAACATTTTCACCAATTTAAAATTACCCCTGTAGTTCCTCCTCCACTAACTTCTTTGGGGGTCGTGACTTTACGGCTGGTAACCGCACTTCACTAGCATAAAAATTTACGTACTTCAATTTTAACAAACGGTAGATAAATACAAACTTAATATTAAAGACCGTTTTCGTGAATTTCTATTACACCAATAGTTAACTAGCAGTGAATTAAATTTATTCTATAGATTATATTAACTAGATTACAATAGATTTAATCGTTGTTACTATTTACTAATTTTGGTGAAACATTATATCGAATATATTCTAGGGTTAAAATTAATCAACAGACCAAAGTTGGATGCATGCAGAAATTCTTATGTACATTTAATTGATACATGTACGTAATTCATTGTAGTCATGCATGTACCATTCTCAGTAATAATATAACAAGAGAGTGAGAATACATTGAAAATAATTTGACAAACTTGTCGGCATTTGGCAATAGCCACTCAAGCCCTACGGGCTTTCGTGACTATTACCTGGCAACAAGTTTTCGAAAGATGCTGGAGAATTATTTTCTAATTTATCGAAATCTAGAGTTATATTTAATTAGATTATTTGTTGACTTAACTGTTGAGATCGATTCATCCAACTTAAAATATTTTGAACTGGGTCCATATCGGTTGATTACTTATTTATGTATTCTTGGAAGTTGTTTCCAAAATTTGTTTGTGTATTTCTGTATCTGAAATGAAACTAAATCGATTTTTTTCACACATTTTACTTGACGCGTTGACAGTTTTTAATAATCTGGCGAATAAGGCGGATGGTCCAACACTGGGATGCTGTACTTGGCTAGAAATCTCTTGACAGACATTGCGGAATGAACCAGCGCATTGTTTTGATGGAGAAACCATGACTTGTCCTTTCATAATTCGGGTACTTTTTTCAATAAATTATAAGTTTTGCCAAGTTTCATGTGAAATTTCACAACAATTCGTTGCTCTAATGTTGCACTTTACAATTTTTTGGCGAAACAAGAAAACAACTCGAATTAGAACGAATGCTACGGCTATACGGATTTGTTTACAGAAACGAGAGGTACTGCATTCGAAAGAAAAACCCTAAAAACTGACGGTCGATGGTGTTTGGCGCATGCGTACTTCGTCTGTAGCAGCGTCAATCTCGTTATTTAATAGCCACACCTCGTACATCACTAGCGGCGCCCGTTTTACCACAGAGCATGAAGCTACAAGTGCCCATTCGTTACACTTTACCTGTAACCCGTACGAAAATAATTTATTCATCAGTAAATCATGATAAAAAGGAAAAAGAGTCGTGTGAAAAATATAACTGAAATAACCGTACCGGACAATAAACCTTTCCAGAGACTTCCAGAGAAACAAATCGCACAAATCTATTTGGATGGAAGTTTTAAACGTTTCTTGTTTCACCACTCAAGGGATTGCTCCAGGTTACAGTGTAAACCTGTCTCTAGGGTCAGAAAGGTAAATAAGGATAAGGGCTGCAGGTAAAGTACTAGAATGTTCATAACTGACCACCCGACGGCATAAATGATTCCAAACCAAAGCTGAAAATTATGCGTTCGCTGACTACCTAGCCAATAGCCAGGCATATATAATTACTATTTTTTAGATTCCAGTAGCAAGGTACGTCATTATGCAAATAGGTATGCAGAGTTTTAACTGTTTTTATGATATTCAAAAGAAAATTGGTCAAATGGTTAGTGTAATTCAAGTTTAAACCCTACAGGAAACCATATTCAAGGAAAGTGAAGCAGAATTTTATTTTTAACTTTTTTCTATCTGCATTTGCATTTTTAGCGTTTTATGAGAAAAAATTACGTCAGAGAAAAAAAGTTTTTTTTTTGCAATGTATTTATGAATAGATTTGTAGACGTGAGTTTGTACTCGTAATAGCTGTTAAGGTTTTTATTTTAAAATTGATTTCAAAGACCAATGAAAGATTATATCTCCTCGTGCGTCAAATTGAAAAATAATTACAAATTTTTCGATGATTTAACATCAATCTTAGATATTTTATCGATAATTCATCTGTTGTATAAATACCATAAATGTCACTTTGTCAGTTTAACGTCGGATAAACGGGGAAGAGAAATGTTGGCAAGTAGATAAATTTTTATTTAGCCTCATTACATTGGAAACGGCAAGAATAAATTTAATTTTATTAATTGAATAAAAATAAATATATATCATCACGCCTTCTACCTATTACTGGGTGTGGCACTCTGCCGAAGCAGATCTCGGTAAGTGATATATTTTGCGCGTGAAGTGCGGTTACCAGCCAACAACTCACGGCCCCCAAAGATGTTAGTGGTGGAGGAGCCACAGGGGTAGTTTTTTTGAAATTATGAAAATTGTTTGTCGCCTATGGGAATCGAACCGTGGTTCTCAGGATCCACATGCCGACTTCATACCACTGAGCTAGTCACCCCATATTAATTGAATCAATTTAGTAAATTATATCTATAAAAATATCACTAGAAGTTTTGGTTTCTCATGTTAAATTTTTATTTTCTTTTCTCAAATTGGGTTGTTTTCAATTAAAACGACTTGAGCATATTGGTGTTAAGATAAAATCTATCCACCTTAGATCTCGCCAATGTTTTGTGTCAATTGCTCTCGATAAGGATCATTCAGAATGTAAGCAAAATTTCACTTAGCAATTACACTTAAGGAAACGTCTTAAAACTATGTTAAGTTAGCTACGAAATTAACAAATTGATTTTAAATCAGTGTCATTTTTTTTAACGGAGATAATTTGTTTGTGTTCAAGCGACAGAAGTTCTAAACATATTATATATTTTCATAGTTCATTATTTAATATTGCCAATAAACTATCAAATTGTCCCACAGTCAATCTATCTACTACATTGAAAAAAAAAATACTTTCATCATCCTCGCGTATTTCTTGGATAAGATTTACCCATTCGCCTTGTTTTAATCGAACTTTAGTGGATGAACCCACTATGTTCTTGTTTTTCTTTATTTTTAAAAACTAAATTAATATTAATAATCTCCTTAATATAATGCGTTTTATTGTTGCACCCATAATATTAACTAAAGAAATATCAATATCATGAACAAATCAAACAAAAATATAATAAATTATATAATCTAACTATCATGGAAGTTTGTGATTGGTAAGGTCTTAATTATAATTGGAATTGTAAGTGAAAAGTTTGAAGTTTGCAAACATTTCTTAAGTGAGATGCAGTTAAGTTAAACTACAATAATTTCATAGCAATGAAAGCTTGCTGTTTGTACATTAAACAAACCTTTAATTCAAAATATTATTGGATTTACTAATTGCAATTTTGCTAATTTCGGAGCTGTGAAAAATCTTTTAGTTATTACTAAACAATTACGTTCCCGTAAATAATCTGTTTATGTTATAACTTGTGGTATTCACCGTCGGGATAAACAGAGAAGAGGACTGTGTCCAAGTGGATAAGCTTTTATTTACCTTCATTATATTGGTAACGACAAAAATAAATGTCATATTTTTAATAAATTACTCCATTCCGTAAATTGTCTCAATAAAAAATATCATTACAGGTTTATACTCTATTCCAGTTGAGAATGGAGTAGATGGTACTGTGTACGCGACCGGTTTACATGCTAAGGTTTTTCATCCATAATAATTTGTTAACGATGAAGTATAACAATTAATTTGTAGCACAAATTAAATATTATATGTATTACACCTGAATTAAAACACTTGTTTAATTGGAGGCTAATGTCAGACATCTGTCACTATGTACATAGCGCATTTTTTTTTTTGCTTTGTGAAGTTTGTTTTGGTTTTGACCTATCAGACGACAAAATGATTGGCCCTATCTAACTCTATGATCCATTCTTAACTGGAATAGAATATAGTTATTTGCAAGCTAAATTTATATTTGCTTCTGTAAAATTTCAAGATCTTTGACAGCGATAAATAATGTTCATTATCCTTAATCAGTTATTTATAGTAAAGCGACCATCCGTCCAACATTAGGCTGGATTGTCCAGCTTTAATATGTCTAGTCCAACATTGTTAAATGTTCGTCATTTTGTCCAGTATTACAACAAAATAATGATTTAGTTAATTAGTTGCATAACTGTCCAGTTTTAAAGGTTGCTCTTAGGTTTAGGATTCTTAGTAGTATTTAAGAGTTGGAATCGCTAATTATAGTTGTCAAAGTGGATCGTTATCAACACTATTACTCTTACCAACAATAGCTGCAAATCGTAAAATTAAGTTTTTTTTTGCCTGTGAACAAAAGTGATTACAAATTACTAGAGTGATTATTCAAATTAAAAATTAGTAGTGTGTGTTCCAATAGTCGCCCTACGAACATAACCAGTTCAAATCCCGAAATACACACTAATACTAATACACTTATTCAAAATTGGCTCTGAGATTATAAGTTTCCAGCATAGAGGTTCCTGAGATCTGGTCACTTTAGTTTATAAGTAGCGATCATTTTATTCCTGGAATTGAAAAGAAATATATCGACCTTATCTAATCGAATAGACAATTGTGTAGCAGAGCTGGGCAGTAGCTAGCTACCTTTGTAGCTTAGCTACGTTTACCTTAGCTGTAGCTGTAGCTTAGCTAAATGTGAAAAAATATAGCTGTAGCTTGTACCGAGCTATGTTTTTTTTTATTAGCTTAAAAATATTGTTATAACAACTCAAGCTATTTTTAAAGCTACTTTTTGTAGCTTAAAGCTACTTTTTGTAGCCCAAAGCTACTTTTTGTTGCTTAAAGCTACCACTGTTCATTAAGAAATACCTATTAATTTTTGTTTTGTATTTTAATTGTACCTTCTTTATTGTTTTCTATAACTGTAGCATAGCAAGTTACTATATAGTGTAAAATCTATGAACATATTTGATTTTCCACTTGTTCTTAACCTATGCTAGTTTTGTATTAAATATTAGATGAACTAAACATTGACTGTTTTCGGGGGTCTTCTGTTAATGTGACTGTTAATTTATTCCGATATAAATCAGAATTATAGCATAACAAATTAACAGTACACTTGTCCATTTGCGATTTTTTATATTTATTAACAGTCATTATAACAAAAGACTGATCAACTGATCATATGACAATGGCAAAATTAATCACTCACAATAATTGAAAAATATAGCTTTAAAATTTAACAGCTACTTTAATGAAAGCTTTTAGCTGTAGCTTAGCTATATTTTACAAAATGTAGCTTACAGCTGTAGCTCAGCTACTTTTTTAAAGAATAGCTGTAGCTGTTAACTGAGCTACTTTTTTTTAAATAGCTTGCCCAGCTCTGTTTTGTAGTATGATCATATTGTGAAAATAGCAGCAACTGAAAAATTAGAAAATATATAAAGCTGAGTCTTTATCCTTTTCTAATTCTTCAATTGTTATGTAACCTTATTAGGCCGGCTGGTCGTAATTCGAGTCCTCTGAATATTTACGTTCCTCTAACAGTTTAAATTCTACTTCCGTTGCAAACTATAAATACTTCGTTTTCGTTTACGTACAAACTGTGGTTTACAGAAATATTCACAATCTAACAATTTCATGAAACAAAATCCACTTCATGCCAGCTCGGCAAACCTCGCTCGTTCAACAGACCGTCGGGTCAGTTGGACAGAGAACACATCTAGCGCAAGGGAGAAAGAGGATGTATTGTAACCTGTTTCCGTGGCAGCAACATGCGCCGTCCTTGTCTGGCGCAGCCCACCACCGGATAAAGGAAATCGTGATGGAGTGCGAAGGGAAACGAGGGGACAGAGGCACGTGCACTGCGTGTAGGTTTAGGCCTGGTGGAGAGCTAACATCCATGGCAGGAAAGGTGTGCGCACCATCATGGTAATTCTATCAACGAAATAGCGAAAGTGCATCGAACAACAAAATGAGAATTTCATTTAATCATGTAGTTTCAGTTTAAAACAATTTAAATTGCATCGCTAGCATAGCCTGCTAATACCAACATAAACCTAAATATATTAAATATCATGTGTTTCAGCTCTGCAATGGGATCCTGTACCGATTTATTTTCTATTTTATTTCTATAAAACTACATGAAAAACTATGACAATCAGTGAAAGCACGGTTAAACTTCCTTATATTAAGCGAAATGTGAGTATTTTTCAATGTCTTTTAAGCTACGTTTCGACCTCTTAACATAGTCTCTGGTTTAGTCTTTGTTTTTGGTTTTTTGTTTCTGTTTATGTCGGAAAAATTCCAACCATTTTCAGATCTTAACATAAACATAACCTTAATTCATTATTTTAGTGAAGGTTTATTCAATTAAATGAGAAATAATTGTATAAAACTATTTGAAATACTTTAAATTATATAAAATTATTAATGAGGAACAGTAATTACTATTAAAATTAAGCACTAGTTTAACTAATTTATACAATTCCAAAATAATTTTAAAAAATTGAGACATTATTGTAGTGAACAAACCAGAATATATCAAATATAGTAATTTAAATTTCAAAATTGATTTTTATATTATTAAAATATGATTAAATTGCAATTATACTTATAAAATCTAAGAAAAGAAATAAATTTTAAAATGACAGCAACCAAATAATTTCTATTTGACTGGTTAATTTTGTTGTTGCTATTAATCCAGTAATTTTTATTTTTTTCTCACTTGAAATAATTACTATTTTTATTCTATTGTCTATATTTATTGTATTCCCAACACAAACCTAATGACATGATAAATACGGCATATAATTGACTGTAAACAAGAGATAGCATTACCGCAGCTAACTCTGTCTTAGAGAACAGCGACGAAAGACTGTCGAAAGTATGAAGTCTGCAAACTTTGTGTTTATGCACAACGACAAAGCCAAAGACTAAGTCTAAAACAGTAGCTGGAAACTCTCAAGGTTATGTCGAAAAACTAGAACTAAGACTATGTTAAGATGTGGAAACAAGGCTTAAGATTACTAAATTTGTTTGATTTAATAGTGCAAATAATATACGAATTATTTACCATAACATAATCTTACTATGCTGAAAATTCTATTTTATAGTAGTTGAAAGCTCAAGAAAACGAAATTAAATTATTGTAATAAATATAAAACGTCTTAAACATGTATGTATATACCAGCAAGCGATGAAAAGTTTGAAAAAGCAGTACTGAGATATCACAGTTAGTTTCGTTCTGCTCCGCATATGTTTCTTATTTACCGCGCGACAGTTTTCATGTATCCATGGATACGATGATACACTTGAGTGGCAATATCTCATTGCTACTCAGCAAGCGGCAAATATCAACTTTCTGCTTTCAACTGACAGTTGGAAAAGTCTATTTTCTGCTCGATCGTAGAAAAAAATATTGTATGCACCTTGAGCAAAAAGAATCCTTGCCGCTCTTACATGGTTGTTGCTCTCGGCTGTGCCTCAATCAACAATCTACATGCCGAGAGGAAAAATACTACTTTCTGCACTAGATACACACATAGGGTTATCACCTCAGATGTAAGTCTCGCCCGGAGACGATGACTATTTTTTTAAAGAAGATCCTGCAATTTTATTATTATTACCAAATTTGATAAAAAAAGGGTAACATTATTCTGTTAAACACAAGTGTTTTTGTTATCACGTAAAATAATAACATATAAAATAAAGTAAAACAAGATTGGAAGTGATAAATCTACTGTAACAATAAAATTTGTTAATAAATAAGAAAAAATATGAAAATACTAATTTTCGATCACTTGTCTCATAATTCCACAAGGTTTTACAGCACGTTTGCATCAACTATCAGGTCATCAACAAACGGCTGGTCAGTTCAGCTTTAACCATAGACGCGTTTCGTCCTTACAGACTCATCAGTATGGTGCGATCATTTATCCAACTAGACCAACTCGGGAATAGTGGATTGTGATACCGACTTAGCTGAACTGACGTGCTGTAAAACCTTGTGGAATTATCAGACAAGTGATGGAAAATTAGTTTTTTCCTATTTTTTCTTATTTATTAAAACTCAATTCCACATCGCAATAGACATTTTGTCTTTTGTTTTAATAAAATTTGTGTATTCAACGTCATATATACGATCAAACTGTAACAATATTGACAAAATTGAAGATAATCACACGCAACAGAAGACATCCCCTCACGTAAAATTATGCCTATTTCTGAAAACTTGATCTGATACAAGATGATATATCAACTATTAGAATCGAAATTAATTGTATAAATTCTTCCTTAAAATTATGAGGATAGAATCAAGAAATTGGAAGAAGTGACAGAAATTAAACTAGATAACAGTAAGATGTAGAAGATCATCAACGAACAAATTTTAATAATTTAGCGGCTTAGAAAGATTCCGAAAGTGAGACAGATTTGTCCTGGACAACTAACTACATAGCACTACATATTTAATTTTACTTACACAACCCGGAGAAATAATAATTAAACCCTGAAACCCCCGGAATCTCCGGGTCAAACCCGGAGAGGTGGCAAGCCTATACACACACAACTATTACATTCGAACCGAACTATCTTTCATAGTTAATAGTCATAATATAATCTTAAAACAGTGTTATTTATATCAAAACAATATAGAGAATAAATAAAAATCCATGATGTGGTAAGATGACCATCTTCATGAAGACTTTATTGAGATTGAAAGCTTAACTGCCTAACGCGTTAACTAATGGGTGTTGTCGAGATTCGGATTAAATCTCAGAGCATGCTAAACAAAATCAGAGATTAAACAGTGATTTCCGTAACTTGACCGCTGGTAACCGCACTTCATGGTGAAAATACAAGTAAATACTGTTTTACTAAGGTCTGTAAACACAGAACTACCACATCTAAAAATGAATAAAAACAAAATGATTTTAGATGATGTTAGTTTGTACATTTGTTTGCTAGCAGTGAGTTTCTGTTTTCTCATCATGGGCTGTGATAATTTGACCTGGATGTCGCTATTGGTGTAGAGATGCGTGTGTATGTGAGTTGTTGCGTAACGCCGCGCCCGCGCTTGTTAGTAATGCGTGTGGTGCATGCGTGTGCGCAGCATCAACGTCCGCTGACATTAGCGTCATTAACTGTACATTCTTTATTCTTAGCTTTACAACCAAAAGTTTTTTCTTTTGGTTCCAATTTGTGGTTTTCTAATAGACAAAGATGAGAAGGAAACTATATTTGTGAGACCACTGAAGTAATATGTATCTTTAAATTACTTTAAATTAAATCTATACGCTATATAAATGGCGAGATACTTGTAAATAGGTAATCGCACTGAAAAATTAAATATGGCATTGAATATTTAGCAGCAATGCCTACCAATGTAAGAGTAAAGTAGCAATAAATATTTATTTTTGTAAAATGATTTCAGCTTCTGAAATATAGTCAGGTTTAGTTCCAGGTTGCTAGTGTATCCAATGAGGTTTATGAACATAATTGGATAATAAATAAATAAGAAAATTTATTAACCATTATGTCTCTTAGTAATAATAATTTCAAAGGAAATTGCAATTTGGAGACATGAAGATTGTTAAAACTTTAAATCCAATTTGAAAATAGAAAAACTATCAAAACAAATTTAAATTATTTTTCAAGCGTTTCTAAATGGCCGCAGAAAAATATTGTGTGCACCACGAGCAGAAAGTGTCCTTGGCGCTCTTGCACAATAGTTATTTGTGTACCGAGAGCAGAAAATAGTGTATTGCCGCTCGCGCACGAAGATTTTTGATCGATGTGTACACTTTCTGCTCGAGGTGTCAGGGTTGAAAAAAACCCGGGGTTTTTAAAAAACACGACCCACTGGGTTTTTTTGGCTTTTTTTGAGTATATTTGGGCATTATTGGGTTTTTTATAATATTGACAAATACACTTTTTAATTCAAGTTATTTAAATAAATAAATAAATAAATATATCATCACGCCTTCTACCCATTACTGGGTGTGGCACTCTGCCGAAGCAGATCTCGGTAAGTGATATATTTTGCGCGTGAAGTGCGGTTACCAGTCGTCAAATCACGGCCCCCAAACATGTTAGTGGTGGAGGAGCCACAGGGATAGCTTTTTTCAAATTATGAAAATTTGTAGCCTGTGGGAATCGAACCAGGGACCTCAGGATCCACAGGCCGACTTCATATACCACTGAGCTAGTCATCCCATTTAATTCTAGATTAATTTTGTACATAATGTTTAAAATGTATATTGTATACTACTAAACATTAAAACAAAATTTATGTACTATTATGTAATAATTGCAAAAGATATATTTATTTTATTGTGATTTAAAAAGATAATACGCTCTATCATGTTATTGTCATACTTGTTTAATTTAAAACTATAATTCAAATTTGCCAGTAAAAAGATTGGTTATCAATCAGTTTTTGTAATACGAACATAATATAAGACAAATAATATTTGGTCTTAAACTAGTTTGATATTGACATTTGTCAAAGTAATGCAATGTGATACTACGATGTGATGTAATAAATTATAATTTAAGTTAAACGTTTTATTTTGTAAAGAGAATGTATTATTACACTGTAAAATATATAAAAAAATGTTTATGTTCCGAGATTCGACCCTATCTTAAAATTCACCTTGGGTGAATTTTCAACCATTCAACCAAATGGGTTTTTTAGGCGTTTTCTTTTTTGGGTGGGTAAAATATGAATAACCCTGCGAGGTGCAGACAATATTTTTTCTATGACCATTTAGCAACGCTTAAAAAGAATTTAAAATAATTTTTGACAGTTTCTCTGTTTGGAAATTCTAGCGACAGTTTTCAAATATCCATTACCACTCACCGAGCGGCAATATCTTATTATCGCTCGGCAAGCGACAAATGTCCACTTTCAGCTTTCAACTGACAGTTAGAAATGTCTATTTACTACTCGGTAGTAGAATAATAACTATTTCACACTATTATAGTTTTACAAATTATGATTTTGTTTTTTAATTCTTGTAAATCATTTAGACTACGAGAGCGGCTTTTAGCGCCCCTTTAAATCAGCCGCTCGCTTACGAAACTCGCGTTCGCCCTCCGCTAGGACTTGTCCTGGTGGTTGGTCCAATTTGACGAGTGGTGAATGCACTTACGCCTCACAGTAAAATATTACTTTAGTTGCACCCGAAAGGAGTATACTTTGAATTACTTGAACTTCAAGGGATATACTCGTACAAGATGTGATGGTATAATTAGTCTAAAGTACCGCATTTAAAAGATGTAAAGCGGTTATTTATTTAGGTATTAGTAAACAAGTTTCGCAAAGTCTTACAAAGGCATTAGTATCGCATTTCTGTCGCGCAGTGTTAGTTTAGAATGCAGAATTTTCAGTCTCTCATTACGTATTCTATTCTCATTACAAACGATTCGATCCAATAACAATAAAAGCGCGACATCGCCTAAAAGGGAAACAGTTAATGGCCGAGAACGTAACGTAACAACGCAGCGTAAACTCTACGTAGAATAATCGCTACGTACAGCTGTGAACGAAAACGGTCAACATTCTTATCAAGGCGGTAACATTCGTGTGGGACAATCGTTATTTAGTGGTTACGCTATGAAATATTTCGCATTTGAAACTAATTTTTAGTAAAGGAAAATAGTAAATATTACCAAATTTAGTACCACAATATATTTGAACTTGACAATCCGGTAAAATATTATATAAGATAACAATGTCAATCAGTACAAAACATTGCATCGTAATTTCTATATACCTACTTAAACTATAAAAAAAACTTAATTACTTAATTAAGGAAACCAATTAATACCACATGTCTAACTGAAATAATTATATAAGAGTAACAGCTATCAATAATGTTTTATATAACAACAACTGATGCAAATAAAAATAGTACAGAAACTAAACTTAATGCAATAGGTTCATGGTAGGACCCAAAAATATTGTATGCAATATAAAAAGGATTAAGGATTCGAAACTTCCAATGTTATAATTATTATTTTTTTATCGGACGAAAACTGACTCGTTTCCGATGTGTTTTGTGTTAAGCTACGAAAAGTAACAGTCCGAAAGTATTTTTTCCGGCCGCTGACAAAGTTTGCCCGTATAGTATGCTTGTGAAACAAACAAACCATGGTTACACTATCATCAAATATTTTTATCAAAACAAATCAGCGTGGGGCCCCAC
This sequence comes from Pterostichus madidus, assembly GCA_911728475.2. Lineage (NCBI taxonomy): Eukaryota > Metazoa > Arthropoda > Insecta > Coleoptera > Carabidae > Pterostichus > Pterostichus madidus. The sequence goes on from OU452312.1 coordinate 23,083,635, forward strand.
ATTATACAGTGAGACTTTGCCCCACACCAATGCTCAATCCCATATTGGACACGTTACGCTTAGGAGATTTAAATAGTATTTTTGGGGCCCAACGCACTACATTGGACCCTTTAGTATAGAGCCTCAAAATTATTCATGTAGGTATGGACGCATCAAATAAAATTCATATTTTTATTTATAAATTACCAAGATAGATATTTAACTTTTTTCTTCTCACCGCTGCTACATTTGTTATTCATTTTTCCAGATGTCAAAAATTTGTCAAAATTAACTTCTACCGCTATTCAGCGATGCCTACAGTTGCTATTAAAATTCTTACCGCCAGCTACCGCAGCGTTTTACCGCGAGATGTCAAAGACGAACAAAATGTAGTAACTTATTATTTTACCGTCAACTCAATCGAACACAAAATCTTTACCGCAGCGGTAAACAGTAACAGCCACGTAGCGAAACGAACAAAGCTATTACGTTTATGTTTTGCTGAACGTTTATAAATAATATATAAAATAATTAATTATTAAGTATAAACCGAATGGAAAAAAAATTGTATGTGTAACATGTAGGAAAAGTGTCTTCTTGGAATCCTGGTTGGTTGCTTGTCTCATCTACGGCTGGTCCTTATCATCCGGAAATATATTAATTTTTCTACTAGTTACACAATATACTATTACCAATGATACCTTAAATCTTTTTAAATTACATAATCTTAATGCAAAAAAAAAAAACATTTGTAATTTAGATAACGTAACTTCGATCTTTTTATTTGTTATCTTCAAAAATATTAGAGAGAACATAGCTATGTCAAAAACGCGGACTGTGCAATTAAGAATTCAAGTTCGATTCCCACAGCTGATATCTCGTGTTTATATATTTCATTATTTATTATTCCCTTATTTGACGACTGGTAACCACACTTCATGTGAATAAATATACATTTGCTGAAATGTACTACACCAGAGTGCCACTTCCAATAATGGGTAAAAATCGTGGTGATATATTTATTTTTATATTTGAAGTTACTAAAAGAAATAATTTACATTTTTATTCACTTAGTTTTAGTGAAATTCTGTACTTTAGAAAATGGTGAAAATGCAAAGAAAACGTGTCTTCAGGGAAATTTAACAGTTAGAAGTCACATAAACTAGCATTGCATATATTAATTCTCTTCTGTTGAATTTTTCATGAACATTGTATGTAAATTGGTGTGGTGTGAAAATAACCTTAATTTATTTATATTCTAACTAGAATATTCAATGTAAAATTAACTTATATTGTTATGTCAAATTGTATTAATCAATGAAAGAGTAACGCGGTAACGTATGTTTTATAGCATGAGTGTGAATTTTTATCGCTTATGGTAATTTAAGCATCTCCAAGAATTTTTTTATTGTTATTTCAGTCTTTAAAGTCCTTGAAAATCAAGTCAATGTCACAAATGAGTTCAGTATTACGTGGTTGATACGATTATTGTGTTTATAAATACATTTCAGATTCTCGTAAATACAGCAGCTTTATTTTTATGCAATCAATAATCACCGAACGGATTCCGAGAATTCTATTTGTACTTTTAGTTTTATTGTACAATGCATCATCACTTTCATCACTGATATTTATAAAACAATTCATAAAATATTTACTTTTGACGTTGCATTTGTCAAAGTAAACTGCAGCTATCAGTTTGTTCGTAATCAACTAATAAACAAATATGTTTTCACTACATTAATACAGGATTTACAAAACTTTTTTATTCATTACGCATTGTATATCATTGTGAAATGTTTATTGAAATTATTTTAGAGAAAAAATGCTTCAAATGAAAACAGAAAGAAAAATAGTTCTCCGTTAAAATTAAAATAAACAGATACACTTTAGTTTGCATTCATTTTAGTTATACAGTTAAGATCGCATGTATCCCCTAAGGTAGTACTAGCGTGAATTTTTTCTTTGCAGATCTGAATGAAATTTGGCACACGTAAACATTGGATAGTCATACGCATCCTGTTAAAATATGAAACACATTCATCGTCTGGGGCTTATGGCGATCATCACCCAGAATCGCACATATTTGGTTTGTGTACCAGTTTCATTTGAAAAACTAGTATGATGTTCTAGAACTATCCATGTATATTGTATCGGAAGGAGAAAGTTTTTTATCGTTTAGTAATGGATATATAGCCATGCAAAGGCTTGTTTTTAACGAAAAATTAAGAATCCCAATTTATAATGGCAACACCACACGGTGGTATGGTATTTGAAAATTCCCTAGACCAACAATCTGTTAACAATTCATGATATTCAAATCATAATAGGTATAAAACACTTATTTTATTAAATTTTTATATTTTTTGAGCGTAAGTTTCGCCACTCGACAATCGATGGCGCCAGCGTCACACTAGTACTACCTTAAAGCAGACACTTTAAACTTTATCGCCTTTGAAAATTCGTCCAAATTAGTTAATAAAGTTATGACGGTTCGAAAATTGGATAAATTTCACGAATTTCAAGTGTTTTGTTTTTTTCTTCTCACCCGTGTAATTTTTTCAAAAAACTTTAAACTTGATTTTTCAGTTATGAAATATCAGAAATTAGTAGTGAGATTCTGTGTAAATACGTAAGTTTTGTAGATCCATAAATCTATAAATGATGAACAAAATTGCAACGAATATTTTCTACTTATCCACAAATATTGACGCGATTTTGTTCATTATTTATATATTTTCGAATCTATAAACTTATAGATTTATTACAGAATTCCACCATAAATCTTATTTCTAACGTAGATGCAGAATTTAATTTTTCATATTGATTTATGGGGTAATGGCTCAGTGGTATCAAGTCGGCGTAATGATCCAAAGAACCCTGGTTCGATCCCCACAGCCGACAAACCATTTTCACCAATTTAAAATTACCCCTGTGGCTCCCCCACCACTAACATCTTTGGGAGCCGTGATTGTTTGACGTTTTATGTGTCAAAATAAATGACATAATAAATAAAGAAATTATTTTGACAGATTAATTAAATGGGGTGACTAGCTCAGTGGATCGTGAGAATCCTGGTTCGAGTCCCACAGGCGACAAACAATTTTCATAATTTAAAAAACTACCCCTGTGGCTCCTCCACCACTAACATCTTTTGGGGCCGTGATTTGATGACTGGTAACCGCACTTCACGCGCAAAATATATCACTTACCGAGATCTGCTTCGGCAGAGTGCCATACCCAGCAATAGGTAAAAGGCGTGATGTCCAGTCGTCAAATCACGGCCCCCAAAGATGTTAATGGTGGAGGAGCAACAGGGGTAGCTTTTTGAAATTATGAAAATTGTTTGTCGTCTATGGAATCGAACCAGGGTTCTCAGGATCCACAGGCCGACTTCATACCACTGAGCTAGCCACCCCATAATAATACTAAATAAGTAAAATTAATATGTTGACTAATTTAGACGCAACTTTTATTTGATACATTTTCTGGTCAAGTAGAAGCAATGGTAGTGGAAAAACTCAGTTTCCAATTGAATCGGTAAAGGTGCAGTTTTAATAGGATACCTACTTTATTTATATTACGACTGTTTTGATTTTAAATCGATTGTTTATATTTAATGTGTTTCAAAATTAATTATGAATCAAAAACAGTTGCAATGACCTTTTTGTCCCTATTATAATCGTAAAAGAACAGCAATTTTTAGCACACTAAGCAATTTTACTATAATATAAAGATTACTCTAACTCTGTGCGAATGCAGAATCCACCATCAGTTTTCCCGTCACGTAACCACCCTAGTAGGGCTGAGGGATGCAGAGGGAGTAACCAAGCCCCGGGGGTGCTATGCCCTTCTACAAGCCCTTTGTGTAGCTCGGCAGAGAGCCGCACCCTTCGTTCGCATCTCACGCGTCACGGACGCCACTGGCATTGGAGTGGGGATAGAGGTTTATTTTTAGCTGTTTGAGCGATGACAAGATTTGTTGTAAGCGAAATTAATGTCGCCTTGTGCATGTTGGTGGTTATTTATTGAGGAATTTATCAATATCTTATTAGCTAGTTTTATTACTTTATCCTTTTATGATGCCGTGGAAATAGTTCTACAATTTAAATTCACACATTCATAGATTCATACTGATTTTATATTTATATACAACAGCATGCAAGATTATTTCTTTACATTTTAATAATGTGTTCAGACGTCATTTTACACTCGTAACGTATAGTTTACGTATATTATACGCAATATACAATGATCATATTTCATAATAATTTTTAGTTTGTAATGCTATAAATAAAATTAATAATATAACGTGAACATATACAAAAGGAAAATTACTAACATATTCATATTAATAACTTGAAATTACAAGTTGCTGTTAAGTATTATAATAATTAATTTTAATTACGAATTAATTAGAATAGTTAATTTATACTTTAAACTCTGTATAAAAATGTATCATTTGCGAAAATTAATCTATTAATAATCGCATAATTTGCAGTGGATTTTCCTATACAATACTATACAGTATGTGTTTCATTCTCTGCTTTATTCTTTTAATTTAGAGATAGATATTTATGCATAAAACGAAATTAAGTTATTTTACAATGCTCACATAAAATTTCACAAAGCATATTTTCTGTTTTGTTCTGTTTCATTAAAACGATGTGCCTTACGAGTAAATAAAATAATAACAATGTTCATTAAACGTAAAACCCTTTTATATCTCTCAAGATACCTAATCGAGAATAATACTCGATTATTTTAAAACGTGCTCATATTACAGGCAATTGATTAGTTGTTCAAATACCGAAATACTGTTCAGTTTTTCTATTAAAATGAAATTCTAGCAGGCAATAGACAAAAGAATGGTGATCAATTTTCTTTGACTTTTAACAATTATCAGTAATAATATAACAAGAGTGAGAATAAATTGAAAATAATTTGACAAATCTTTCGAAAACTTGTTGCCAGATAATAGTCACGAAAGCCCGTAGGGCTTGAGTAGCTATTGCCAAATGGCAACAAGTTTGAGAAAGATACTTGGAGAATTATGTTGTAATTTATTCAACTCTCGAGTTGTATTTAATTAGATTATTTTTTGACTTAGCTGTTGAGATCGATTCATCCAACTTAAAAGATTTTGAACTGGGTTTATATCGATTGATTACTTATTAATGTATTCTTGGAAGTTGTTTCCAAAATTTGTTGGTGTATTTCTGTATCTAAAATTAAATTAAATCGTTTTTTTCACACATTTTAATTCACGCGATGACAGTTTTAAATAATTATTTGACAACTACATATCATTTGTCACAAACAAAAAAGCATCTGTAGAGATTATTCCCGGGAATAATCACAAGAGCTTTATTCTCAGAATAATAATGATAGGATTGGTTAAAACGCAGACACGTGACATACAATGAAGCATTTCATTGGTTTTGAGAGACGTCAAAAAATAATCATAATAATTATTGCAATTTTAATAGAAAACCTAAGCTTATGTTTTACAAAAATAGTATATGCGCAGTCGAATTCCGCTCACGTACCCTCAACTACAGAAGGAGCAAAATAGTTTGTATTTTGTAAGCTCTGCAATACTAGCAACACGAAATTATTTATTTTGAATGTATTTTTATAAGAATGGAAGTAGGTAGTGTTTTCGCAGTAATATATTGTTAATTCTGAATGTTTAGTATATGCAAATACTACAATGAACAATTTATAAACAAAAAATATAACAGTATTAAAAGTGAATCGTAGACCACTGTAAATTATACGTCCTTTGCGTGATGTGGTTTACAATCTTCGTGCATAGTAATGCCCCGATTTGTTCTGCATAATAATTGGGATTAATTCCTTTTGACATTCATAAATTATTTTGACATCTATATAAATAATATTATATTTATTTCCTCGTGTCTATGTTACCGAATCACAAAAGAAAGGCTTGATAGGTTATCTTGCCGGTGTCACACGGTCAATATTTTTACTATTTATAAACACGAAAACGTGTCAATACTTCATACAATTTGATCAAATACTCTCAATATAAATTAGTTTATTCTGTCACACATTTTGATTCAACTTTGGTAGTTTTAACAGATCAATTAAACTTTGATTACTATGGTCAAGTTATCAATATAGTTAGGATTTAAACTAATATAAATAAAGGGCAGTGTAACACAATGTAGGTTATGTTTATGTTTGACAGTCTTTACTCTAATGAGAAGTATAATCGTCTGACGCACCTAGTTTTCATCATATATCAAATTGAATGATATGACGTCATTATACATAATTTGACAAACAAGAATGAACTAAATATTGACCATGTGACGTCTGCTTATAATATAGGTTAACTGTATCTCGAGTTATACATTTTAGCTTAACCACCATTTTGAAACAAAATGGTAGCGATTTATCTAATTAATTGTTCCATAGATTTTCAAAAATTTGGAGAGTAGTTCTATTTTTATTAAATTTTAAGTAAAGAATTTCCATAATAAAATTTAATCAAAAATTAAGAACCGATTTACAAATCTTCTGCTGCCCCTGGATCGCGCCATATATAATTCTATTTCGAACAATAGAATCGCTGTCATCTGTCAAGTGTAAATTATAATTTTCTTAATATACCATAAAATAATCGATGCTTTTTGTATCTGATAGTGCACAAATGATGTAAACTACATTTTTACTGCAAAATTATTTAGAATTGAATACTTATTTGACGATTTGAAAATTATCGCCTGAATTCTATTATAGAATTCTATACGGCGTAATCCGGGAAATGGGTTGAAAAAAGAAAGAGCTCTTTAGTTAAAGATTTATTGATCTAGTAACAGTATCAATAGCGATTTTCTAAAACTTATTGAACCGTTAATTGTTAATGAATCGATAAAACTTTCATGCAATCCAGCATTAGAGTATCTCTGGTTGTTCACTTAGCAATAATATAATAAAAATCAATACACCTTTGTGCATGGACATAAGGGTAGCTGCGTCTGACAGCATCCCTCGGGGTAAGATCACCATATGAAGGGGTGGGTGCAATTTAGTAACAAGTATCAGGCAGTAGGCCAGTGTGTGAAATGAGAACCTTCTCTTCCACACACGACAGTACGACCCATATAAAAGGGTTATCGCCATCGCTAGTGCGTGTGCACCACCCTTTGGTTCGTGCACGCGTTGCTCCTTTGTTCCGTCGCCGCCTCCACCGCCGCCGCAGCCCACTGGGATTTTAATTAAAATGACAAATTCACCCCGCTGCCTCGGGGGATGCATAGTGTATACAGTACTGCCGCAAGTTAGAACGATTGTCGGTTGTTTTCTTTCCTTCTCAGTGACAAGTGAACGACGATTTGGTATTTAGCCACTCAATAAATCCCGTGTTTTCTTTTTCATTTGGTATTTAATTAACACGGTCGGTTATTTGCGAACCGAGAATATAATTTTATAAACCTGTTGGAGCAACAAAAATTAAATTGTAAATTGAGTATTATCGAAGCAAATTATATTGGGATATCTCACTACTAAGAGATGGCGCTGAACCCCATACATCAAAATTTAAACAAAGAAGCACATTGCAGTCTATAGCATTTCTTTATTTTATTCATATATTTTCAGTATTTTCTAAGTTTTTATGAATAATTTAGGTAGATTATAGTTCAGCGTTTATTGTTGTGTTCGGTTTAGTAATAAGTAATTTAGTAACTAGTTAGATTATAGGGTATCTTTATAGTTGAATTTATTGTTCTTCGCAGTAGAGTTAAATACAGATACCCAACAATAATTTCTACTTTTTAATTGTTCTTTTGAAGAATATTTCATTTTTCACAGTAACATACATATGTCACTACATATTTATTACTGAGTGATCAAAAGGAATTGTTACAGTTGGCAATGAAAAAAATACTTCAAATTGGTAAGCCTGATACATAAATTCATTTCCTGTAGTTGACAGTGACATTTGAAAATTTAAAATTAAATTTGACTACATTTATTATTACACTTATTTCTAAAGTATTTCTATTACTTAAAAAGTCAAAATTCTATTAGCGGTCAGACTCCTGACATAACCTATTTGTATTTATTAGAAATGTCAATGACGTATAATACTAGACGAATTATGCCGTATTAAAGTCAATGCAGTGTTGTGAAGCAGAAAGGGATGGAATAACTTGTGGGTGAGGCGGGTGCGCGGCAAGGAGCGAGTACACTTTGATGTTATTTTTATATTCAATTACTTACTTTTCTTACATAAGGTAAAGGTAAAGGTTAGTTTTTGACATATTAAGTGTTTTGTATACGCACTTCTGTATTTAAATAAATTAAATGCTTGTGCCTGATAACTGTCATCAACATAAATGCAACTTGTATAACATCAACTTGTACTCGCTCCTTGCCGCGCACCCGCCTCACCCACAAGTTATTCTACCCCTTTCTGCTTCACAACAAACGCCGTTGTTATCCGTCTAGTTATGTTTTGTCTGAGAGAAATGTCAAATAGCATTTCCGCCTTTGCCTGGTGTTGTCCAACTGTGGAATAAAAAGATCTCCGGAATTGTATTGCCAACTGTAACAATTGCTTTTGATCACTCTGTATATTATTTCATACTAAATATACAACATAATTACAATTAATGTTTACTGAAGCAAATTGAATAAGGATGAAATTAATATTTTTTTTCGAAATATTTTAAATAAATACACAAACAATACTGAAACAGTAGCGTCCTATGTAACAGCATACAAAGCTCATGAAAGTGCTCGATTGTCGTAGTTTCAAATTTCATCACTAGCTTCGCATTCTTATTGAGATATACTAATAGCCAACCTAACCTACGTACCTTCTATGTATTCTTATTTGTTTAAGATTAAAGTAAGGTTTAAAATTAAAATTATACTTATTAGTGTAACTGGTTATAATTTACGATTACGAGTACTTTGTTTAGGTAATTGAACTTCTAAAAGTTTTACAAGTTGTGCCATTAAAGTACTTATTACGAGTACAAGAAAGCAAAGAACGTATTGTTTGATGTATAAACTCCGCGAGTCATAAATAAAATTGAATTTGTATGAGTGACCTGACCTAAGTCAAGGTTCAAAACAAATTAACTGATAAAAACAATGAACTCATTCTCAAGAAAATAAACAGTTGTTTGACGTTTCACTTTCTACAAGTAAATTCAAATAAAACGATATCAATAAACAAAAACAATCCAAGTCAATGCAACATATTTATTGCACATATACTTTCAACTGTTTAACATTATACAGGTAACTAGATAATAGTGATAGTAACGAGTAATAAGTCCAACAAGTAGATAAAAATGGCGATCGATGTTTATCGATTCGCTGATGTTGAGAAGCGTGCCGCTGTTGCTATCTGCGGCAACTGCAGCAGGAAAACATAATTTCATAATTTTTACAACATTAAAATCAAGGTCTTCCAGGCATAAAACGAGTAAAACTCACTGTCATTTATTTTCATTACTGCAGATAAGTGTGAGAACTTAGTTCACTACGGGCAATTAATATTAAGCTTTCAGCTAAACTCGCCTCGCGTACCGGATCATTTGTCAACGACCAGCTAATCTACACTTTTTTCGTGACCATTTCGTAATTAAAACAATGATCTGCGACGCCTATTTGAGAAGACTACATTCATCATAAACCTTGCAAAAAAGACAAAACATCTTGCCATTGACGTTGTAATTTATACAGTCAAATAACATTTTTAAAACATTATTAGTTCTAATGTCAAACTTTTCTAATGTAGCCGATCAAATAAAATGGAATCATCATCATCTTATACGCCTTGTGCAACTCATGCAATCAAGAAAAAAGTATAATCGAAAGTATTGTACAATTTAAGTTTTATGAATGAAACAAACTGTCATAAAAATATACGATAGTACCGAAATAGAAATATATTTTTAACTGTCAAAAATACGACATTTTTATATCGTAACGAATACACGACGTTTGCGTTTTTTTTTGACACGTGCAAAAATAACTATAATATCTTGACAACCACCCAAACAATAAATTACCATTTCACTGTTTTGATAAACGTTTTTTCTAGATTTTGAAAATCGATTTTAAATCTTCTTTTTTAACAGTTCTAGATAAAATGTTGTTTGTATTTCGTGGGCGAAATTCGTATTTTTTGCGCGTTCGAATGACTTAATACAAAAAAATCTATTTATAACTCAAAATGAAACAAAAACTGTTTCTATTTCATTATAGTTTTATCAAATCGAAATTTGTCAAATGAATGAATTACATTACTGTGAAAATATTGATACGATATTATTCATGTATTAAAATTTGTAATCATTTAATAGTCTGTTGCGTGAACATAACATAAGAAGGATTGAAGCTAGATATAAGTAAATGCGTACTGAAATTGTTAAAGAAGCGTTTCGGAAGAAAAGTAGAATACTAAGTGGAACTACGGAAAAGAATAGCGAAATGTTTTGTATGGAGTCATATGCTGTACGGGTGTGAAATATGGACAATTAAAAAAAATAGGAAAAAGATTAATGCCATTAAATATGGATATGGAGGAGAATGCTTGGTATTAAGGAGTCTGGTAGAGTTAGCAACAAACAAGTATTGAAAAAAGTTGGAAAAAAGGATACTGATGAGACACTCAAATGAAGAGAATAAGGTTGGGCCGTGCGATGAAAAGGGATAGTCTAATGAAAGATGAAATAGAAGGGACAGTAGAAGGAGAAGTTAAAGAAGTAGAAGGAGGAGGAAAATGGTAGACGACCTGACAGAAGGGAGAAGTTATGTAGAAATGAAGAGTAGAAGAAGTTGGAGAAGGTATCTAGGGGACATACATCAAGCAGATAACTATTGATAATGATAAGTAAATTCAAATAGTTATATGATGTTGTTCAGTTTCCGTTATAATTAATCGGGTACGAATATGGTTTTGAGCTCCAAATTGAGAATCCAAGTTCGATTTCCACAGACAACAACTGATTTTCACCACATTAAAATTACTCCTGTGGTTTCCCTACTACATCTTTAAGAAACCCTTAGTTGAAGAAAATAAATAAATTATTGAAAAATAAGTAAATACATAAAATAAATAAATATATCATCATGCCTTCTATCCATTACCGGCTATAGCACTCTGCCGTATAGCAGATCTCGGTAAGTGAGATATTTTGCGCGTGAAGTACTGTTACCAGTCTTCAAATTACGTTACCCAAAAAATGTTAGTGGTTGAGGACCCACAGGGCTACTTTTTAAAGTAATATTTGTCAACTGCGGAATTGAATTCAGGTTTTCAAATCCGCAGGCCGACGCGATTCCACTGAGCTACATGCTACATACTATACTATTAAATAAATCTTTCTACATAAATAAAATTAATATATTTGAAACGTTGAATATCAAAACTAACAACTTTATTCTATTTGTCTGATGTTTCTCGACGACACTAATAACATACAAAGTGTTACTTCTATATAGTATTCATTCTACATTATGTTTATAAGTTAAACTTGTACTAGAACTTCGTAGAAAGTGATGTGAATTCCATGAAAATAATAACGATATTGAATAACGACTAGCTACAATATAAGCAAAATAACCCTTGTCGCATCAAGTTGATTTTCCGTGCAGAACTTTCCAACCCGATTACAACTTCCCAACTTCCTTCCTAACTGGAACACACGATGTTTCATTTAAAATTCTTCAATAAATTGCCAACACGCAAAAAATACTTTACTTCAGCAACTTTTGATCGATATAATAATAACAACGGAAACGACAGAAGAGCAAAAGACAGAAAGAGCACAACATGACATTGGATAAGATGCGGGCCTTGCGTGTTGGAGAGAGATATCGAGAGGGTGAGGTGAACAGCTGGCCCTGCATCCCCCATCGTTCACACGCACACACGAGCACGTAAAACATCACACATACACACATATGCACTGATACGGGGATGTTATGTTCAGATGAACAGATGTGCGAGAGAGAGACAGCGGATGATAGATGAAGGGGTGGAACTGATCTGTGTACTGTAATTATATCGTACGATTTACAGGGTTTTCATAAATATTTATAAATATTACTCACTACAATACACAGAAAATTATGCTCAAAGTTTAGTTTCCACTATTCTAGACGAGATTAAAATAAAAGTCAATTTTATATTGCATTATTCAGACAATTTTCGGAAACATAACCACAAATATGAAACTACCGTTACCGTTAGAATATCAAATAATACGCTACATTTCTATTTATTTATTTATTACAAATTTATCCGCTCACAGGATAAATCCAATGATAGTAGCAATATACTTTCGATTATAATAATCAAAGAGTTTTATGACTAAGGACCAGTTTTTCAATCACTAATGAATGTTAATTATGATTAAATGGAAACTATGGTTACCATTGATAAATTTAAAGTTTATGACAGAAAAATTCGGGAGACGCCCGGACTCGAACCGAGGACCTTCAGCTTGCCGGGCTGATGCTTTAACCACTAAGCCACGGCTCCCCTGAACGAATAGGCGTCGGTTCGAGTCCGGGCGTCTCCCGAATTTTTCTGTCATAAACTTTAAATTTCAAAGTGACTTAAATTCTTTAAATTTATGGTTACCATTATTAATTAACCATGATTCACATTAATCGAGAGTAAACCGGTGATTGAAAATCTGGCCCTAAGTAAAATTTAATATACAGTTAAAATCAGTTATAATTTGAATTAATATTTTTAATATTCTTTTATATTTGTCACCGACAAAATGTTAAATTCACATAGAATGACATGGAATCGTGGAAATTTTGCAAAAAAACAAATATAAAGGTTTGCATTTGCGGCATGTGCGTTCTACTGGCGAGCGAAGTGAACATTACCAAGAACATATTCAATATTTAAATAAAAGTATAAAATTTAGAATAATCTGAACTAAAATCGAGTAGAACGGCTTGAGATTTGTATGTTAGAAGTGCGAGCGAAGTGAGCCTTGCCAAAAATACGTTCTAATATAAAAATAACTGCTAAATTATTAATTGCCTAAATTTAAAAGTCTTATGCTCGGTTTCACGAACATAAGTTAAATTTTAATCGTTGTTTAAATAAATAAAAGTAAATCGAATATATGACAGCAATGTCAATGATTCCATTTGACATGTAATTTTGATTTGCTTTTATTTATTTAAACGATGATTAAAATTTAACTTTTGTTGGTGAAACCGAGCATGAGTTGTAGTAGTAACTGGCTGTAATGAAAATATAAGTAATTATAATATAGAATATCCGTCACCTGTAAAGTGTGAAATGCAATATAAAATCATGCAATTTTGCCGGGAATAAAAATAAAGGCTTGCGTTTGTGATGTGTGCGTTCTACGGGCTTAAGTTTTGTTTGTTTAAAATGCGAGCGAAGCGAATCTTGCCAAGAATACATTTAATATTTATATAAACATATGGAATTCAGAATAAGAAAAACCATATGTTCTACGGGTTTAGGATTTGTTTATTAGAAGCACGAGCGAAGAAGAATTATAATATAAAAAAAATCTGATAAATAACAAAATTCTTACTTTTTGTACATTGTCTTGATTTCATACTTTTCCGATAGTATATCTAATATATCTTTATAATTTTTATCAAAGTTAAACGAACAACTCCGGAAGGAAGTTCAAAATGAAAGTAAAAAACTATAATCATATATATAGAAAGATTATTTAACGAAACTGCTTCATATTATTAAAAGTATTAGAACGTGAATTTAGCAATGTGTTTAAGGACCAGTTTTTCAATCATTGATTAATGTTAATCATGATTAAATAATAATAGAAACTATGGTTTCCATGATTAACGCTAATCGACAGTAAACCAGTGATTGAAAAACTGGCCCTAAAGAATCTAAATTTGCGAAAATCTTTTCTTGTGGTGCTGGATAAATAATACACAATAATTATACAAAATAAAATACGCAATATTCCGCGCAATTCGCTTTGCTTCTCGCTGTTATTTTATAATTTAGCTATACTAGTGACTCGCGCGATACAATCACACATGCAAATTTAAATCGTTTTTTCATCCTGGATTATCTCGAAACATTGAATACCGAAACCCGTCGTCAGTGCATGCTTAAATTATCTGAGCTGTAGTTTCGAAGCTGGCTCAACCTATCAGCCTGTCAGCTTCCCATCAAGGGAGTGCAACGCCACACTGCAACATTCATATGCGTTGCTGCAGAAACTGCAGCGTGGCAGTGTGCGTTAGGCGATCCATTTATCGAATGATGATTCACATGTTATTGTCCGCAACAACCGAGCGTGATATGTGTGTGTGAGAGTGCACGTGCCGAACTACAGTTGGGGTGGATAGGATTTTTTCGTTTTAACTTTTTTTCGACTTCATTTGAATGCAAATTGGCTGCGGAGGGGGTACACAGACTTGTCGATGGGTCATCACACTACAGAATTGTGAACTCTCGGCTGTGGATAATTTTCTCGTTTTGGTTTTTATTCCTGTTTTTTAAGCACTCAAATTATAAGTTACAAAAAGGGCGATCGCAATAAAGATATTCTACCATATTTTAACCATTTTGATTAAACATAATTTTTTGCAATTTTATTCTAGAAAACTAAAGGTTCATTCACAAATCGCAATAAAGATATTCTACCATATTTTAACCATTTTGATTAAATACAATTTTTTGCAATTTTATTCTAGAAAACTAAAGGTTCGTTCACAAATCGCATTAAAGATATTCTACCATATTTTAACCATTTTGATTAAACACATTTTTTTTCAATTTTATTCTAGAAACTAAAGGTTCATTCACAAATCGCAATAAAGATATTCTACCATATTTTAACCATTTTGATTAAACACAATTTTTTGCAATTTTATTCTAGAAACTAAAGGTTCATTCACAAATCAAAATTAGTGGTAGTTTTATGTCTTCTGTTTTTGTTTTAACAACCTTGTAGACATGTTATCTTACGCAGCCATTCACAAATCAGTATTTAGTTTTGGTTTTAACAGAAAAGTTTGCAAACTTCAAACTTATGTTTTAGTTTTAGTTTTATGTTTTAACTTAGAAATCGACCAATAGAATGATGTAACTATATATTGCTGTACTTGTTTAGAATTGTCAAGTACATTTTTTTCGACTAGTTCCGAATACAAAATTATACAATGACAAGGAAAATGAAAATAGATGATGGTGTATATGCCCAATAAATAAAAACGAGAACAAGGAAACTAAACAAATTTGTTACAAAAGTTGTTATTAAATGACGCCAGAGATGTTTTTTTTTATTATACCCGATTGAATATTAAACTATTTGACAAATTACTATCAATGATAGATAAAACCACTAATAAAAATGTGAGCACGTTTCGTAATGGCTTTTTATATAGACACAAATAAATTAAAATATATTTATAAATTTATTAAAACGAATTATGACCTTTTATGAAGAGTGATCACATAACCTAACAAATATGAAATCAATACATATAATGCCATTTAGATAATTCAAATAACAATAGAAAATTTGGCATTAAGTTGCAACAAATATTAGGTACCTATTGGGTATTATGCCTATTCGGCAGCTATTCCACTATCCGGCAAAACATCAATTTCGGCCGAATACCAAATATTTGAACATAACAGCAAATACTCGAACTGCAGTATCTAATTTATTTAATTGATTAAAAATTTAAAAAACAACAAATTATTAATTACGTACTTGGGTATGGGGTGGCTAGCTCAGTGGTATGAAGTCGACCTTTGGATCTTGAGAACCCTGGTTCGATTCCCACAGGCGACAAACAATTTTCATAATTTCAAAAACTACCCCTGTGGCTCCTCCACCACTAACATCTTAGGAGGCAAATTTTGTCAAATAATTCGGGAGTAGATTTTTATTTACTGTCTGCCCACCACGTATAAGGATTGCCGCATCATATTATAAGTTCAATTTTTGAAGACGCATTGAGTTCTCTTGAGTTTTTTTATCGGTATTATCAGTAAAAAACCAGCAGAAATTTCATCGAATATTCTATTACTCGGCACACGGATCTGCCTTATATTCGATACATTGTAGATTTACTATTCATTACATCTCTAATTTCTTTATATTTTATTGTTAAGTTAATTCTTATTTATTATTCGTTAAAATTTAAGTAATTAGACGGTCGGAATTTCAGAATCCGATAAATCGATCTTAGGGGCGATCCATGCCACCATTTTGTACTATCCCTAGGAGTTTTCTGCAGAGTAAAATTGCAATGATCAGGATAGATCATTTGATATTTATAAAAAAATGTAGTTTTTCAGAAAACATATTTTGGTGTTTGGGAAAAATATATTTTCAATTCGGCTCATCAATCAACGCTTCATTTCGTAACATAACAAACATATCTTTCTGTAAGAATGATTCGCTAAATAAAACGAGATTTAATCACACACATTTTAATATCGGAAAAAAGGATAAAATGTTCCTCGAAATGTTGTATGAAGCTAGTTTTGTAAAAAGTAGGTGACATAAGTTAGACATAGGCATAGTATAGGATATATCTTAACTGTAGTATTTATGTATTGGTTAAATTAAATAGTTTTCACTATTTCTTAATAGTAAGTATAAAGGTATCATTTTTGAAAATAATTTCATTGTAACTATTAGTAAAATAATATATTAGTTTAGACGAAAAAATAGTTAAACTTAGTTAAAACAAAAAACAAAAGTAAATAATTAACTATAACATCATATAGAAAACAACATAACTGAATAAAAGGTTATTGATGTCTGTCGCGTGTCTTAAAATATTGTTTCGTCTACATTTTGACGGCAAGACACTAAAACACAGTTTTATAGTTTCGTAAACAAACCGACAGACTAGTTTGTAAACTGAAAGCATTTCGTGCCCTAGTGTAAAGCGGCCTTTGTAGTATGTATTTTAAATATTTATACACAAGATTTGGTTTATAATTATTTCGAAATATAATGACTGGTTGTTCGGAGCGAAATATTTAAATAACGAATGTAATTCTCTTTTAATTATAAGAATAATGTAAATTATAGGTGTAATTAAATAATTAGGCAAATTGCCGTTTAGATTTGGCATAAATATTTCATACTGCAACGAACAGAATATTTCTCAACGAGAATAAAGTTGATAATACAGTATTTTATCTATAGTATTAAAATTTTAATCACCAATACCTTTTCTCTTGAAATTTGAGAAACACGTTTTCCAGCCAGATTTCGGTTAACAAATTACGAAAGAAAAACATGAAATAACACCTCCGAGACACACACAAAAAGAGTAAAAGACAAAGACAGCAGTAGTGGGAGGGTGCGAGGGAGGAAGACACAACCATTAGCGCCACGGACATCAGCGGCCATCCTGCGAACCAATCCTCAAAGAGCCGCTGGGCTGGCAGATGTCCGCGGCCCGCGTGTTGGCGGGCGAGGGCGCAGGCACGCACGCACGCGTGTAACCCGGGAGTCAACGCTGATCTTCACCCTTCACCCCGCGAACCGAACCCTGTACCACGTGCACCTCGGGGAAGGAAACCCGTTTAAGAGGAGAGAGAAAGAGAATTTGGGCCGACGGACAATGCAGTGGGTTAGATTTTAGGTGCAACAGACACCTTGGAAGTTTTGTCTGTAAGTTTCTAACCGATTTGGATTTTGACATAATATTTAATATTATTTTATATGTTTATTTGATCATATTTCATTAGAGATATTATTAAAATAACATGGCAATAGGTATAATGCCAAAAAAGGCTATATACTCAGGATCAAAAGTAAACACATATTTTAATCTGTTTAGCACAAAATAGAATTAGATAAAGAAACTTGTTTATTATAAAAATTAAATTGATTGTAGTTATTTCACAAATATTTGCAGTTTTGCAATAAATTAAAATTTGTGCATAAATATTAAATATCAATGTATGGGAGGGTGCGAGGGAGGAAGACACAACCATTAGCGCCACGGACATCAGCGGCCATCCTGCGAACCAATCCTCAAAGAGCCGCTGGGCTGGCAGATGTCCGCGGCCCGCGTGTTGGCGGGCGAGGGCGCAGGCACGCACGCACGCGTGTAACCCGGGAGTCAACGCTGATCTTCACCCTTCACCCCGCGAACCGAACCCTGTACCACGTGCACCTCGGGGAAGGAAACCCGTTTAAGAGGAGAGAGAAAGAGAATTTGGGCCGACGGACAATGCAGTGGGTTAGATTTTAGGTGCAACAGACACCTTGGAAGTTTTGTCTGTAAGTTTCTAACCGATTTGGATTTTGACATAATATTTAATATTATTTTATATGTTTATTTGATCATATTTCATTAGAGATATTATTAAAATAACATGGCAATAGGTATAATGCCAAAAAAGGCTATATACTCAGGATCAAAAGTAAACACATATTTTAATCTGTTTAGCACAAAATAGAATTAGATAAAGAAACTTGTTTATTATAAAAATTAAATTGATTGTAGTTATTTCACAAATATTTGCAGTTTTGCAATAAATTAAAATTTGTGCATAAATATTAAATATCAATGTATATTTAAGTGTGAAAAGTAATCACATGAAAAATAGGTACATTTCATTTAAATAAAAATAAATGAAATAATGAAAACATAATACAAATGTTTTCATAAAAGTAAAAAAATAATTGATATTAAATACCTACAATAACATAATATTTGAATGTTAAAGTAATTTAATACTTGTCACAGTAAATATATAAATGAAAGGTAACAATAAATTTTCTCGATTTATTCAGAATAAACAATTTGTTATATAAAGTAGTTAAACACAAATCGACTATTCTTGAAAATTATGATAAAACAATAAAATAATGTATAGAGACATCAAATTCGGTTTCCAAATATCTGCAATCACAGGAAATGTGAATAAGTTGAAATAGGAAACATTTGATGGAGTATAGGTAAGTTTGATTACACGTGCATGAAAGCGATGTTATCAGCATATGGAGGGTCTGATAAGCGTGGTACCTGTCCCTTATCCCCTGTTATTTTAAAATGACAAACATTTGATAAGGTGCAACTTCAGAATATCGTTCTGTCAATATCATAACTATAAAATTTCTTGTTATACGATAATTATTTTTGCTACAACGAATGTAAATATTATAAATAAAATGCGCATAAATGTTTTTGTTATTATTATGATATGATGAAAATTCAAATTCGTGATTTGAATATCGAATTATGAAATTTTCAAAACAAACTTGAATATTTAAAAGTCTATAATGAAAAAGGTATGACAACATGAACACAGCTTAATTATGGTTGAAATGACGAAGTGGCATGAGGGATGCAAGGCCAAGAAGATTAAAGATGGGAAGAATGACATGACGGTTGGTTGATGTCGATGTGTTATCACAAAAGAACGAGAGAAGAACGAGAATTCCTCAGTGGTGAACTCACAGAGTAGAGCCGTCGGTGCACCGTCGACTGCGAGCAGCGAGCACAGTGAACAACATCAATCAGCTATTTTGGTTTGCGGAGCGCGGCGCGGTGTGGCTGGTGCACGTCGGCCGCGAGGAAGGCTCGATCGTTCGTTGCACTTTGTTTGCTGCATGCTGCACCAGCCGAAACAAACACACGACACGCGCACAACATCAAACTCGATCTTGCAACTCGTGATCGCGAGAGAGTTGCGAGAGAAACAGAAAAGAAAAAACAAAAAACGGACGACCACTCTCGGTTTCGATTTGCAACTATTCGGTGAAGGTGAGGACCTCGACAATGACCGTGGCCCCGACTGCAAGTGCGTGAGATTGTTGCTGGTTTTCGTGGCTCGTGGCACAACACTCAAGTCAACAACAAACGGGCGACGGCCCGCAGCAGCCACCGCGATCAGTCCCTTTCTTTGTTTGTCATCATCGAAGACTAACACTACGCGGATTTTACTAGGAGATCGTACCTGTCTGAAGATTCCGAGCTGTCGTAGCGATCCGCGCATCTCTTCTTGCGACAATCCTCGTCGCCTGGTGAGCAGGGCATGTCCAGGAACCCCTCGTGCTTTGCATCCAATCCCTTCATGCCACAGAATTTGCCGCATAACTTACCACTATCACTATCTATATAAAAAGATTTCACATTTTCACACGCTGTGTCATTCACACTACTTGTATTCACACATTTAACGATATTTGTGTAGTCTTTCACTAAAGTTTTTTCGAATTGATTACCGACTGTGTCTTCCGTACACAAACCGTCTGCCATTTTGAACGCAACTGTCCGCTGCTGGCCTGAAGCCCGATCGCAGCGGCAGCGAACGAGCGCAGGCCGACCGAGCGCAGTCGCACTCCGTGCATGTGTGTGCGTGCCGTGACGTCACCGACACACAGTACACAGCGCGGTCGCTGCAGCGAACATGGTACAGACAAGCTGTGACGTCATGTGTATAGTGCGCGATCATTGGCCGCTTCGCAATTACATAATTTACTCTTGGTGTAATGACATCTATCTGCACTTACTCTCTCATCTATCCTCTGCCGCTTGCCCCGCAATGTTGCATCGCACTCCGCGACATGCGGCTCACGCCGCGTGCTCAATGGACTGATTGTGTTTTTATTAATTTACTATTTTTTACGCGAGTAAATTCGTCATGAATGAGACACGTTTCCGATCGCGCGATACATCTTACGCCTCGTTTCGTTTTACTGTGTCAACATAAACAGAACTTCGCGTCTCTTCGCTTCGGCTACAAGGACCATGCAAATTACTCGCTTCCTTGATCTCAAAATAGAAACTATGAACACATTAAAAACTCTGCACACATTTTATTCTTTCATTTTTCACTTTTTATTATTTTTTTCATAATAAAAATATACTGAAAAATAAACTCAAACAAAAATATTTTGATGTAAACAATTATTCATGATTTTCTTATGAATATATTATTAACTATATAATTAAAATGAAACAATAATTAGCAACTGTAGTACAATTTAGAACATAATTTTATTAATTATTAACATTACTTACTCATTTTATATTTAACCATATTATTGATTTTAAGTATTTTCAAAAAAGTATTGTGAACATAATGTTTTCTTTTAAATATAAAACTGTATTTATTTATTATGAAATCACTACAATACAAAAAAAGTTAACTTCCAAAACAAATTTTGTGTACCCCTGATTATAAGGCAACTTATCTTACATTTATGGCAACAGAAAATTCAACAATACCTACTCACTTGTCCATTATTATTCACAAAAAAAGAAAGTTTAACAGTTACGACAATCAATTATTTCCCAAATAGTACATAAAATATCAAAATATGATTTAATGCATATCGAATGCAACATAAGCCGTCAGTCGAAAGATAATTTATTGGCACAAGTCACGAGAGACTGCACCTGAACGGAAGAAAACTAACTGTAGTGCCATTACACGGTGAGTTAAACGTTTTAAAACTATATTCCTGGAATAAAGAGTAGATGCAATCTATTATTTCACACCTTGGTTGTAATGCAACAGCGGTCACGCATTCAACACGATTTATAGGAAAAACAAAATTGCGCTTGCATTTTTCAAATGAGAAACTAGTTTCTTTTACTATTTTTGTATGTAAATTCTGACATTTAAGATATCTTAATTACCATTTACTTTTACTGAAGCATATTATCCAAATTACTGATATAATCGTTTATTACCTCTTTAACATAGAAGTTATTTAAAATAGGTTCATAAATTAAAAGAAACTGCCTATGAAGGTAAATAAAACTTAGCACAACACGTAAACAGTAACTTTTTATTTTACAAAATAAATTGCACTGTGTTAATAAAAGCATTAGTAGTAAATGTATGAAATACTACATTTTTGGTAAATCTATATTATCAAAAATATATTTTATTTAATAGTCTGCCTACGAGATCTGTGTAAATAAAATGTTATTCTATGTTAATGTTGCAATAATTATTGTAAAAAGGCATCAATGAAATTATGAGATACCAGAAAATATCGGAATGAAAAAAAATATTAACAAAATAACAATCCAAATATCAATAAAACTTATTTCTAAATAAAATATTTTGGTCTTTGTAAAATTAAAACTGATTTTTTAAAAAGATTATATAAAAATCTAAGTAGAGATTGCAACCATACCTTTGTGCACTGTACAAAATTAAACAAAATAAATAAATACAATATAAACGCCTGAAAAATATAACAACAGTTAAAATATAAATATAAAATTGAATCTGAAATTGTCCGTTTACAATAAAATACTGATGTCATACAACAAACTCGAAATTAATTTTTGTTTTTAAGTAGAACTAATACGGAGGAATAAGACGTATTTAATGGCTCATAGTTCTATAAAAATTCTATGTCCAAAGAGATGTGGGCATCATTCCCTCAACGGAACTACCACTTGGAGTCAAATTTTCATTGCATAAAAATTGCAAAGGCAGTAACACCAAATTTCCCTAAAATTTATCAGATAATTATTTATCCAAAATAAAAATGCACAAATTTTATCAAACCTGTATATCGTCAAGCATTTTTGTAGCTCTTGATACTTCACTATGATATAATGGAGGTTCTTCTTGGTATTTTTTCAAGGCAGCGAAAGTTTGTACTTTGTCAGACGGAATGCAGTGGAAGACTTTTTCGTAAAACTCTGTATTTAATTCAGCATTTTGATACCAAACGTCTTTATAAAATGAATCAATCACTGGGTCTGATACATCGATGTAAGTTTCGGCTTCTTTTCCTAAAATGCCTAAATGTTCTTTGAAGAGATGTTGACGTAAAGATCCAGCATATTTTCCAAGAGGAAACGCATGACCGTTCATTGTACCTTCTTCAAAAGCTTCATCCTAAAATATCATTTAAAAAAATAACTGGACTTTTATACTTATTCAAAATAAATTCCAACCTGTATAATAACAGCGATTTCTGAATCTCTTTTCCCAAGCAAAGACCGATCATTAATATTAGCTGAGCCACAAATCACTATCCGATCATCAACAATCATTAACTTTGAATGTACATAAATCAATTCAGTGATAGGCTCATTATTTAGTACAGAATGCGTCCGTAATCCATAAAATGTAATATACTGTGACGGATCAAGAATCCCTGCCTCTTTCAGTCGGTTTATAATTGCGTACTTGCCGCTAAAAAAATCTCAGATCATTTATTAAATTTATTTCAATAATTCAAATTTACCTGGCTATAGATTGATAATTCCAATGTGTAATTGTGTGTAGTGCGGTACCAGAAGCGCCACCAATTTCTCCTTCAAATCCTGGAAATAACGGCATAACAACGTAAACTCTAAATATTGCATTTTCTCTGTGCGCCCGTTTTATCCTATTAAATAATGCGTCGCCTATTTGATTGCGAACATAAGGACTACTTGATGTTAAAGTTATGAAAAACTGATTCTCAATATAAATGTAGTGCTGGGCACGGTTAATAGTATCTACGTAGGCTTCGTGAATACTAGATTCAATAGTTTCTGGTTCTAAGAAACCACAAGACCAAGTACTAACACTACGTAAAACTTGACATGTGACATCATGTAATTCAAGAGAAGGAAAATCTTTAATTTCTGAACAAGTATTGTAACTTTTTGGTAATAAATACGGGTAGATGTTATTGAGACGAGCTTTTTCTAATTTTGTAGCGTTCCAGCGTTGAATAAAATGTCTAGAAACATCTCTAGCTGCCGTTCCTTGCACCATAACACCAATATCATGCCAAGGCATTCTAGGAGTTGTAGAACGATCGACTAAATCATCGTAAGGTAAATTTAATTCCGCAAAATCTTTTACGATAAAATTTACGTAATCTTTGCCGATCCACAACTTAGCGCAACCATCTAAGAGTGCAATCATTTTTTGCGAAGATGGTTCTTGTTCAGCTTGAACATCAGTTTCTGCAGCAACCTCATCATCTTCATGAGCTGAGTAAATAAAGCTTATCAAATCTCGACTTTTTGTTTTAACGTTGAGTTTGATCTTGTCAAAGTCAAAGCGTTTACGTTCAAATTCAGGAGTATTGCATTTCATGTTTTCATTGAGCGGTTTAGGTATTAAGAGAGCATCACCTGGATGTAGTACGGGTAAAGGTGGAGGAGGGGGAGGTTCAGGTGCATTACTTACAACTATATCCGGTTCCGGGAGAGGCGGAGGATGGATTGGTAAAGTTTTAGGAGGATAGAAACAAACATCTGTTGGAGTGCTGGATGTTTTTTTCTTTGAGCCAACTGTATTGTTCGGTAGAGTTAAACTGCCGAGATCTGTTAATCTGAAATACATTTATTATTATTTGAAACTGAAATATTTGAAATCATTTTCTATATACCGATGATGTCCGTCATCCCAACGTCCATAACAGAGATCAATTCCTCCTAGAAATGCGTAAGACTGATCAACAACAACAATTTTTTCATGATGTGCCCACAGGAAGACACCAACTTTTGCATGGTCAGGATGACGTAAGACTTTGATGTTTTCTGAACATTCTGTTAATTTTTGTTTACTATAAAAACTGTTGATACCAAGAGCCATTTCCACTTCTTTGAATAAAAGTAAGAAAACTTTAACACCTTGCTCCTGCAAGTGAACAAAATAAAAATATGTTCTCTGAATTTAATTCAAATGGTAAACATACAGCTTTCCGCTGAAGAATTTTGTCCAAACGCCAATACTCGCCATTAATGGCTGGTCGTTTCATATATATTTCAGGACTGAGCCACCAATCAGCAATGAAGATTTCTTCAGATGCTGCTTCTAATGCATCTGCAACTGCCGACATATATCCCGCCCCATCGACAAACCAGCTTGCACGAATATTCATACGGGGGGGAGCGAATGAATTATGCTGGTTTGGTTGAATAAAATCTCGAGCTGCACATCATACATAAATAAATTATATATTATCTAAAATATTTTTTTATTTTATAGATATGGTAAAGTCAAAAAAATAATATATTTATTTAATAATGTGATAACAAGATAATTATAATATGACAACAGATAACATTGTAATCCGAAAAATGAAAAATGTATCACTTGAATACAACAACTAAACAAGTCCATTCAATAAAATCTAGATTAGATAGTAATTGTACTAACCTTGATGGTGAGCAGTGTCCTTCAAATATTGCATCCATTCCCGACTTTTGCGTCTCGTCCAACATTTAATAATCAGTTGCCTGCTCATAGTTTGAATCTGCAGTCCATGATGCATCCCAGTGGAATACATACCCGAAGATACTTCAAAACCCTGATCAAATAAAATAATACAACGTACGTGTCCATCTTTTGGGCGGATGTATCCGAAAAATGTTTCTTTGACAAAGAACCATCGATTTCGCCATTTACCGCACAGCACATCATTGCAAAAATAATTGCAACGTACACAAACTGTACCTTGGAAAAAACCGAAACAGTTACATCCAGCTTGACCTGGTTGAGTACTACCAGTTCGCTTTTGTATAAAACCTTCTTTGCCTTTCATCCCGAGATCTTGGATAAATGATAAATTCGATACTTCTAAAAATGATAACTACACAAACATTAATTTATGAATAAAATTATTTAAGAAGTTTGTCTTACTGTTTCCTGATGGTTACGGTAAATTACAATATTAAGTAAATTATTTAAATAATCTTCTAGCTGCTTAATTCTGTTTATTAAATTTTCAAATGGAACTAACGCATCAGGTTTACTAGGAAATCTAAAATTTTGAAATTATTAATGAGAATGTTGTATCACATAAGTTGGATATTTGGGATTTACCGAGGTAGAGCCCCTTTCCGCTTCCCTTTAACTTGTTCAGCATTATTTCTGAAGCTATTTCTTCTTTCTTTGTGAGTTTTTGTTGGAAATGGTATATTTAATGAAGTTCTAAATAATCTTAATTGTTGATGTAAATGCTGTATGTGTTTATACCTTTTCTTAATTACCCATGTATAATTACCGTGTTGTAATTGGATGGTGTACCTTAAAATATAATAATATTAATTTCTTAACATGGAAATTCCGACGAGATACTTACAGATTTGGATTTAAGAGATGTGTCGTAACACTTCGTTCATTATTTATAATAGTAACATTAATGTCCACGCCAGGTATAAAACATTTTCGATGGTACGAATGAAACTTAATAGGAGTATTATGAACTGCATTAAATTTAATTACACTTTGAGCATTTCCTATAAAAAAAATAACAATAACCTATCTACATACGTTTCTATAAAAACATAAACGAGATAAACAAATCAAAAACACACACCTGCATCAAGTTCCTCTTTACCTTCGACTAACACTGGTTCACCAGCAATATCAATAACAGTAAGAGATTCTGGGACGCCTAGAGTATCATCATATTCAGAATCCATACCAGGACTTTTAGGTTCGGGTATAAAATCTGTAGCATTATTGCTGTATCCTTCGGCAGAGTCACTGTCTATAGAATCTGCCATGCTAAAAATAAAATATATAAAATAAATAAAAATTATGTGAGAAAAAATAATTACCTAATATTTAATTTTAAATGTAAAGAAGACATTATAAATCTCAAACGTCAACAACGTAATGAGGACTTATCAATAACCTATCTAACGTGTAAACCTACGTAAACTTGGGAAAATACTGATAAAACAATCCAAGTGTTATCGAATTTAAATTCATAAAATTATCATTAAAAGTTACAAGAACGGTAAATTTATAGATTAAATTATTGAATTAATCATAACCTATATTCTGTGAAAATTAATTGAATATTAATTAAAATTATTCAATATAAATAATATACTTACGTATTTTAATAAAAGCTATTAGAACTATTTAAAAAAAAACTGTAACTTTGTAACATGATTGCAAAAAATTACAAAAGAAGGTGGGACGCACTTTGGGTGGGGACATAATGATGTCATTTTCATCATTTTTAAATTGTAAATAATGATTACTGTACTGCATACCAATTATATTTGCTTATAAATAAATGTTTTGTCATAGACTTCCTCTGTTTTAATAGTTCATGTCGGGCCCTAAAAATGTTATTTACTAATATATTTAATATTTACACTACTTGTATTCCAAGAAATTGTTGATAAATTATACAAATATTTATTTAATAATCATTTTGCAATGTGTATTGAACAATTTCATAAGAATTGTTGAAATACACTGCATTCTAATAAATATAGTAATTTGTAGAGATACATAGAATATAAATGTTAAAATAACCATTTATATTGAAAATACATAAAATTTATTTTTAGCGCTTTTATTTGAACTCTTTTAAATTTCACAGACAGAGTAGGATATATATTATCTTTGTTCACAGATGTCAGGTATAAAATTTCACTTGTCAACATTGAAATAACCTAAAACCGATTGTCAAAAAGTTGCTGTAACATATTGCAAAATGTCTAAGAACAAAATATCTTCTGATCTAGTGGAAAAGAAAAATGCAGTACAAGCCGTTTTAGTTGCTGATAATTTTAACAACAACTTTTCACCCGTTTGTCATGATTTTCCAGTGGTATGTACTTAATTAAAAGATGATGCAATAAGTGATTTCATCAAAACTCTTATTTTAGGCTCTTTTATCATTTGTAAATGTACCATTAATTGATTATGCATTGGAATCTCTATCATTGGGTGGTGTGGAAGAAACATTTTTATTCTGTTGCACACATGTGGATAAAATCAAGGAACACATTCGGTTTGTAAACTTATGCTAAAATTAAAATAAAGTCAATTATGATTTACATTTTAGTAAGAAGACTGAACAAAAGGCAGGATGGTCAATTACAATGAAAGTAAATATAATTATTTCCGAAAGTTGTCGATCTTTGGGAGATGCATTGCGAGATTTGGATGCTAAAGGTCTTTTAAGAGGAGATTTTATTCTTTTAAATGCTGATACAGTCTCAAACATTAATTTCTTACCTATTCTTCAAAAGCATAAGTAATTAAATGCCTTGCCTTGTTTTACATAAAATAATAATTGAATAATTTAAGTGCCATCACTAAAAAAGACAAAGGAGCAGCCATGACTTTAATATTATTAAACTCTGGTTCACGGAGAAGTACCCATTGTGTTCATGAAGATGTACTTATCGTTTCTGATATTCATAACAGGATATTATTCCATCAGAAAGCTGTACAAGTATCTCATAGCAAAAAAATTGATTTTCCATTGGAAATATTTTTAGAAAACTCGAAAGTGACTTTACACAATAATCTTCGTGATACACACATCGCCATTTGTTCGTCTTCAGTTCTGCCACTGTTTTCGGATAATTTCGATTTTCAAACTCGTGACGACTTTGTTCGTGGCCTTTTGATGAATGAGGAAATTTTGGCTAGCACTTTATATTGGCATGAATTATCTGGAAGTGAATATGCTGCAAGAGTATCTAACTGGAATATGTATCAATTTGTCAGTCATGATGTAATACATCGATGGGTATATCCACTTGTTCCTGATATGGGAATTTCTGCTCAGCAGCAAACATACGTCTTTCGAAGGAATAATATTTATAGGCATCGTGATGTTAAATTAGCGAAGTAATTGAGAAATGATATGAGTAATTATAATTGATTAAATAATACATTTTTAGAGGTAGTGAACTAGTCGAAGATGTTGTAATCGGCCAAGGTACCTCAATAGATGAATTATCGGAAATTTCGAGATCAGTCATTGGAGATAAATGTAAAATTGGTAAAAATGTAAAAATCAATGATTCGTATATATTATCTAACACAGTTGTAAAAGATAATTCTGTTATATCATACAGCTTCGTGGGATCAAATTGTATGTTAGGTAAACAATCGAAAATTACTTTAGGCAGCATTTTAGGATCAAAAGTTCAAGTTAAAGATGGTGTCTCAATGGAAGGAGCAATTGTGCAAGCGGATCAACCATCAAACTGTAAATATTATCACAAAATAATTAAAATATTCTGTTTTTAATTCAAATTAATATTATTAGGTGAAATTGGAGACAAACTAGGACCACACTGTTATAGAGTTAGATGTATTAGTCAAGATGAAGAAAATTCTGATTCAGAAGAAGAAGGAGTCACTAAACAATTAAATCGATTTCATCTTGGTTCTGAATCATCTGAATCGGACTCCGAAAGTGTTGTCTCAACATTAAGCGACGAACAAATGTCACATATGGCTTCTCCAGTTCCTGACGACACAAACTGTAAGATATAAACTAACACATGGTAGAAAACACGATGTTCCCATCGCAAAATGTTACATTTATTTATTACAGTGTTCTTGAGCGAAGTTATCGACAGTTTGGCTAGAGGTTTCGAAGATAAATTGCAGTGTGACAATTTAATTTTGGAAATAAATTCTTCCCGTTATGCATATAATGTTACAGTGCGCGAGGTGAATATCGTGAATATTTATTACTAACTTTAATTTGATGTGGGGTGTTGTTTGTAGGTAAATTACAACGTTGTAAAAGCTATTTTAAATTTACCATTTCAACAATCTGGTGGTCAAGCTTATTTGTTATCGCTGCGGTCTTTGCTAACGTATTTTACGCCCATTCTAGTAAATTATATACGTAACGATGGTGCTATGGTAGATTGTCTTCAAGCCATTGAGGTAAGAAAATAAAATTATTTTTGAATTGCATTTATTTTGAATCCGATTAATTCTACTCAAAAATATTTTAATCAATAAATCCTACCGTAATGAGTTTATCCCTAACTGATTTAAATTTATTCAGTAATTCTTTATGTGAAAAATGTATTTGTTTTCTGTCATTTAGGATGTCGCCGACACATGTTCCGAATTAAACGAATGTGTAGTAAAAGTTCTGCACTGGTTTTATGAGAAGGACAATCTCACCGAAGATGCTATTCTACAGTGGTACGCTAAGTTAGGACCCACGTCAAGACTTCGCGCTAAAACACAACCGTTTGTACAATGGCTTCAAGAAGCTGACGAAGAAAGTGACAGCGAAAGTGATTAACATTTAATATTACAAATTATTACTTGTATTTGTAATATTTAATTGATTTGCTACATTAAAAAAATTATTATTTATTTGATAGTTTGATTCTATTCTGTATGTGTTTCTAAGTATGTCATTTTAATCATGTCAACGCAGTAATTACTATAAATTACAAAATTACATGTTTCAGTTATCGTTACAACGAAGAAAAGACAAATATTGCGTAAATCAAAAAATTTCAGACAACTTTAAAGTTTAATTAGTATAGCTTAATCAGATAAAATTTATATTTGGGTCGGGTTCTGACCTTACAGAACTTAAATTATAATTGTACGTAATAAGTTTTACCGTTGATAGACTAATAATCAAAGGTTTTACGTAAAAATTAATAAATATATGTCAAATCACATGTTGACAAGATATTTGAATACTGTCTACATAATGTTTGAAATTTAAATTAAGTCATAGGCTAAATATATGAATGCGATAAATATGTTTTCATGTAATGAGCAAGCAGAAACAATTTTATTTATTATAAATGACCTCGCCTTGCCACAAAACTCCATGCAGAGTTTTATATTGATCTGAAGATAAGTCAGGAACTATATACATTTATATGTTTGAGAAAATAATTAAAATTTAAATATGTAAAATGTACTATTATATTGTCTTGATAATATTTGTGAAATATTATAAAGTATAATCACGGTTATTTGTTTGTACAATCGTACAGTGATATTTTCCTACTTACAGCTAACTTCAAATTATGACCATTCATGTTGAATGTGGAGGACGGAGGGAGTACGTGTATCGTGACGGGCGAAATTTTGCCCAAGTTGTTTTGAGTGCGCTGTGTGAGTATCTTCAAAATGGCAGAGCCTGTAGAAACTCAAGAATCCGGCGGATTGTTAACAAATCTCATATTAGAAATAGTACAAAGCCCCATAAATATTGTATTAGTATTCGTTATTGCATTTTTGGTGTACAAGATTCTGAAAAGTCGTCATCCTGTTCACACACCTTCGCCCCCAGAACCGGAGCTTCCAAAATTACGAAGAGATTTCACTGTCGAAGAATTAAAAAAATACGACGGTCGTTCACCTGATGGCCGAGTATTAGTTGCAGTTAATGGCAATGTGTACGATGTTACAAAAGGAAAGAGATTTTACGGGCCAGGTATGTTTACTTTTAAATATTTTATACGGATTATTGAAATGTTTACAAATAAAAGATAAATAATGCTGATAAAATTCGTTTACGCAGTTGTTTCAAAAGCCGTCTGTTTCTAGTAAAATATTCGTTATATCTGCAATTTATCGTAAACAAATTCATTGTACATACACTTTTCAAAATTATCGTAGAAGCCATAAGTTCAAGGTCAATGTAATAGCTATTTTTAACAAATTGGATATTTAAAATTTTTGTAGCAGCTTCCACCATGTAATATTTACGTTAAATTATATCATCTTGCTGTTAATAAATGCAATAGCCGGATGAACTATTTACATAGTTATAATTTAATTTTATAGGGGGACCTTATGCAGCATTTGGAGGCCGCGATGCTTCCAGAGGCCTCGCTACATTCTCTGTAGGATGCGTCAAGGATGAATACGACGACTTGAGTGATTTAAATTCGATGGAAATGGATTCAGTTCGGGAATGGGAAGCTCAGTTCAAAGGTATAGTTTTATCAGTTTCATCACTGTAATCATTCTTATCACATTCTAAATTAAATGTTTCTTCTTTATTGAAACATAACATTTCAAATGCATTTGCATTATTTAAACTAAATTATGCTAGTCATGATTTTCGTAAAGTTAATTTCTCTTTTGTTTTTGTAATCGTTGTTTTATCACAGACTCATTAATATTTAATTTATGTCAAACCTTACAAAAAAGTTGTACATAACAAAAAATGTATTATATAGTCAAATAATATTTCTTAATATTTCATTGTTTTTATACACTATTTAGAAAAATATGAACCTGTGGGACGATTATTGAGGCCTGGCGAGGAACACAGGAACTACTCGGATGAAGAAGATGAAGCTGCTGCTGCTGGAGACAAGTCCAAAGATGATTAAATTTATTTCGACTAAGTTGAGATTGAGATAAGTCTGAGAGCTTTGCCTACACGAGAACCTTAGTTGTACATCTTCATTTATCTTATCCAGTGATGATTTTTTTAAAAACTTTTAAATTGTTTTTGTTTTAAATTTTGCACAAACATCATGCAGGATGTGAATCAAGTACTCGGTGTATCGAGAAATTAATTTACTATACATTTTCCATGCCTTCCATAATTTTATTGGTTTTCGGGGTTAATTAATTACGGTAAATGGTATTGAGTTGTCAGTAAGTTTAAATCTACAAGTTGTCAGCAACTTGTATTTGTTGTGAACTGAAGTTATTGTTATGGTTTACATAATATTTAAAACGCAAATAGGCGTGTGTATGTGCGTTATTATGTACTGTAATATGAGATACCAGTTACTTATACAAAAATTAGTTACGTGGTAGCCTGAGGTAGGCTTCTTTTATTTTGTTATTAATTTTAATGTACTATTAATATTAAGTTAGCTTGTATTAATAAATTAGTTTTATGGCAACAGAGTTTATTTTTACGACTGGTGTTGGACACGGATAAGAGATAAATGTAAATACATTTTAACTGCACTATAAGGATGTAATAAATTTAAAGAAAAATAATATAATACCTTGAATACGTGTATTTTCTCTTGGTTTTCGAAAGAAATTTTACGTTTCTTTATAATGTATTGCGGTCATGAAATATGTTATTTTTTGTATTTTTTTCATTGGAATATAAAAATATAAAACAAAATTTATTCTTTATTTAAATAATGTAATACCATACCTTTATCCTTCATATAAGGACGTTCAGAAGATGACTATATTAAATTATTAAAAAAAAATATATAGAATTTTTTTACAAAAGTACAAACTATCAAGTTTCATTTATGACTGGAATTAAGTAATATTAGTTTGATGCAAATTTCCTACTCTCCTATTCATTTTACGGAAAAAACTGTACATAGAAAGATGTTCAGAACTAAAAGATGCATACAAGACTTTTGTTGTTACCTTGCTTGGGCGATAAGTAAATTAGTTCAGCTATAGCCCCTGACACATATAGCGTCAAAACTCCGTGTCTACCATTTGACTGCCAAAAATAGAAACGCCTCTATTTTCAGCAGTCAAGACTGCCGAAAACCAACTTCATAATAAAATGATGCTGGTTTTTTCACTATCTTCCTTTGTTGTTTGACGTATGAATTATTATTGTTTATGTTCTTGTTTGATTTTTGTACATTTTTATAGTTAAATTCATTTACTTTATACATAGGTAGAAACTTTTAAGTTTTCATATTTCATTTATAATTCAAGTCATTTTTTTTAATTTATTTTTTTGTTTTATATATCATAGTTTATAGTTCTTATATTTCTTAATAATCGACAAACATTTTAAATAATACATTTAAGTTTTTATATTTCATTTATAGTTCATGTAATTTTTTTTTGATTTAATTTTTTGTTTTATATTTCGTAGTTTAAAGTTTTTATATTAGTCGATAAATATTTTAAATAATACAAATTAACAAATAACACGTTAAAATTAACAAATATTTAATTCTGTCAGAAACACCGACTCTATATGTTACTTATTTTCAAAAAGATATATTTTATAAGGTATAGTAATTATATTAGAAATCTTTAAATTTATGTTTATTATGTTTTCCTCATGTTTTATGAACTTTATTTAATTAAATAAATGTATTAAAAATATATTTAGTTTATCATTTTAAAAAAGTATAATAATTGAAATAAAATAAATAATCTAGTGTGCTACATATATCTATCCTTGTCTAATTAGTTATGGACCACATGCAAGAGTGCAGCACTGGCGCGCAAATTTGGTAACCTAGGAGATAGACATCTGAATAATAAGTAAATCTGTGAAACCGATTGTTTATTATAAACTTGTAATTTTATTTTTGTCGATGAAATAAAACTAATAAATTTATAATTTGTATTTTGAACTATATATAAAATGGATTCCACAATTATGGTACGTTGAATGTAAATATTATTTGAAGTTGATCTTAATAAAATATTTATTTAACATTTTATAATTATTTTTACAGAACAATAAAGAATGGCAAGAAACAGTAACATCAGAAAAAAGACTTCAGTTAGTTGATAACCTCATTCAGGGGATGACTACATTACAAAAAACAAGTACAGAAGCCGAGCAATATTTTTTTGATAAGGCGAATTTTTTAGAAAAACATATTTTTGAAGAAGCAGAATCACAATTGGCTAATGCGAGCATGCTGTTCGGTGTTGGAAACGGTCAAGGACAAACCAGCCTTGTAAGTTATTGCAAGACATTTAATTCCGTTATATATCAGATAATTGATGTATTTGTAGATCGGAAGCGAACGAATACAATTACCGTGTAGGTTACAACCAGGACAGGTGACAGCCACTCCAGTGCAAGGAACCAAAGAATGGCACCAATCAGTGACGCCTGATCTCAGGAATCACTTGGTGCACAAACTGGTACAGGCAATTTTTCCAACTCAAGATCCATCAACCATGTTGGATAAACGAATGCATAATTTGGTAGCTTATGCCCGCAAGGTTGAAGGTGATATGTATGAAATAGCGAATTCCAGGTCTGAATACTACCACCTATTAGCGGAAAAGATATTTAAAATTCAGAAAGAGTTAGAAGAAAAGAAACAGAAACGAAAAGAACAGCAATTACTTCAGCAACAGTCTCAACAGCAGCAGCCACAACTTGGACAACCAGCACTACGACCCATAGGAGTGACGACCGCGGTTAGCGGTGCTGTTGGAGCATTTATTGATGCAGTTCCACGACCTGGTGCACCTGGTGTGTTACCACAGCAACAACCCGGCTTGCATAGCAATTCGCCGGCCCTGAGCACTATGAATCTGCCCCAAATGAACCAATCGACGAATCGAATGATTTTTCCAAACCAAAACGCTCAACAGCAACAAACATCCCAACAACTTGTTAGCGTGCCGGGGCCTAGTCCCACCTCGCAACCCAACCCCGGTTTATTTTAAAAAATGGTTCTTTACTTAAATAATATAATTCTATACCTATATTCTTCATATGAGGATATTCCGTAGATGATTAAGTTTATATGAAATTTTAAATACGTACAAATTCTATAAAAAATAAAATTACTCTTGCGGTATGCTATTCTCAAAAGCAATAGTACCACCTGTTAACAAGAAAATACTGTTTTCCAATCAAGTTTCATTTAAAAATAGAAATAAATAATTTTATAAATCATGTTTATGTATTTTAATAATCAAATTATTATAATATTTTGTATAACACAAAATTAAATAATTAAACAATGAATATAAAAATAACTCGTGTGATAAAGTTAACATTCATAAGTTGGTCAATTTCAGGTATTTTGACATAACGAAAGCAAAACCGATTGTTTATTATAAACTTGTAATTTTATTTTTGTCGATGAAATAAAACTAATAAATTTATAATTTGTATTTTGAACTATATATAAAATGGATTCCACAATTATGGTACGTTGAATGTAAATATTATTTGAAGTTGATCTTAATAAAATATTTATTTAACATTTTATAATTATTTTTACAGAACAATAAAGAATGGCAAGAAACAGTAACATCAGAAAAAAGACTTCAGTTAGTTGATAACCTCATTCAGGGGATGACTACATTACAAAAAACAAGTACAGAAGCCGAGCAATATTTTTTTGATAAGGCGAATTTTTTAGAAAAACATATTTTTGAAGAAGCAGTATCTCGTGCAGATTATTATAATTGTATTGCACAACAAGTGTATAAACTAAGAGAAAATTCCAATGAGCAAGGACAACCGAACTCTTCTACAGGTAAGTAAATAAAATAAATAATTAGGTTTAATTAATACTTGTATGCATATATTATAGGAATTGAAGATCTTTTTGCTAATCTACAGCTCAGTGATTTGACCTTTGAAGATGAAAATAATGACTTACATTTAGCAAACGGTGATGAATCTATACAAGACACAGGTAATATTTCACTCTTCATGTTCAAAGCATTGCAGTATTATTATAAATTTGTATTTACAGAACAACAAAATAAAGTTACCTATTACCATGTAAAATTTTGGTATATGTTGTTGCATGCTTTTGAGTGCATTATGACAAATACCGAAAAAATACAATGTACAATATCTTATTGCAGCATATTTAGAAACCTTTTAATTCATTTAAGAACATGTCATAAAGATGCCAACTGTAATAAGTATCAATGCAATTCACTTCTTGTATTGCACAATCACTGGACAACTTGTACACAAGAAAATTGTCTGTTTTGTAAAAAACTCAGTGAATTGAAAAAACCTGCAATTCCGTCCGTAGATAAGGATTGGTATAAGAGTTGTACATTTGAATTAAGGGAACACCTGATTATTAAATTAATAAATACGGTGCCTTTTTTGCCTTCAACTATTACAGCGTCTTACATGCAAAAAATGGAAAAAGAGTCATATGAAATGGCTAACTGTAGATCAGAATACTATCATTTACTAGCAGAAAAAATATACAAAATCCAGACGCAAGCGATGTTATTACTTGTAGCAAGATGAATTGTAATTTGAAGAGTTTATTTACAAAGAAAATGTATATATAAATATATATTGTACTACATATTATGTATTATAAAAATATTTTTATATATTGTAATAAAATAATTTTTAAGTACCTAAAATATTTTGTTTTGAATATTTATAGAATATAAAACACATTTAAAAGGTATACACAAAATCATTTTCGAAACAAATATTAAGAGTCCAACTGTTTCTTTGTCACAAAATTCTTTGTTTTACTGACATTGACAAAAGAAGTTTGTAACCATTACTAAATGTTCATTATTGTTGCTTTGATTTAGTGTGTTGTAAATAAATACAACAAACAGATATTTTGAAAACTTTATATACAATTAGATCCATTAAATATTTTCAATTTCTATCAAGACTGCTTTATTTTATTATCGAATGTCAAAATATTTGTAATGAGTTCGTCTCATTCTTCGTGTATCTCCGTAAAATTTGACGCTTCGTGACGTCACGTTGATGACGGACGGACACTGCGTCACGAGGGGGCTTCCGGGAGCTGCGCGGCCAATGTACACACGTCTTATAGTCACGTGGTTTACAAGAACCAATCCCGATTGCAGCGCAATTTAATAGCCAGATATTTTCTGACAAGCGTAGAAAAAGTTTTCATCAACAGCCGCCATTTTGCCTGTCTGAGTCTGTGTAGAAATTTGGAATTAATTCTTAAATTTACAGTCATATATGTAAACAAAACGGATTAAAATTCGCGTAGCTTGCCACAAATAAATTATTTCGTGAATCGTTTTGTTAAAAAAGTGATTCCTTTTGTTAAAAAAGTGTGAAAAAGTGCCAATTTTGGTTGTCGTTCATTGTCGGAAGATGGTGAGAGGCTCTCGTACGGTATAGTCGGCCAGTAGGCGCTTCGTGATGGCCGATGGTTGACTCTAGTTCAGTAATATGTGCCTTGAGGGATGCACTGGCTTTCAGACTGTGCTTACATCAGCTCTTGGTGGTCTCTCGTGTGATAAAGTTGCGAAATTTGCGTTTATATCATGTGCGACGCTATATAGTCGCGTTAAATAGTGGATCGCAAGATCGCAGTCGGCCGCGGCCAGTGCGGCGGCTTCGGCTTGGTAAACAGGGGACATCACCTATACCACTATGGCCGAACATCTTGTAGATGGGCCGCCAAATGCCAAGCGGCCCAAATTGGACCCCTTTCAGGGCCCGTCAGACTCTTCGGGTAAGTATTTTATTTAAGAAATTCTTTTCCGTGTTTACATTCATGTCTGCATGGAGATCCTAGAATGTAAGAAGGCGTACCTACGTTTGACATTCATATCAATCATGTATATATTTTTCACATGAATTTATAAAACTTGCCATGATTTAAATGTATTTCACAATTATATATTTATATTTTAGATTTTCCATTGAATTTTTGTACAAATTCACAGAAAAAAATTGGAACCAAAACAAACATGACATTGACTTAAAACCAGTGTTGAGTAACAAACTGTCTTATGTCAGTGAACGAATAGAAAGAGTGAAATTTACTGTACAGATTCGTACATATTCAAGTATTATGTAGCCTTTCAAAATTAATTTTTAAGTTAGTGTTTATATTTTTAAAAAAATCAAATAAGTTCTACCTTTCATGACATATTTCAAAGATTACGATAGATTATGTTATACGTACTTGATAATAATTTTTTTAATTTAGAACTGTTACCCAACATTAATTTAAGATTTTGTTATGTTGAAGCATGAGTCTTTGGTTAAAGCAATAGACATACCTACAACAACTGCATGGAGATCTAAATGACTATATCTACATTTTTTCATTTTTCTCATTAATTTCTTCTCAGTTATTTGAATTTTTCGCCGATAACTTTAACATGAATGGTTACCTGTGTATGAACTTGATTGACGACACATTGGTAACGAAACAGTGAAATAATGTGTTGATTTATTGTACCTAACGCTGTAGTGCCAATATCAATGATGCACCATGCTTTCAACTTCGGCTTGGGGCAGGGACCAGGGCCAGACCAGGGTCCTGGCCTTGGAATTGGTGGCGGGCAAACCAAACAGCAACACTGGAACCTTCAGGGACAAAACCGAAGTAAATACATTATACCTAATGATGATAACAGTAACTATTTTCCTAATTTTAAGAGCCGACACCAGCCCGATTTAACCAGACCAAAATCTCTTGAAAACGGTGCAGTGCAGTGCAGACGTTTATTGTTTATGTTACTGGGGCCTTTACTTACAGCACTTATTGACTGTTTCTTAACCAGATGATTGCATGCGTACATACAATACGTATCTATATTTTAATACTACCTAACTGTTTACTACATTCTTTAGTACTAGTAATGACTAGCTTGTTTTATTTTTGATAGATTTATTCGGTAATATAGACTGCTTCTCGAATGGCTTCGCATTCTGCTTAGCACAGTGTTAGTACGTATTTGAATTGTGAAATTATTGTCGTTCACTTAAAATTTGATGTCGACCTATTCATCTGATTAGTTCTGGTTTATATCTCTCTGCACAAAACACCGTGTTCTTGATTTTTTTTTTATTGTCTGGCACGCTAATCAAGGCATCAAATGTAGTTGATAATACGATTGTTGTTGTAGAATTTGAGAATTTAAATTATGCAGTGATGAGCGTATTAGATATCTGAGTAATACAAATGAAGTTATCGCATGAATGTGGTCGGTGAATGTAAATAACAAAATATGTGTTGTGTAGACGTGCTGTCGAACATGGACATGTTCGATTTGGAAAACGATTTACCCGATGAGTTGATATCGTCCGGTTCGTGGGGTTTGGGCAACGACCACATGGCGGGCAGTAAACCACCGGCACAAGGCCCCGGACCAGGTTCCGGCGTCATGCAGAATGGCGTCGAGGCGCCTGACGGCTCACAGGCTCTGCGACAGATGCAGCTCAACCACCACTTGTTGCAGACGCAGGTAATAAACGTGCATGGTTAGTTTAGGAAAGGGTTTGTAGTAAAACTGGTTCTTGTAGGGGAATAAGACGCTGGTAGGAAATTCACTGGCATTAAGTGGCGGTCAGTTGGGTAGTAAGAGTCCAAGCTTGCAGTCTCCAACGAACAACTCTGTGAGCAAGCCCATCGGAGTAGTAGATCCAATGGCACTGGGAAGTCTACCGTCGAGCATTTCAAGCTCAGCCATGAGCATCCCGAACAGCGTGAGCGTGGGACTGCAGTCAATGGCGGGCAATGTTATGTCGATAGCTAACAATGGCAGTACACCACAGGTGATGAGTTCCATGCAACAGGGCATGAATAACAGTGTGGCTGGCGGCCCGGCCGGCATGATCATGACTAATAGTAGTATGAACGCCATGGGCGGCGGCGGCATGGGTGGAGGAGGACTTGTTGTTAGTAGCAGCATCAACAAACAACAGCTTGCAGGCGCTGGTCCAGGTGGTGTCAATTTACTGAACGCACCCGGCCAGCCACATCACCAACAGCCTAACCACGGCGTTGTATCACAAGTGAGTACACAATAAACAACTTATTAAAAAGTAATGTTATAATGTGAATATGTTTTATTATAGGGAATGCAGAATGGTCCCTTGTTGAATGTGCACGCAGTGGCAGCGATGCAGCAGCAGTTAGGCGGTGGTGGCGCGGGACCTCGAGGACAAGTGCATTCCCTGCGTATGCAGGCACCGCCCGGCATGCAGCTCGGCCCTGGTGGCCCTCAGCCTACCCCTGGACCTGGACCCGGCCCTGGCCCTGGCGTTCAAGGTATGACCGCTTATGCGTACGCCAATCAGTCGACCCCGCAAGGTGCTAAAGTTGGTAAGAACACAAAGCGTCTTTTCTTATTTTGTTTTATTCAAATCGCTTTTATTTTTGTTTAACGTTCATCATCATTATATTTCACCTACGGTCAATTTTAGGAGCTATTTTAATTTTTGATTTATTCTTTCGAATGTAACTATTAATTTTTAGTTCGTTCGCGATAATTTTATGATAAATCTAATGAATCATACTTTCGCACCATTGTCCATTTGTTACTAACTCTTGCTTCAGTAGTTATATTTAAATTAATTATATTTTTTGGAAACACCATAATTAATTTTACTATTTCACAAACAGACTTATTAATTTTTATTGTATTGACAGGGGTCGGATTCTGTAACAAATAACCTTTGTAAATACGTATTTGTAGTTGTTATTTTCATTTATTTAGATATAACAAGTTCAAATGATTTGTTGAAAACTGTTGATATTGTTTTCAAATTTATGTAAAATATAGTCTGTAATTAATGAGTCGGTTCCAAAAATAATTATAGAATTGAAATCTAATTCAAATGCATTGAATAGTTAAATTATTATGTATTAAGTATATTTGTGTGAAGTAGATTTTTTGAAATAATTTTTATTGTAAATTAGACTTGTTCAAACTAGGTGTGGTGGCTCCTCAACAACGCGGTGCGGCGCTTGGCCTACAAACGAATCGGTTCGGTGGCCCAGTGGGTGGTGTAGGAGGCGCCGTTGGCGGTGGAGGTGAGGGTGGTATGGCGCAAGCGCAGCCACCGGCGCCATCGCCAGCTCAACCGCAATCGGGAGCACCTAGTGGAACGCAGCCAGGGCCCCAGGCTGCCACGCAGAATCAGCCCGCCGCGCCCGCTACTAGTACCGCCGATCCCGAAAAACGTAAACTTATCCA
Source organism: Pterostichus madidus (assembly GCA_911728475.2). Classification (NCBI taxonomy): domain Eukaryota; kingdom Metazoa; phylum Arthropoda; class Insecta; order Coleoptera; family Carabidae; genus Pterostichus; species Pterostichus madidus. The sequence goes on from OU452312.1 coordinate 23,124,979, forward strand.
ACAGCAACTAGTGCTGCTGCTACACGCTCACAAGTGCCAGCGTCGCGAGTCGCAGTCTAATGGCGAAGCGTGGCAGTGTATGCTGCCACATTGTAAAACAATGAAAAACGTGCTTAATCATATGACGACTTGCCAGGCCGGCAAGAGCTGCAATGTACCACACTGTTCTTCTTCGCGCCAAATCATCAGCCACTGGAAGCATTGTACACGAGCAGATTGCCCAGTGTGTTTGCCGCTCAAACAAGCTGACAAGAACCGCAACAGCAATCCGAATGGTAAGTAGTCATGTAGTGCGAATGCGAATTTTTTATATGAATATGAATATATTGTAGCCGTAACAAATCCTCCACAAGCACCTCAAACTCAACAAACCCAGAAAACAGTTGATATGAGAAGTGCTTACGATGCTCTAGGAATTCAGTGTCCGACGACAGGGACAGGTGCAGTAGGCGGAGTAGGTATAGGTGCAGGTGTGGGTACGACGGCGGGTATGTTGGGCACCGGAACAGGTGTGCGACCCGGCGGAGTGCGTATGCCCCTAGGTCCTGGAGGTAACGCGGCCATGGCGCCTGGACTCGGAGTGCGCGTGCTACCGCCACAAGGTCAGGCAGCACCCAATGTCTCGCTGCCTCTGGGGAGCGATTCGGCGCCCGGCCCCGGCCAGCCTCAGTCGGGCGCCGTGCCACAGCAACAACAACAATCCGTCCCCACACAATTACAATTGGCTAATGCGAGCATGCTGTTCGGTGTTGGAGACGGTCAAGGACAAACCAGTCTTGTAAGTTATTGCAAGACATTTAATTTCTTTGTATATCAGATAATTGATTTATTTGTAGATCGGAAGCGAACGAATACAATTACCGGGTGGGTTACAACCAGGACAGGTAACAGCCACTCCAGTGCAAGGAACCAAAGAATGGCACCAATCAGTGACGCCTGATCTCAGGAATCACTTGGTGCACAAACTGGTACAGGCAATTTTTCCAACACCAGATCCATCAACCATGTTGGATAAACGAATGCATAATTTGGTAGCTTATGCCCGCAAGGTTGAAGGTGATATGTATGAAATGGCGAATTCCAGGTCTGAATACTACCACCTATTAGCGGAAAAGATATATAAAATTCAGAAAGAGTTAGAAGAAAAGAAACAGAAACGAAAAGAACAGCAATTACTTCAGCAACAGTCTCAACAGCAGCAGCCACAACCTGGACAACCAGCACTACGACCCATAGGAGTGACGACCGCGGTTAGCGGTGCTGTTGGAGCAGTTACTGGTGCAGTTCCACGGCCTGGTGCACCTGGTGTGTTACCACAGCAACAACCCGGCTTGCGTAGCAATTCGCCGGCCATGAGCACTATGAATCTGCCCCAAATGAACCAATCGACGAATCGAATGATTTTTCCAAACCAAAACGCTCAACAGCAACAAACACCCCAACAACTTGTTAGCGTGCCGGGGCCTAGTCCCACCTCGCAACCCAACCCCGGTTTATCTCCTTTCGGTCAACACATGAGCCAGCCGGTTACCACCACTGCTGCACAGCCGCAACAGAACCAGCAGCAGTTTTCAAATAGCAACGGACCTTCGTTACCATCAAGTTCACCTGCAAGTAATCACCAATTTTCAGATATGGTCAAGTCTCGCCTTGTACCTTCGCCTGCCTTTGTATTGTCAAATCAACAGCAATCACAGCAAAATCAGTTCAATAACCAACGGTTAACGGCTTCAATACCCAGCGAAACTACACAGCCTAGCGTGGGACCGATGTCTGTGTCATCGTCGCGTGGTGCTTCGCCAGCGCCATCAACGCCAATGGTTACCTCCCCGCCAACTGCAGCTAGCCTCGGCAAGGGCATGAGTAGTTCAGAACGAGCTGCATTAAATGCACCACGCTCATCGTCTCTTTCATCCCAAATGGCTGCTATTACCGCGGCACAAGATCGGGACGAAGATTCACCGCCGCCTACATCTGGCGCTGCCGAAAAGGGTAAACTAAATATGAAACACGAAGATATAGAAATTAAACGAGAACGGGATGATGGCGAGTCGAGTAATCACATAGAAGGTGGAAAGAATGTTGGCAATGACATGAAATCTGAAATAAAAACTGAACCTATGGAGGAAAGTGAAATTAAAGAAGAGCCTCACATAAAAGAAGAACCTAGCACACCCATGTCGTCGTCTAGTGCAAACGAAACCGCCGGCCCTGATATCAAATCGCCCACAACCATCGAACCAATACAGTCAACTAGTGTCGACAAGAAACGAAAATGCAGTAAGTTAAATTCTTTTCTAGTCTTTACACAAATTTCTAATACAATTTTATTAGTTTTCAAGCCAGATGAATTACGGCAAGCACTTATGCCAACGTTAGAGAAATTATATCGTCAAGATCCAGAAAGTTTACCATTCCGTCAACCTGTGGACCCACAAGCTTTAGGTATTCCAGACTATTTCGATATTGTTAAGAAACCCATGGATTTGTCAACAATAAAGCGGAAACTTGACATTGGCCAATACACTGACCCTTGGGAATATGTAGACGATGTGTGGCTGATGTTTGATAACGCTTGGTTGTACAATCGAAAAACTAGTCGTGTCTATAGGTACTGTACAAAGGTGAGTTGATACGTTTATTGTTATCATGCTTCAATATTATTTAATGGTATTTTCTGTTCTCTAGTTGTCAGAAGTATTTGAACAAGAAATAGATCCAGTGATGCAAGCACTTGGGTATTGTTGTGGGAGAAAATACACTTTTAATCCGCAAGTATTGTGCTGCTATGGTAAACAACTTTGTACGATCCCAAGAGATGCGAAGTACTACAGCTACCAGAATAGGTAAGCTAATTATTTCACTAAATTCATTTTCATTGTCAGTATCGTTATCATAGTGGGCATTTTATCATTAATCAGGGTGCTTTTAACATAATGAAAACAAACTCACTCGAATTATAGATAGTAGGCATATAATGTTTCATGTCTCATAAAAGCTGAATTAAATAGAATTTTACGGTGTCACGGGTTATTTCAAATGAATATAAATATATTAAAAAATCATCTCTCGCTTTCTAACACGAATTCTTTGTCATTGTTTCTTGTGTGCTGGTGCCTGGCTGTCTGTTGATGTGCTAACAACACGCTCGGTACTGCTGCTGTTCGTTCTGTCACATTCACACGCTGTCTCTCTCGTTGTTTGGGAAACAGTCTAAAGGCGTATGGACTTGGATCCGACAGATACACCTTCTGCCAGAAGTGTTTCAACGACATTCCCGGCGACACTGTCACGTTAGGCGACGACACAACGCAGGCACAGACGTAAGTTTTTGTTTTTTTTTTGTCACTAGCTCAAATACTGATAAAATATGTAATTTAATTTAACAGAGCCATCAAGAAGGACGAGTTTAAGGAAATGAAGAATGATCATCTAGAACTAGAGCATTTTGTCTTGTGCGGAGATTGTGGTCGAAAACTCCACCAGATCTGTGTGCTACATTTGGACGCTATCTGGCCTGCAGGTTTTGTCTGTGACAATTGTCTAAAGAAGAAAGGAATGAAACGCAAGGATAATAAATTCAACGCCAAGAGATTAACTATTACTAAACTCGGCATGTACATCGAAAATCGTGTCAATAATTTCTTGAGAAAAAAGGAAGCTGGCGCAGGAGAAGTTCACATCCGCGTTGTATCCAGTTCAGAAAAAATGGTAGAAGTAAAACCAGGAATGCGAGGTCGGTTCGTTGAAACTGGGGAACTGTCTTCTGAATTCCCTTACCGAGCGAAAGCGTTATTCGCATTTGAAGAAGTAGATGGTACTGATGTGTGTTTTTTCGGTATGCATGTTCAGGAATACGGTTCAGATTGTCCAGCTCCCAATACGAGACGTGTGTATATCGCCTACCTCGACTCCGTACACTTCTTCAAGCCTCGTCAGTTTAGGACTGCTGTTTACCATGAAATTCTGCTAGGTTACATGGATTATGTGAAGCAACTTGGCTACACAATGGCGCACATTTGGGCTTGTCCGCCTTCTGAAGGCGACGATTATATCTTTCATTGCCATCCCAACGAACAGAAAATACCTAAGCCGAAGAGGCTACAAGATTGGTATAAGAAAATGCTTGACAAGGGTATTATTGAACGAATTGTTCTTGATTACAAAGTATGTTTTTAATATTAACATAATATTTAATAAGATTACAAAAAATTCTTGTTTATTACAGGATATCTTAAAACAAGCCATGGAAGACAAACTTAGTTCCGCTGCTGACCTTCCGTACTTTGAAGGTGACTTCTGGCCCAATGTTTTAGAAGAAAGTATTAAAGAACTGGATCAAGAAGAAGAGGAAAAACGAAAACAAGCCGAAGCTGCTGAGGCTGCTGCAAATGCGGTATGAATTATTTATTTTATCCACATCTTTTATATAATAAAGACATTATTACACTGATTTCAGTTGAATTATATGGCTCATAAAACACTAGTGTTTTATATTCCATAAAATACTGTAAACAACTTGTTACTTAGCAACCACTTCATGATCTACCGTATTTTGAGAAACTATATATAACTGAACCAACGTTAAACGTTAGGACCAATCTTCGTCGATACCTGTAATTATGAGTTATGGATAAAATTTTGTATTACACTTGTGTTTTATTGGTATATAAAACACTTGTATAATAAATAACTATTATTTATATTGTAACAGATCAGTAGATGTATATAAATTTCGTCATAATTTATTTAAACAGATTGCATTGTTATACAAAGCAATCAACGGGAAGTGAGTCCGGAAAATATGTAAACTAAAAGTGACAAAGTGACCTAGGCAGCATAGGTAACAGCAAAATATTATCATATTCCTATGAACTGTCATTTAAATTGTTAAAATTTGTCTTTTATTCCTTTTAAATCAGTCAAACAGAAAAATCTGTATTAAATTATATGTTATGCTATTTCCTTAATATTAGATATCATTCTGAGGTTTTCTTGTATTTAATTATTTTACAAAAAGCAATTTTCATTCGAGCACATCATCCGAGGGTTAATTTTCTGTCGGTGTATCTTTATGTCAATATTTTTATTATGTGAGTAAAATTAAACTTTATTTTTTATTATTGACTTTTATGCCATCTGTAGTACTTATAGAAAAGTAAAACACTGTTTTCTTTGTTTCAATATATATATCCAAGCAACGGGACATGCTGTTGTTTAAAAATCAACAATGAGTGAAAATTGAACTTATTTTGATATTTATGTGCAGATTTTTTCCTTAACTGAAGAAAGTGAAACGGGTCCCGACGGCAAGAAAAAAGGTCAGAAGAAAGCTAAGAAAAGCAGTAAGTCTAAAGCTAATCAGCGAAAAAATAGTAAAAAGTCGAACACACCACAAACCGGCAATGACCTCTCCGCGAAGATTTTTGCTACCATGGAGAAGCATAAAGAAGTGTTTTTCGTCATCCGTCTACACTCGGCTCAATCGGCGGCAAGTTTAGCAGTAAGTGATATATGTATATATTTTTAATCTATTATTATTGAAATATTTTTTATGGTATATGCTCATTTTAGAGAGTTTCCATTAATTTCCATACATTTGTATGTTTGCACGCTATTAAACAGATTATAGTTATATTATTTGAAGTGTAGGGCATTCATCGAATCAGATAATAAATAAATACTTATATCATCACGCCTTTTACCTATTACTAGGGGTGGCACTCTGTCGTAGCAGATCTCGGTAATATATTTATGCGTGTGAAGTGCGGTTACGTCGTGAAATTACAGCCCCGGTTAGTGGAAGGTGAGCCACAGGGATAATTTTAATGTGGTGAAAATTATTTGTCGGCTGCAGGAATTGAATCCACAGTTCGATTCAATACCATTGAGTCATTTACAATTAGATAATTGATGTCAAAAATACTCACTCAAAAAAATAACGTCAGGAATGGAAGCATGCTCTATATAATTATATTGTAGAATTCAGGCGATAATTTTCAAATGGTCAAATTAATACCCCATTCTAAATAATTTTGCAGAAGAAATGTAGTTAACATAATTTGTGCACTATTTGAGCCAAAAAGCACTGGTTATTTTATGCTATATTAGAGAAAATCTCAATTTTTACTTGACAGATGACAGCGATTCTATTATTCAAAATAGAATTCTATAGGGTATGCTTCCACCACAGGTTGATGTTTAATTAGAATTACGTTCCAAATCATTACTAATAAAACAAAATATTACCTCATTAATACAATTCAGTGGCTAATAAATGAACTACAAGCTTTTCGCTTTTATTTTGATAGTTTGAAACTAGTTTCCAACTAACTTTTGTATATGCTTGAACAACTGACTAGTTATTGGAGTCACGGAATTTACACTGTTTGAACATTAAAATTCAACAGCGCATGCTTGTGATAGTTGTGGATTGCTGCTCGAATAAAGCTAACATTTCCAAATATGATTAATTATATGAATAGTTTCAAATGCATATTAACAATATATACTCTTTAAAAAACGATGATAAATTGTATAATATGTAATGAGTAATTGTATTTATTTCCAGCCTATTCAAGATCCTGATCCTTTTATAAACTGTGATTTAATGGACGGGCGAGATGCCTTTCTAACGATGGCACGCGAAAGACATTACGAGTTCTCTTCATTACGTCGTGCTAAGTTCAGTTCAATGTCCATGTTATACGAACTTCATAATCAAGGACAAGACAAATTTGTGTACACGTGTAATAACTGCAAAGGACACGTGGAAACGCGGTACCATTGTACAGTGTGTGACGATTTCGATTTGTGTATTCAGTGCTACGAAAAAGACGGTCATCCGCATAAAATGGAAAAACTCGGTTTGGACTTGGATGACGGCTCATCACCGGCCGATCTCAAACAAGCAAATCCTCAAGAAGCACGTAAACAGTCTATTCAGCGGTGTATTCAATCGCTAGTGCATGCGTGTCAGTGTCGCGACGCGAATTGCCGTTTGTCTAGCTGCCAGCGCATGAAGCGTGTTGTAACGCACACGAAAGTGTGCAAGCGCAAAACGAATGGTGGTTGTCCGATTTGCAAACAACTCATTGCGCTGTGCTGTTATCACGCCAAACATTGTTTGGAGGCCAAGTGTCCAGTGCCGTTCTGTTCGAATATTAAATACAAGATGAAGCAGCAACAACTTCAGCAAAGGTTACAACAAGTACAGTTGATGCGCCGTCGTATGGCTGTGATGAATACACGGACAGCAGCACCAACATCGGCCGGACCTGGAGGTGGAGGACCGGCTGGAGGCAACGTGCCACCTATGTCATCCGGGCCAACAGCTGTGGGCCCTGGCGCTGTGAGTCCTGCAGGAGCTCTAGGAGCAGGTGCTCTCACTGCAACGGGAGCTCTCGGTGGTATGCAGTCGCCACATCAACCTGGAATTGGACATAAGCCGGGAACACAAACACCGCCTGCGAACGTACTGCAAGTCGTCAAACAGGTACAAGAAGAGGCTGCTAGACAACAGGCGCCGCATGTTGGTTATGGAAAAGTTACACCAGCCAGTGCCGTCCAAGGACCCAACATGCCTCCGCCACCGATACAGAGAGCTATCGGCCATCAAGGTAAACTATTATTAATTCATTAGTCCCCATATATTTCATTCAACACCCATATTTGATATATTTCAGGTGGAAATTTGTTGCCGATGGAGCAGTGGCAACCGCGTTATCCAGGTGGGGCAGGCGCGGCACAAGGATTGCGCCAGCCTGGACCACAGCTTCTGGGAGCTCAGGGTGGCTTGGTTCAAGGTCTGGGTGCTGTAGGTCCTGGTGGTCCGCTGGCCCAGCCGGGTGCAGCGGGTGGTGCAGTGCGTGCCGGTACCGCTGGCCTGGGTGCCGCAGCCACAGCCGGCTCTGGTTTGCACAAGCAAGCATTACAACAGCTTATGCACACGTTACGATCTCCACAGTCACCTGAACAACAACAGCAAATACTCGCAATACTCAAATCCAATCCACAGTTAATGGCTGCTTTCATCAAGCAAAGACAGGTGGGTAATAAATTTCATACTAAAAAGCCAGCATGTAAACCTATCTTTTTGAAATAAAAATTAAATTAATATGAATGCAAACTTTGTTATTTTTAAAATTATATAAATAAATATATATGTGACGCGTATGTTTGGTTATGTATGAAGGCCCAGGCAGCGGCTCAAGGTGGTGGTACAGGAGTAGTAGGAGGTGGTCCACCGCAGTTGCAACACATGTTAAATCAACAGCAACAACAACAACAGCAGCAGCAACAACAGCAGCAGCAGCAGCAACAACAACAACAACAGCAGCAGCAGCAACAACAGGGCCGTATGCAGCAGATGCAAGCTATGCTCGGTGGTCAGCAGTCAGCAGGCCAGCCTGGACCTGGACAACCCATGACTCCACAACAGCAGCAATGGTACCGCAGTCAGCAACAGTTCCTAGCACTCCAGCGCCAACAGCAGCAACAACAACAACAACAGCAGCAGCAGCAACAGCAGGCGCAACATGGTGGCGGTCAATTCCAGCAGCCGCCCGCGCCACCTTACCAACAACAACGGCTTCCTGGCATTCGGCAACCACACCTCGGCTACAACAACGCGTTCAATGATCAGCCATACAGTATGCAGGGTCTGAAACCAACACCACCGCCCGTTCCATCGCCGCAGGGTGTGATGGGTCCCCCGCACGGCACTATGACTGTAGCCGGCATCAGTGTGCAACAACAGCAACTGATGAGCGGTCGCAGTCCGCCGCCCATTCGCAGTCCACAGCCCAATCCATCACCGCGACCCGCGCCGAGTCCGCGCAATCAACAACCTGTTCCAAGTCCGCGAGGGCCACAGCCCAGTCCGCACCACGACTTAGGCAATGCGTCCGAAATGTTGCTCGGGGGTACCGCATCCGGCGGACCAAACCACACCACCGCTGGCCTCGGTCCCCATCCGCACGCGTCACCTGCACCCAGTGGCCCCGGCCAGTCAGATGGCAGCGACGTGACGCCCATGACGCCACAGGACCAGCTCAGCAAATTCGTCGAGCAGTTGTAGTGGTGAGTGCCCGTCGCCGCCGCCCGACGCGAACACCTGTACTTAGTCCCAACACATCCGCCGTCGCAATCGCCGCCGCCGCCAGCGTCGATGTGACTTAGTATTATACTCCTCCTCTGCGTATCTGTAGCCCGCTGCAGCTGCAGTGCGCTCAACTCGTACAAATTTCAAAGTGTAATTGTGTAAATGTATACTTAATACGTTAAAAATATCTGACAAGGTGACCGTCACCTACAAACGTGTAGTTATTTGTAAAAAGGAGTAATCGTAGATTTTAATACTGTTCAATAAAATGAAGAACTTTTGACACAAGTTTTTGTTTTGAACATGTCGTTACCGTCAGAATGACATGATTTTAGCCCGGACGGACGGCGCCCCGGACTGTTCCGTCGCCGAATTGTACATATGTTTGATAAATAAAGTAAAATAGATTGTGCTCTGTATTATAAAAATGACATGATAAACAAATAAGTAACGATCATGTTTAGTGAATTTGTTAAATTGAATGAACGGACACTTGTGAGAAATTTACAAGTATTTGGCTTTGCGAGGCTGTGTTTACTGTAAATCATAAAGGGAATCGTTACCTACCTGTGGTGATCAATACATCGGGCATAGCTACGCACTGTTGCTGTATTCGAATATACCATACCGTACCCGTACATATACAACCTTGTTTCTATTATTTGTTATAATTATGAACATAAATACATCGCTTCTATATTCATTAATGAGAATGAATGAGTGATTTACTTTCATCATACCGTTTTTATTCAATACTAGTGATAGATTTGTGAAAAATACAGAGTCAACCGAGCGACTCTTGTGCATATTGTTTTTACTTCGAAAGACTATATTTACATAATATATAAATAAAGAATAAAAAAAAAAAAGAATAGTGACTTGTGACAACAACCAGTGTGTGTTGTTGTTACAAGCTGTGATGGTGTGGCGTTTGGTAACGGAGCCTTCGATCGAAGCCGCGCCCCTACTCTTGATCTCATGCATGAGTGCCGCTTCGCTCGCGCGCCAGTGCATCCAGCCCCACCCACCCCTTGTCATGACGATGCGATCCGATTGATTCTCTTTTTATACATGCTTATCTTACGATATAAATATTATACATACTATACATATGATAGATAGATAATTATATTTAATAATTTATGTAATTGTATATGATTTATTAAAGTATTTACATTCCATTTGATTTATGTTTGTGATGCTGTTGCGCCGGGCTGGTGCAGGGTGCGCGTGGGAAACCTACCAGTTCAGTCACCAATCGCCAAATCATCCCGTGGCTGCTATTTTCACTCCCCTCCCCCTTAATTTATTATTGAACATTTTCAAAATATTGAATGAGTAGAATAATTTTAGTGTTAAGTATTATATAAAATTAAATAATAAATATTACATAAATTTATATTTACGTATTTTATTTCTGTGCGAATGCATGAAAAATATATTCCTGTAACTGTACATAGAATCAGGGATAGATTGTACAAAGTGTATCATATATTTGTTGTTCTTGATAACGCAACGAGTCACGTTTCATTGATTGCACAGCTTTTATAATTACAACTTTTTTTACAACTACAGACGTGTGTAAATGTTAATATGCTTGCTTCAAATGTTTGTGAATCATTCTTTTATACTGATATATTTTAATTGTATATATTTGTTGGTATATTTTATTTTATTCTTATTTATAAATGTAAGATACAAAATCAGCAGTATAAATACATTATAAATTGTTTTTATAATTAATTTTATAGTTCCTTTCAATTTTTGTGTGTACGTTTTTTTTCTTTCTTTTTAATAAATCCTCTTATGAAATAGAAATAAAGTTGGGACATGATAACATCAGTATAAATTAATTAAACAGAAATTTTATTCAAATGAAAAGTTAATACAGCGGTAACTAACTAGAATCATTTTTAGTTTATACATAAGTAATTAACTTATTTTGTTCATCACGAAAGGTGCTGAAAAATAAAATCGTATTAAATTTTTATCAAATAATGTGTTAAATTATATGTATTACTTATTCTCAAGATCAAAACTAGGGAAGCGAAGACCAGGAAGTTGGAAATGACTCCTTCTCTTGTTCGTCTTTTTTCTTCAGCTGAATCACGTTCTGGAAGTCCTTGCAAGCGAAACATTTTTATTTTCTAATTGGTTGTCTATATATTTCTAAATTATATAGAATTTTATTTCAATGTACCGTGCTTCAATTTACAGGTTAACGTGCTACGCAAGGAAGTAATGACACGAAGGGCAATGGCTGAAAAATCAATATTAAGAATTAATGTAGAATTCATTAAAGTGTTATAGATTATATACTTCAATACTAAAATTTCTTTTTATATTTATAATGAAATCATTGAAAAAGGAATATTTTGACTGAAATTATCAGTGATCTAATTTTTTCCCTAATTTCATCATATTACGACAGATGGCAAAGTGATAGTTGAAATATTTGTTGAATGACATTTATTACAAAAATAATACTTTTTATTTCATAGTTTGCATATTTATTTATAAAAATATAAAACACTTATCATTGTTAAAATGGACAACTCAAAAAAAATGCCAGGTAAAGAAAATGCTTCAAAGTTAAGTACAGGTTAGAAATGTCAAATATTACACATATTTTACAATTTGTATACTTTACTTGATTTTTCTAAATTTAGACGTGAAGTCTCCAAATATGCCAGGTGGAATTGATAAAGCCGAAGCCAGAGCTAAACGTAAAGAAGCAAAGAAACAAAATAAGGCCAAGAAGGACTCATCTAAATCTATCGAAATAAAATCGGAAATTAAAGTACAAGGTGTGCAACCTGTTAAAAATGGCGATAATAAAGTTGAAACATCAAAAGTAGAAGAAAAAAATATACAAAATACAATTAAAACAGCTGGAGAAAGCGATTTATCTAAAGTTGAACTTCGAGTTCAACGTAAAGCACTTCAAGAAGCACAGAAAGCTGCTAAAGCAGCAGCAAAGACAAGTGGCGGTGCTGCACTACAAGTATTACCAGCAAATCAAAAGACTGATTCTGAAACTACAAAGAAAACCATCGATAGCAAGAACAATGTTACTGCAACTTTTGTTATTGATAAATCAATTGAGTCTTCTGAAAGTAAAGCGGAAATACGTGCTAAGCGAAGAGCAATTCAAGAAGCTCAGCGTCAAGTTAAAGCTCAAACACAAGAACCTCCAAAATCTAATATTAAAACTTCGGCCGACAAAGCTAAAGAACTTCCCAAAATTAAAAGAATTACGCCGAGAAAGGAATCTATTAGTGTAGTTACGGGCGGTAATTTCAACAAACAAGTGCAATTGTTCAATCATCTTTATTTCCATCACAGCATCAGCATAACGAAAGATCAAACCACTGTTACTGGTTTACATTCATCCATTATTCGACTTGGGGTTCGATACATGTCTCACAACGTCCTAGGATCAAACGCACGTTGCTTAGCTCTTCTGTCAGCAATTAAAGATCTTGTCAATGATTATAGAACTCCGCCGCAACAAGAATTTTGTAGAAGTCTTGAATCGAATATACAAATTTCGACAAACTATCTACAAAAATGTCGGCCGATGGCTGTATCGATGACTAACGCCGTAAGAAATATTAAATGGCACCTTACTCAAATGCCTACGAATCTTTCCGATAATGACAAGAAAGTTCGACTTTTAGAAGGAATTGATACCTATATAAATGATGAGATTGGTATGGCAGATAAAGCAATCAGTATGACAGTTCAAGCTAAAATTTATAAGGGAGACGTCATTCTAACTTATGGATGGTAAATAAAATTATTCAGCGCGAATCCAACCAACAGAAAGTGAATTTCGAAAAAAAACTACTAAATTGTAATTTCGTCTAAGGGTCAAATTCATAGTCGAGGCTCATCTTCACCTCACATTCAACGCCGAAGTAACTAATTCAAATTGTGCAAATTCTTGCGTTAGTTACCTTAGTTACTTCGATTTGAGTGTGAGGTGAGGATAAAGATACAGACACACTACTATCACATCATGTGAACTCACATGGTTCACGTGAGCTATCAAATTGTTGAGGCTCATGATTTCGATTTATTTATGTTGTTAGGAGATACAATTGTCATTTGCTGCATTCATGTAAAATCACATGATATTTCACGTGAACTGTCAAATTGTTGAAACCCATGATTCCCATTAATATATAAATATGAGTATGTGTTGTTACGCAATATGTGATTTGACATAAATGCAGCAAATGACAATAGTGTGTCTCCTAACAACAATTTGATAGTTCACGTGAAATGTGAATTCGCGTGACGTGATAGTAATGTGTTCGTATCTTAAGGGTCAAATTCATAGTCGAAAGTCACCCTCAACTCATCCTCACCTCACACTCAAAGTCGAAGTAACTAAGGGCCAAATTCATAGTCGTGACTCACCCCATCCTCACCTCACACTTAAATTCGAAGTAACTAAGACAATTAACTCAAATTATGCAAATTCTTGAGTTACTTGGACTTTGAGTGTGATGTGAGAATGAGGTAAGGGTGAGTCACGACTGTGAATTTGACCCTAAGACAACTGACTCAAATTGTGCAAATACTTGTGTTAGTTACCTAGTGTGGGGTGAGGGTGAGTTACGACTATGACTTTGACTAAGGACCAAATTAATAATTGTGACTTACCCTCACTTCATCCTCACCTCACACTCAAAGTGGAAGTAACTAAAGCAACTAACTCAAGAATTTGCACAATTTGAGTTAGTTGCCTTAGTTACATCAACTTTGAGTGTGAGGTGAGAATGAGTTGACAGATGTTATTTCTATAAACTGTGAAAACATGTCTTTTATTACTTTTTCCTGAAACCGTCAAGAGAGTGCCTGCTTTCCTGACCCATATTAGTATGGAAAGTAGATCATTACTGAAACAGTCGGGTAAAATACTTTCCTATCTGGATCTTTGATTTTAAGAGGAGTACATAAAAACTCCTCCTCACTCTCGTTTTCTTCGCTATTTTCTAACATTTCAATAAGTCTTCACATTAAACAATAGTTATTTGTGTGCCTAGAGCAGATAATAGTCTATTGCCGCTCGCGCATGGAGATTGTTGATCGAGGTGTAGACGAGAGCAATAACCATGCAAGAGCGGTAAGGGCACTTTCTGTTCGAGGGGCACGCAATATTTTTTCTACGGCCATTTAAAAACTCTTGAAAAATATTTAAAATAATTTTTGGCAGTTTTATGTTTGGAAATTCGGGCGACAGTTTTCAATTATCCATGGATACGATGATAAACTCTTACATTGTCGCTTGACTAGTAGCAATAACTTATTGCCTCTCAGCAAGCGGCAAATGTCAACTTTCTGCTTTTAACGGACAGTTGAAAGTCTATTTTCTGCTCGGTTATAGAAAAAATTATTTTTGACACAAAAATCTTTTTCTACGACCGAGGATAAAAAACTTTTCCAACTATCATTTGAAAGTATAAAGTTGACATTTGGCGCTCGCTGAGCGGCAATGTAAGAATAGCTGTATTCCTTTTTCTACTTGGTTCACTTAAATCAGTTCTGATAAATTAGACAACATGATTAAATGAACTGAATTAAGCAAACTGATGCACTTATTGAGGTGAATTAATTCAAAGTAAATTAGAATCAGTATTGGAAATAAAGCGAGGTAATGCAATGAAATAAATAAGTGACCTGGTTTAATAAATGTAAGTTAGATCTGATCCAAAAGGCAAATGTCATGGATTCTTGAAAACTGTCGCTCGAAATAAAAAAATATTTTAAATTCTTTTTTCTGATTGGTCGTAGAAAAAATATTGTGTGCACCTCGAGCAGAAAGTGTTCTTGCCGCTCTTGCATAGTTGTCGATCGAGGCGTGAGCGGCAGTAGACTCTAGATATACAAATAACTATTTTCTCATTTGACGTTCTTTTCAAAAGCTTTTGTAGTTGCCTTGGATCAAATCTGCTGCCAATATGATTCTTACAAAATATATAAACATTTTAAATTATTTATGATTAATTATTGATTAAATTAAAATGGTTTCAGAAAAAAATGGTATGCATAATACGTCAGGAAAATGTCTTAAATGGACTCAGCGAATTAAAATATAATATGAAATCTATTTTAATAGATAAATAAGTGCAGAATTATATGTTAAACAGTTTATTAATATTAGCTATTTTTTAGTTTTCTTAACAAAAAGCAATTTCCATTCAATCAAAACGTCCGAGAGTTCACTTCTTGTCGGTTTATCATTAATACTGTTCATTTTCAGAAGCTATATTTTAATTACAGCTCATCAATCATTACAAAAATTTTGTTAGACGCGCATATGAGTGGCAAAATCTTTAGTGTGATAATAGTAGATGCTCGGCCGCTACTTGAAGGTCGTGAGATGCTACGGATGCTAGTAAATGCGGGAATTAACTGTTCGTATGTGTTGATAAACGCAGCAAGTTTTATTATGGGTCGTGTAACCAAAGTTCTTTTGGGTGCGCACTCCCTTCTTGCCAATGGATATGTCATGTCCCGTGCTGGTACTGCACAAGTTGCTCTTATTGCTCAAGCATTTAACAAACCAGTTTTAGTTTGCTGTGAGACTTACAAATTTTGTGAGAGAGTTCAGACCGATTCTATCGTTCATAATGAAATAGGTAATATCTGATCATAATATTTAATCATTTTTTATTTTAAAATAATGTTTGTTTTAGGTGATCCTGATAAGTTGGTCTCAAGTGTATACCAAGGAAAAAGTCCACTGTCAAACTGGAAGGAAATTAAAAACGTAACACCGTTAAATCTTATGTACGATATAACGCCTCCAGATTTAGTAACTGCTGTCGTAACGGAATTAGCAATTTTACCTTGCACTAGCGTTCCTGTTATTTTACGCATTAAACCAACTGAGATTGTGTTATAGTTTATTTTTGTATTATAAAATTGTGGTTGTCTCAAATTTTATTATAATAAAATGTATATACTCAAAAATTAATGTTTGAATCTCATAACTTTGAAATAGTTCTGGAAAGTGTATGTAGATGTCGTATGTGCTGCAAAATTCTTCAATGAGTTGACAGTCGTTTGTTGATGATTTTTCTTTGAAGGTTGTTTTCGTTTCGTTTAATTTTTTTGTGCTATAGGTGTTTTGTTATGTGTTTTTTTTATTTTTAAAACATTAACACTGAAGTGAATAGAATTAAATAATTTTATATTAAAGTAGTGCTTATAAATGCAAGTTACCATGTTGTATAATTTAGGTATCTGAAAAAGACAAAAGTGTAAAGAATTAACCTCGCAAAATTTGTTTTTGCATTTGTTTAATTTTTGATTGTGTTCAATATAAAATAAACACTGGAGCAAATACGGCAGATACTTTTTGAAGAGATGGGTAAAACAGAAAAGCCCAACGATGAAGAACCACCTTCTAGTGTTTCTCCTCAAATTGAAGCCAGCAAGTTATTAGAAGCTGCTCTTTTGGAAATGGATGGAATTATATCAGGTAAAAACTTTATTAAATTACGGAAACATTTCACCTCTTTAGAATAAAAAGTATTTTTTAAATTATTTAGATAACAAAACATTACCGATTCTGAGTTTAGGAGATTAGATGAATAAACAAGTGATGTAAGCTGATTAAACATTAACTGATGATAAAAGATAATAACACCTGATATAGAATAAGTTTGAATTTAAAAAGGAAACTTAGTTAATTTAATCGAGGAAATTGTTATGTTCTTTTTTGCAGATGTACTTTTTTTAAACATTAATTTCTTTCATACGTCAATTTTGTAACATTATAATACAATTTTGCTATGTAACTAGGTAAAATTATCAATTGAAATTGATTACTATGTTAATGATAGTACTTTGAAGGAACATAACAAGTGTTTTTTGTTTCTTTTATGGTTTTTTATTGTTTAACAATTTCAAAGTTTCATAATATTAACTGCAATCTGTTCGGTAAAATTAATTACAGTAGCTGTAGTTATCTTGGAACTGAAAAGTTCTGCTTGTAATGAACAGATGTGTTCTTGCGGTTAATTTGTCTTGGAAACTTATGTTCTTATACAACTAAGCCTGCATGCACGCGGCGTGAATAGCGCGCATGCAGGCGCAACTGTAGCTGAAGGAAGAGCTAATACAATAATTAATTAGCTTCTCTTTAAAATAAATGATTCGCGGTCGATTTTGTTTTATTTTTCAACGTTTATTTTTAAACATCTCTGTTTTTATAAAAATATTTATGTAAAAAAAATGAACAATATAATATAAAACAGCGATGGTGAATATTCTGTTAATAACGTAAATTCTTCCCTTACATAACGTAATGTTTCGAGGGCCCTAGGGCGCTCTTTGTCCTACTCATTCCAGCTTCCGGCGCCAGCTGCGCAGTTAGTAGGAAAGAATTCGAGAAAGCTGGCGCTTTAACATTTTCGCATAGCTGTGTTGTTCATTTTCCTGCAATGCCAAGCTCGCAGCAAACTTCCTCAGGCCCGTACTTTAACCATTTTGCAGGAATTTTAGTGAGCATATCCTTTTGAAATATTAAACACTACAGTGTAATTATTATTGTTACCTGTATTTTATTTTCGATTAGACTTAGTTTGTTAAAAATAGTAAATGCAAAATTTTCCAGAATATGATAAGCAGTTATTTAAAAAAAATATAATTACAAGTTTTCTACGTATGAATTTAGAAATTAGTTACATCACATTTTTGTTATATGCACTCACTTTACATGCAATCGTAGCCCAGTGGATAACAGCGAGATAAAACTTGTGTTTCTTAATTAACAAGCATGAGGTCGTGCGTTCAAATCTCACTGATTCAAACTGTGTCAAAAAATACGATTGTGTCTGAGTGATTCGGATTCCACTATAAGCTGTAGGTCCCCTGAACTGTAATTGGAATTGAGTTCCTGTTGTGCATAGTAATAAATAAATAAATAAATGGGTGACCGTCCAGAGAAACCCGTGTTGCTGTTGACCAATAACAACTGAAACGCAGATCAGGGCATATGACCTAAGTAGTAGGTCCGCCAAAGAAGCCACAAAAAGAAAAAAAATAAATATTGCGTAAAAGAAGTAGGGTACTAAAGTTATGGATTATTTTATGTATATTAAGGTAGTACTAGTATGACGGTGACGCTATCGGTTGTCGAGTGGCGAAACTGATGCACAAAAAAATTTAAAAATTGAATAAAATAAGTGTTTTTATACCCATTATGATTTCAATATTTTGAAATGTTAACAGGTTGTTGGTCTAGTGAATTTTCAAATACCATACCACCGTCTGGTGTTGTCATTATAAATTGGGATTCTTAATTTTTCGTTAAAAACAAGGCTTTGCATGGCTATATATCCATTACTAAACGATAAAAAACTTTCGCCTTCTGATACAATATACATGGATAGTTCTAGAACATCATACTAGTTTTTCAAATGAAACTGCAAAATTTTAGAGGTACACAAACCAAATTTGTGCGATTCTGAGTGATGATCGCCATAAGCCCCGTGTATAAGAACTCAACTTTACAAACGAATATATTTGTTCACAGATGATGAATGTGATTCATATTTTAACAGGATGCGTATGACTATCCAATGTTTACGTGCGCCAAATTTCATTCAGATATGCAAAAGAAAATTTCACGCTAGTACTACCTTAATATGATACATCAAGAGATATGTTTCAAATTATTTTGGAGGTATAAAGAAATGACTTGGAAAATTTATCATAGAGTGTGTTGAAAAATGTGAAGATAAAAATGGGTGAAAAATCGTGTAAGTTAAATCCAGATCTGCGTTTGGATTGGGGAGCCCTTCCTGACCTATATCACGGGTCGCGGCGACGCCGCAGGGGCGTTCCGGCGTCGGCCGGAGTTGTCCGGAGTTTGTAGTGGCGCTCAGTTCCTGTTCGACCGTCGTTGTGCACTCACTTCGCTCTTTCGCTATCTCATCGTGTCTGTGTTGCGTCTTCGCCTCTCGTCCTCAACAGGTGGCGCACACACCCCCTTCCTCCTTGTTCGCACTCTTTTTGGAACTTAGGAAGTGACGTCATCAATACGTGAAGTGCATTCTGTATTTAACAGTTTAGTTTCACAGACTTTAGAAGTTGGTTTAATTTGTAGCGCTCTGCATGTTGCTGTTCTTCATCAGAGTTAAGTAGCGCGGATCTCTTCAGGAGTAATTAAAACTTTAATTATCGGATTATTCTCTAAATTCGTTTTTCTACCGTTAAATTTTCTGAATAGTTCCAGTTTTATCAAGTATAAATTATACACTTGTAGCTATTATAATATTTGATTTGAATAAACATCAATGCAGAAAAACCCCGAAGGTAAAAATTAATTGTTGCATTATTAGTAACAAGGAAAGACAATCGCGAAATGGTATTTATAATCACGCATTCCGTGGCCGTGTATCAGGTGTTTGTGACGTAACAAAACGCAGCAGACCGCATCGTAGCGCAACACAAGTGCAAGAATACATTCGCGATCACAAACTACTTGAAGTTGAATTGCAACTGCAATGTGCAAAATGAAAAATAAAAACATCGGCGTGTAGTTGAGTGTGTGCAGTGTTTTGTTTTGGGAGATGTATGCCGTTGTTGTTGTTTCTGCTGTTGTTGATGTACAAGTGCGATGACACGGTGGTGGTTGTTTAATGTGTGCCATTCGGGCTCGTTGCGCGACTCCGCGACTAATGATACCACCAATGTTACCACGACGCCCTACAGTGAGTACTTCTCTATATGTGTCGTGTATACCTACTTATCTAGTTTATGTACGTTAAGTTACTCATTTGCATTTAGACGAATTTAGGTAGAACTGGAATAATACCACTTTGTTGTATGGAAATTATTTAAATGGAAATGAGCTATCAAACATCGTTAATGTCATTTCATATTTTTTAGAAAATAATGTAACTTTTTCACTTTAAATTTATTTATTATATTGGTATTAAATGGATTACGTGGTAATAAAATTGCAAAAAATTGAAACAATTTTTAGTTAAATTTTATTATAACAGCGACGTTTCGGCGCAACATTTTGGCCATTATC
Source organism: Pterostichus madidus (assembly GCA_911728475.2). NCBI lineage: Eukaryota > Metazoa > Arthropoda > Insecta > Coleoptera > Carabidae > Pterostichus > Pterostichus madidus. The sequence goes on from OU452312.1 coordinate 23,145,141, forward strand.
AAGCAATTTTAAGGAAAATTTATAATAGTTACATTTTAAATAATACAGTAACGGCAATATAAATATAAAACCATGGTTCAAGAAATCACTTAGTAAAATCTTAAAAAATTGAGGCGAACATCTCAACAGTCAGACAAGATTTTGCGCTGTTATAATAAAATTTAACTAAAAATTGGTTCAATTTTTTGCAATTTTATTACCACGATAAGCCTGTAATCCATTTAATACTAATATTTAAAATATGATACTATTCGGCTTATTTAAAAAAAATTAAAAATTAATTTATTATTTAAATTTTTCTTTAATAATACGTTTTTATATTGTCCATCATGGAATTCCTGAAAATCCTGGAAGAAGCTTGAAATTGAAAAACCTAACTTGAAATCCGTAATTTATTTATAATACCTGGAAAAAATTCAAAATAATGTTTATTTTTGTTTTGTTTTGGTTATTCAGAAAAATCAGCTTTTTATGCAGCAGTTAATAGCAAGTAATTGACAAAATTACTCTTGTCAATTTTTAATCGTTTTTACTGTAATTAATAAAAATACCTACATTTTATTCTCTTTAAATTTTAGTTGAAGCATTTTTCATTAAAATAATTTTGGAGAATTTTGAGATCAAAGATCGACTTTGCTATGAAACTGCCTGGAATTTTTTGTAATATACACTTTGAAATTCTTTAATCTCCTGGAATTTTATATTTTGAAACTAGTAGATTCCATGATTGTAGGCAGAATGGCTTTACTTACGCTTGTCAAGAGTTATTGGCACATTAAGGTGCTTATATCAAACGTTTAGTTATTTCAAATAATAAATAAATATATTATTACGCCTTGTACCTATTACTCAGAGCTGGGCAGGCTACTTAAAAAAAGTAGCTAAGCTACAGCTACAGCTATTCTTTGAAAAAGTAGCTAAGCTACAGCTATTAGCTATATTTTGTAAAATATAGCTAAGCTACAGCTAAAAGCTTTCGTTAAAGTAGCTGTTAAATTTTAAAGCTACTTTTTAAAATTATTGTGAAATAATTAAATTTGCCATTGTCATATGATCAGTCTTTTGTTATAATGACTGTTAATTTACTATTATGTACATAAATATCAAAAATAGCAAATACTATCTGGCACCTACTGTGTTTTTTTGCGTATTAGAGCCAGTTAGAACCGGCAACAAATAATTATTTTGTGTGGGTTTAGCTTGTACGCATGCGTACTTTGTTGACCTTCTGCTTAAAAAGTAGCTTGAAGCTACAAAAAGTAGCTTTAAAAGTAGCTTCAGTTGTTATTTTTAAGCTAATAGAAAAAAAAGTAGCTAGCTACAAGCTACAGCTATATTTTTTCACAGTTAGCTAAGCTACAGCTACAGCTAAGGTAAATGTAGCTAAGCTAGTAGCTAAGCTACAAAAGTAGCTAACTACTGCCCAGCTCTGCTATTACTGAGTGTGACTCTACTGTAATAGATCTCGGTAAGTGATATATTTTGCGCGTGAAATGCGGTTAGCAGCCGTCAAATCACGGCCCCCAAAGATGTCAGTGATGGGGTGCCACTAGTTTTAATGTGGTGAAATTTCTTTGTCGACTGTGGGAATCGAACCCGAGTTCTCAAATCCACAGGCTGACTCGATACCACTGAGCCACCTACCCCATTAAATCTGTTTATAACTACAGATAATGAGAAATTACAATTAAAGAAAATAGTTTCTAGATTGGAAAGAATTATGACATACTTTAATAAACAAAAAATATGTAAAATTGAGAAAAAAACAAATACATGCGAAATACACTATAAATAGAAAGGCGAAAAAATAATTAAAAGGTAGGTGAATGCCTAATATTTAAAATTAAATATTATAAGTTATTTAAAAAAAAAATCAAGATCGGAGTCCCATATGAACCCCGATCCATCCGTTGAAGTTTAACAATATTTTAACCCGTTTTTTTGAATACGAAATTAGTGGTGTCAGTTCTGGCTAGGATTCAAGTCGAACAAAATATCGGCGGTTTCGATTCGAGTGCAGGTTCACAAAAATCATTTATTCGAAAAGGTTTTCAGTTTGGGTTCGGTTCGGTTTCTGGTCCCTGTTAAAGACTATAAAAAGCGAAAGTATGCTATACTGAAAGTGTTGAAAATAATAATTAAAATTAGATTGGTTAATTTTTCAGAATAAATATAATTTTTATTCATATAGCAAAATTAAAAACAATATAATAAAATCTTGTAATATAGTAACTATATAATAGATGAATGAAAAATCTAAATATGTAATTTCAGAAAAAAAATATCTACTTCAACAGTAATTTAATTCAAGGCACAAAAAATGAGTTCATTTCATTCCAAGCAGCGTTATTTCCGTAGTAGGATATGTAATGCAACGCATTCGGTTCGACAATACCAGGAAAATAAAAATATTTTTTTATTTGAAAAACAAAAAGCATCCAATACGATACATGAAATGCAGGTTTGGTGTTCGTATATAGCTCCCGGTAAAGCGAATATATGGCTGAGTTTTCCAAAGAAAATAAAATCAACGTAAAAATCTTTTTTACCGGTAATAAAGAAACTAGGTTACGAGAATTTTCTCCTACAGGAAGCAGCCCTTGGAACTTGCTCAAATAATACAGTTTAGATAAACAAATGAATGTTATTTGTCTTGAATAGTTTTGAAACAATTCGCTCAGAAACGGATAGCAATTGTTTGATGTTTGTTTTACGCTGACCACTTATTTAGCTAGGCTGTATTTGTTGTATTTATTTACAGTATCGATCTTCTGTATTTGTTCTAACCAATGACGTATAATACTAGACAAATTATGCCGTATTCAAGTCAATGTAATGTTGTGAAGCAGAAAGGGATGGAGTAACTTGTTGGTGAGGCGAGTGCGCGGCAAGGAACGAATACACTTTGATGTTATGCAAGTTGCGAACATTTGTGTAGTTATTTTTATATTCAATTACTTTTCATACATCAAAGTAAATGTTAGTTTTTGACATATTAAGTGTTTTGTATACGCACTTTTGTATTTAAATAAATGAAATGCTCGCGTCTGATAACTGTCATCAACATACATGCAACCTGCTTATCACCAACTTGTACTATAGTCTGTTTTTTAACCAGGAGGAGTAAATGCACAAGTCAGATTTACACTATAGAAAGTTAATAGATTTTCGTTGGCGCGAAATACAAAAATTTCTTACACATCTTTACTGATTAAGTCTCATGGAATTTATTTTAAAATACAAATGACATTATAAACTCTAATTTGTCACTCCGTATATTATTAGTTCTTGAAAGAACTGATTTATTTTAATGTCACAGAAATGCAAAAAAACCAACAAGAAAACAGATAACCTCAAAACATATGACAGCTCTAATAAAATCTATGTACAGTGTAAACTGGACGAAGCATTAGCCAATCAGAAGCTTCAGTTTTAGCGGTTAAAATTTAAATAACTCCTCCTGGTTAAAAAACAGAGTATAGCTCTTTGCCGCGCACCCGTCTCACCCACCCGTTATTCTATCCCCTTCTGCTTCACAACAAACGCCGTTATTATCTGTCTAGTAATATTTTGTCTGAGGTTCTAACGGTATTCGAAATGATATTGACATTACGAGCATATTTGGAATTAACATACTACTGTCGTTGTCATTGGAAAACAAAAATTGTTTTTCATTCTGTTTATAGAGTTTTTAGATTAAAAATAAACTATAAAATTTTGTGCAAAACAAATAATTATGCATTTATGAATGTTTTACAATATTGTGTTATACAAACATTGCTATGTATGGCATGTAAATATTACCAATAATAATTGTTTAAACATGAAAGGTTTAATCATAGTTATAAAACTACGAATATTTTTATATTGTTAATGACATATTGAACGCAACGTTTTGAAGTGTGGGTTTGAGTTTGATTTCCATACATACATACATAACATCACGCTATATTCCATCAAATGGGGAATCACGATCCCTAAAATCATTCACAAAACATCTATTCATTAAATTCATCAAATAATCAGTCCTCGTCAAATATTCTCATCCTAACACGCCACCCTCTCTTCAACCACTTTCATAAATCCCTCCATATAAGCTCATTTACTTATCACACTCGAATTAATAAATCACAACAGGCGACGAACAATTTTCATAATTTCAAAAACTACCCCTGTGGCTCCTCCACCACTAACATCTTTGGGGGCCGTGATTTGACACTCTTCAAGAACCCTGGCCTCAATTTTTCGAATTTTGAATTAAAACAGTACTTCAAAATATATATTCCATCAGTTTCTTATCCTGTATATAACAATAACTAAATTGGACTTAAACAATAATAATAATTTCAGACCATGTTTTTAAAAGAATACAAAACAGAATTGTTTTCACAAATATAATATTTGTTGTATTTCATTCATGACCTTGTTAGGTATCCTATACCTTATTTCACGTAAGAATATTGTAATCAGAAATTATTTAAAGTATGCGCTTGCGTAGTCAATTTTAATTACAGTGGCTGATCAAATTATTAGAGCCAGAGTAAGAAAAATCGAAATGTAATTCACCTATATATTTTTTTAAATTTATATGGACCAAGTAAAAAATATATGGAATGGCTAGCTCAGTGGTATGAAGTCGGCCTATGGATCCTGAGAACCCTGGTTCGATTTCCACAGGCGACAAACAATTTTCATAATTTAAAAAGCTACCCCTGTGGCTCCTCCATCACTAACATCTTTGAGGGCCGTGATTTGACGACTGGTAACCACACTTCACGCGCAAAATATATCACTTACCGAGATCTGCTTCGGCAGAGTGCCACACCCAGTAATCTTGACGAAATATTGAACTGTTTCTGAATCGGTTGAGGAATTGCGTGTGGAAAAAAATCACACCACGTGACAAAAAATGTAGAATTATTACAAAAATGATACAGGATGCTAGTGTCAACATTTCACCGACGACAGCTTGTCGACGCATCAAGGACTTGAGGTTCTCATGTTGCCGACCGGCTAAGAAAACATTACTTGCACCGGTTATGATAAAAAAGATGGCTAAAATAGGCAAAGGGATAGTTTCTATTTTCAGTCATCGAGTGGTCAGTTCTGAATGTTCCTTTGATCATCTTAACCGGCTTTTCCATTCAGTAAAATTTTTGCACCTTAAAATAAAAATGTAATTCTTATTAATATGTCATGCAAATTTATATTTCCCTCCTTTCTTATCTTCTTAATTCGTTTCAGTTCTTACTATAGATTGTCTAACTGCAATTGTGGCCGTATTTATTTGCGATTTTTAAAGTAACTCTGTTGGTTATTTTTGTTTAATTGGCACGCTTTAAGTAACCCAGAACTGCTCTTGAACTGACCCTACTGCCCCAACTATTTTAGCGGGTTGGCAGGTTCCAGGTTGAACTCGTTTGCTATCCCTTTCTAATCAACTTGTGTGCCTTGTATCCGTGGTGGCATCGCGATTTGTAATAGTATAGAAAGGTTAGAAGCTATTTTTATGAAAAACGTAAGTAATTTTATAATAATATTCTGAAAAAATATACAAAACTATTATTGATGCAGGTGATGGAAGAGCAATATGCAGTATGTGTTTCTTGCAATATAGTAGTCACAGAGGATAATATTACGACAGATAATTGCGACTCCGAAATAAATTATTTTGATACTGCTGATGACAAAATTATAAAAAAATGGACAGAGTCTGACGTTATTTGCTTTTTGAATACATATAAAAAATATAAAGATGACTTAAAACATCCAATTAAAAGCGCAATTTAACACAAAAACAAAACTAAGCAGATGTCGCTTCGAACATGCATTCAGATTTTAAATTTACCGCTAATGTTTACAACTGACACTTGAGATACATCATTTATTTGGAAGTAACACGAGTTAGTTCTAGGTCAGTTTAGGGTTGAACCCAAAGTTCCCAAATAAATACGGCCTTTGTGGATTTTACTTTCAAAAACAAGCGCAGACCGACATTCTCTTCTTTTCTTATATTATTAGATTCATTGTTAGAGGAGTTGATGTGAGTAAAATGACAGGTTAATGAAACAGGTGTAATGCCTGTTTACACTGAGCAATATTGCAAGTGCAACTGCAACTTTCAACAAGTTGAAGCAATATTGAACGAGAGTAATACAGAAATTGCAAGTGCAAGAGACAGAAGCAATCTTGAATCAACCTCTTGCACGAATTAGAACGTGTTCTAATTTTTGCAAGACTTGCAAGGCCACTGTTAGTTATTTCTAGTAATTTTAAGTTTGTTAGAATACTACCAACTTATTATAAATGTCAAAAACGATAAAGTAGGTTTAAGGATATTAAGGTAGTACTAGTGTGACGGTGGCGCCATCGGTTGTCGAGTGGCGAAACTGACGCTCAAAAAAATATAAGAATTGAATAAAATAAGTGTTTTATACCTATTATGATTTGAATATCATGAATAGTTAACAGGTTGTTGGTCTAGTGAATTTTTAAATACCATACCACCGTGTGATGTTGCCATTATAAATTGGGATTCTTAATTTTTCGTTAAATACAAGGCTTTGCATGGCTATATATCCATTACTAAACGATAAAAAACTTTCTCCTTCTGATACAATATACATGGATAGTTCTATAACATCATACTACTTTTTCAAATAAAACTGCAAAATTTTAGAGGTATACAAACCAAATATGTGCGATTCTGAGTGATGATCGCCATAAGTTCCGTGTATAAGAACTCAACTTTACAAGCGAATATATTTGTTCACAGACGATGAATGTGTTTCATATTTTAACAGGATGCGTATGACTGTCCAATGTTTACGCGCGCCAAATTCCACTCCGATCTGCAATTTTTTTTTTCACACTAGTACTACCTTAAAATGATTTACTGCATTGCCAATAATTTTGCAAATACTAATAAGAATAAATTTTTATACGAATGCAATAACATGTGAAACAAATGTCAATAATACAAGTGATATAAGAGGTGAAGCGTGAAAAAAAATTTTGCAGATCCGAATGAAATTTGGCGCACCTAAACATTGGATAGTCATACGGATCCTGTTAAAATATGAAACACATTCATCGTCTCTGAACAAATATATTCGCTTGTAAAGTTGAGTTCTTATACACGGGGCTTATGGCGATCATCACTCAGAATCGCACAAATTTGGTTTGTGTACCTCTAAAATTTTGCAGTTTCATTTGAAAAACTAGTATGATGTTCTAGAACTATCCATGTATATTGTATCAGAAGGAGAAAGTTTTTTATCGTTTAGTAATTGATATATAGCCATGCAAAGCCTTGTTTTTAACGAAAAATGAAGAATCCCAATTTATAATGGCAACACCACACGGTGGTATGGTATTTGAAAATTCACTAGACCAACAACCTATTAACAATTCATGATATTCAAATTATAATAGGTATAAAACACTTATTTTATTCAATTTATATATTTTTTTCTCGACAACCGATGGCGCCAGCGTCGCACTAGTACTACCTTAAGCTGATATAATATGAAGTTAGTAACGACAAAAATTTGTAAATAAATTAATAATTACATTTCAGTTGCAAGTTGCTGAATATAAAGTAAAATAAATATGTCTGCAACATTTTGGTGCAACTAGTTGAACGTAAAACTTGCAAGTTGCAATTGCAGGTTGCGCTTGCTCAGTGTAAAACAGGCATGAGTTCATGGATGAATGTGATTGAAGGTTTGTTGCGTGATGAAAATTCCGAGTGTGAGAAATAAACGAGCTTGTTTCACGAAAATTCGAACACATCTATACAAAATATATTTTCATCGGTAATATTTATGAACAATATTTCGCATTTTCAGATCTATCTTGTCCATAACATTGACAGGTTTCGTTACATCTGCGGCTTACGTTACCTTCGTTGCGCCGTCGTCCGTAAAATCACAAGAGAAATGCATCTGACATTGCAACCCATACACCGGAAAGCTCGGCTCTCGCCTCACAAACTCGACTTATTGATATTGATCGATGGATTGAGAGCTCCCGCTTCGCGCTATTTGAACATTTCATGCTTCCATTGTTCAAATTAAACGAGCTGTCGTTTCGCGTTGTATAGCTGTCTTAAAAATACGCCCGGAAAATTACGATAAGTTTCAGTGAAGTTCAACACGCCAATTCTGGTTAGAGCTGTTGTAAAAATAAATATATCATCTTCAGTACACCGATACCTGCTTTATCTTAAAACGGATATCGATATTTTATAGTTTATTTCATTATTTTTTTTACAGTGTGAGTGTGGAAAGTATCTGTTTGCAACACTCTGTGCGGTAAGAAATGTTTATGATGTCGTATCTAAGATAATCATTGTAAAATAATCTTTTCCTACGACTGAGCAGAAAATAGACTTTTCCAACTGTCAATTGAAAGCAGAACGTTGACATTTGCCGCTTGCCGAGCTGCATTGTAACCAAGGACGTTGAAAGAAGGGGATATGGCATGACGATACTGTAGTATTGTTTGAAGTGAGGTTTGGGCAAGGGAAAGAGACAACAATAGTTTTTCTGCACCGTGCTTAGCCAAATCTCTTCTTCTTTCAAATATTTTGAATTTTTATGTAAGAAAAGTGACGTTTAGACGTTGTCAGGGAGCGTTGTTTTATGTAAACATAACCATGAAGTGTCATTTGTGTTTCAATTTTTGTGTTGTATGGAATTGGACATAATTTTTGTGGATAAAATGGTAACAAAGTGTTTATAATTTCAGTTTCCTTGTAAAAATTTATAATCTTTTAGAGATAATGATTCTGTTCTGTCTATTTAAATTTCAAATCTCTTTATGACACATGTCAATCAATAGCAGGCTAAGCACGGTACAGAAAATAATACTTCTGTCTCTGTCAATCTGCCGAGCCTCACAGTCTTGACTTGAATGCCATATCCCCTCCTTTCAACGTCCTTGATTGTAACAGTGTATCATCGTATCCATGGATACATGAAAACTGTCGTCCGAATATCCAAACAGAAAAACTGTCAAAAATTGTTTTAAATTCTTTTTCAAGCATTTCTAAGTAGTCGTAGAAAAAATATTGGTTTCACCTGGAGTAGAAAGTGTCCTTGCTGCTTTAGATACACAAATAATTATTTTCTACGATCGTGTAGAAAATTCAACATTCAAAATGAGCATGGAAAGTATCTCTTTGTTGCACTGAGGACAAGAAATCATTTATGATATTATTTCCAAGGCAGCCATTGTGAACAATCTTTTTTTAAAATAATGTGAAATATAACATTACATTACTTTCATACTCGTGTTGCATTGAAAGCGTTGCCACTCTTGTGTTACAATATACTATTTAATATTTCTTATTTAGGAAGTGTTAAATTTGTATAATTACTATTAATGACTGAGTAGGTAATTAATTGCAGTCCGTTGAATACGACTTTCAAAAATACGATTGCAATTGCGTTTTTGGGTTGGTTTACGTCCGCTAAAATACTATGATGATATTTTTATTATTTATGTAATATGTGAACTTGTACTTATGTAAATTATTATCGCCTTCTGTATAAAATTTACATATACTGAACTGTCAATAATGATGCTATATTGTTTTGTAGATCAGTCAACTGTCATGAATTAAAAGCTAACAATTGATTTAATGAAACAATAATTTTATAATAATAAAAGGTAATATATTTGCATAATAATGGTGAATACAACATATTATTGAAATTTGTGTTGAAAAAGGAAAAGAAGTTCTTTAAAGTTAGAAAATTTTACTGGAGATGCAACCAGTTTCACACATCTGCTGCGCATATTATCTCGTGGAAAAACTTTATGATACATTTTTAATATTTTCCTGCATGCTTTTAAACAATATTTTCGGTAATACATTTTCCATTTGTTTTTATTTTTTTTATATTACGCTGAAACCAGCACGGATACTGAAAAATAATAAATTAATTGTTGTTCGGGAAAGTTGGCAGGTGTTGTAAATAATTTTTATTTTCAAATTATCATCCTTATCCTCTAAATAACTATTTATTTAGTTTGAGATTATTATGAAATTAGTACTCGCTATAATGACTATTATTACCTCCGATGATTACAACACGAGCGAACAAAGCACATTAATTCAAATACTTTATCCTTGGGAATAATAATACCCATTATAGCGTTGTTGTATAATATGCTATTAATATAGGCATTACAGTTTTATATATATATATAATTACTTAAAAATTCTTCGTATTGTAATAGACATTTTTAAGAAGATAGTTTTTAGTAACTAATTAAAAATTTGTTAAAGGTAGCGATTTAATTGAACCTGGTAGTTTATTGCATCATAACGAGTATGGCATTAAATTAAAGCTCTCATATTATTCAATTTTCACCATTAAAAAAAATATCCCCGAGGCTTCCTCTCTTTGGGGTCCGTTATTTGATGGCTGGTAACCGCACTTCACGCGCAAAATATATCGCTTATCGAAATCTGTATCACACCCACTAATGGGTAGAAGGCGTGATGATATATTTATTTTTTATTATTTTATGTACAACTGGGTCGAAATTAATGTGTTTTATCCCTAAAAGACTCTAGGGGCTCTAACAAAATCATTCCTAAGGTACATAAATAAAATGACAATTTTTGTTTATTTTGAATACTTGAGTCTGCAAAATATAATTTTGATATATAACCAATGTATATATTTTAATCTTTTGAACAATTAAATGTTATTTTGTGCATAAAATATTGTATGTACCACAGCGTTTCTGACCCTGAGCATGTTATTAGTCCTTGGCGCTTTACACCTCGTGCTAATAATTATGCCATGGGACAGAAACGCTAGTTTTCACCCTTGATACATAATAGTTATTTATGTAGGTTTCTGTGTCAAAATGACATTTTGTAAGTATTCAAAATAAACAAAAATTGTCATTTTATTTATATATCCATAGGAGTTATTTTTTTATGGCCCTAGGGGCAAAAACAAGTGTTTAAACTCGCTTTTTAGGGCTAAAAGTCGCCTAACACATGAATTTCGGCCCGGTTGTGCATAAATAACTTATATTATTCATGTTAGATAAGTCCTGTATTGGAACACTTGTTTAGTATCTTCTTCAAAGTTAGTAAATATTCCCTAAATATTTTATAAAGTGATATGCTATTCCTAAAATTGAGAAATATCTGTTTTCCGAATAAAGCGATCTACGAGAACACTGAACTATGATTCAGCGCACACACTGTCAGAGCTGATGCATGGTGTTATGATTATTTTATCCATGTTTTTATTTGTTCATGCACAACTTGAATTTTTAATCACGTTTGCATTATCGCTCTTCATTTAAATCCCTTTAAATGTTAATGAATGCGCTTGATGTCTGTTGGCTCGAGGCCAAATTGTCCGCTGAACCTGGAACCGAACTCTGCATGGCACGACGTGGCAACGTTACGTAACTGCACTATGTTCGATTTGCCAAGCCGTTACCGTTATTCGTTACGTATGTATGCACCAGACGGATTCGATGCATTTTGCATGAATGCCACTGCTGCTGCTTCCTGATGATTTCTTCACTTCTTCACTTGCTCCTTTGCGAACTTTTATGTCTCGCGAGATATGGAATAATTTAGTGACGGAGACTACGTTTTTTAAATTCGTTTTAGCTAATTGTACAAACTTGATAACTGCGCTAAATGTATTTCAAAAGAATCATGCATATATGAGAGCATTTTTTTATGTTTTATACCTAGCCGTGAAAGAAACATGTATCATTTAAAAAAATACATATTTTTCGACGTAAATTTCTTCAACACTTATATACGAAGGCAGGGTGAAAAGTCCCTGAAAAATGAAACAAGAAATGATTTATTTGGTCAAAACATATTTTATTTCTCAACATAATCTACCTGTAGCTCGATACACTTCGTCCAACGTTTTTCTAATTTTTCGATCCCTTCCAAATAATACGATTTTGGCAATTCTTCAAAATAGGCGTTTGTCTCAGCGATGATCTCATCGTTGGAGTCAAATCTCTTTCCGCCGAGCCATTTCTTCAAGTTTGGAAATAGATACAAATCGCAGGGGGGCAAATCTGGAGAATATGGTGGATGACGAACCAATTCGTAGCACTCCAAACACTCCTTGAACTTGTCACACGGTCGCGCTTGTTGTCAACAGAGAACAAATGCGGCACCTATCTGGCAGATAAGTTTCACATATCCAAAAATTTATGCAAAATGTTCCGTACCTGTTCGGTTGAGATGCTCATAGCCTCAGCAAGCTCGTGCACTTTAACTCGCCGATCGTCTAATATCATACCATGGATTTTATCGACGATTTCTGGCGTTGTAACCTCAATTGGACGACCAGAACGTTCGGCGTCCTTTGTGGTCATACTACCACAACGAAAATCAGTCAACCACTTGTGAATCGTTCCAATCGATGGTGAGGAGTCCCCATAATGTTTAACAAGCGGTGCTTTAGTTTGCGTAATGTTTTTTCCACGCAAGAAATAATGTTTAATCAAGACGCGAAATTCTCTTTTTTCCATGTTTTCAAAAATCTTCATGGTTGCTTGCTTTCGATGGGTGTCAAAACAGAACTGAATGGCATATCAGTCTGAAAATTTTAATGCGTTTTAGTTAAAGATGGTACATCACAAATGTCACATGAGATTTGCGATTGTGGCGCTATCTGTTTTATTTTTCAGGAACTTTTCTCCCTGCCCTCGTACTTATCTCGTTTCTAATTATCCTGTACCGTCAGAAAAAAATTTCCTTGGCCAGCTGTGCAAAAATTGTTCAACAGTTTCTTTGAGTATTTCATCAGAAGCAAATCGCTTTGCTCTCACACGTTTTTTTAACTTTTTAAATGAAAAGAAGTATGATGGCGTAAAATCAGGGCTATAAGGTTAACTCTATAAATCCATAGTCATTGATTAGTTGCGGAACCGCATTTGTTTTATGACCCCGTGAATAATCGTAACTTATTTTATCAAGAAATAAACCATCACAAATTTTAGCAAATACTGTAATAAAAATGATTTAAAAAAATGAAAAATAAATAAATATATCATCACGCCCTCTACCCATTACTGGGTGTGCCACTCTGCTGAAGCAGATCTCGGTAAGTGATATATTTTGCGCTTGAAGTGTGGTTGCCAGTCGTCAAATCACGGCCCCCAAACATGTTAGTGGTGGGGAGCCACAGGGATAGCTTTTTTGAAATTATGAAAATTTCTCGCCTGTGGGAATCGAACCAAGGACTTCAGGATCCACAGGCCGACTTCATACCACTGAGCTAGCCATCCCATAAGAAATATATTTAATAATATCATCGTTTAAAATAACATGAAAACAAATGAGTTTAAAATTTAAATTGTCTTATTTATGAATTCAAGCAAATCATTCCTTTAAAATTTAATGTAATCAACATCAATTTATGGGGTAGGTGACTCAGTGGTATCGAGTCGGCCTGGGAATCCTAATAATCCTGATACGATTTCCACAGTCGACACACATTTTCACCACATTAAAATTACCTCTGTGGCTCTCCCACCACTAACATCTTTGGGGGTTATGATTTGACGACTGGTTACCGCACTTCACGCGTATATATATATATATATATATATATATATATATATATATATATATATATATATACATATATATATATATCACTTACCGAGATCTGCTTCGGCAGAGTGCCACACCCAGTAACGGGTAGAAAGCGTGATGATATATTTATTTATTTATTTTATTTTTAATCAACATCGGTATATCAGAATTAATTATTATGTGATATAATTATATCTATGAATATTTATTAAATTATTTCTTTATGTCATATATGGGATAAATGGCGCAGTTTCAAATTAACTAACAATTAGTTTTCTAAAGGACAAGTGCGATAAAAGTTTTATAAATTGAGATTTTTTTACTATTTGTTCTATTTTGCGTCCTATATAAATTATAATTTAAAAAAAAAATTGCGATATTTTAAACCAAGTCAATTTAGGAAAATTTGTATAAGAAATGTTTTGATTAATAACTGTTTTTGCCATTTATGTAACTGTTCAAAAGCTTGCAGTCATTTTGGAATTTTGAAATTATTTATTTAAAAAAACCAACTCCGCCTTATATACATAAAGTGGTAAATGGTAAATAATCTACTTCCAAAGAAATTTTAAGGTTATGTTGAAATTGGATGTTTTCAGCTTGTCAGTTATTACCAACCGCCTAAAACAAATTGTTAAGTATCGTAATAAACGCTCTTTCGATACGTAACTGTGTTGTAATGACATCCTTATAAACGAAAAATATAAAAATACATTTTTGTTGAGATTCAAATGAAATTACACTTTAATTTACATATTTTTCGAGCTTGGTTGCGCTGCAAGTCTACATAAATTAAAATTGGTATTTTAAACGTATAAAGTGAAATTTGTAATCCGAAAAAAACATCAATTTACGTCCTGTATGTTTACGTTCCAAATTTAGATTTGTCAGCAGTTTTTTTAAGGCTTGTATGAGGATAATCTCCCTCCGACAGAGTGAAAATTTCGTCTGCTGTCACACAATATTCCGCGCTCGCCTTATATGAAAGTGGCGTGAATTTACGTGGATGTCCAGTCCTGAACGACCAGCAGAACATTGACCGGAAATTGGATCTTCAAAATCGATACTTCCTCCAATAGTCTAACAGCTACATACACACACACACACCCTTGCAGAGGAACGAGCGATATAGCTAATGAAAATATTTCATACAAAGCGTAAAACAGGGGAGGCTATGCGCAGGAGAGACCAGACAGTAGAAAGTACTCCCCTTCGAACCAAAATTGTGGTGTGGTACACTATCCTATCTCACCAGACTCAGAATGGGATGCTTATCAGTAACGTCACATAAGGGGCAAACCCCAGGGGGAACAACCCCATAAAACTATTTACACATTCGATTTGATTCCATTACTGAGAGAGCAGATGCGTGTGTGAAAGAATAATTATAAATCTAAACTTGTCACGAAGATAATGTCACTCACACAAACTACTATGATAAAAAGTGAAATCAAAAACATATGGCAGAACTCCTTTTATTTATTTATTTATTTATTTTTATTTATTTTGTTTCTCGGCACAAAAGGAAGTAAATCCCAATTACAGTACAGGAGGCCTACAACTTATAGTGGAATTAGAACCACTCAGACATAATCGTAGTTTTTGGATATAAGTAGAAGTCAGTGAGATTTGAACGCACGACCTCTTGCTTGCTAATTAAGAAACGCAAGTTTTACCTCGCTTTTATCCACTGAGCTACGATTGCCTGTAATACTAAAATTAATAATTATTAAGGGTGAAAACATGCTCAGGGTGACAAATGCTAATTTCACCCGTGGTACATATAATATTTTATATATAACAAAAGATCATTTAATTTTAAATTAAAAAGATTAAAGCAGATATATTTGTATGTCAAAATGACATTTTGTAAAATCAAGTATTCATAATTAACTAAAATTGTCATTTTGTTTATGTATCCATAGGAATTTATTTTATTATGGCCCTAGGGCCAAAAAGAAGTGTTTAAGCCCGCCTTTCATGGCTAAAACACATTAATTTCGGCCCGGTTGTGCATAACACAAATTTTGGTTTAAGTTGTGTAATTATTTATTTAATTCGATGTTTCGGTACACTAAACGAGACGTGTGCCCACGACAGAAAAAAAATGAAATCAACAAAATATAGCTGTGAATAAGTAACTAAGCAACAACAAGCAAATAATAACTGATGCTGTATTCCATTTGCCACTTGGTTCACTTAAATCAGTTCAGATAAATTTGAGTCAAGCCTAAATGAACTGAATTAAACAAACTGATGCACTTGTTGGAGTGAATTACTTCAAAGTAAATTAGAATCAGTAATTCTAGTACTGGAATTAAAGTCAGTGAAGTAATCCAGCGAAATAAATAAGTGATCTGGTTCAGTAAATGTAAGTTAAATCTGATCCAAATGACAAATGGAATACGCCTTGAGTAATAATAAATGAATTAAACAAACAATTATAATTTCTTAATCAACGTCGAATTAATTAAATAATTACAGAATTTTTAGTATTACTGTGGTGAAAATGTTTGTCGGCAGTGGGACCCGAATCAGGGTTCTTAGGATGCACAGGCCGACACGATACCACTGTGCCACCTACTCCATAAATTAATTATTTTTAAATAAATAAATACATCATTACGCCTTCTACCCATTCCTGGGTATATTATATCACTTATCAAGATACGCTACGTCAGAGTGCCACACCCTCGAATGGATAAAAGACGTGTAAAAAGTACTCGACGATAATATTTTAAAGAGTTTGAATGAGCTCCCGAAAAATGTTTTTATATTTCAGTTTGCTTTCTTTTTTAATTTCCCCAGCAGCTTAAAAAGTTGAGGATAACAGCTTGCTGTTTATCTTCTGTTACTCTGTCACAACAAGTAGTATTTTTCTATTTTATTTTACTTTTAAAATAGTATAATGTAGTGTCTGTGCGCAGCAGTATAATAGCGCTGCAGTACCAGACATGCATGTATAATTACGAACTACATAACTTTTCTACTTTAAAGCTGCCACCTTTAAAAATAAACATAAACTTGATAATATATTATATTTTGTAATTTATGAGACAATTTATGTGTGTGGTATACATGCACATATTTTGATATTTTGAATATTAAATTACATTTTTGTAGGGTACGCGTAAATTGGTGGATGCGCAATTTAGAAGACTCGTTAATTTATTAATTTAAACTCACCGCTTCCGAAAACTTTCTCCCCTAAAATAATTTTCGTGATTTCTTCCTTGATATCATTGCGTGCTTTAATAAATTTAGCTGGTAATCGCACGTCATGACGTAAATAAATCACATGGTTTTAGATTTGTTACTCTGATGGTACTTGATATTAATAACCTCAAAATCATTACAAGATAATAATAATAACGCAAAAGAACTTTAATGGCATTACGAGTGTTATTAACATGGGCAGATACAAGGAGGAGGGGAGCATGAAGACATGCCCCCCACCCTCCTTGAGTTTATATTTTATTATAATATTTCAATAATCATGTATACATAGATACATAACCTCATATCCCATCAAATGGTGTAGCATGAACCCTAAAATTATTCATAAAACATTTATCTACTCATTAAATTAATGAAATAATCAGTCCTCGTCAAATATTGTCAGTAATAACAAGAGAGTGAGAATAAATTGAAAATAATTTGACAGATCTTTCGAAAACTTGTTGCCAGGCAATAGTCACGAAAGCCCGTAGGGCTTGAGTGGCTATTGCCAAATGACAACAAGTTTCCGAAAGATACTGGAGAATTATTATCTAATTATTCTAACTATCGAGTTATATTTAATTAGATTATTTTTTATTTAACTGTTGAGGTCGATACATCCAACTTAAAAGATTTTGAACTGGGTTCATATCGATTGATTACTTATTAATGTATTCTTGGAAGTTGTTTCCAAAATTTGTTGGTGTATTTCTATATCTGAAATATAACTAAATCGATTTTTTCACATATTTAATTTGAAGCGTTGACAGTTTTAAATAATTATTTGACAACTGCCTATCATTTCTCACAAACAAAAAAGCACATACAGAGATTATTCCCGGGAATAAGAACTTTATTCTCAGTATTAATGACAGGATTGGTTAAAACGCAGACACGTGACATTCAATGAATCATTTCATTGGTTTTGAAAAACGTCAACAAATAATCATCCTAACACACCATCCTCATTTCAACCGTATTCATATATCCCTCCATTCAAGCTCATTTACTGATCAAACTCGAAATCATTTATCACACATCAAACCTTCAATCACATGTATCCTATCACTCCTATTCACTTTTCTCATCTTTCTTCGACGTACATCATATATGCGCAAACATCTCAAATCACTCACGCTTACTCCTAACAATGAATCTAATAACGAATCTAACAACGAATCTACAAAGATTAGAAAAGATGAAAGCGATAGCCTGCGCTTGTATATAAAAGAAAATTCCACACAATGCAGTAACTGAAAATAAAACAAAAATATATGAATGGAAGTGAGTGTGAATAATCAATATTGAAAAAATATCTAAAAATATTCAACATAATAGGCAATATGAATTTAGGAGATGATTAAGATGAGATAATGCGGTTTTATGAAAGATGTAAATATGAATCTGATGATTTAAGAAGTACAGGAATTTAGATTTTAGTTTTGTTGTTTAGTAATTTTGAGTGTTTATCTGCAATTGTGTGAAATTCACTTTCAAAAACAAGCGCAGGGACGACACTCCCTTCATTTCTGATCTTTTTATTTGTTTTCTGATTTAACTTTGAGTGTTTAACTGCAATTGTGTGGAATTCACTTTCAAAAACAAGCGTAGAGCGACACTCCCTTCCTTTCTTATCTTTTAATTCGTTTTCAGTTCTTTCGTAGAGTGTTTAACTGCAATTGTGTGGAATTCACTTCCAAAAACAAGCGCAGGGCGACACTCCCTTCCTTTCTCATCTTTTTGTTTCATTTTCAGTTACTGCATTGTGTGGACTTTTCTTTCATATGCAATTGCAGGCTATCACTTTTATCTTTTCTAATCTTTGTAGATTTGTTGTTAGATTCGTTTTTAGATTCGTTGTTAGGAGTAAGCGTGGGTAATTTGAGATATTTTATGCACGTCGAAGAAAGAAGATAAATGATAAGTGAATAATTAATGAGTGAAAGATTGACAAATGATTGGATGAATGTGATTGAGGGTTTTTTTAATGTAAGGAATGATTTCGTGTGTGATAAATAAATGAGATTATATGGAGAGATCTAAGAAAGTGGTTGAAGTGAGGGTGGTGTATTTGAATGATAATGTTTGACGGGGGCTGATTATTTGATTATGTTATGAGTGAATGTTTTGTGAGTGATTTTAGGGTTCGTGCTACCCCATTTTATGGGATATAGCGTGAAGATATGTATGTATGTAAATTATGTCATAGTATAGGGTTATACTTTGCTATTGCGCATGGTCACCCCCTCTCTTATAACTTAAGTGTGTTTATACAAGTAAGATAATATATACTACTGTTTGTAGCACGGACGGACAATTACTAGTCAGTCACTGTAAATATATTAATAATTTGAAGTTATGTAGTTTATTTTGAACTAAAATAAAAATATATTTTTAAAACCTAAAAGGCTTTAAAACCTAATTTGTATGTATGTAAATATATTTTAGAAATCTAACGACGGAAAAGATTAATGTCAGGTGCCAACTTCAGATTCAATTAATCATATGTTCCGCCTTAATTTCTTTCCTGTGCAGAATAGTAAATAGATAAATGCAGCAATATTTTCATTTTATCGGTCACGTTCTTTTTCTAGTCTTCAAGATCTCCACGTACAATTTCTTGTTACAGGCAACTGCGGTCCCGGCGAAGTGCAACGACAGCACCGGGGTGTTCGCGACGCCGCGGCGACGTTGGCCGCTGCGTTGCAACAGTGCGCCAATACTCCTTCACAGCCGCCTGACCCTGAACCCTCCATCGCTGAGGTCATCGCCGGATGGCTGCATGCTTACCATCAGCATCAGGTTAGTCATACCTTCAATATGCTATACAGAATACCTACTGAAATCTGCAGATAACTTGATCTGAATATGCAGATATTCGGGTTGTAAACTGGACCACGTTGAAAATTGCAGGGATGGAATGACACTGGTTGGCATAGCTGGGCAAGCTAATTAAAAAAAGTAGCTAAGCTACAGCTACAGCTACAGCTATTCTTTAAAAAAGTAGATGAGCTACAGCTATAAGCTACATTTTGTAAAATATAGCTAAGCTGCAACTAAAAGCTTTCATTAAAGTAGCTGTTAAATTTTAAAGCTACTTTTTCTATTATTGTGAATTATTAAATTTGCCATTGTCATATGATCAGTTGATCAGTCTTTTGTTATAATAGGCGTATTTCATTTGCCATTTGGATCAGATCTAACTAACTGAACCAGATCACTTATTTATTTCACTGGATTACTTCGCTGACTTCATTTTCAGTACTAGAATGACTAATTCTAATTTAATTTGAAATAATTCACCTCAATAAGTGTATCAGTTTGCTTAATTCAATTCATTTAGTCATGTTGTCTAATTTATCTGAACTGATTTAAGTGAACCAAGTGGCAAATGGAATACAGCTAATGACTGATATGTAGCTAAGCTAGTAGCTAAGCTACAAAAGTAGCTAGCTCTGCTGGTTGGCCCTAGTAACACCCAAAAATTATGTTTTTTTTTAGGTTGTGAATCACAACCATTAAAAATTAAATATTGTTTGCAAGTTTGCAACTAAATGTCTATATAGGTATTTTATTTTATTTGAGGCCGGTTTTTCCATCTCTGGATAAAGTTTTTGATAACTATCGGCAGAATAATTGAAAAATATCGTATCAAAATGTGTAATTCAGTATAATTATTACCATTTGTGTTATGATTTCGATGCGATATTTTTTATTTAGTCCGCTGATAATTATTTCAAACTTTATCTAGAGATGGAAAAACTGGCCCTTAATTAACTAGATTCAGTTTTGTTTTATATAAATAACAGATCTTGAATTTATTATTAAATATATTTAAAATATGTAGTTATGTTTCGGGCTTAAAATGCATTTTTTTACATTATTGGCTATTAAAATTGTACGTTAATTATGACTGTGTTTATTTTATCAAACGGACCTAATTGCCAGGGTAATATGCAGCCTCAGTTGCTCGTTGTCGATGGTGTGACACCGATACGCTATGTACGTGTTATCATAAGACGATCACCCAATGCATTGAAATTTATTTTATTTAAATGGTCCTGTTATACCTTTGGACTCACTAATCTACTCGAGTTAGACCACATCTGGATAATTGTCAATTGAATGTACCAAATACAATTCAGTTTTTTAGATCTACAGTTTAGATTTACGAGGGCAGGGTGAAAAGTCCCTGAAAAATAAAACAGATGGTGCCACAATCGCAAATCTCATGTGACATTTATGATGTACCATCTTTAACTAGAACGCATTAAAATTTTCAGACTGATATGTCATTCAGTTCTGTTTTGACACCCATCGAAAGCAAGCAACTTTGAAGATTTTTGAAAACATGGAAATAAGTGATTAAACATTATTTCTTGCGTGGAAAAAACATTACGCAAACCAAAGCATCGCTTGTTAGACATTATGGGGACTCCGATTCACAAGTGGTTTACTAATCTTCATTGTGGTAGTATGACCACAAAGGACGCCGAACGTTCTGGTCGTCCAATTGAGGTTACAACGCCAGAAATCGTCGATAAAATCCATGGTATTATATTGGACGATCGGAGAGTTAAAGTGCACGAACGGGTACGGAACATTTTGCATAAATTTTTGGATATGAGAAAGCTATCTGCCAGATGGGTGCCGCATTTGCGGGCAACGCACCGGCACACAGGTCCGCAGTCGCAATGGCAAAATTGCATGAATTGCGATACGAATTGGTTCGTCATCCACCATATTCTCCACATTTGGCCCCCTGCGATTTTTATCTATTTCCAAACTTGAAGAAATGGCTCGGCGGAACGAGATTTGGCTCCAACGATGAGGTCATCACTGAGACAAACGCCTATTTTGAAGGATTGCCAAAATCGTATTATTTGGAAGGAATCGAAAAATTAGAAAAACGTTGGACGAAGTGTATCGAGCTACAAGAAGATTATGTTGAGAAATAAAATATGTTTTGACCAAATAAATCATTTCTTGTTTCATTTTCAGGGACTTTTCACCCTGCCCTCGTAACTAAATGTATTCAAATGCAGCGCTTTTGCAATGACATTTATAATTTGTATTGCATCGCTAATGTCGATTTAGTTAACAATGAAGTAGGGCACTAATAGTTAGGAATTATAATTTCACAATACACAATTTATTTTAAAAGGAATTAATACACAATTCAAAATAAATTGTAAATGCATAAGGTCTAATTTATCGTTCATAAATTAATAATCGATAGGACTATAAATTTCATTGCAAACAAACGTTGCTATTTGAATACATTAGTTAGACATCTGTATATACTTCTTTCTGTGGTCGTCATTTACTTTATGTATTTTGTGGATTTTTGAGTACTTAAGTGAGAGATATATTGATATAAAAAATGATTCATTGGCGTTACTAGAAGTAAATATTATCTACTTGTGATAATTATAATTAGTCTATATGCGAGATGTGTGTGGCATATATGTGTGATGTAGGTATAGTACGGTTAGATTAGATTTAGAGAGAGATAGAGGGGTATATTGTTGATTAAGATAGATGGGCATGATTTAGTCATTTCACCATATGTACATTGATGATACATTATGATTTGATTTACTGCTACCGGGAATTATGCTTATTGTTGGTTATAATTATCTTACTAATGAGAAAATTATCTAGTGACATAACTTTTCTATTATTTTTATTTTGAAACTTAATTAACAGATAAAATTAATAAATATATTTTCCGATTGTACAATTTATTTATTTATCTTTTATGCCAGGCAATAGAATTTTCAATTTGCCTTAAGATTGTTTTCAGTTTTTTAAATAACATACTGTCTGAAATAAAAGATTCAACACATTATTATTAAAGGATAAAAAAATTATTTTTTTACAACAAAAAGATAGCTTTTCGTCCGCGTGTCTGACACTACTTGAATTTTATTATAAGGAATTTTTCTTTTTAAGAAAATTTGTAATTCAAATATTATTTTAACGCCAGAAAAGTAGTTTTTCTTTCTTGGCCGAAAAGTATTTTACGGATAGTAAAATAATCATCACCTAACAACCATAGCATACATTTATTCTTCACTGAAAATGTTAACTTTTCGTACAAATATTTTAACCAAAGAACGTAATTTTTGACACAATCGAATAAAATTGCATGTGGTTAACCGTCGTTGCTTTAACAATTTTACTAATGCCCCAATGTCCGATTTATAAATCGTTTGTTAGTAAATAATATCTAACACCAATATAAGTTATATGTATTTTCCTATATTTAACAGCCAGATAATTAAAACAGAAACATAACTAACAGTTTGATGAAAAACTGAGCATAAAAATTTGAAACACCCTTTTGTCTTCACAGAAAATGTTATTAACACAAAATCTACTACTTATTTTATTATGTTATCAATGACACAGGTTAGCAATGTAATTATGTACAGGACCTTATTAGATTCAAATCGTTCCCGCACAAACTTTCCGTGAAATCTGATAAAACAGAATAATCTAATTTATGGTGCAAACTTCCTAGTACCTGACATAATATGACGTATGCATCATAAAATAAATTCAGTTTCCTCTATAATAAAATTTCCATTTTACATCCGATATAACACAATTGTTTAAATGTATAAACACTCATCCCGGCAGAACATTCACGTAAGCGCATATATCAATGCAGTACGCATTTTACTACCACATACACAAATACACATAGACTTTATGATGTAATATCGTTTTACATTTACCAACACAGGGTTGAATCCGTGTGTGTTGAAACGCGATCTGTATAATTTTTATTCATGGCCGTCCATTTGGAAAACAGTCGCAGTGTAAATAAAACAACTGGCAACGAGACCGCCCTGTAGTTTGGTTGTTAGGGGCGAAAGTCGTCTGTTCTGCTTTGCAGATTCAACCGAGATTCAAGCGGAGGATTCAACTTTGCTTAATATACGCTACTTTGTCTCTTTCTCTTCACGTTATTTTTATTTTCTCCGCGGTAAGCCTCAGATTCCCTCTAATATGGATATTAATAGCAGTCATAAAAAATTATACATGAAACTCACTTTGGGAAGAAATTATTACGATATATTTTAAGCAGAATGCGAATACGCGCCAGATTTATTCAGAACGCGGCAAATTTTATCTCTGTAGGATTACTTCTTTGACTCAAAGAAAATTCAAACTCTTCTTTTATTGAAAATCATTCGATTATCAAGTGGAATTGACGATAGACGATACACGATACAACTATTTCTTTAAAAATATCCCTTTCGAATATAGATATCATTACTTTAGCAATATATAAAGAATTTAAAAAGAATGATATGCAATCTGTCTTCTCTGTAGCTTTATATTTATTTATTTATGTTATTCCATTGAACAGGAATAAATTCCCATTATTGAGGAACATACAGGGTGAGTTTGTAAAGATTACCCCCTCCCCATCCCCAATTTATTTATTATAAGTTGTAGCAAAAATGTGTTCATAGAAAAGTATTATTATTTTAAATGTGTACTATCTTATGGCAGATATAGATATTTTTTTTATAAAGTTAGGTTTACGAACTTGTATTTTTACTTTCTTATACACAGTATAAGGAAGTATAAGAATCGTGAAAACAATCGTTGACGAGATAGAAACAAAAAACATAAATTTTAATTTTCGCTTTATCTAGTTATCTACGTCTTTTTTCGGAAAAATAAATACATCATTAAAATGGTCAAATAATTTGGCAATTTGCCTCAATTTATTCGAATTCGTATCTCACAGTTCTTGAGATATCAAGGGTTAGGCTCGAAAAACGGCTATCCTGTATATGCCTCATCAGTAAAGTTAGACAACATTACTAAAAAATTATACGTAAACAAATTTGATATTTTATGTTTCAAACAGATAAATGCTGAATTACTGAAAAACTAAATTACATGTTTAATAATATTATATAACATTCATATATTGTAAATATTATATATGCTGTGTATAAGAAAGTCATGTGGTAACCAAACCAGATTTTTAAAATAGTAACCTATAAATATTTTACAAAATTTAAATCGCCATTTTTTTTGTCTTTTCAACTATGTATTACTTTTCATTAATCTATATGAATAAGTTCGAGAAAAATAAGATAATTAAGAAATGAGAACTAATTTTTATTCAAATATTCTGGATGACTACAAAATGTAACAGTACAATTTTAAAAGTTTCATTATCTGTCAAATCTTTTATTTATATATTTTATTTATGCTACTCTAAACAACTTGAATTTAATCCAATTATAGAACAGGGTCCGAAGTAACCGAGTCGCAGTATGCTAGTTCATATACTCGTACTTATATGTATTTAACATGAGTGGGATTTTAACTCGGGATCTCCCGATTTGAATACCATAACTCTATCGACACTATCGAACTGTCGGCCACATCAGTGCCATTTTGTTTCAAGATGACAAGCTATAATTTCAATAGTTCGAAATGTCTTACCTAGCTTAGATACTGGACAATATAGATATTACAGACAATTTTTATTTGAAATGTTTTTCAAAATTAATATAAATGATAAGGAAAAATATTAAATTATAGCTCTCATATTACGAGCATTGAGGTTAGGAAAGTTCTGTGTTGCATAGCAATTTATTTAGTTAGAGACGAATACTGAATTCACTCCTTTGTCCCGTTCAGTTTAACGGTTTAAAGATATGCAAATAGTAAGGACAAGGAAAGGAACAACAGACCGCCAGACAAAATAAAAAATGTAGGTGTACAGATTTAACTTAGAATTTCCTTATTTCAGTTGTTTTTTTTTGTGTTAATTACATTTGCTTTTGTTTAGCATGGGTACTGTGTTTTTCTTTTTAGTTGAATTTATATATAGTCGAACCTCTGTAACTCGAAAGTCAAGGGACCGCAAAATTAGTTCGAGTTATAGAGATTTCGAGCTACAGAAAAAGAATATAGAATTTCCTTATTTCAGTTGTTTTTTTTTTGTTTTTTTTGTGTTAATTACATTTGCTTTTGTTTAGCATGGGTACTGTGTTTGTATTTTTAGTTGAATTTATATATAGTCGAACGTCTATAACTCGAAAGTCAAGGGACCGCAAAATTAGTTCGAGTTATAGAGATTTCGAGCTACAGAAAAAGAATAATTTATTGTACTAGTATGGAATGTGATATATTAGTCACGAAAGAGAAAGTTTAGCCACGGCCGGAGGGCCGAATGGCTATTTTTCTTGAGGGAATAGTATGCATTACACACGAGTCCAATACAACGTTTTTTTTGTAGAGTTGCTACTTTATAGTGATAGCCTCAATTGCTAACAAACAAATATATATCGTAAACTTCATTCCCTGTATGAAAACGATTACGTCATATATGGACGAGATTATCATAGATATGATGAAATATAGCTTATCTTTTTTCAATAATATTATTCGTACCTATGCGAATGGCATTAACGTATGTCTCAATAAGTAAAGACACACGTTTCATGTTTTTTCGCTAAACTATTTGTGAAAGGCACCTAAAAACACACTAAAACATAAAGCATAAAACAAAAAACTAATTTCGATTTGTGAATGTAGCTTTAGAGAATCGAGGATCTCTAATTAAAATAATTGTACAAGAGGTAATGTGTATTGTATTTTGTATTTTCATATATTATTTATTTATATATAAAAATCATACATATAAAAATGTACATTCCTTTTGAGTTTTATTTTACAAAAATACATATTTCAATAAGGTAGGTAACATTTTTCGTGCGTTAAAACAAATTTATATTTCGTTTTTATTAAATATATGCAGAATTTGGTTTCATTTATAAAAATAAAAAATAAATATATCATCACGCCTTCTACCCATTATTGGGTGTGGCACTCTACTTAAGCAGATCTCGGTAAGTGATATATTTTGCGCGTGAAGTGCAGTTACCAGTCGTCAAATCACGGCCCCCAAAGATGTTAGTGATGGAGGAGCCACAGGGGTAGTTTTTGAAATTATGAAAATTGTTTGTCGCCTGCGGGAATCGAACCAGGGTTCTCAGGATCCACAGGCCGACTTCATACCACTGAGCTAGCCACCCCATGGTTTCATTTATAAACTAATTAAATTTTATAAAGTAATAAATATTTTAATCTAACATTTAAAGTTTAGGTTATGTTTTAAAAATGTCAATCCAATACCAATGTAAACGTTTTAAGTACAAAATCTTGAATCACATGGACACCGAATGTGACGTAATAGTTTTCATACAGGGAATGAAGTATATCAGGAAAGTTTAGTTTTGAATGGATTTGTGATTTATTTAAGTGACAATAAAAGTTCATTTTGAAGTTTAGATTATTAAGCCGTTAAGTTGAATTTTAAATAAGGAATCAAAAGATCCAGGGTTATTGGATAAAGGCTTGAGAATTTAGTAAGATAAATCAATTATTTATTGCATTAAAAAACGACGACGTTTCGAACACATGTTCGTGTTCATCCTCAGGTCGAATATAATTTTAACCACGACGTGGTTATTAACAATTTAAAAATGATAAATATTTTATTTAATTAATTACATGTTTTTAACAAAAAAAAAAGATTAAATTTATTTAAGGAGTATGCAAGACTGCAAACCTCCGAGTCAAAACGCCAAAATTCTCAAGCCTTTATCCAATAACCCTGGATCTTTTGATTCCTTATTTAAAAAATAAAAGTTCATGTATTATTGATAATGGTTAACTATTCACATGAAGAAAAGTTACAAACTAACTTTCCAGACAGTTAGAATGTCATACATTTGTTTGTTATTTTGTTGCAATTTCACTGCTATGACTATCACTATAAAAAGGAATTCCTTATAAAACTTTGAATCGGTTTATTTCGGGTACAAAACTCACAAAATAAAATGTAATTACTGCCTTAGATGCGGAATTTAATTCTCTGCAACTTGTATTTACAGCATTTTTGTATAAAATTAAGTGGCCACTTTTGCGCAAGGAAACATGGACTTCCCATGTTAAATGCTTATGGCCAGTTTTTCATATTACACCCGATATAAAACTTCATGGACGTCTATAACGGTCGGTAAAAACGCGATTCCTTATATTAAACGAGATATGATTCTGTATTCTGTTTGTGTCGTCACAAGCACCTTCGGTGGCTGTCAAATAGATTGTTTCAATGACACATATAGTATACACATTTATTATTAGGAGATAATCGTATTCAGTCCGATTCTCAAAAGTGTTGTGGCTAATTCTGCAGTTTGGATTAAAGCTAAGTTAAGCTAAACCATATTCGCATTTTATTAAATTTAAAGTGTATAATTTTTTGTAAACCGTAAACTAAGAGTACGATATGCCTGTCTTTTTTTTATTTCGTCCCATTGAATCAGATATGCTAATACACTGTTTTGCAGTTGGGGTTAAATTTCTGTTATGCAGCGTAATACATAAAATAAAATAAATGAAAGCTTTAATAACGAAAAAGTAGCTGTATAATGTTCTAAATAGAATGTCATTATTAAATTTCCAAATGGGTCGCATATTTTCAATTTGCAATATATCAACTTACAAGAAAACAAAAAGTTATAAAAATGAAATAAACTTCTGAACTGAAATACTGAAAAGTAATATCTCATTCTTCATAATCCGTCCGGGCGCGGCGTGGCGGCGGCAGAATATCACTTATGCCGCCACATTATTAAATTCGAAATTATATACGAACAGAGATAGAAGCACACAGTTACATGCGCGAGAGAAAGGGATGAAAACCCTCTTGTCGCTCGATAACAGCAGAGACTCACAAATGCAGAACGGATACGGGATACGAATACGCGGATGCGGAAACAAACCATCCGACAGTGACGTCATGAATGCTTCACACATTCATTAAATAAACATTCCGTTATGTAGGTAACTAAGCCATACCTACCCCTAGTATTAGATTATGCTTATAAACTGTAGGATTAGGTTTACCGTGAGACCAAAATTAATTAATTTCGTTTTCGTAGTCATAATTGAAGAATCCAATTCTGCATTTCAGTATCAAAACTGCTTTTATTCGCTTTATGGACTTGTTATTTTGCATGCAATAGTTTTAACATCCACGATTTTATATTCTTATACTTTTAATATGGGGTAGGTGGCTCAGTGCTATCGAGTCGGCTTGTGGACCTTGAGAACCCTGGTTCGATTCCCATAGCCGACAAACATTTTCACCCCATTGAAATTATCTCGATTCTCACAGTAATGGGTAGACGGCGTGATGATATATATTTTTTTTATATTTAAAATTATCCCTGTGGTTTCCCCACCACTAACATCTTTGGGGACCGTGATTTTACGAGTGGTAACCGCACTTCATGCGCATAAATACATATATCACTTATCGAGATCTGCAACGGCAGAGTGCTACAGCCATTAATGAGTAAAAGTCGTGATGATATATTTATTTATCCATAACTCATATATAATAAAGACATTATTAAACTGATTTCAGTTGAATTATGTGGCTCATAAAACACTGAAAACAACTTGTTACTTAGCAACCACTTCATGATCTACCGTAGCTGTATTCCATTTGCCATTTGGATCACTTAAATCAGTTCAGATAAATTAGACAAAATGACTAAAAGAACTAAATCAGTTTGCTTAACTGATGCATTTATTGGGGTGAATTACTTTCAAGTAAGTTAGAATAAGTAATTCTAGTATTGAAAATAAAGTCAGCGAAGTAATACATCGAAATAAATAAATGGTCTGGTTGAATAAATGTAGGTTTGATCTGATCCAAATGACAAATGGAATACGCCTCGTATTTTGGGAAACTATATATAACTGAATCAACGTTAACCGTTACGACCAATCTTCTTCGATTATGAGTTGTGAATACAATTTTGTATTACACTTGTGTTTTATTTGTATATAAAACACTTGTACAATAAATAACTATTATTTATATACCTTTAATACATGAAACCTGTAATTTTTCACACTTCCGCGAATAAATGACCAACTTTATTCTTCCTTTTCGAGGATTGAAGTGTAACTGTTAATTCCCAAGAGATTAAATTTCTAATTTAATCCCGCCGGGAGTAAATAAACAAGCATTACCGTGAATTACTTCAAAGTATACTAGAATCAGTCAAATAAAATAAAGTCAGCGAGACAATCCAGCGAAATAAATAAGAGATCTGGTTCAGTAAATGTAAGTTAGATATGATCCAAATGGCAAATGGAATACGCCTATTATAAACCTTAAAATATTTCACTTTGTTTATGTTGCCTAAGTTATCTAAAAAAACAAAAAATTGTATAATTCTGTCATTTTGAATTTTATATCAAGTCAATATCAAAATTAATCATTAATTCAAGTGGCTTGTGAAATAAATTTCACCCTCAGGGTTAAATTATGCATTTTAGTCCCTTGGTATATAATATACCATTAAATTCTTTTTCAATCGTTTCTAAATGATTGTAGAAAAAATAGTGTGCACCTCGAGCAGAAAATGACTTCGCCGCTCTGCAGCTCCATGCGCAAGCAACAATAAACTACTTTCTGCTCTAGGTAGACAAATAACTATTATCGACCGAAACAGACAACATTCTGAGATCGCCAAGCATAGTTAAGATATTACTCATTTATATTTATTCGTCTCAGGATTCTTCTATTGATTGTTTTTATTCATTGAATGTCTGTAGAATTCCGTCGAATAAAACTGACTTCTCCGAATTGTTTATTTTGGTTCAATTCAGTTCAATTCGTCTGTTGGTCTGAACTGAGTTGTCGCCTTTCCGTCTTTCGTACTTTCGTGGAAGCCTTATTTTGGATTCAGCAGATCTGTCTATTCGCAGACTTACGACAAAAACAGAAAGGAAATATCCATCAGTCAGGGTTCAAACAAAAAGATAAATAAGATTGATGAAAACTTTCACATCACATCACTTACTTAGTAAACAATACACTTTTTGCCCTTGTTTGAGACTTAATCATTTTGTAAAAAGTACAATCTTAATCTATTCTGAAGTTGTATGAGCATATTGTTAATCGTTTCCTGCCAAATTTCCTAAACTTGTCATGAAAAGCTTTACGAGTATACTGAGTATAATACGGAAAAGAGCCAGAGATATTTAACATGGGAAATCAGGTTTCCACAGCCGACAAACAATTTTTACCGGATTAATATTATCCCTGTGGCTTCCCCTACACTAATATCATTTGGAAGATTCAAACCCGGTTTCACAAATCCACAACCCGACACGATACCACTGTGCACCTATCCCATTTAATGGTATTTATGACGTAATGAACCTAGAACAAAATATTTTCTAAATTCGCAAAATTAAGAACATGGATCTCGAACTGTACATTTATCTGTGTAATGAATGACCACAGTTTGTGAGTAATAAATTATTATTCATGGCCGTGAGCAATAAACTGAATTATCTGTCTAGCAGCTTACATATAATGAATGATAATAGAAAAAATAATTCACTCAATTGAATCTGTGTTTTTAAATGCATTGGCACAGAAGTAAACACTCTATTAATTAATTAAATACAAGAACCAAAAACATTGACATATTTTTATGAAAACACCTAATCAACTTATCAATCAATATAACATCGCAACAACTTAAAATATTAAATAAAAAAAAATACAAAGAAGTATAAAAGTTAAATTTTTCCATCAATATTATAGTACAATTACCCAGCCGTCGAATCTTATCCCCCAAAGTAATTATAGAAACTTGAGCCAAAGGGGTGAAAAGCTGTAATAATCAAAATTTGCATAATCCTTCGCAAATTGTTGAAAATCTATCGTAATGGCACATTTGCGAGCTAACCAACCATATCGGTGTGCAAGTCATCAAAGTGTAAAACATAATGAATAAAGCAATCAGTTGGACGTCCTCAAAGCTATCAGCAATGCAGGACCGCTGGCCATTACCCACTCTGCGCTGTCGGCTGACGCTGAAAGGACCCACACACCGTGAAAGCTTCTTCTTGACGCGCCAGCGCCAACGCCAGCGGTCACTCTGCTGAAAGATTCCACCCCTTCCACTCCAGTCACGGGTTATCGAGTTAAGAGGGTGAGATGTACTATTTTATGCTAAAAGTGCGTAGTTGTGTGCTTTTTGCAACCATCCAAGCGTGCTTTTTACAGAGGGAATTTTAATTATACGATGAAACCCGAATAATGAAATTGCAAAATAATTGTGTTCATTTGTATGCGGATGCAAAAACAACATTGCCTACAATTTTTTCGGCAGTGGACACTATTGATTTAGAGATTGTTGTGACTCTGTAGTTAGAACAGTCGCATTATGAGCGAGAAGTGGCGAGTTCAAACTTTGCTACCAATTACAAAATAAAACTGCGATCAAATGATTTATATACCAATATAAGCTGAAATTATAATGTCCTGTTGCGCAAATAAATAATTTGGCTAATTTGTATCCAACGGTTTTTCAATTTAAAAATAATTCTTTCTATACTGCGAGTAGGGATGTTGCGATACCTCTAAAATATCTATACCAGTATCGAAAGAGTATTCAAAAGTAAAGTATCGATACTGGTATCGGAATCGGTATCAAATGAATGTATCGGTACTAGTATTGGTATCGAATGATTATTTTTATAAAATCTTGTAATTTTTGAAATACATTAGGTTTTTATATGAAATGTTGAATTTATACTATAAATATTATATAGGTAACAAATTTTCATTTCTTATTCAATTGTATGATTTTTGCCAGTCTTTTAACAGTTTGGCTAATAATTATTGGTTTGATATTAGATAAAAGAAAAAAATACCAAACTAAACTTTTATTATACAAAAAAAACTGTTTTTTCAACAGTATTATAATATTAAAATAATACCTAAAATTTGTTATAATGTTTATCTACTCTCTTTATTTAACTCTCACTGTCTCATTCTACTAGTTCTACTGTTCGTCGAACACATGGCCATGTTTGATTAAAATAAAAAAAATACCAGGATAATATGAATTTTTCATGAATTTATTTCAAAATGACATTAGATTAAAAATAGTATCGAAATAAAAGAAGTACTGATATGGGTAAAACATCGAAAGCAAAGTATCGAATACCAAAATAACCGATATCGAAACGAAAGAATCGATACCGATATCATGTCAGTAGAATCACAACATCCCTAACTGCGAGTATAATTTGATAGTTATCTGTAATCGATCAATATATAAATGATAACTTTTTCTATTTCATTATCATTTTATAGATGATAATTTCGATATTTGTGATTAGAATGGGGTAAGTGATTAGGCTTGCCACCTCTCCGGGTTTCACACGGAGACTCCGGGTTTCAGTGTGTTATCTTCGGGCTCCGGGTTTAATTAATATTTCTCCGGGTTGATTTTGAGCTTTATTCTCAGTATAATAATAACAGGATTAGTTAAAACGCAGATACGTGAATGAAGCATTTCATTGGTTTTTGAGAAACGTCAAAAATAATCTCTATGATTATGAATTACTGTCCACTAACTTGTCATTATTTGATAGTTAATCATCGTACTTTATGTGGAAAAATATACCATTTATCGGGATTTGCAAATGGAGAACTGTTCCATCGTAGGATATAGATAAAATAAATATATCATCACGCCTTCTACCCATTACTGGGTGTGGCACTCTGCCGAAACAGATCTCGACAAGTGATATATATTTTTGCGTGTGAAGTGCGGTTACCGGCCGTTAAATCACACCTCCCAGAGATGTTAGTGAAGGGGGAGCCACAGGAGTAGTATTAATGTGGTGAAAATGTTTGTCGGCAATTGGAATCGAACCATGGTTCTCAGGATCCGCAGGCCGACACGATACCACTGTGTTACCTACTTCATATTTAATATTAATTCATTTGAAAAATTTGTGCAATTATTATTAGAATAATTAAACAATAAGTACCTGTATCATATCAGGAGATAAAAATATTCATGTTCGCACAGATTACATATGTAACACATCGGTTATGTAAGCTCTTAATTAACGCAGTACGAATCAGGAAGCGTAATTAAAATTCACGCGTCATTCGAACAAACGGACCAGCTTCATTTCCTACTCGTCAAACATTCACGCACGCTCACGCTCGCAAACAAATGAAAGCTGGGGGCAGTGACGTCACATTTCACATACTCAAAATTCCAAAAAGTAAACATTACACGGTTTTATTGCGTTTTAAAGGTGGAAGTATACTCATTTAAAGAATTTTAAAAAACAGAATTATATAATTATACAATTATAGCGAGATAGAATTTATGCAATTCTGTTAAATAATTTGTAACAGATTTGTGAACATAGCAGCAATAAATTTAAGTCGAGAAATAATCGCATGAATAAATCAGGAAAATGTTAGGGAAAAGTTATGTTAATAGAGTTTTCGGATGAGTTGAGCTGGTAATAATATATTATGTGTAAAACACATGTTCAAACCTCGGAGGATGACGAGTTATATTTTTATCTTTATGTTTGTAATTATTATATTTCAGTTCTGTCAACTCTAATAATACGAAAAAAAAAAAAAATGAAACAGCGAAAATTTATGAGACACAGAAAAAAATTGTTTAGTTAGTAGCAATTTGGTGTGGTTTCAAAATCAGCCAAATTATAAATGTGTCAACATTGCTCACACTTATAAATTCGAGTGATAAAATAACACATTTAAAAAACAGACGGCTGGGTAATAAATTTCCCTGTCCCAAAATTCTAAATATACTAGAAACAAAATAGTTCCTCTTTCTTTGGATCATTGCCCCTGATTTGAATTTGATTGTTCAGTATTCGATTGAGCTGCCAATTCACAAGGTTTTGTCTTACATTTCTTATTTATAGTTAGACATATTATTCAATAGCTTATGTCCTAGAGATCTTGAAATTTATTCTAGCTCTCCACTTTTAATTAAAATAATCAGCGCTAATAAGAAAATTTCATAACATTGCACATCTTGTCTCCATTTAAAACAAATATAAATACAATATAGTTTTCAATAATTGGATCGTTGGGTAGCTCGTAGTTTCGTGAATAAAATCTCACAGACTTCTATTAGAACCAATAAACAATTTCTTTGAGTTGTTTATAATCTACTATAAGTTATAGACAATTTGTACTGTAATCGAGATTAATCGTCCTATTTTGTAACTCGATCATTATCTGTTTATGATCGATAATTAATGACAACCCTTAGTGGTGTAGGTGGCACAATGGTATCGTGTTGGCCTGTGGATCCTGACCACCCTGGTTCGATTCCTATAGACAACAAACATTTTCGCCACGTTAATACTACTCCTGTGGCTCCCCCTCCATTAACATCTTTGGGGCTGGAAATCGCACTTCACGCGCAAAAATATATCATTTACCGAGATCTGCTTGGGCAGAGTGCCACACCCAGTAATGGGTAGAAAGCGAAATGATATATTTATATTTTATATATGTTTTATGATTAATCTGCAAATTACCACCATTTCGGCATTCTGTGTTCAAAATAATTTATTCTGTTACTTGTATTTTACTTTTCTCATTTTACTCTTGTACAAAACTGCCAGTATAAAAAAAAATATATTTTTAACCACATTTTTTACGGAACTATCGGTGAGCTGTCATTATATTACCTTGTATAATAACAGCTACATATATTAGTAAACAAAATGCATGAATATAACATAAAAATATCAGGCTAACTTATTCTTCTTAGAATACCGGAATTGGGTTCATCCCTAAAATAACTATGAAAAATAAAACTTATCATTAACAAATAATGATACAGTAAACAGAATATGTATTCTGTTACGTAGAGAAGCAAATAAATAAATAAATCGACAGAGAATTTTTAAATTCATGAGATATGAGATGATTGAAATATATTTAAAATTATTTCAAATAATTTTATTTTTATATTTTATCGAGCGTAATACCACTAGAGATTTGCATAGTTTTTAATAGGACAAATTTTATATGCAAGAACGAGTTTGCTTGGTAACAACCGAGGAGAGCAATTTTGATGAAAAAGTTGTTACATCGATAGTGGGGTAGTTTTTGTCATCTAATGTCAAATTGCTTGAGTCATTTTACTTCAAAGTAATTCGGTTCGAGTGAATAAAACAAAAATTTGGTCTGAGTAAATCTAAACCACGATTGGTATTAATGAAGATAATTTACCAAATGGGGTAATTTATTAAAATTAGGACATTTATTTTCGTTGTTTATCCATTTGCAGATAGTTCTCTTCCCTGTTATCAGGCTAACAAAAGTTTTTATTCATGACATGAATTATATCTTCAATAATAGTTATTTATTTATTATGAAGATGTTTATGTCGTATAATTATCAAGTAATTCCCGTTGTGCGTACAATATTTTATGTCTTACTAGTATTGATTAATAACCTAAATAATAAATAATGGATTACCTAGCAACACTAAATAGACGAAATATCAGTTTTTGATAGTATTAGCATAGTAACGTCTTTCTTAATGCCCTAGGGCCTATTAAAATCATATAATGCCTTAGATTATTATGAACTAAATAATGTACTTTATATCCAGGGTATTAATAAACAATAACGAACTAGGAAGATATAAATGCAATGTTTTTAATAATTCTTTTTTTATAATATTTTCTGTAAAATAACCTTAGAAACGTTTGACAGTGAGAAATATATACATACTTTTGATAACGATATTACCAAAAATACTATACATAAGTAGCTTTAGAAATGTTTCGAATTAACCCAATTTTGAAAAAAAATGTCTTTTGAAGTTTTAAATTTTAAAATATAAGCCTGCTCTTCCTGGCCGAGTTCTTTTAAATGATCATTGTCTCTCTTTCTCTCTCTAATATTCTGGGCGGCAGCAAATTGATCGCCACTCTCACCTGCCTGGAGGCGGTGTCATGATCGTGGGTAACGAGTCGTAGAGTGTCCGCCGCCGCCAGCACTGGGGAAGTCAAGTTCAGGCGGCGGCGGCGGCAGAGGCAGGCGAAGCTTTTAACAGCCAATAACTTCCCCGTCTCCGACTACCGTCTTTAACGATCCGGGGAGACTAATTAGTCGTCCAGTTGATCGACGAAGTTGGTCTTGGAGTGCCGAGGTCTCTTGTTCGGGCTGGCGAGATGCCAAGGACCGGACTCGAGGTAATTACCTTCGGAGCGCAAATTTTTAATTTAATTTGACGTATGGGCACGTCTATTGAACTTGACTAATAATAGGCAGCGTTCCGATATTATATTACAGTAACTCAACATTCTACATATTTCTGTTAAGTTGAATCCTATACTAAAAACGTTATACGGATGGATTTACGTCATCCATCGTGATAAAACTTAATTTCATAAAAAACTGGCGCAATATTTAAATGACAATTTTAAAAAAACGGCATTGAAAAACAAATCTTATATAAGAATATTGAATAATAGCTATATTTACAGGGTACCCAGTGACCTGGAAAACCGGGAAAAGTCAGGGAATTTGTATAAGTATCAGGGAATTTTAAATTATTTTCTGGAAAAAGATGCAAATTGTCTATTTATTAAAAAATTTTGATTTTTTGCTGCTAATATATAGGTAATTTTGTCAAACAAATACGTTGAAACTTTTTATTATTTGAATTACACGATGAACGGCGGAATAAACCGAACAGATATTTTCTTTATTGTTCAAAAAAACTGTGCGCCTCAATCAACAGAGAAGCAAATTTTAGATATCGGGTCGTGCGGCCTACATATTGTCCATGGAGCACTACAAACAGGTCACAAAGCTTGCAAGTGGCAAGTGAATGAGTTTCTTAGGGGTATTTATTACCTTTTCAAAGATTCACCGAGAAGACGGAATGATTTTACAGGCCTTACAAAATGCGAAGTATTTCCAAAAAAATGTTGTGTAACCCGGTGGGTGGAAAATGCAGAGACAGCTAAAACTGCACTTCAATTATGGGATAATATAATACTGTACGTCGAACATAAAAATACTAAATTACCGTCGAATATTTCAATCAAAAATGTTAAAATTGGTTTAAGTGATAAACTAATGAAAGTAAAATTGCCATCCTGGAAAACCTGGAGAAGTCAGGGAATTTTAAAACTCACGTTGGCTGGGTACCCTCATTTACTATGTATTGAAAATAATTTATTGTAAAATAAATAGATATAAATATATCATCACGCCTTTTACTCACTATTGGGTGTGGCACTCTGCCGAAGCACCAGCCGTCAAATCACGTTCCTCAAAGATTTGAGTCGTGGGAGAGCCACAGGGGTAATTTTAAATTGGTCAAATGTTTGTCGGCTGTGCGGATCGAAACAAGGTTCTTAAGATCCACAGGCCGACTCGATACCACTGAGCCACTACTCCATATAATTTATTTTCATTTCTAATAATTATTTAATATTTTGCACTTTTTACGTATAACGAGTTGTCATTAATCTGTCAGATTCATGATCAATTATTTCAAACGTATAGTAGTTTTCAAAGGCTATATTATAACAATACCGAGGGATAGACATTTGTCAAAGGAATGTGAATTACTGATTCTTCATTTAATAAGAATATGCAAATAATGGACCAATTTTCCCAATTTTATATGAGAGGTAAACTAGTATATACGTAATTAATTTTCATTATTATTTGAAAATTATTTGAGATTACTTAACGGACTAAAAGTTAGAAGATCCGCGGTCTCTAAAATATCTGCGAAGTCAAAGAAAAATGAAATCTTGTCATCTTCTAACGCCCAATACAGTTTAAAATCGACTACATTTAGTTATATTTTTTGATGACGTCAGTCTATCCGTATAACGTTTTCAGTACACATAAGCTGAAGCAATTATTGTACATCAGTTTATTGAATTCATTCAAAAATTCCAATATTTCGACACACTTAACGTTTGTTTTTTGAGCTTGTTTGGTATGCCAGAATGCTGGTATTTTTTAATAAAATTTTGTATCCACATTTTGTCTAAAATTAGAACGTACTGACCAGTTACATAAAATACGATATATGTACGATTTTTACTCTGCATTTGCAAATCTAGGTATACCGGATGTCGCATTTATGAAGCAATTGCAATAAAGTTTTATGTGAACGAACTAGATATGTGATCCATAAAACCCTATATAAATTACAAAATAGTTATTTATGTATTAAGGGTGAAATCAGGCGTTTCTGTCCCAGTTATTAACATGCTCAGGCTCAGAAATATTAATTTCATCCGTAGTACATATAATATTTTATGCACAACAAAAGAATATTTAAATTTATGTTTCAAAGATTCAAATAGGTATATTTATATATAAAAATGACATTTTGCAAAATCAAGTATTCACAATAAACAGAAATTGTCATTTTGTTTAAGTATCTATAGAAAATATAATAAAAATGGAACATATCAACAAGTGTTTCAAAGAAATATTGAATGAACTTGAGTTTGCACAGAGAAAATTAGTACCAGAAAAGTCAAAATAACTTTACGAAAAAAAAAAAGAATTTATTGTGTTGTCTGACACTTATCCGTAAATCACGATTTTAATTTGTTTGAATAGCTGTTGTCTCGCAACTTTATACGCCCTAAGACTATAATAACCAAATTACGCCCGCTTTTGAGGACCAGTAAACAAGTTTAGGATGCCAAAATAAAATAAAGAAATAATATATTTGGCAATGCAACGCCACAGTTAAATAATACTTAAATACACATTACTATAATTATAATTATTATAAATTAATTTTACATATTCTAGTCATAAATAACGACGTATTTACTAGATAATAATGATCTTGGGCGACATTCATCTCGCGGGCTGTATACCGTTGCCCTATGTGTATTATTATGTACATAACGCCCTTTGTGTATAAATTACTATTTCGTTTTTTTATCGGAAATATTATCAAAGTAAAGGATTAGAAAACATTGCATAAATCTATTTTAAAATTATAGTATCGATATAACAAAATAAAAAATATATATGCATCACGTAATATCTCGTAAAATGGCGTAGCACGAATGTAACCATTCGCACTTCTTTTTATTTAATATTTCGTCCAACATTCTTTCCAATTGAAAATTACCTCTGTGGCTCCCCCACCACTAACATCTTTGAGGGCTTTGATTTGACGGCTGGTAACCGCACTTCACGCGCATAAATAGATCACTTACCGAGATCTGTTTCGGCAGAGTGCCACATCCAGTAATGGGTAAAAGGCGTGATGATATATTTATTTAATTTTTTTATTTTTACGTTCTTTCCATATGCTCCAATCATCTCTACCCAAAACCATTCAGCTTGTTTTTGAATAAAATATAAAAAGATATTTTAGTTGCCGCTTATTTACAGACGATTTACACATAGTATTCCGAAAACGAACCGCGATGCGATTACGGTTTTACCACGTTACCGTTACTAAAAGTGAAAGTAAAGTAAAGTAAAAAGTACTACAAATTTCAGGAATCGTTTACTGAAATTTTCGCAACACATTTATTTATAAAATCATTAAATAAAATATAAATGCAATAATTTTAAATAAAATTATGATAATAATTTAAAATAACATATTTTTTACGGAATATATATTAATTACAGAAAATGAATATTTTTTTTTTATTTCAAGACAATTATGTAAATTATCAAGTTATAAAAAATGTTTCAAGACAAGAAATCTTAAATAAATTAAATATAAATATATCATCACGCTTTTTGCTTATTATTGGGTGTGGTACTCTGCAGAATCAGATCTCGGTAAGTGATATATTTATGCGCGTGAAATGCGGTTATGAGTCGTCAAATCGCGGCCCCAAAAGATATTAGTGGTTGGGGAGCCATAGGGGTAATTTTAATGTGTTGAACATGTTTGTCGGCAGTGGTAATCGAACCAGTGTTCTCAGGATTCACAAGAAATCTTGTGATGGTGCAATACTAAGGTTGAGTCATGCTTTTATCCGATTAAATTTTTTGGTGTTACCCATATATCTTATGAACATGTTGGACTATTTTATGATGTCCGTTACTTTTAATGTCGGCAATGTAGCAGGAAATATTCGCGAACAAATTAAAAAAATATGAGTCCGGGTCTGACATGAAGTGAGTGAAGCGCGATAGAATGATATCCCGTCCGAAGATAGCAGTTAATTATTCAGGAGCTGGGAACAATGCGGAACCAGTCGACTGAGACAATGTCCCGCAGGAATCTAAATCGACACTGTTCCTGCTGCGCTAACCAAACTGCTTCCCTGCTGTCTGTTCCTTCATTCTCCTGCTGGCACAAGCTGAAATTATGATAATATACTTTCTTCTATCAGAATAAAAATAAATAGTGGATAATATAAGATATAATTATTTGCGAGCATTTAGTAAACAAGTTTAATGACGCTGTATTTTCTCAAGAGGCCGAGTTTCATTAAATACAAAGTCGTAACTAGAACAAATGAAGGCAGATAGCGAAGCGCAATTTCCGTTGCAGAAAGTTCATTTAAGCGGAAAACAACATCGCCTTCGATTCTACAACGACATTCGTATTAATTAAAAATTCCATATTTTCACGTTTTGCTCTTGTTATCTGAAGAATTGTGCAATATTTTCATTGCATGAATCAATTTTCACAGTTTTCAATATGCCTGTTTGTTCGCCGGTTGATTTATGAGAGCAATTTGGAAAATTGGGAAATCGACAGCATGCGCCAAATCGTAAATTTTCCAGTGGCGTTGTTGTTATACTTGCACGAAGTGTAGTCCATTCGCCATTGGGAAAATTATGGACTTAATCTTACCAGAGGGAAGTTATTAGCTCTGCACAAAATTAATTGTTTTCTCCGTTATTAACAACCAAACTTGAAATTTGCGTCAGATGCAAATAATTAACTATTTTCATAATTTGTTTCATTAATAAAACATACATAATGCTTTACTCAGTATTTCAGTTTCAGACTTTCAGTTTAACGGAAATCTTATCAGAAGAATTTAATTTAAAACTGTCAGAAAGAAATAATTAAGCACTTTTATGTTTGTATGTTGCTTTTGTACATTCTTTTACTTTCTACTGAAAAATGTTGTATCTGTAATCTTATCATCGTTTGTAATTTGTTTCATTTGTGTAGTGCTACTGAAGAACGCTGAAAACTCTGTAACGTTATCACTAAAGTTTAATTAAAAAACATTGACGGATAAA
This sequence comes from Pterostichus madidus, assembly GCA_911728475.2. Taxonomy (NCBI): domain Eukaryota; kingdom Metazoa; phylum Arthropoda; class Insecta; order Coleoptera; family Carabidae; genus Pterostichus; species Pterostichus madidus. Next base: position 23,187,134 of record OU452312.1, read on the forward strand.
AAGATTGAGATATACTATAGTTTGTACGCTTTGAAATAAAAATGCTAGAAATTTAATCTTATCTTCTAGAATTTGTTTTATGCACAACTGGGCCGAAAAGCATGTGTTTTAGCCTTAAACAGCGGGCTTAAACACTTCTTTTGGCTCATGGACCAATAAGAAATAATTCCTGTGAATACATAAATAAAATAACAATTTTTGTTTATTTTGAATACTTGATTCTATAAAATATCATTTTGACATATAAACTATGTATATATTAAAAAAAAAAACAAATTTATTAGAGAATCGTCAATATATTAATGTTTATTAAATTGAATTATAAAAAGAAAAATTGGGACACCGCCAGGATTTGAACCTGAAATCTATGAACTCCCATTCTTATGCTTTAAACCAGGCAGCGGAAAGTTATATAGGTAATCATGGGACTGTGTTTATAGTTAGACTTTCACGTAAGGAATGGCGCTAATAGTCTTTATGTAAAGACATCCATTTTAGGTAACTACAATATCGGCAATCACTGGTTACTAGATTGTTCCTGTAGTTGTCATTTGTATATATTTCAAATTTTTTAATCTGTCAAATATTCAATTAAGTTTTATTTGTGAAATAATTTCATATAAATAATGTCATCAACTAATATCAATTGTTATATAAAAAAACTGCACTGCTACTGGTAAGTAAGTGATCATATAATAAATAATATTTAGATGGGGAAGTTATAAGAACAGCCTCGGCTGAACTTTTGCTAAATAAAATGGTTATTATTGTTATTATTATTATATATTTTCAAGTTTACAAGAGTTGGATAAAATTGCGATTGAAACAGTTCAAATTATATATAAATTGTATACAGGAGAATATTTTAATAAATATTTATATTGTAACAATGATTTTTTATTTTATGTAGTTTAAATAAATATAAAATAATAAAAATTACAAGCTGCCTAAATATGCATATCAGGTTGCCTATATACATGACTTTAGTTAGACTTCCACTTCTCAGATGGCGCAAAATACAGTTCCAGTGCGTAACATGGCAGATTCTTATCTATAGTAGTATATTGTGATCTGTGCTTTACACCAAATAAGCTTCGGTCGCCCTGGATTCAAATATGATTTTATTCCAATTTTTTTCTCTATTTTGTTTTGTGTCATAGGCAGCCTCGATCTCTCGACTCTTTCAAATCCGGACGGTATCTAATTTTTTAATTTTTTTTTTACTCAATTTGATTTTATCAATTGTTAAGTATTTACTTAAAATACAAATTAAATTAACATTTCTTTTTGGAAAATTTTGCAAAATTAAAATAAATATATATTACAGGCTGTGACACTCTGCCATAGCAGATCTCAGTATGTGAAATATTTTGTGCGTGAAATGCGGTTTCCAATCGTCAAATCACGGCTCTTAAAGATGTTTATAGAGGGAGAGCCACAGGAGTCGTTTTTTTTTTTTTTAAATAAATAAATATATCATCACCCATTACTGGGTGTGGCACTCTGCTGAAGCAGATCTCGGTAAGTGATATATTTTGCGCGTGAAGTGCGGTTACCAGTCGTCAAATCACGGCCCCCAAACATGTTAGTGGTGGAGGAGCCACAGGGATAGCTTTTTCAAATTATGAAAATTTGTCGCCTGTGGGAATCGAACCAGGGACCTCAGGATCCACAGGCCGACTTCATACCACTGAGCTAGCCATCCCATTTTTTTTTTTTTAATGTTGTAAAAATTGTTTCTCGGTTTTGATAATCGAATCCGGGTTCTCACATCCTCAGGCCAATTCAATACCACTGAGCCACCTACCACATAAAAATGTTGAGGCCACATAAATTAATATTGAACAAAATATATTAGAGGCTGCACTAAATTCATTATTGGGCTGTTAGTTAGAGAGCAGGATACAAAATGTTGTCTCATTTATTCCAGTGACAGAAATGGATTTTTTAATAGACTAAGTCATGATAAACATGAAAACAAGAGAATTATATTTGGGAACGGGTGGCAACTATAGATGGCGTCGTTGTGAATGTGCAGATTTTAAGGGTAGTTGTTGACATATCTTTTACAGGCTAATTTTAAGTTTAAATTATAGACTTTGGTATAATTAAGTAATAAAAATGATAGACAGAAGTTTTGGCCGGTGACGCATGCGCGATAAAACCGGTCAAAGTAAGCAATGTTTATGGTGTGTGGCATATTACTACTTGTTCACGACGAATACATGACAAAAAAATTATTGACAGAAACTATTGCTGGTTGCTTGTTGATGAAAGTGGACTGGTGTAGGGATCAACAACCACCCTTAAAATCGGCGCATTCACATCGGCGCCATCTATAGTTACCACCCGTTCCCAAATATAATTTTCATGTTTATCTTGACTTAATCTATTAAAAAATCCATTTCTGTCACTGGAATAAATGAGACATCATTTTGCACCCTAGCTCTCTAACTATGTATTCGACTCGATGGTCGCCAGTTTGACATTTGATTTACGTAAAGTAATTACTCTAATAACAGGAGGTCTGCGAATAATATTTGCTATATTTAGTGGTTTGCGATGACTAAAAAATTAATAATAGTTGTACTTACATACGAATAATTCCATAGTTTGTTGCAGTTTTCATATATTTTATTATTCTGTTTATTATTATCTAAACTTGCTTTATTTGTATAGTATTACAATTTTTTTAATCTGATTGAAGAATCTTTCACGATGTGAGATTGAAATCTTTTACAGTCAGATTCTCAAAAAAGTTTTAGCTAATCCTGAATTTTGGATTAGCTAATCTTATGCTAGTCCGATTAAAAAAAGTTAATTCAATTCACTTTCCGAAAACTAAATAGTAAGAAGATTATATTTAGGTTTGTTTAAACTTTTTTGAGAATATGGTTTAGTTAAATTTGACAAATCCAAAATTTAGGATTAGCTAGATTCTAGCAAAAACTCTTTTGAGAATTGGGCTGATAAAGTATATTTTCGTAATTTATTTTATTCTCGCAGTGTTGCATTACGACTGAAGAATACTGAAATAACTGAAACTGAAACCTTATCAGTGCAATTTAATCATAAACTGTCGTAAGCATGCTGTGCAACAACTGGTAAAAACCGGGTCATACCGCTTAGTTAGGGACTTTTTATCCGGTAAAGTTTGTCCCAGACCCGCAAAATGTAAACGGTTTTTGTCGGAAGCTGTGTTTGACCGCAAGGGAGGCATTTTCTGTAACATATTCTCTTAAATCTGCATAACTGCAACTCTAAACACACTTTTTATGAAAATTAAGCTAATTTTATATAGAACTTCATTAATATTTATGGCGCGAAAAATTACTGAAATATAAACTTCAGATTTCCACTGTGGGTAGATAGCTCGGTGGTATCGAAACGGACTGTGAATTTGAGAGCCCAGCTTTTTTTCCTACAGCCGATAAACAATTATCACCACATTAAATTACCCCTGTTGCTCTCCTCCCACTAATATTTTTAGGGGACGGAATTTGATGGCTGGTAACCGCACTTCACGCACACAAATATACCACTTATGGCAGAGTGCCACACCCAGTTTTGAGTAAAAGGCGTGATTATGTATTTATATTTATTTATTTTTGTATTTTTACTATGCAATACTCTTTTAAAATAAATGTAAACTTCTAAATATAATCGTCTGCAACTAGGTTTTTGTGGTTACGCTCTGTTTTATACGGATTTCTAAAAATATGGAAATAAAAATACTCACTAATGGAACATGAGACCCGACCATTTGTTACTGTATTTATGACAACACCACGACACTGTTCGAATATATTTTGGATTGGGTATTCAAAAATGAAAAAGAGTAATGTTATATTAATACGTATTTTTGAATAATTGAACATTATTATTATGACTAATGAGCTCTAACGCAGTTCTAATAGTCCAATGCAGCAGTTTTCCAACCTTTTAGTTAGTTCGAATCACCATATTTACTAAATATTATTCGCGGATTGTTTGTTTCTAATGAAAATTACTAAAACATAGGGTTAGAAATATCAATAAAGATTCGAATTTTAAACTATGTTCAATTTTTATAAATATCTATATCATAATCATTTTTGCACGATAGTTCAAATTTTAAACTATGTTCAATTTTTATAATTGTCTATATCATAATCATTTTTGCACGAATATAAAATAAAATAAATAAATATATCATCACGCCTTCTACCCATTACTGGGTGTGACACTCTGCCGAAGCAGATCTCGGTAAGTGATATATTTTTGCGCGTGAAATGCGGTTACCAGTCGTCAAATCACGGCCCCCAAAGATGTGAGTGGTGGAGGAGCCACAGAGGATAGTTTTTGAAATTATGAAAATTATTTGTCGCCTGTGGGAATCGAACCAGGGTTCTCAGGATCCTTTCTGATCACATTTTAGACCGGAAAATCCGTCTTTACCTTTCTAGATCGAAAAGTACGACCAGAGGGATCGTCAAAATTTTACCGGTTTCTAAATTGGAAAAAAGAGATCAAAAAATGATGTTTTCATGGTGATCAGTTTATTAAATCATGAATAATTAATTGGTTATAGATGATCGCAAAAAAAATTGTACGTAACACACCCTAAAAGTGACTTTAGTGCTCTCAAGCTTCGAATGCTCTCCTACGGCTCTCTCAGCAAAGTATCACTTTCAGTTCTTGGTATGTAAGTAACTATTAAAAAACGTGTAATAAGCATTGTGGTCAGTAAGTTTCCTAGCAATATCGGAAGTATTGGTCATCTCGAACTACAAAATTATCCTCAACCGAAAGGAAGACTTATTGCTCTTAATACTAACAATGAATAAAATGTCTTATTTATTCAGGGTATGTTATTTATAACATGTAGATACTTCATCCTTCATCGTCTTTTACCTATCTGAGGTTTGGGGTAGGTGGCTCAGTGGTATCGAGTCGGCTTGTAGATTCGAGAACTGCGGTTCGATTTCCATAACCGACAAACAATTTTCATCACATTAAAATTACCCCCTTCCTAACATTTTTCGGGGCCACGCCCAGGACTGGGTAAAGGCGTAATAATATATTTGTTGTATGTATCCGTACCGTAAATAATAGATAATTATATTTAGGTTGTTTATAAATTTATTTTTAAAAAAATCTTACATATCCTGCTAAAAATGTTTTGAAATAACAAAATGATGAAAAAACGAAACCAACCTCTGCTGTAGAAGGAACAATCTTCACCCATTACAAGTATGAAATATGAACATATGAGGACGATTTTCCAGCAAAATGTACCCATCTGACTGCAAACTAAAAACACCAGTAACTGCTAACTACCTCTTCAGTCACCATTTCGTCTTTGTTTGAGCGGTTTAAAAACAGCCGCGGTTACTTGTCAGCAGCACTTTAGCTTCTCTGCTCTGTGTTAAGAGGAAGCGGAAGCACGGCCCTGGAAATAGCTTCAGTGAGTGAGACTGTTGGCGACGGTGTCTGAGCCGCTGCTCGGACCGGCTGATCCTCTTATTGTGTAAGGGCGGCTGAGTACTGTCTTCACATTGTCAGCGTCGTCAGCTCGTAACCTGACGAGGTTTATGTGATGCGTCTACGAGAAAACAAGGATGCACAAAATGTAAAGATAGTGTGATGTGGTTTATTACCGCTATAACTTTCTGAATAAAGAGGTTTTGAGTACGAATTTTTATGGATTTTTGGTCTAGGTAAAATTTACTGTGATATTCATTATGAATTTAAATAAAGCATTAAATAATAGTGTATTATACTACGACGCTAAAAAATAAATAAATAAATATATCATCACGCCTTCTACCCATTACTGGGTGTGGCACTCTTCCAAAGCAGATCTCGGTAAGTGATATATTTTGCGCGTGAAGTGCGGTTACCAGTTGTCAAATCACGGCCCCCAAAGATATTAGTGGTAGAGGAGCCACAGGGGTTGCTTTTGAAATTATGAAAATTGTTTGTCGCCTGTGGGAATCGAACCAGGGTTCTCCGGATCCACAGGCCGACTTCACTGAGCTAGTCACCCGACTACGACTACGACGCTATAATGGATACTAAACTGGTGACAAAAAACAGTTGAAATTGGTGAAATTTTCTAAATTTCAAACCGTCAAAAAAATGTTTTTAGTGGAAAAAAACATCCATCTTTGACGATATGTACGGAGCTAAGAAAATTTTGGGGACTCAATTTACCATCAGAACAATAAAGTTTATTCAATTCTCTGCAAAGGACGCAAAGAACGAAGTTCCTACGATGATTTGTCATAGAGTTAAGCGTGTTTGAAGTGGAATGTGCATTTAGGGGTGTTTGGCCTAAAAATGTGTTATTTGTTGGGTGAGTGAAGGGTACAAATTCTAATTTCGAGTACAATTTCTTAAAGTAGAGACAAAACAGTTTTTTATTTCTGAAAGAATCGTCCAATTTTGTCGAAAAGTCACAGAGTTATGAGCCAAAAAACCCAAATACGCATTTAACTTCAAACTAGGGCTGGGCGATATTGAATATTAAATATCGAATAACGGTATTTTTTAAATATCGATATTATCGACATTATTGATACTACCGATAATATCGATATTATTGATACTATCAATATTATCGACATTATTGATATATTAATATCTCTACAAGTGAATATCATTATTACACCGAAAATAATAGTAAAATGTGGAGTAAAAAAAAAAAATAGAGCGGAAAATAACGGTCTTTCTATTTAGAAATAAAAATTTGGAATAAGGGGTGAAGGGAACTATCTGAGTCAGATAATCTTGCACAGATACGTAAAAAATATACTCGTAGCATCATTCTAAATCATAGAACATATATTTAAAATTATACTGGGTGTAATGTAATATGCAGTATTTTATTTTTATTTGGAGATACAAAAAGTACTAGAATATTATATTATTATTACAAAACAATAGGGCGTCAAATAATAAGTCATTTATCGCATATGAAAAAATAATATTATATTAAAAAAAAGATGAAAACAAAATACATAAATATAATTTAAAATTATGTTGTACAAGACAAACTTGTATGTACGTAAAGTTCAATGTATTTATTAAAATGATGTTGAAATTAGAACATGTTGAATATTTTGCGCTAAAAAGATTAGTTGTGCAACGTGTTCACCCGTCAAGGAACATCCCTTATCAGTTACAACTTTACTTCCTCTACTGAACACTCGTTCTGAAGTACCACTAGTTGCCGGGATACATCAATATTTATATTTATAATAATATTTTTTGTATTTTTACGTCATGTATCTCTAGATGGCTGGGCGATATTGAATATTTAATATCGAAAATCGATATTATCGATATCACCGATAATATCGATAATATCGATATATAGGTATTTTCAAATGGGAATATCGTTATTCGATAATATCGATATATCGATATTTAGTCGCAGTGCTACTTCAAACACGCATAATTCTATGCCAAGTCATCGTAGGAATTTCGTTCTTTGCATCCTTTGCAGGGACGAATAAACTTTATTGCCCTGATGATGAATCGAGTCCACAAATTTTTCTTAGCTCCGTACAGATTGCTAAAAACATTATTTTCTTCTTCTGAGGGATTGAAGGGGGGGATAGGGTTAACCCTAAAATCGCAGAAAAAAAATAAAAATCTCAAGTTTCTACTTCTCGTAGATATTTAAAAAACCAAATTTATTTATTTATTTATTCATATATTATTATGTGGTACGTGGCATAGTGGTATCGAGTCGGACTGTGTATTTGAGAACCCGTGTTCGATTCCTACAGCAGACAAACAATTTTCACAACATTAAAATTACCCTGTGGCTCCAAGGACATCTTTGGGGTCAGTGATTTGACGGTTGGCAACTGCACTTCACACGCATAAATATATCACTTAGCGAGATCTATTCCGACAGAGTGCCACACCCAGTAATGGGTAAAGGACGTGATGATATATTTATTTATTTATGTTACTCTGTGCAACAAGAATTTAATCCCAATTACAGTACAGGATCCGAACTCACCGAGTCTCAATGTGATAGTTCATATATTTTTAGCTTGAGTGAGAACTTCGGATCTTAGGATTCGAATGCCGTAACACTAACCACACCACCATAAAGCCGAACAAAAGATACAAGGAGGGATGAACAGTGCTGAATATAGAAGATTATCAAGTTAATTTATGTGTGGAAGCCTAAAAGTTATATTCTCTTCATAGTTTACTATTATATTGTTATATTCTTGAAACTGAAGAGAATAATGAACAGTTTATAAACTTAAAAGCTGTTCTTATGCCGTGTATTAAAACTAAGGACTAAATGCAAACTATGAATATATTTCAGAATATTTGATGAGTGTTAGCGTTATCAGTATACGATGTGGGCAATGCTTATAGTTAACGAGTAACACTAACAAGTAGAGTGATCAGAGCTTAATATGTGTTTAGAACGTGCACGGACATGTTTGTGTTTAAAGCTCAGCGCATGGGCGTGTAATGCATGCAGGACACGAGATGGGAATTAGCGGGAAACAACATTGCAATTTCCGGAAGCGGTACACGGAAATACATCCGGAATGCACGAATATGGGGAATAGGTACCTATTCTTATTTAATTTATTTTGTTTTAACGTGTATCTATTCAAGGACTACTAATATATTACATACATGCGACTTGATAATTAGAAAAACAAAAAGAGAAAAACTTGAAACATTTCTACAAGTCTGATTCTAACACTAGGTCAACTTAAATGGTAGTGTTCTTATTTTTGTATCGACAAGTATTAAATTTGAATTTAACTAACTAATATTTTATTCCGAAATGAAATTATTGACATTTTAAAATAGAATAAAATAGTTAAAAAAATTTGAAGTTATTGTTAGGGCGTCACATGTCATATGATTGAATTATTACTACCTTAATTGTTGATGTCATAATTATCTAATATTAAAAACGGATTTATGGGGTAAATGGCTTAGTGGTATCGACTTGAACTGTAGATTAGAGAAACCGTATTGATTCCCACATCCGAGAAACAATTTTCCCCTCATTAACATTGCCTCTGTGGCTCCCTCTCCACTAACATCTTTGGAGGATTGTAATTGACTGGTAACTGAATTTCACGCTCATAAATATATCACTTACCGAGATATGCTGCAGGAGAGTGCCGTATCTAGTAATGGATAAAAAGCATTGTGAAATTCATATCTATTTATTTTTATTTTTTGGAAACAGATTGAATCTTTAGAGATTCTATCATCTTAATGGAAGCATACTGGCTTGTGGTTTTGAGAATCCGCGTTCGATTTCCACATCCAACAAGCTTTTCTTGACGTTAAAATTACCCTTGTTATGGGGTGACTAGCTCAGTGGTATGAAGTCGGCCTGTGGATCCAGAAAACCCTGGTTCGATTCCCACAGGCGACAAACAATTTTCATAATTTCAAAAACTACCCTGTGGCTCCTCCACCACTAACATCTTTGGAGGCCGTGATTTGACGACTGGTAACCGCACTTCACGCGCAAAATATATCACTTACCGAGATCTGCTTCGACAGAGTGCCGCACCCACTAATGGGTAGAAGGCGTAATGATAAATTTATTTTTTATTTATTTGTTACCCTCTACTAATATCTTTTGGGGCAGTGTTTTTACGGCTCGTAGCCGCACTTCACATGCAAAATATGTCATTTATCGAAATTTGCTACAGGAAGGTGCTACACCCAGTAATGGGTACAAGGCATGCTGTTATATTATTTTATTCATTCTTGCTTCAGTAGTGGGATCATATAAATATGAAAATAATATTGCGTTTTCACTTAATTGTATTTATCTACCTTTAATATTAATTTCTTTTTACGGGATTGGTGGCTCAGTGGTATCGAGTCGGCCGGTGGGTCCTAAGAACCCTGGTTCGATTCCTACAGCTGACAAACATTTTTACCACATTAAAATTACCCCTATGACTCTCCCTCCACTAACATCTTTGGGGGTCGTGATTTGATGGTTGGTAACCGCACTTCACGCGCAAAAATATGTCACTTACCGAGATCTTCTTCGGAGGAATACCACACCCAGTAATTGGTAAAAGGCGTGATGATATATTTATTTATTTTATTTTGTATTAATTTCTGTTTTTGTCCTTCAACATTATAAAAATAGGAACGTATTTGGGGCAAAACAATCAAGAAATATAATTTGATTATTGGAAAATATGAAATAAATGGAATAATGTCAAATGCAATGTGTATTTAACGATTTTCGGAAGCTGTGGGTTGTGTGTGTAGAATATAAAGTGACTGCTCTAAACCGTACCCTCCTGATTAAAATTAAAATGTCTGTCCCGTCACCCAGTAATTTAATAATCAGTTCCGATCCATAAAAACTCAGAGAGAGGTTCGTGGTGTCATTAAAAAATAAGCTCGAGAGTTGAAGTGTCAACCAACTGCGGCGGGGTCTATTACTCATAATCACCAGTGGCGGCGTCGCGGGAATTTGGACAACCCTGGCGGGTAAAGATAGACGCACGCCCGCTGCGTGTTCTCAGCACGCCGTGCTGATTAGTCAACGTCTCCCGCGCGTGAGATCTACTCATCTCGCGTCACCAGCATCCCGATCGGCAGGTGTCTTGTTATATTGTTTAAACATGTGAGCATCTAGATTTCGCGTTTAGTGACGTACTGAGTGTATAAACAGATGACATGCGTTCACAGTTCACTAATGTGAAGTGTGTTAATTGGTTCAGTCATTTAACTCTGCTGTGTGAACTAAACTAAACTTATACAAACTCTAAATGTTAGATAATAGTGAGTGTTAGTACAGTGTAGATGGAATAAATTTTAATGGTGACAGTTCTCATTTTGGATTATAAATAGCATTTAATTAATTAGAGTTTTTGTCGACGCGCCGTGACAGTGCTATGTGGAATTATAACGCGGGATGTTGAAATAACGATTTTCAATAATTGTAATAAAAAGTGATTTGTGGACCGCTTGTTGCAGTGTTGTTATTCTGGTCATGTTCGCCAAATCGTCGTGACTCACGAGCCACTGACCCCACACGGAGCAATGAAAAACTTTTCCGGACTTTTCGCGAGACGTTTCAGGAATTTAATACTTTTCTATTTTGAGAAATAAGGCATTTTACTTCGTTTTCTCTGTTATTAAAATTACTCATAAATACATTAAACTTAGCAGACGGTGTCAATTTAAACAGCACAGCACTTATTTGTCAAGTTCGTAAAAGTTTATTACAAAGATTCCTAAACTTCGTTATAACTTTACGCGTTTATTAGGTAATGGTCACACTGTATGAATAAACAGGGACCGATCGACCAGGATCAACTACGATCGATTATTTTTTTTCATGAGTGGTCACTCTGTATTGACTTGTCAAAACTGTTATATTGAAAGTATCGTATTTATATTATCTGGAGTTGATTGATCGAAGATTTCTTTATGACTTTGAACTAAATTAATTAATTAGTCGATTTCTCATAAATTGAATTCAGTCTTTATAAAATGAGAAAAAAATTGCATCGTAACGTAGTAACCGTATGAATTGCTGTCGCCCAAAATTAAAATTGTCAAACATATTTGATACATCAAACTGAACGATGGCGAGCGATCGCTAATGATCGACAGCGATGTGAGCACAGGCATATGATGTAGGCCGTATTTCTTTGGGAATTTTGGGTTCAACCCTAAATTGACCTAGAACTAACTTGTATTACTTCCAAATAAATGATGTATCTCAGGTGTCAGTTGTAAACAGCGGCAAATTTAAAATCTGAATGTATGTTCGAAGCGACATCTGCTTAGTTTTGTTTGTGTGTTAAATTGCGCTTTTAATTAGATGTTTTAAGTCATCTTTTAATTTTTGATATGTAGTCAAAATCCATTTTTTATAATTTTCTAATCTGCAGTATTAAAATCATTTATTTCGGAGTCGCAATTATCTGTCGTAATATTATCCTCTGTGACTACTATATTGCAAGAAACACATACTGCATATTGCTCTTCCATCACCTGCATCAATAATAGTTTTGTATATTTTTTCAGAAAATCAATATAAAATTACTTACATTTTTCATAAAAGTAGCTTCTAACCTCTCTATACTATTACAAATCGCGATGCTGCCACGAATAACAAGGAACACAAGCTGATTAGAAAGGGATAACAAACGGGTTCAACCTGCCAACCCGCTAAAATAGCTGGGGCAGTAGGGTTAGTAAGTAAGTAAGCGGATAGTAATCCGCGATAGTGTGCGTGCATTTATAATGGTTTTGAGGTATTTTGACCCTCTAAGAGCCATGCTTTTTTGGAACCAATGTGTATATCCCATTTTGATTGTGTGAAGTAAAACCTCGTTGAACCATACCCCAGTGGGGAATTGAGATACGCTCAATTAGCGCGGCAATTGCCTGTCATTTGACAAATGCCTACCAGACTCTTATCAGAGTTACAAGCTCCTTGACAGTAGGGTCAGTTCAAGATCAGTTCTGGGTTACTTAATGCGTGCCAATTAAACAAAAGTAACCTACCGGGTTACTTTAAAGATCCCAAATAAATACGGCAAATATAGATTTGTTTTTTAGTCAATCGCAATCGATCGCACTCTATCGTTCAGTGTGACCACGACTTTAAAATCATGCATTGCAGACAAGAGTTCCAATTTCAATAAAAAAAAATAACCCGCATGACATAATATTCTTGTGTAACATAAACAAAGTTTTGATAAATCAGTTGACAAAAAGCTCCACGGTCGCAGAACAAAAAACCACAAGTGTAATAAAGACAAATATATGATGTCACCATAAACTGAAATCGCGGAACCGTTTGCATTGTGGTCCATGGAGGTCGAAGGACAATGCCAACAGGACAGGGACAGTGCAGGGTCGGAGACGGAGGACGAGGTGACGTTCCTGCTGCGCTTGCGGCCCACGCCGTCGCCTCCTACCCGCAGGAGGCGGCACAGCGTGGACTGCAGACCGGTCTCGCAGAGCAAAGATCCAGGTCGGGTGCTATTATCATACATACACAGCTTGGTTGCTGATAAGAAAATTTAAATTTATAGCGTTACGAAAAATTCATAGAAGTAGTTTTTATGACCAGTTGCTTCAACTTTTTATTAGGTATTAAAAGAGAATCGAAGGAAATGACGATGTTTATCTGTTTCATATTAATCATAATAAAAATATTTAGGATCCAAAATTATAAGTATAAATAAAATATATAGATAATTTGGATCTCTGAAGCCTTATTTTATTTATACTTTTCATATTAATCATTAACGTGACACCATGGATACTAGTAAAAAATATCATTTTAGTGCAATAAACAGCACTAGTAAAATCTTTTTATACCTTCATTCGTAATTAATTTTCGTCGATATTAAATAAAACCATTAGTTACTTTAAAAGCGGTATATTTATAACGTGTGTCTACTTTTTTTTATTTGGATAGGTAGCTCAGTGGTATTGAGTCGGCCTGTGGATCCTGAGAACCCTGGTTCGATTCCCACAGCTGACAAACATTTTCACCTCATTAAAATTACCCCTGTGGCTCCCTCATCACTAACATCTTTTGGGGGCGTGATTTGTCGGCTGGTAACCGCACTTCATGCGCATAAATATATCACTTACTGAGATCTGCTTCGGCAGAGTGCCATAACCAGTAATGGGTAAAAGGCGTGATGATATATTTACTTTATTTATATTATAATGTTCGAAATTCCAATAATGATCCTTTTAGAGGAGAAATACTACAGGGATAGTTATAAAAATAAAATAAATAAATAAATATATCATCACGCCTTCTACCCATTACTGGGTGTGGCACTCTGCTGAAGCAGATCTCGGTAAGTGAAATATTTTGTGCGTGAAGTGCGGTTACCAGCCGTTAAATCACGGCCTCCAAATATTTTAGTGGTGGGAGAGCCACAGGGGTAGTTTTAAAATGGTGAAAATTGTTTGTCGCCTGTGGGAATCGAACCAGGGTTCTCAGGATCCACAGGCCGACTTGATACCACTGACCTAGCTACCCCATAGGGATAGTTTTAATGTGGTAAAAATTGTTTGTCGACTGTGGGAATCGAACCCGGATTCTCAAATCGACAGTCCGACTAGATACCACTGAGCCACCTACCCATATATACAATGTTTGAATATATTCTTGAAAAGTGTAAAATTTTCGAATCTATCTGCAACCAAGAGTGTATGCGAGTGATTTAATAAGTGGTCAAATTCTTAAGCTTCACGTTCACTGCGTGTATGCGTGTGCGTGATGTAGGCTGGGACGTGATAATCCAGCGACGTGAAGTGACGTCACCACCGCCTCCGCTTCCACCACGAGTGATGCCTTCCGCGCCGCCGCCTCCAACAGAAGAATTCCACTGTTATCCGAAACAAGAACCGTTCTTCAGTCCATATCAGCACCAACAGCGATTTGCGCTTGCTCCAGACCTGTCTCTAAGTTTCCCCAACTTGTCACTGCTGCCTCACTACCGCCCCTCGTACTACCAGCCACCGCCCGTCACGCTACCGCCGCCAGTGATAGGCAATCATATCGAGAGTGTTGTGAACTCAGTGAATGTGACTAGTGCTGACGGAATGGTTTGTGATCCGATGGGGAGACGACCCCCGGCGTCGCCGCCCCCGCCAAGGCCACCCAAACCCTTGCCTAGAACTTCTAGAGGCTCCCTGCCCTCCACTAACCACTATGCGGTATCTCCGCCACTGGATTCTTCATCAAATACCGTCTTGAGCTACACGGTTAGTATAATACAATCTCACGTAATTGAAAGGACCACAAGGATGCATGATTGGGCCTATTCGCATTTTGCTATTATTAATCCCTAATACAAGATATACAAAGTGTTTTCTATTTGCTATTATTAATCCCTAATACAAGATATACAAAGTGTTTTCTCTATAAGGATAAACATTGGTATCGTGAGAATTATAAAACAGACTTCTATTAAATTAAATATATGTTTCCGCGTGTTTCCATGGAGAAATATTTGTTATATTGAAAACGTTATAAGGATGAACTGATGTTATCCATCCTGATCAGGGTTGTTCATATTTTACCCACCCAAAAAAACCCATCTAAACAACCCAAATAAACCCATTAAAAAACCCATTTGATTGAATGGTTGAAAATTCACCCAGGGTGAATTTTAATATAGAGTTAAATAATAATAATAATAATAATAATAATAAAATACTTTATTGGCAAAAGTTCAGCCGAAGCTGTTCTAACACTTAACCTTTTCGATACAAAAATAAAATGTTACAATGTTAACTAATATGACATGATACCCAGAATTTTAACAAATGTTACATGTAAAAATATATACATATATACACATACATATACATACATAAAGAAACAAACTATTTATGAGAACATAATGAAGAGAGTCATGTCGTTTAATGAGAAAGAAGTTTAAATGTTATATTAATAAATATGTTTTAAAATGCTTAGAAAATGATGTGATAGTAAGCGATTTGAAGTTATTAGGTATTTTATTATATGAATGAGGACAATTATAACTGAAACTACGCTGAAATAAGGATGAGCGATGAGCTGGAATGTGTATGTTAAAATGGGCCCTGAAATTACGTTTGTGTAACGATGAGCGAAATGATATTTTATTAAATAGATAAGATGGAGATTTAGTTACTACTACGCGATGCACTAGACAAGCAAAGTGGTGTATTCTACGTTGCTGCATATTTAGCCATCCAAATTGTGAAATAAATGCACTTACTGAATCACGCTTCCTCAACCTCAACACAAATCTCACACACATATTTTGCACTCTCTGTATTCGCTGTGTGTCACGTAATGTAAGACAGTGACCATAAATGACATCACAATAATTAAACACAGAGAGTACAAGCGAATCCGCAAGTATCAATTTGTGTTTAGTTGACAGTACAAAACGATTCATATACAGATTTTTCAGTGCTAAATATGCCTTTTTAAGTAATAAATTTACATACTCAGCAAACCTAAATTCACTGTCAATTAGTAAACCCAGATTTTTATATTTATCTACAATCCCGAGTCTGATGTTGTTTAACTGAATGTTGATTCTATTACTAACTAATAAATCTTTCCTCGTGTTATTATTACCGAACAACATTACAGCACATTTTTTTTTCATTTATGACTAAACAATTATTCTTTGAGTAGTCAGAGATTACTTGTAGATCCTTATTAATGATGACCATGGCCTGTTCGTAATCAGCTGGCGAGAAAGGTAAATAAATCTGTGTGTCATCGGCATATATGTGCATATTACAATGTGTGATAGCATTAAAAAGATCGAAGGTGTACAGAGAAAAAAATAATGGCCCGCAAATTGATCCTTGCGCAACACCCTGTATTCAGATGTATTGAACCCACTCACCACCCTCTGCGTTCGATTGGCAAAATAATTGGCTATTAATTGTCTACTAGTAACATCGAAGCCAAGATATTTTAGTTTCGCAATTAATAATTCATGATTGACTGTGTCAAATGCTCTGCTGAAATCTAAAAGAACTAGAAGTACCATTTTCTTATTATCAATTTGATGTATAATATCATCAATAATTGTGGTAAGCGCAGTTGTTGTACTAAATCCTGGTCTAAACCCAGATTGAATTTCAGGGAGGCAATTTATATTTTTAATGTAATCTGAGATTTGTTTAGACATTACTCTTTCAAAAATTTTTGATAATGTAGGTAGAATACTGATAGGACGTATGTCATTGTAGGAGGTAGGATTTTTAGTTTTGGGAATGGGTTTAACTATAGCAGTCTTCCATAAATCAGGAACTGTAGAAGATAAAATACATGAATTGATTAAATGAGTTATCTGAGGTAGAAGTGAAGGTACAATAAGTTTAAGCATTCTTAAATTGATGCCGTCTGCACCCATAGCATTGGAATGAAGAGATTTAATAATGTAGTGTACTTCTTCTTCACCTATGACGTGAACTGAAAAGGTATTAATCGTATTAATATTATATGAATGATTATTATAGTAATGTAGAGTTTGTTGATTAGGATGGGGTATATTGGAGAAACCTAGGAAATGCTTATTCACTGCGTTTACATCAGAAGTGATATGTGAAAGGTCAGGACAGTTTTTTACATTAATGTTAAATTCTTTCAAAGAATTCCACAAATCGGATTTACAAGTATTAATTTTATGCTCAAAATAAGCTTTCTTTTCAAGTCGAACAGATTTAGTAACTAAATTGCGTAGCGACTTATAGTACTCCCAGTGTGCAAGAGATCTAGTTCTTCTGAAATCAGATAGAGCACTATTCCTAAGACTAATCATGAGTTTTAGTATGTCAGTAATCCAGGGTTTCAGTGGTTTACGTAGAACTATACGTTTTTCTGGCATGAAGAAGTCAAAAATATTGATCAATTTTTCATTAAATAATGATAACTTTATATTAATATCACTGGATACATAAAAATTATGCCAATCAATATTATTAAGAGCGACGAAAAATTCAGAATAATTTGCGTTTTTAAAGTCACGAATAACAATTTCATTTGCTTTTTTAACATTACATTTAATATTTAGATTGAGGAGAGTGAGAAGGTGATCAGATACATCATGGGTATCAACATTTACAACTTGCGAGCATATTTCAGTATTTGATGTTAAAATTATATCAATCAGAGTTTCTGTAATATTTGTAATACGCGTAGGTTCTGTCACAATTTGCTCTAAATCAAACTGACTAGTTAACACATTGAATAATTGTACAGCCGAGTTGTTCATATTCAGTAAGTTAATATTTATGTCCCCTAGACAAAATAAACAATCAACTTGAGGAAAGATATCACCAAATGTCAGTTCAAGATTAGTAATAAAATCATTGATATTAGCAGACGGAGGTCTGTATATCGCACCAAACGCGAATTTTTTATTATTAATTTTTAGAACTACCCAACATTGCTCAAGTGATGGCGTATTAACATTAATCTCATTATCATATGGGATCACGTATTTTACGAGGCTTGATTTTAAGTACACTCCAACACCACCACCTCTACCAACTCTATCGTTTCTAAAAAGCGTATAACCTTGTATAGTAAAATTATTACTGTCATCAGCATCATTCAGCCATGTTTCGCTAATACATAAAATATCAACATCATTATCTAAAAGAATATCTTCAAATTCAGCAAAGCGAGATGACAAACTTCTTACATTTAAATGTCCAACTTTCATCCTAACCAAAATTAATTAATTTACAAAATAAAAGAATGAGAAAAAAAAAGTAAATGTAAAATAGATTAAATTTTAATTAACAAAGCAACGAATCAAACAAAAAAAATATTCGAAGCCTACCCTGTGTAGTTTCAATGTGCACTCAGTGTGCGTGCATCTAAGACAATAAACATACAAGGTTAATTCAATAAATAAATTAATTAGTTTGCAAGACTGTACAAGTAAAGTCCGCAAAAAATAATTTAGATTTTAATGTCATTGACCTCTTTTAAACTATTGACCTTACAAATATGATTACCCACTTTTATATGGATAGTGCCATCACGAGACCAAGTGTTATTTAGACCAAAACGCTTTTTAGCCGCATTTAAAACTTCAAGTCTGGATCGTGTAAGATCTTCACGAACTACAATACCCGTTCCTTTTAGATTTTTCTTGTTATTAAAAATATGCGCTCGGTCGTTGTATCTTACGAACTTAATAATTAAAGGACGGCACTTATCTTTCTGATGAACTCCCAGCCGGTGACATCTATCTATAGATGATTTGTCCAAATTGATGTGCAACTTCTCCCGGCAGATCTGCTGTACCACGGCATCAGGAGACTCGTTGAACGTCTCGGGCACTCCGAACAAACGAAGACAGTTTCTACGGCTGTATTGCTGTAGTTTGTCGATCTCTTCAGTAAGCACCTCAATCTTACGATCTTTTTCCTCTAGTTGTTGTTGGAGGGTCACTAACTGATTCGAAAGAGCATCGAATTTTGCAGCAAGTACAGTCTCCATTTTTTCTGATACCGCTTCTACCACTTTATTGATGAACACATCAGAATTGATTACATCATACATAGATTGCTTCACCAAGGTTGCGAGTTCTTCCTTTTGAGCACGGGTGACCATTTTAGATGATAAAAATTTTTTAAACAAAAAAAAAAATAAAAAAATTTTATAGAGAATAATTAGCACGCACAGCGGACACGTCTATACTCTGACAAGGTTCAACATCGAAATAAATATCTTTTATTTATATTACAATGAAATAATACGTAATCTCTTTACAAAATAAAACGTTTAACTTAAAATATCATTTATTACATGATATTGTAGTATCTCACTGCATTACTTTGACAAATGTCAATATCAAACTAGTTTAAGACCAAATATTATTTGTCTTATATTATATTAGTATTACAAAAACTGATTGATTTCTAGTCTTTTTACCGGCAAATTTGAAATATAGTTTTAAATTAAATAAGTATGACAATATATAATAGAGCGTATTATATTTTTAATTCACAATAAAATAAATATATTTTTGGAATTATTACATAATAGTACATAAACTTTGTTTTAATGTTTAGTAGTATACAATATACATTTTAAACATTATATACAAAATTAATTTAGAATTAAAAAACTTGAATTAAAAAGTGTAAAAAATAATAAATATATCATCACGCCTTCTACCTATTACTGGGTGTGGCACTCTGCCGAAGCAGATCTCGGTAAGTGAAGTGCGGTTACCAGTCGTCAAATCACGGCCCCCAAAGATGTTAGTGGTGGAGGAGCCACAGGGGTAGCTTTTGAAATTATGAAAATTGTTTGTCGCCTGTGGGAATCGAACCAGGGTCCTCAGGTTAAAAAGTGTGTTTGTCAATATTTCAAAAAATCCAATAATCCAAAAAAATCCAGTGGGTCGGTTTTTTTTAAAAAAACCCGGGTTTTTTTCAAGCCTGATCCTGATAAAACTTAGTAAAATCATAGAAACCGGTAAAATAAAATATAAATAAATATATCATCACGTCTTTTACCTATTATTGGATGTAGCACTCTGCCGAAGCAGATCTCGGTATATGATATAATTTTGCGCTTAAAGTACGGATACCAGCCGACAAATCACGCTCCCTAAAGATGTTAGTGGTGAGAGAGCCACAGGAGTAATTTTAATAGGGTAAAAATGTTTGTCGGCTGTGGGAATCGAACGAAGGTTCTCAGGATCTACAAGTCGATTCGCTTATACTGAACCATCTTTTTTGTCTTGGGTAGAAGTGAATGCATAATGCACACCTAGCATCGTACCGAAGCAGCGGGTGCCCCCTTTCAGGTAAAGGTAGTGTGGAACTCCCACCCACTAAACTCACTCGTCCCTTCTCGACCAACAGATGAGGGACCGCTTCCGCATTACTTCCCCAACCACCATAAAAACTAGTGCGATATTTAATGATAATTTAAAAAAAAAAGTCATTGAAATACAAATCTTTTATAAGAATACTAAATAATAGCTATAATTACTAACAATTCATGTATTAAAAGTAATTATATTTCGTTTCTAATAATAATTTTATATTTTGCACGTTCACATGACACATGGGGTGGCTAGCTCAGTGGTATGAAGTCGGCATGTGGATCCTGAGAATCCTGATTCGATTCCCACAGGCGACAAACAATTTTCATAATTTCAAAAAGCTACCCCTGTGGCTCCTCCACCACTAACATCTTTGGGGGCCGTGATTTGACGACTGGTAACCACACTTCACGCGCAAAATTCCGAGATCTGCTTCGGCAGAGTGTCACACCCAGTAATAGGTAGAAGGCGTGATGATATATTTATTTTATTTTACATGACACATAATTTCTGTCTATATCAAATTGTCATTGATCAGTCAGATTCATAATCAATTGTTTGAAAAAAAAATCTGTTTAAGGACTTTGACCCACAGTAGTTTTTGAAAGTTATATTATAACAATATCAAGAGAAAGAAATTTGTCAAATGAATGTCAATTGCTGATTCTTCATTCAATAATTTATTTTGAACAAGAAAAGGCAAATAATGGACCGCTTTCACCCTTTAGTGCCCTACGAGAGATACATTATTAAATATGTCATTAATTTTCATTAGTTTAAGAACTCGAAAATATCTGCCAAGGCAAAGAAAAATTAAATCCTGTTATCACCAAAGAAGAAACACGCAATATAATTAAAATCTGTCACATATATACCATGTAAACGTCATTTATCTAGTTATATTTTTTGATGACGTCAGTTCATCCTTCTAACGTTTTCAGTACAGTGTAAGTGCCTACGATAATAAATGTTTTTTTTATGGATGAAAATTCGTTATGAATTTATATTTCCGATTATTATCCTTGAATTTTAAAGGCTCGGTAGGCTAATTTACGACGTATAAATCATTAAATACGAGAGAAAATATAAGATTTGGCGATTAAAGGCCGATAGATAGAAAGAAAAGTTTCAGATAAGTATTGTAGATACTGAAGTCCTCTTTATACTGGAAAATAAATATAATTTAAAAACGTAACGAATAATCCAAAATGAATTTAAAAGCATATTTATATTTCTCGTTTCAAAGATAGCTTGTTTGATTTAATTAAAATTCTGAATAATTTATTAATGGATTCATAAAGCAAAACAAATTTGAATAGATAATAAAATAGCTATGTTTTTAATGTATGTTTTTTAATTATTCGCTTCATTTTCGGAATTATTTATGATTATGACATCTAAAAAAATAGCATCTGAAAAATAAATATATTTATTAATTCTCTAAGAATATAAAGAAGACTTTACTACTGTGGCAAAGTTTATTTGAAATCTTTCTCTGTATTATAATTAAAGATGATTAAAAATTATTTGAACTAAATTGAAAATATATTTTCTTCATAACAAAACAAAATTATAAAATAAATAAATATATCATCACGCCTTCTACCCATTACTGGGTGTGGCACTCTACCGAAGCAGATCTCGATAAGTGATATATTTTGCGGTTACCAGTCGTCAAATCACGGCCCCCAAAGATGTTAGTGGTGGAAGAGCCACAGGGGTAGTTTTTGAAATTATGAAAATTGTTTGTCGCCTGCGGGAATCGAACCAGGGTTCTCAGGATCCATAGGCCGACTTCATACCACTGAGCTAGCCACCCCATACAAAATTATACATATGTATACAAATTAAATAAATATAACATCACGCCATTTATCCATGACTGTGTGTGGCATGCTGCCGAAGCAGATCTCGGTAAATGACATATTTATGCGTGTGAAGTGTGGTTACCAGCCGTAAAATTACGGCCCCAAAGTTGTTAGTGGGGAGGGAGCTACAGGGGTAATTTTAATGTTGTGAAAATGTTTGAATACAAATGTCTCCAAGTTTTTGAGATGTTCAAAAACAGATTTCTGAGAAAATCTTTGTGAATATTATTGCACGATTTTAAACAACCAATAGCGTTTCATTATTTGACAACGTTGTCATGGAAATGAGTTAATTAATATGTGATAATTGCACTTGTGCAATTACAGCGATATTTTGCACTAGTGCAATTATCGCGATAATTTTCTGTATAAAAAATTTACAATTTCAGTTTATTTTTTTCAGTTTTATTTATCTGACATATGTCAAAATATAAATTTTGTATCGGTTGTGGCAATCGAACCAGGGCTCTTCTTTTGGCTCGGAAAAATAAAACAACACACTGCACGTTTGGTACCACTTTCTTTTCTTGATATACAAATAACTATTTTATTGCAAAACAAAACCATAATTAAATTATCCTGATGCAATTGCAACTTTTGTCCAATTAACCGAAATCGTTATAATGTTCAAGATTCAAATAATGATCCTTTTAGAGGAAACAAGCTGTATGTATGAAAAATATTTTCTTTTTCTTTTTAAAGCTTTGTGATTTGCTGATGTCATCGTGTTTTGTGTGGTTTGAAAGATGACTTCTCTATCTCTGTTTAGTCTAGATATTCTTTTTTCGTATTATTCTCATTAGTGCAGATCGTAACTCAACCCATCATTGTTACGAGCTTATAGGATTTGTGAATATATTTGCACGGATCATTTATTCCGTTCGATTTTTTTGCTCTGTCAGTTGATTAAAGTCGGCTTTGACAGGTAACGCCAATGCGGGTTCATTTATGGAATGAATAGAGTAGAAAAGTTTAGTTCATAGCACGGAAGTTAGACACGTGCGTCAACTTCCGGATGGCAAGTTTTAATCCGTGTTTAGAATGCACACGGGTGGAACAACACAGACTACTACCAGAAATAGTTTCAGTGGCTTATGCGTCATCACTATAATCATGTTATGATTTGTTATTAATTAATAATAATAACACAGACATTTTGAAACTTTTAGAAAACGGCGCAAAGTGGGATTCTCCACCGCAATATACGAGGGCAGGGTGAAAAGTCCCTGAAAAATGAAACAAGAAATGATTTATTTGGTCAAAACATATTCTTTTTCTCAACATAATCTCCTTGTAGCTCGATACACTTCGTCCAACGTTTTTCTAATTTTTCGATCCCTTCCAAATAATACTATTTTGGCAATTCTTTAAAATAGGCGTTTGTCTCAGCGATGACCTCATCGTTGGACCCAAATCTCTTTTCGCTGAGCCATTTCTTCAAGTTTGGAAATAGATAAAATCGCAGGGGCCCAAATCTGGAGAATATGGTGGATGACGAACCAATTCGTAGCGCAATTCATGCAATTTTGCCATTGCGACTGCGGACCTGTGCGATGGTGCGTTGTCCACAATGCGGCACCCATCTGGCAGATAGCTTTCTCATATCCAAAAATTTATGCAAAATGTTCCGTACCCGTTCGGTTGAGATGCTCATAGCCTCAGCACGCTCGTGCACTTTAACTCGCCGATTGTCCAATATCATACCACGGATTTTATCGACGATTTCTGGCGTTGTAACCTCAATTGGACGACCAGAATGTTCGGCGTCCTTTATGGTCATACTACCATAACTAAAATCAGTAAACCACTTGTGAATCGTTCCAATCGATGGTGAGGAGTCCCCATAATGTTTAACAAGCGATGCTTTGGTTTGCGTAATGTTTTTTCCATGCAAGAAATAATGTTTAATCAAGACGCGAAATTCACTTTTTTCCATGTTTTCAAAAATCCTCAAGGTTGCTTGCTTTCGATGGGTGTCAAAACAGAACTGAATGATATATCAGTCTGAAAATTTTAATGTGTTCTTGTTAAAGATGGTACATCACAAATGTCACATGAGATTTGCGATTGTGACGCCATCTGTTATATTTTTCAGGAACTTTTCACCCTGCCCTCGTAAAGGTAGAAAAATAATTATCATTGGATACGGACATTATTGAAGTTTTTCCGTCTAAATAACAATGTATTTAATCATTTGATAAGTACTTTCTTTCAATAATATATATACAATAATAATCCAATTATATTATTAATACAAAAATAAGTGTATAATTATTATTTTACTTTATATTAAAATAAACTCATTGCCACTGAGGATACACAAACTGAATAATAAACTTCAAAAAAACCTATCGCCTTTCATTTACTGAATTTTAACACTGCTGTTTCATTTATCGCCATAACTTTTTATGAAGTTTCATAAAAAGTACTGAAATGAAAACAGTGACATGAAAGATAAAACATAAACGATATCTTTATTTTGTCGTTTTTTCTCTAATAAATTAAAAACGTAGGTTTTAGCAACAAAATGTGTGTATTATGCTCTTGACTTCTTTGTCTGAGTGCCACTCTATCTTGAGGCTTTATTTTGTTGAAAAGTTGGCAGGATTGTTTTGTACCAAAGTGTTTGCTTTTGCCGACTGGGATGTTTATTTTCTTCTTGGTGGTGGCTTATTTGTTATGTCTCCCCAGAAAAATAAACTTAATATTGTTTCTAGTTTTATATGCTAGTAAATAAATAAAAATATTGCACAGTGGCATTTTAAAACGGGGGTGTTTCACTCTTACATTTAGCTTACAAATTACGCTTACAATTTTCGACATTGCGATCTTTTCTCAGTCCGTAAGACTACACTACATTGATGGCGCAGAAACCCATGTGTCAAAAGTGGAACATGTTAGGCTATAGTATTTATTTTTTTTATTCTTATATTTTTAGTATTTTCTAAGCTTTTATTAATAATTTAGGTAGTAGTACATTAATTGTTCAGTTTAGATACGTAATTTTGTAACTAGTTAGATTATTTTTGTAGTTAACTTTATTGTAAATATAATTTGTGGAATCTAGCTGTTCGATTGTTCTTCTTAGTAGATTTATCATTTAGGTACACAATACTTTCTACTTTTTAATGTTTTTTTTTTTTATTTTGAAGAAAATTCCATTTTTCACAATAACCAGGAAATGTCATTACACATTTGCTATTATATTTCATATAAAGTATACAACATAATTACAATTAATTTGTACTTACAGAAACAAGAAAGTATAAGAATGAAATTTAAGTTAAATTTTCTTCAGAAATTTGTATATGAAATAAATACAAAAACAATATTGAAACAGTAGCGTTCTATGTAACGGCATACAAATCTCATGAAAATGCTCCTTTGCCATGGTTTCAAATTTCGCCACTATAATCGCATTCTTATTTAGATATTCCAGTTTACAATATCAATATCTGTACCGTGTACGAGTATTGGGATACTCAACTACTAAAATATGGCGTTGATAACGATATGCCAAACTTGAGACAAAAGCACACTTGCAGTTGGTCTCCATAAGTTTACCATTACTCTCACTTGTATTTCTTTGTTTTTTCTTTCATTCTGTGTTTGCTAGTAGTGTTTTTTTTTTATTAATTTATATAGAATTTTATTCTATAGTGTCTTTAGTTGTAGTTTCATTTATCTTTTAACTTTCAGGTATAAATTCAGGTATATTATTTTTATGGAGGGTTACAAGAAAAAAGAAAGAGTTTTTTAATTAAAGAATTTTTACCTAGCAAATGTCTCAATAGCGATTTTCTGAAACTTATTTAACCTTTCGTTACTAATGAACTGATAAAACTGTCATGCATCTCAGCAATAGGTTCTTTTAATAGTTTTATTTCCTTCTTTATTTTAAACGTATTTTAAATAAGGAATAAAAGCATATTGATCCATTTTTTTAATATATATATATATATCTATACCGTGTGTCCCACGGAAATGTTGGCATAGGCAGTTAACATGTAAAATCAGTCTTTTGTAAATAAAAAGTGTCCGGCAAAAAGTTATGGAAACAAATTTTATATCAAAATACTGCCAATATCCTAACATCTTATTTAGTAAAGATTATTTCATTTTGGTAGCATAATTTAATGAAATTAATAAGAATAATTCCTAATTTTTCGCCTACTCTTTTATTGAGATTAACGTAAAGTGCTTGCAATTTGTTTCAAATATTTTAATCTGTCACTGTCATCTGTCAGTGTCATTATGAATTTTTTAATGTTTCTTACAGTTTCTAGCGAAGTATTCAGATATTTGTCTTGTACTGAACCCCCCATAATACATTCTAATAACATTTACGCGGTCCTCGACTTTTAAAATATTCAGGATGATAGTGACAGATTTAAATATTTAAAACAAATTGCAAGCAATTATGTCAGTAGCAATAAAAGAGTAGCCGAAAAGTAGAAATTATTTTCATTAATTTCATTAAATTACGCTATCAAAAATGGAATAATCTGTATTAAATAAGATTTAGTATTATTGGCAGTATTGTGATATAAAATTTGGTCCCATAATTTTTTGCTGTGAAAACTTTTTATTTACAAAAGACTGATTTTACATGTTAATTGCATATCCCAACATTTACGTGGGTATATATATATATATATATATAAAGTTTAAACCAAGCTTAAATTTTAAGTTTTATTGTTGCAACTTGCCATTATAGTCACTTGGAGTTAGGTTTATAAAATTCTGCATAATAGTTTACCCCTTGGCCACAATTAAAATTAAATATTAAAATCTAAAGTTTAAAATTCAACTAGGTGTTTAAAATTTTGTAAGCAACTGAAATCGTATCTGCGAGTTTAAAGTAGAAATTCGTATAAATCTTAGGAGTAAACTGGAAGCAGGGGGTGTAGAGTTACCGTGTCAAGAGCTTGAAAGCTCTAAGCTTGAATCTAAAGCTCATGTTTGGCGATTCCATGCACGCGAGTCTGCAATCTAATAGCTGTGTCTCGCCAACACTTCTTCTCGTCTCGCCTTGTCGAGAGGTTTCTTATCGATTGTGCAGTTCGGGTACCCTTTCCACCCCCTCCACTGCTACCCCTGCCAACATTAGTGACTTTCACAAGAGATGGGGGAGAGACTGTTGATGTTTCAGTTCCGTTGGGAAATTGATCGTTGATCGCTCGGGAGAATAGCAAACGTGATTCTAATCGATTTTCAATGTTGTATAACTCTGATTTTAATGGCTCCTACTTGTGGAACATTGCAGACATTTTTATGATTCCATCGCAAATAAACTTTCTTTTATTGGCTCACAAAATCAAATTCGCTACTATTTTGTTCTTTTAACACTGTGTTTTACGATTATTATACTTTTAGGATTTTTTAATATCTGCAACCGCATTTAATTTAATTGAATATAAAAATAAAAGTAATGAATTTACTAATATTGAGCATTTTATGTTTATGGTGTAATTAATTTTGTATATGGGGTAATGGCTCAGTGGTATCAAGTCGGCCTGTGGATCCAAAAAAACCCGGATTCGATCCCCACAGCCGACAAAACATTTTCACCAATTTAAAATTACCCCTGTAGCTCCCTGACCACTAATATCTTTGGAGGCCGTGATTTGACGGCTGGTAACCGCACTTCACGCGCATAAATATATCACTTACCGAGATCTGTTTCGGCAGAGTCCCACATCCAGTAATGGATAAAAGGCGAGATGATATATTTATATTTTATTTATTTTATTTTATTTTGTAATAGCAAAAAATTTCGAAACGTAGAACAACTTATTTAATAGTTAAATGAGAATGAGAAAAATAACAGATATTAGCAAATAGATAAATTTAAAATAAATATATCATCACGTCTTTTACTAATTACTGAGTGTGGCATTCAGATGAAACAGATCTCGGTAAGTGATTTATTTATGTACATGAAGTGCGGTTACCAATCATCAAATCACGGCCCCCAAAGTTGTTATTGTAATTTTACATTCATACATACATATCTTCACGCTATATCCCAACAAATGGGGTAGCACGAATCCTAAAATCACTCATAAAACATTCACTCATCACACTCATCAAACAATCAGCCCTTGTCAAACATTATCATCCAAACACGCCACCCTCACTTCAACCACACGCATAGATCACACTTCATATAAACACATTCATTTATTACACTAGAAATCATGTATCACACAACAAACCTTCGATCACATCATTCCTATTCACTTATCATTCATCTTCTTTCTTCAACGTACATAACATATACATAAAACATCTCAAATTACTTACGCTTACTCCTAACAACGAATCTACAAAGATTAGAAAAGATGAAAGCGATAGCCTGCACTTGTATATGAAAGAAAAGTCCACACAATTCAGTAACTGAAAATGAAACAAAAAGATAAGAAAGGGAGGGAGTGTCGCCCTGCGCATGTAATTTTAATGTGGTGAAAATGTTTGTCGGCTGTAGGAATCTCAGGATCCACTGGCCGACTCAATACACAGATATTAGTGATTAAGTAAATCAATTTTTACTTGAATATGAAGAATAAACTTTACAAACTTTTTATATTTCTTGTGCAACATTTAATTACTAAATTTAACTTAAACATATTGTAAACAACATGGTAAATTTGGCGTTTAAACTTCATTCTTTATACCTTAAACACAGAAAAATTATCTTTGAATTTAAAAATCTATGTCTGATCATGAAATGAAATCGATTTATCGCGATTGATTCTATCGATTTATTGCAAATTTTGAAATCGAATGCGATCAAAAAATCAAGATTTTTTTTTTGAAATCGTATTTGTTAGTTTTTTAATTTTATTTAAAAATATGATCAAAAGATTATCTTATCGATTTTTACTTTCTTATACGTAGTATAAGGAGGTATTGGAATCGTGAAAAAAATCGTTGACGAGATTTTCGCGGAAATACGTGTTTTGAGGTCCCCTGAATCCGTTTTGATCGTTTTCTCAATGATGTCTGTTGGTGTGTATGTATGTGTGTGTGTGTGTGTGTGTGTGTGTGGATGGATGGATGTGTGTCCGAGTGTGCAATATCTCAAGAACGAGATAAGATTTGTTAACGAAATTTGATAATTATAAGTTTCATGAAAATAGGAAGAGCTGAGTTGATTTTGAATGAAATTGAAAAACCGGAAGAGGAAGTTTACTGGACACACAAAACAATAAATTCCATTTATTTCAAAAATGGAATCAGTTACGAAAAAAAGTTTCAAATAAAAGATGTTAGCAAAAATATTTGGAACATATAATGTTATTTGCAATTTTCCTGTATATGCGTCTAATTTTGAGAAAAACTAATTTTATATTTAATAATATATTTCAATCAAACGCACATAATGTCGCAATTTCATTTGTTAGTTATCCTTTAAAATCAATAATAATAACATTTTAAATATTGTAAATGAATATGAAAAAAACTATGTTAAATTGACATATTTATGATTAAAAGAAAAAATCGGTAACTTTGAATTTATAGATAAATTAATTTTTTTTATTTAAAAAAAATCAATAATATTGATTTTATCGATCAATCAAACTTTAAAAAAATTAAGATCAACGCGATTTTTTATAAAAAAAAGATTAAGCTTAAATCTGTCAAACGATTTTTGCCCAGTCCTACTCGGGATCCCACTTGGACAGCTTCGTGACCTACCGGGGGGTCGCGACCCCCAGTTTGAAAAGGACTGATCTACATTATATGCTCATTAAATAATGTACTATTACTGTAACTTTTTATTTCTTTCAAAAACTCATTATTATGCCTTTGTGTCTGTCAATATAATTAAATTAATTTTTAATGAAATTCTAAATAATAGGACAAAATTAAATGAAGTTAAATGTTGTGGAAAAAAACTTTTGATCTCAGTAACAATTACTTTCATGTATGTCCTGATATAACTTCATTGGAAATATATTCTTTCACGAAGTCTTTTAAAAGAAAAGTCATCAAAGTAAAAGAAAGAAAGTATAATTGGCAATGATTACCCTTACTCGTAGCTCTCTTTCCCTGCCCCTTGACCTTAGACGACAGGTTACTAATTGCAGCCTGCTGCAGATAGTGAACAAAGCCCCTATAAAAAAAGAGAAACGACTAACAAACGCTGACATCCGCGTAGCGAAACAATTGCCCCGTAGACGAGTTGCCAGTGTCAGATGCTCGCTGCTGTGCAGACCAGTTACCCGGTAATTGATGTGCCGGTCAGTGGACCGGTAACAGTTACCGGTACGGTAACGCGGTTACTGGCGGTAACCAGCGGTAACGTTGCGAGCACTGACCACCGCAATCGATACGGTCACGGAGAGCGAGAGCGCTGGTGTCTGCATCCTGATTAGGATTTGATTTGCAGGCTTGATTTACTTCCGGCCTACCCCGCCCTTTTTTAGGGGCGTGTTGAATGTGTTTTGATGATACTACACCGCCTCTAGCATTGATTTTACAATTATGATCATTTGATAATTATACGAATCTACTTCATTATACCTGCACAAGATTTAATAATTTGTTTGTAATTAACCAAATTTTGTTTATGAATTTTAATTAAATTTTGCTGATTTCAACATATAATTAGAGACATTACGAAATAAGCTTTTTTTTTTAATTTCTGGTTTCCGTTCTCAGTTCTGGTACTTCAAAAAAACATTTCTTAATTTTGAACCAAATTCATATCAATTAAATTTCTGTTATTAGGTACAATAAATGTAAATAATAATACAATTAATGATAGAGTCTACCTAATACAAATTCGACTGTTTTGAAATTATTGATTGATTCTAAATTAAAGTTAATGAACCGGAAAAGAAATCGATTTAATTTTATTGGATTGTTCGGTTACATTTATAGATATACAAAAATATTATTTTTAGATATCCGGTTTGTTTTTCGTTTTTTTTTTATTATTATAAATTATACGATATTAATTAATATCGGTGTGATTTTCGGGTTCCTACTTATAACCAAAATACACGAATATATAATATAAACTTCTTAGTGGCGTGTATTCCTCTATAAATTAATAGGTTTCCTGTGCGTAGAAAATAAGTAAAATAAAGTTTAAAGCCCTATTTTAATTAAGTAAATAATTTTATTTATGCACAATCGGGCCGAAAAGACGTGTTTTACTCTTAAAAAGCGGGCTTAAATGAGTATATTTGGCCCCAGGGACATAAAAAAAAATTCCTATGGATACATAAATAAAATAACAATTTTTGTTTATTGTGAATATTTGATTTTACAAAATGTCATTTTGACGTATATCCTAATTACATATTTTTAATATTTAATAATAATATTTAATATTTTGAACATATAATTAAATGTTATTTTGTTGTGCATATGACACTTATTTCTTACTTTTTCAATAGTAAATGAACACTATTTCTGGCATGTTTACGTTACCATAGATAGAATTTTTTTACAACTGTCAAAAAGACGACATTTTTACATCATTATGCATACATGAAATTTGTGTTTTTTAAATATGTGAAAAAATAATATTATTTCTCTGTTCCGGCATTATAATAACATATTGATGCTAGAATGAGCTTGATTCTTAAGGTAGTACTAGTGTGACGGTGGCGCTATCGGTTGTCGAGTGGCGAAACTTACGCTCACAAAGGTATAAAAATTGAATAAAATAAGTGTTTTATACCTATTATGATTAGAATATCGTGAATTGTTAACAGGTTGTTGGTTTAATGAATTTTCAAATACCATACCACCGTGTGGTGTTTGCCATTATAAATTGGGATTCTTAATTTTTCGTTAAAAACCATGCTTTGCATGGCTATATATCCCTTACTAAACTATAAAAAACTTTCTTCTTCTGATACAATATACATGGATAGTTCTAGAACATCATACTAGTTTTTCAAATGAAACTGCAAAATTTTAGAGGTACACAAACCAAACATGTGCAGTTCTGAATGATGATCGCCGTATATAAGACTCAAATTTACAAGTGAATATATTTGTTCACAGACGATGAATGTATTTCATATTTTAACAGGATGCGTATGAATATCCAATGTTTACGTGCGCCAAATTTCATTCAGATCTGCAAAAAAAATTTTCACGCTAGTACTACCTTAAATGATTTTTGGTGACATATTATTATCATGTATTGGTATAACTGCATTAAATATACAAAATATGTAGGCAATGGACGAAATAAAAACACAATTTATACAAATATCTAGGCAACGGGCAAAATCAATCGTCACCAACTTAACAAATGGAAAATGTTAACTATTTTTATAAAGAAATTATGTAAAAGAAAGCCGATACAGAGAAAATAGTATAAAACATTCGTTACAGAAGACAATTTTAGCACGAGTTCGAAATTCGGACACGATCTGCGCAGTGGCGAAGAGACCAACGAATATTGCCTTTTATAACTTGTATTTAATATACTTTTTTCACGTACGTTAAAAAATAATTGTTTTTTTTTTCATTGATATGTCAAATTTCAATTCGTTGACACTTTTTAAAATTTATTTATCAAACATTTTCACGTTTCCTTGGTTGTAACAAATCAAATTTATATTATTTTAGATTTTTTCCTGCCGTTATTACTCGACCCGAAATCTTGTATTTTTAATCCTAATGATCAAATTACTATTTTATTACTACATGGGGTAGGTGGCTTAGAGATACCGAGTCCAATTGTGGGTTTGAGAACTGGGGCCGACAAACAATTTTTCACCACATTAAAATTACCCTAGTGGCTTTGCTCCACTAATATTTTTGAGAGCCTTGATTTGACGGTTGGTAACCACACTTCACGCCCATAAATATATAACTTACCGAGATCAGCAGAGTGCTACACCCTACAGGATAAAAAGGCGTGATGATATATTTATTTATTTTTATAATAAAATATGAAAATTTATGTTATCTGTTAATATTTATCTGACAACAGAGTATAGATCAAGTATATAGTAAAAAAATATTGGTAGTTCGAACGTGTAGCGTGACAGGAAAATAGATCGCTGGAAAACTGTTCCCCAGGCAACTGATAACAATGGAAATTAATCGTCCAAATATTATTATCACGGGAAAGATTGATCGCTGAAAAACTAACGCAAAAAAATACTCAATTTTCCGAGAATTGATTAAGGATATCTAGTTAACTGTGAAGTTAATTTTTTTGCTGTCTATTAAAATTATTTTATATAACAAAATTATTCATATAAAAATAGCTAAAAATACAGCCCAATTAAAATCTAGCAAATTTTGGATTTGTCAAATGAAGCTAAACCATATTCCCAAAGTGTCAATAAACTTTTATATAATCTTGTTACCATTTAGTTTTCGGAAAGTGAATGGGGGGGATTCAAGTGGTAGAGCTTTTTAATATATATTTATTAAAATAAGTTCTTGACCGTACATCATATTTAATACAATATAAAATCATACCATAAATGATATCTTTATTGCTGAAATATGAAATTTAAAGTTGAATAATTCAAATCGCTCATTTGTATTTCGTACTGCCATATTGCAATTACGTAGTTGCATTAGCCAATCACAGAACTTTGTCTGAAACGTTTGTTGGTGCTCAATTTTACTGAGAGGAAGACGAAGAAGAAACAAGCATTCAGCATTCTACGATTCTACCATTGACGTATAATACTAGACGAATTATGCCGTATTCAAGTCAATGCAGTATTGTGGAGCAGAAAGGGATGGAATAACTTTTGGGTCCGCCGGGTGCGCGGCAAGGAGCGAGTACACTTTGATGTTATGCAAGTTGCTTCTTGCCGCGCACCCGCCTCACCGACCAGTTATTCTATCCCTTTCTGCTTTACAACAAACGCCGTTGTTATCCGTCTAGTTATGTTTTGTCTGAGGATTCTACTGACAACGACACACGTTACGTGAAGTTACGTGTTATTTATCTCTGTCTTATCTGTCTCTCTTTAAGCTAAGATGCAACTACGTCATATTCGTTTGTTTCGAAAGTTTAAATATTTTTATCATGCTTAGTACAAGTTTAAAAAAAAATAAAAAATTTTGGGTATAATAATTTTATTACGTAGATTAATATATAAAAAATTCAAAAAAGGCTTGAATTAACTTTTTAAAGTTAGTCCGACAGAAGATTAGCTAAACCAAAATTCCGGATTAGCTAAAACTTTTTTGAGGATCTGGCAGATTTTATGTCGATTATTTTAAGTAAAATAGTGTAGAGACATTTATTTGACAGTTTTATTTATGTCTAGTGGATTTAGTAGTATTAGTGCTACTAATTATTGTAATTAAAAAAGGATGTAAACCGTAAACATCTCAAATTACTTTTCCAAAGTGTTTTCTTATTTTGCAGTTTAATTATTAATTGCTATACTATTTTTAAAGTAGTTTAATTTATCGTTCACATTAATTATTAAATTTAAAATCACGCTGCAATTCAATTAATTTCCGTAAGCGGAACAAATTCCAATTAATCAAAATCGTTCAATTATATGCGAAAAAGAAAAATAAAACATTTCAAGTGGAAAATAAAATATTTTATTAGGTATGAAATCAGACATTTTAGTTTGCAGGAATTTTAATTAAATATGGCGTAAAATGACGTGTTCCGGTGCGAATGTGGCGCCACCACCACCTCCGGCAGAGCCGGGAGTTATCCTCGCATCTTTTAATTAAAGTAAGCGCCCGGCGCTCTGCTACCCGCATGACTGCCCAGTCAAATTGGTTGCGGACTGCGATTATTACCGTACTTCTATAGAATGAGATTTTGAATTTAATTTATACTATAATAATTGAAATACATTAGTAGCGCATAGTACTGTACTGTTAATATGTTTGGGCGAACCACTCTGAAGGTAAAAATAGACACGTTATTTATGTGTCAAGAAAAAGATGTTTTCTTAGCTGGAGATTTACTAAGTGTGTTATTTTCGTAACAATACGTCGTTAAAAATGCCGCATAATAAATTATTTAGGTGTAAAAATAATCTTCGATAGTTCAGAAGACTTGTACAATATAAACTAGTATTTATAAATTGTTAAAACCCTGGTTCGATTCCCACAGGCGACAAACAATTTTCATAATTTCAAAACTACCCCTGTGGCTTCCCCACCACTAACATCTTTGGGGGCCGTTATTTGACGGCTGGTAACCGCACTTTACGCTCAAAATATATCACATATCAAGATCTGCTTCGGCAGAGTGCCACACCCAGTACTGGGTAGAAGGCGTGATGATATATTTTTATTTTATTTATTTTATAAATTGTTAGCTTTTTTTATGGGGTAGGTGACCCAGTTGTATCAAGTCGGCCTGTGGATTCTGAGAATCCTGGTTCGATTCCCACAGCCAACAATTTTGACTACATTAAAATTGTCTCTGTGAAATATATTACTTAAATATATCACTTACCGAGATATGCTACGGCAGAGTGTCACACCTAGTAATAGGTAGAAGGCATGGCATGATGATATATTTATTTATTTATTTAGATTTTTATTTGGGTTAACGAAATATTTTTATTTTTACTGTTTTAATAAGCTTTCGTTCAACTGTTTTAAATTTATCAGACCAAGAAAAAAATAATAAATCATAATATTACATAGGTAACATTAATTTTATCTGAAGGGAAAAGAGATATTTTTAAACATATTTAATCAATAATACACAGGTTTATACATTGATTAAATACACCTATAATTAATCTTCGTATATAGAGCAGTTTTATTCAATGCTCATCACTGAGATCTCGATAACTATATGAGTTACGATGCTCAACTTTACATAAGTAATAAAGATAAAATTATTTTTGCGAGAAATCAAGTAATCTGTTTGAATAATAATACTGTAGATAATAAGTTTAAATTTGAACCTAATAATCTCTTTAAAAATATATCGCCCGATATTGTTTTTAATAGGATGTTCATTACGCTTTTTATCCATTTCTGGGTGTGACACTCTGCCGTAGCAGATCTTGGTAAATGATATATTTATGCGCGTGAAGTGGTAACCAGTAGTTAAATCACTGCCTCCAAAGGTGTTAGTGGTGGGGGAGCCACAGGGGTAATTTTAATGTGGTGAAAATTGTTTATCGGCTGTGGGAATCGAACCCGGGTTTTTAAATTCACAGTCCTACTCAATATCGCTAAATAAAATAAATAAATATATCATTTCCACTAAATTATAGTAGTTTATATAAAAACAGTCCGTCATTATTTGTCGAAAGTGAAAATTGAAGCCTGAGGGCGTAGCCCGATGGATGCAATCGCTTGGGGCCAGTGGCGTGCGGCGAGTTTTAGAGTCGGGTGTGATTTTTTTTGTAGGGGTTAGAAGAGTGTAATTTTAACTTTTTTTTCAACAAATTTATTTTTAAATTAAATTCATTCTTTAGAAAATCGTTTTAAAAAACCCTGGTTTAGATGGTAGAAAATTTAATTATTATTTTTCAACAGTAATTAACGGTTTATATTTTCCAAACTAAATAAACAAAAAAATATAAATATAAACTAGGCATATTATTAATGTTAATCATGTAATTTCTCAAATATTTCTAAGATGTGTAACTTGCACATGTGGACTGCACGCCACTGCTTGAAGCAAATAATGACACTTTACTCACGTGTTATATACGATATTTTATATACAAACGGGAAATTATTTAACTGATAACAACATATGAAACTTGTAAGAATTGTAAGCACATTCCTATAAACGAAAAATTATTTATTATGAATGTTATTAACAAATATTACAAATATTTTCATATATGTAAATAATTTCACAGAGAAGTTCGAAGGTCTCTCTCTCAGACATGCGCACAAGAGCATGAAGAAGGTTTATTCAATATAAAAAAAATTGTTTTTCTTAAATGGCACTGTCAAATGGCCTTTGATCACTTTATGTCCCTAGGGAGTAATTGTAATTTTTATTTTCCTTGGTAAATAATGAAACACATTAAGTAATGATTTTGATAAGAATAAAGTTAACGTTGTGTACCGGTTGTATATAAAATATATCAAAACGCATTTTACCCATTACTGGATGTGGCATTCCGCTGTATCAGGACTCAGTAAATGAAGTGCGGTTATCAGCCGTCAAATCCCGGTCTTAAAGATGTTAGTGGATGAAAAGCTGCGGAGATAATTTTAAATTAAATAAATATAAATTTATTGTCACGCATTTTACCCATTACTGGGTGTGGCACTCTGCCGAGGCAGATCTCGGTAAGTGATATATTTATGCGCGTGAAGTGCGGTTACCAACCGTCAAATCACGGCTCCCAAAGATGTTAGTGGTGGGGGAGCCACAGGGAAAATTTTAAATTGGTGAAAATGTTTATCGGCTATGAGGATCGAACCAGGGTTCTTAGGATCCACTGGGAGATAATTTTAATGTGGTCAAAATTGTTTGTCGACTATAGAAATCGAATCCAGATTCTCAAATTCACAGTCCGACAAGATACCACTGAGTTATCTACTATACCTACTCATATATTTATTCTTTTATTGTTTCGCCTTTTACACCATGAAAAACATCGGAAAAATTCCACAAATATATCACTTCAGTTGCAATAGTTCATATAGTTCTCTGGATCCCAATGATGGGCATTTTCTAGGAAACACTATATTTAGAAATGTTAGAATAATGTGATATGAAATTTAGGACATGTGTATTTAATGGTGTAGTTATTATTTTATTAAGGAAGTCATCATATAGTTACGTTAAAAATAGCATCAAAACTGAGCGTATTCTTCGACTTAAAAGTTAAAGTTGTTCGTCGTATGACGGTTTACGAGCAGTTGTTGGCCAGTGAATTTGCATGAAGCAAAGTGAATGCAGTTGTCTCGTCGTGAAATTATATATTTATGCGTTCGTATGCGTGAGTCTTACCACCTCATGTTGCACATTGCATTATGTATTCACAAACACAATCTGCTTGTTTGTGTAAGTGTAAAGTTGTTGATATTTATTTAACGAGGCCGTATTACACGTATTCTTGTCGCAAGTTTAGTGACCACATTTTCACTCTAAAAATATCTTCCCAATAGTTGCCTTCTGTGAGAATCAAGAATCCTAATTTTAGAAACAATCTTATGCAGCCAGTCAAAGACTGCTAGATCTTTCATCTCGGCGCAATCATTCGCTGCAGCAGGCGGAACAAGAGAACGTCGATAATACTCCTCTTTCCCCTCGTTGTAAACAGTTTCGTCTCGATGGTCTATTGTTCTGGCGCCTGTTGCATGACGGCGATTCATAACTAACAACTCGAATTTTAGACTCGACAGCGAGATATCTCAAAATCTATACTTGGTGTGCTTAAATGCTGGGGACAATGAATGTAGACCAGCGTATGATGTGAAAAGGAATTGACAAATAAAAGGATCACTCTATTTGCTTTCAATCTTTGTTGGACATGGTTGAATGAATATCGTAGACCTATTTTGCGAATGGTGGTTTCTTGTGATGCTGTTGTCTGGCTGTGTGTGTGTGGAGCAAGGTCACTGGTGACCTCTTTAGCTGCCGCCCGTGTGATAGCTCTCTCAGCGAATGTTGACCCCTGTGTCAATTACTGCATTTAGTATCGCTACAGAACAAACATGAGCCTGCATTCATCTATTAATGCGTTGTGTACGCTTACAGAACTTGTCATCTTCAACATTTAGAATTATACCATTGCATTTAGACATAAAAATCTAGAATTATAGTAATTTATGTACCAAGGGCGTTAGGTTGATGATAATGCACAGAGGGCGACGGTATCCAACCCGAGGTCATTATCACTACAATATGTAGAATTAGTTTTAATTTATAATAATTATGATTATAGTAATCCCTATAAGAGTATTAATCAACTGTGGCGTTGCATGAATAAAGCGAGCGTTATGGTTATAAGCTCTATTCAATTTGCCACTTGGTTCATTTAAATCAGTTCAGATAAATTAGACGACATTACTAAATGAATTGAACTTAGCAACCTGATGTACTTATTACTTTAAGCTAAATCCGAATTAGTAAATTTAGTACTGAGAATAAAGTGAGCGAAGTAATCCAGTGTAGTAAATAAGTGATCTTGTACAGAAAGTGTAAGTTAGATCTGATCCAAATGGCAAATAGAATACGCCTATAATACCCCGGGCGTTATAGAGTTCTCTATATACTTCGTATCATAGCAATAAACAACAAATAATATTCAGTAATAAATATAACAAGAAACTGAGTATAAATTGAAAATAATTTGACAGATCTGTCGAAAACTTGTTGCCAAATGGCAACAAGATTGAGAATGATACTGGAGAATTATTTTCTAATTTATCGAATTCTCGAGTTATATTTAACTAGATTTTTTTGACTTAGCTGTTAAGGTCGATTCATTCAACTTGAATGATTTTGAACTGGGTTCATATCGATTGATTACTTATTAATGTATTCTTGCAAGTTTTCCAAAATTTATTGGTGTATTTATGTATCTGAAATGGAACTAAATCGTTTTTTTTTTACACATTTTACTTGACGCGTTGACAGTTTTAAATAATTATTTGACAACTGCCTATCATTTGTCACAAACAAAAAAGCACCTACAGAGATAATTCTCGGGAATAATCACAAGAGTTTTATTCTCAGTATAATAATGACAGGATTGGTTAAAATGCAGACACGTGACATGCAATGAAGCATTTTATTGGTTTTGAGAAACGTCAAAAAATAGTCAAGTGAAAAATAAAATTCTTTATTTATGTCTTTCGGCATAGAAATTAAATAGTAAATAATGAATTACCTGGCAACATTGAATAGAAGAAATGTCAGTTTTTGACAGTATTACCATAGTAATGTCTCTCGTAATCTCCTTGGGCCTATTAAAATCATATAATGCCCTAGGGCATTATGAACTAAATAATGTACCTTGTAGCCATGATATTAATAAACAATAATGAACTAGGATGACGTAAATATATTTTAACTATGAAATTAAATCTTAAACTTAAGAAACAAACTTTCAGGAGATATAGTGTTAATTCATTTGTTAGCGTGCAATGAAGTAATAATTATAATTTACTTACAGTACTATCAAAACGTCTTTTCAAATCAAATATGCACGACTTTCAACCGAAATAATTAATTTATTATAGAAATATTAATTTTAAAATTTATTTCAGAAATCTTTAAATTAATTTAAATGGAAAATACTACATTATAAAATTTTTGCAATGATGTAAAAAATGTAAATACAAATGGAAATACTAATTTCTTGGAAGAATATTTTTATTTATTATATTTATGGCTATAAATTTTTATAAGTCAACTTCATAATATGTCAAAAATTAATAATTAATAAATTTATTTAAAATTATGCGAATAAATTTGTATCCAATTTTTAAATTAAAAATATAAATATTTGAGAAACAACAAAGTTATAAAATTAATTCACGGTAAGTATTTTGAACTCTTTTCGCGCTTTTGTACTGTTAAACTTTTGTGAAATCATCGAAGCGATAAATTTGCTCAAATTAATTGTTTTTAATTGTATTGAATTACAGCTCATATTAACAATAGGCCGGCAGTACGGTGGTGTGGATAGCGTTACGGCATTCAAATCTGGAGATGCCGAGTTCGATTCCCGTACTAGCTAAATATATTTGAACTACCACACTTAGGGTTGGAAAAAACCCGGATTTTTTTTTTAAACCCGACCCACTGGGTTTTTGTGTTTATTTGGGATTTATGGGTTTTTTTATAATATTGACAAATACATTTTTTAATTCAAGTTATTTAATTCTAGATTAATTTTGTATATAATGTTTAAAATGTATATTGTATACAACTAAACATTAAAACAAAATTTATGTACTATTATGTAATAATTGCAATTTATTTGATTGTGAAT
Organism: Pterostichus madidus; assembly: GCA_911728475.2. Classification (NCBI taxonomy): domain Eukaryota; kingdom Metazoa; phylum Arthropoda; class Insecta; order Coleoptera; family Carabidae; genus Pterostichus; species Pterostichus madidus. The sequence continues at coordinate 23,228,258 of OU452312.1, forward strand.
TAAAAACATAATATGCTTTATCATGTTATTGTCATACTTATTTAATTTAAAACTATATTTCAAATTTGCCGGTAAAAAGATTGGAAATCAATCAGTTTTCGTAATACTAACAAATAATATTTGGTCTTAATAAACTAGTTTGATATTGATATTTTTCAAAGTAATGCAATGTGATATTACGATATGATGTAATAAATGATAATTTAAGTTAAACGTTTTATTTGTAAAGAGATTATGTATTATTACTAGGGATGTCGATTTTGTAAAAAAATGCCGAACGAATATTCGGTCAACCGAATATTCGTATCCGAATAATTCGGATATTCGTTATTCTTCATATTTGTATCCGAATATTCGGATATTCAAATATTCGGATATTCGAATCTTCGGATATTCGAACATTCGGATATCCGGATAATAGAATATTCGGATATTCGAATTATTATGTAATTATGGAGCACATTAATGTATTTAATATTTAATAATAGAATTAGAACAGCATTAACTATTTGCATTTATTAATTGATGGCAATATGAAATACGCATTATTTGAATGTTTAAAGTGTTTACTGTTTAGATATTTGAATTCGTTTGTTAATTAGAATGTGCTAAAATATTGTAGCTAAATTAAAAATCTAAAGTATTTATTAAGAACTTTCGACAATTCGAACTATTCATTCATTGTTATTGAGTATTCCGATATTCGAACTATTCGTATATTCGAATATTCGGTTATTCGGATATTCGAACTATTCGGATAGCCAAAACCGAATATTTGCCATATAAATATTCGAATATTCGAATATCCGGATAAAATCAACATCCCTAATTATTACACTGTATAAAAGATGTTTATGTTCCGAGATTCTATCTTAAAATTCACCCTGGGTGAATTTTCAACCATTCAACCAAATGGGTTTTTTAGTGGGTTTATTTGGGTTTTTTTGAGTGGGTAAAATATGAACAACCCTGACCACACTACGGCTCGGTGAGTCCGAACCCTGCACTGTAATTAGCAGTTCCTGTTGTACAGAGTAGAATAAATAAATAAATAAAACGTATTACCCAAAATAAAATTGTATTTCTTCGATAGTTATCTTCTGACCATGTTGTTCGGTAATTAATTACAGCATCGGCGGAACCAATAAAAAGAATGATCTTATAAGGGGTGAAAATAAACATCTGCTCGCTGTTAATGAAGTTTCATACGATGTAAGAACACCATGTTCCGTGTTTAATTTATCATAAATCTCACTCCGCGCATTTCTTTGTGCAGTTTTTCACGCCGATGTTTTTTTATTTCGCCATCGCTCATCCACCACAGCCATCTGGATGCTGTTGCCTGTTTTTCTTGTCTCGTGAAATATTTGCTCTCACTTCGTTCTCTGCGTCTCATTTCTTAACCGAGTCGACACCCCTCTCGTAGTGAACTCTTGGAGAATCGAAGAGGAAGAGGGCGGTGTTAGTGAAGTTGTTTCCCCCACTACGATGTCACTGAGGTGTTGTATGAAAGCTTGGATAAACGAAAATAGAGGTGAGATAGTATGGGGTAGGTGGCTCAGTGGTATCGAGTCGGCCTGTGGATTTGAGAACCTCGGTTCGATTCCCATAGCCGACACAGGATATTTAATGCTCTCCACTATGCGTCGAACTTTAAACATTCTCTTAGTGCTGTAATCTTTTGATTATGTCCTTCAGAATCCATAAATAACTATAAAAAGAGGTTTTTTTTTGTTATATCTATAAAAATATATTATCACGCCTTCTACCCATTACTGAGTGTGGCACTCTGTCGAAGCAGATCTCGGTAAGTGATATATTTTGCGCGCGAAGTGCGGTTATCAGTCGTCATTACATATGTAATAAACTAATAATTAACTTAGTTTTGAAGATATGTAGAAATATACTTCATATATCACCACAAAGTTTTTTTTTTAATTTCTATGATATATTTACAATCTGCCTATAGGGACAACAAGTAAATGTTATGGCAATACATTTATCTTGCGGAAATGTTGTCCAGCGACAACATTCCTTTACATCATCTTAATAATTAGTTATTTTTGAATTTAATTAAAATCTGTGTTAATCTTACTATGTTGAAAATCATATTTTATAGAAGTTGCAAGCCCAAAAAAATAAAATAAAATTATAGTAATAAATATATAACCTGCTGAACACGTATAAAGCGACGAACAGTTTGAAAAACCAGTGCTGAGATGTCATAGTTAGTTACCATAGTGTCACCAATTTCAAATTATAAAATTCCAGGAGATTCAAGGATTTCAAGGTACATATTACAAAAAAAAATCCAGGTAATTTCATAAAATAATAAATATATCATCACACCTTCTACCCATTACTGAGTGTGGCACTCTGCCGAAGCAGATTTCGGTAAGTGATATATTTTGCGCGTGAAGTGTGGTTACCAGTCGTCAAATCACGGCCTCCAAAGATGTTAGTGGTGGAGGAGCCCCCGGGGGTAGTTTTTGAAATTATGAAAATTGTTTGTCGCTTGTGGGAATCGAACCAGGGTTCTCAGGATCCAGAGGCCGACTTCATACCACTGATCTAGCCACCCCATAAATCTAAAATATACAAGTATAAGTTCATAGGTCCCAGGTTCAAATCCAGGCGGTATCTCTCTTCATAATTCAATTTGATTAAATACATTTAATATTCACAACAAGAGTCTCCAAAAGACAATTATTTTTAAAATATTTTGTAATACTGATTCATTTCTCTTATAAATTGTTGTTATTCTTAACGCCGATATTTCAATTTCCTGAAAAATTCTTAATATATATATTTTTTTTTGTAGCCTGTCAAATAATGGTTGTCCAATAAACGTAACTCCACAACCTTCATTTATTTTAATTCAGAATAAATGTTTCTGATGTTTGCAATGTAATTAGTAAAATTAGTATAATTAGTTAAAGCTCAATCATAGAAAAAATAGTATAAGGGCCAGTTTTTAAATCACCGGTTTACTCTCGGTTAATGTTAATCAAGATTAACATTAATCGGTAATAGAGATTTATAATTTTGACGTCACATGCGGCAGACCAGTAACAGGCTCCCCCTCCACACAATTTTGTGTGAAACAACAAATTTGTAGAAAGAGCGAGGTGACACCATGTCGAGTCGATCAATTGCTTTCCCCTTGCAGCACTTCTCTCCAGATCCCCACATTTGTTCAGTCAAAAGAGGATGTTTGACGTTTAACATTTGGATCACATAATAAACGTCAAACTGTAAAGCTATATACCATGTTTGCTACATAACAAATTATTAAATTCTATTTTACTCACTAGATGGCAACCGAAAAATTTGAATTGTATAAATCCCCATTGAAAACTGGCCCTAATTCTTACAATACGACATTTTTTGTATGTTTGACAGATACATTTATTACGAATTAATTGAATTATTAAATAAAATAAATTATGGACACATGGGGTGGCTAGCTCAGTGGTATGAAGTCGGCCTGTGGATTATGAGAACCCTGGTTCGATTCCCACATGCGACCATCAATTTTCATAATTTCAAAAACTACCCCTGTGGCTCCTCCACCACTAACATCTTTGGGGGCCCTGGTTTGACGACTGGTAACCGCACTTCACGTGTAAAAATATATCACTTACTGAGATCTGTTTCGGCAGAGTGCCACACCCAGTAATGTGTAGAAGGCGTGATGATATATTTATTTTATTTATTTAAATTATGGACACATTTTATGTCAAATTTTTGTGTTTTTTAAGGAGTTATTCAACTTTAAACATGACTGATTATATTTCTGAATTTGATAGTACCTACGTAGTCTACAACGTCAGCTTCTGTCTACCCTCTCTTTATTTCTGCAAGGGTGAACTTTTGCGGTGGTGTATTACGTATTTCAAGGCAGAGGAATTTTTCTGAAAATTGTTTGCCACTCTGAAAGCATTTTAAGACTTGGAAATGTAGATGTTTGTAATTAACGTAACTGGAATATTTGTAACTTTGTTTACAACATGTCAATTGAAATTTCTGTTACTGAATTATAAAAATATAATTAGTTATCTGAAAGCATCTTTCAACATGTTTCTTCTTCTAGTTTGTATTTCTTGCCAAATTTCTGATCCTAGGATCAGTGACTATTTCTGTCTCTTTAACTCAGCATCTATGATTGTTTTGTTAATATTAGTTGACAAAAATAGAGTTCGTAGTTTTGTTTGGCAAGAATCATGATATAAGACTTCACTTTGTTCTTCTTAATTACGGCCAATTTTAAAGTAGCAAGGTCAAGGTATTAAACATCGTTTAACATTTTTTAATTAGCTTTAACTACATAATTATAAAGTGGTTTACACTTACAGATGAGGTAAAACTATTTTTAAAGAATGATAATTTGACAAATACATTATTTTCTCTACTTTGTACTCTACCTATTCATAAAGAATGGGCTCCTTTACAAGAATGAAGGATAAAAACATAAAATATGTATAGAATAATAGCTATTAGTAAAAAAATTAGTTAAAAATAATGTTTTACATCAGAGATATAACCGATTATAAATATAGTGACATCACATGTCCGGAAGGTACTCATTGGCCACAAGTATTTTCGCGCGGTAAATAAGAGACATTTGCGGAGTATAACGTAATCATGGTGTCTACCGACCAAGGGGTCTATTCTAATTGACATATCCACTGTGGCAACGGTAGCCACATCGCTAAACAACAAGGATCCACCTAGCGGTATAAATAAAACAGTTTTTCACTAGACACATCGCAAATTAATAGCGGAAGCTATCCAGCTCCCGCTATGGTCGTAGCCACACTCACTGTCATTCGATGTTTGATTTTCTTCTGATTTGTTTATTTATAATAAAAAAATTAGGTAATGCAGATCCTATCAATATATTAAGGAGATAGAGAGTAGGTCTCAGGATCAAAAATTGCACAGAAATCAATCAAGCACTAGTATATAATTGGACGTTTCGTCCAGCGAACTGGACATCATCAGCAAAAACAACACAATAATAGGCGTATTCCATTTGCCATTTGGATCAGATCTAACTTACATTTACTGAACTAGATCATTTATTTATTTCGCTGATTTACTTCGCTGACTTTATTTCCAGTATTAGAATTACTGATTCTATATTACTTTGAAGTAATTCACCTCAATAACTGCATTAGTTTGCTTAATTCAGTTCATTTACTCACGTTGTCGAATTTATCTGAACTGATTTAAGTGAACATGTGACAAATGGAATACAGCTAATGTTGTAACAAAATGATTGTAAAGTAATTGTAAACAAATTTTACAAAAGTCAAAATAATCAAAAATAATAAATAAATAAAAATAGTCAATAATAAAATAGAACATAGCATGTCAAAGACAATAGTCAAAATCTATATACTACGTATAAGAAAGTAATAATAGGTTCAGGAGCCCGTAGCATATGTAAAAGTACGTTTATAATTAAAATTTTCCTTTCCGGCCTTCCAAATATACCTACTTTAAGTTGTCGGAATCTCCGGAAAATACGATTGTGTCTAAGTGGTTTGGATTACATTATATAACCCGTAGCCTCCTTGCACTGTAACTGGGATTAAATTCCTGTTGTGCAGAATAACAAATAAATGAATTAATATTAACAATAAAATCTATACGATAGTCTTTTGTGTGTCTGTGCTGTTATTAACAGAGGGTTTCATCATTATTCCTGCAAAAGTGTAATGTTTGCATTACTAGCGTTTCAACTAGACTTGTCAACATTTTAATTATGAGAATTTTATTAAAACCAGTACGGTACTCTTTTATACTACGTTTGTAAGCGGATATCACATAAAGGCGGCAAGCATTATTCTCGGTCATAGAATTACATAGTAAAACCATACTTTCATAATATTCGGGTTCCCTAATTGTTGTAGGAAAAATATTTCAAATAATAAATAAACAAATGTTCTATGTTGTATCTATAAAAAAAAATTTTTATTCGATTGTAGCAAAGATTGCCTTTTTTGGTTAGAATATTTGTACGAAAAGTGAACCTTTTCAGTGAAGTATTATTGTGTGCAGTAGTCACTAGAATATTTGAAAAAAATTCTTAAAAATAAATATTCTTGGCAATTGAAAAAAATAGTGTAAAACATACCCACGAAAAAGCTTTTCGGTTGTCGAAGTTGATTTCGTCTCGATCGACAATTTCATTCATTTCTCCGAAAAACTACATTTTTCGCCCTTGTGTCATATATAACTATAAAAAATTATATGGAAATGTAAGGCTAGGTGGTTCAGTAGTATCGGAACGGACTGTGGATTTGAGAATTCGCACAGCCGACAAATAATTTTCACCACATTAAAAACTTATCTGTATGGCTCCCCTTCTATTACATGTTTGGGGACCGTGATTTGACTTCTGGTAACCACACTTCACGCACATAAATATATCACTTATCAAGATCTGTTACGGCAGAGTGCCACACCAAGTAATGGGTAAAGCCATGCTTATTTATTTAATTTTTATTTTAAAAATCTACAACATTGTTTATTTTTTGTCGCTACTTTTCAGGTATTTTTTAACATTTTTATATCTAATTTCTGCCGTTACAAAGCAAGAAACATTAATTTTATTTATTGATTTAGATGTAGAATTTATGGCCTTAAACTTATATTTGAAGTTTTTTTATCTAAAATAATTAGGGAAGCCGGAAATAACGAAAGTATTATTTTATATGTTAAAGGTCTATGACCGATAGTCGTAGTCACCACTATAATTCTATTTTCGTCGAATATAATCATATGAAAATATGTATTTCTGAATTCTGATTTCATAACAATACATATAAAATGTGATCTTTTTGTAGATTTTCGTATATAAGACAATGCAGTTTTTTCTGTTTCTTCGCACATAAATGATTCTGATCAGTATGAACTGGTGTGCCATCAGGGCTGGCGCAATGCGGTAAGCAAGGTAAGCACCGCAGGAAGCCACCGCTGTACTAGGGCGCCGCGTGCCGAAAAAATTAAAAAATTATAAAGCAACATGTATGCTAACATTAATTTGTAACAAAAGTAATTTGTTAGAAATGCATTAAGTTGAATAATTTACTATCGATCCCTAATTTGAAAATTGTATTTAGAATATTGCTTACAATTCCAGTCAGTGTATAAATAAAATAAATAAATATATCATCACGCCTTCTACCCATCACTGGGTGTGGCACTCTGCTAAAGCAGATCTCGGTAAGAGATATATTTTGCGCGTGAAGTGCGGTTACCAGTCGTCAAATCACGGCCCCCAAACATGTTAGTGGTGGAGGAGCCACAGGGATAGCTTTTTCAAATTATGAAAATTTGTCGCGTGTGGGAATCGAACCAGGGACCTCAGGATCCACAGGCCGACTTCATACCACTGTGCTAGCCATCCCATAAACTATGTCAGTGTAGTGGATTAAAATGATAAAATATTACTTGCGATCTAGTATATATATTTTCAAAATAGTTTTTTGTTTCATTACGACTAAAAATAAGTTTTCGTGTCTAGTAGTAGTAAAGGTTGCCGAACGACGATATAGTATTTTTAGTCTGATTGAAACATATTTTTTTTACCCACTTATTTACAAAATTTCGCTGAATTATTCAAATTAAAATGAAACAAATTAGATAAATTATTTTTGTCACCATGACAACTGTAGTAAAACGATAACGTGTCCATGGTAATCTAAATATTCCTAAAATAGCTTTTTTTTACTATTGAAAAACTTGAAATAATAGTGTCATATTCAAGTGGGTGAAAAAAATAGTTTTTCTACGGTTTCTATGTAAAGTTGACAATTACACTCTCATTTGTCAACATAAAGTTGACTTTTTTTGTGGAACAATCGAATAATATGTTTGTCGCGCGTTTCCAATGGCAAAAAGATATATCAATAATTATTAGGCGTATTCCATTTGCCATTTGGATCAGATCTAACTTACATTTACTGATCCAGATCATTTATTTATTTCGCTAGATTACTTCGCTGACTTTATTTCTAGTACTAGAATTGTAGATTCTAATTGACTTTGAAGTAATTCACCCAAAAATGTGCAACACTTTGCTTAATTCAGTTCATTTAGTCATGAGTCAAATTTAACTGAACTGATTTAAGTGAACCAAATGGCAAATGGAATACAGCTATTATTGTGCGCATTTCCAATGGCAATGTGCGAAAAAGATACTTCAATAGTTACCACAGATACAAACAATAGTTATTTTTATAACAAGTGCCGAAAAAGGCTCGTTACGTGCAAGTGCAGAATTTAACGCACGAGGCTTGCCGAGTGCGGAAATCTGCACGAGCACGTAACCTTTTTCGGCACGTGTTATAAACAACATTTTTCCTACAACTGTCCGATTTAGTAAATCACTAAAATATTATTAAAATTTATAAAATTTATAAAATTTTAATCATATTACATGAGAACGATGTTTTACGGCGTTGCTATGGTTTGTTTGTTGATTGCTTGCACATTGTTCTACGTTATTTAGAAATATTTCACTAACGTCAAAATAATTTCTTCCAAATCATCTTGATTGGAATAGTACAGTGAGTGATTCTTCTTTATCATTAACACCTCCAAAGATAATTGAAGCTCCGGATCATACTATGTTGGATCTATTTTCGACAATGACAATCAACCTGCTGCTGGTACTTCTGAAGCTTCCGAAATTGTTACCAATAATATTACTGGTAATAATATGAACAGGTACGGAAGAAATCAATGTTTCTTTAGACACAAAAGTTTCCACTTTACATTATGTCAATATAAGCAACTGTAACAACTGTATTAATAATATACACAAACAATAAATATGCAGTATTTCACTTACTCTTTAAATAAAACCATTTATCGATATATTTTAATTTGTTCGGTTCTTTTTATTAATTGTGTAACGTCAAAATATACCACTGCATATTTACTAGCGCTGGCTCACTGCATCTCCTTCTTCCATAAGCGTCTGTGGTCAAAATATGAATTCCGCGCTCGGCGCGAAATTTAAATCGCTGTCAAAACAAAATTCTTTTGACAGTTACGTAATGAAGCACTTTCCGCACTAGTGTTTCTTTGCTTTCGGAAACGCACTTGGTCTGCATTCATCTACTTTCCATACGTAACCAAGGCAATTATAGTTACGTAATAACAAAGAAATCGCACAGTTGTAGGAAAAAACATAAACTTGTCATATTGACAGAACGAATTTCTTTTCATATGTATACATTTTTCAATAATCTATAAGATGCAGACGTAGACAAATTTACGTATGTATCATGAGCGTAAAGTGTCTTTATTTCTCTTGCACTTTACACTCGTAATGCACAAATAACTATTTTCAGTAATAATATAACAAGAGAGTGAGAATAAAGTGATAAAAATTTGACAGATCTTTCGAAAACTTGTTGCCAGGCGATAGTCACGAAAGCCCGTAGGACTTGAGTGGCTATTGCCAACGGGCAACAAGTTTGAGAATGATGCTGGTGAATTATTGTCTAATTTATCCAACTCTCGAGTTATATTTAATTAGATTATTTTTTGACTTAGCTGTTGAGGTCGATTCATCCAACTTAAAAGATTTTGAACTAGGTTCATATCAACAGATTACTTATTAATGTATCCTTGGAAGTTGTTTTCCAAAATTTGTTGGTGTATTTCTGTATCTGAAATGAAATTAAATTGATTTTTTTTTACACATTTTACTTGTTCCGTTGGCAGTTTTAAATAATTATTTGATAACCACCTATCATTTGTCACAAACAAAAAAGCACCTACTGAGATTATTCCCGGGAATAATCACAAGAGGTTTAATCTCAGTATAATAATGACAGGATTGGTTAAAACGCAGACACGTGACATACAATGAAGCATTTCATTGGTTTTGAGAAATATCAAAAAATAATTTCTCATTTATGAGCGAAATGGCGCTTGTCTATATGGTAGTTTACAGAAGAGCACTAGAAATCCAAGCGCCGGTGCCATGGTGACATCTGCTTGCTGAAGACATCAGAGTATTGTTCATAAGCAAGTGCAACATTGTTAAAACTGACAAAGACAATTGTCGAGTCTAATTTTCTATCAAAGCCCTACCTTCGTCTAGGTATAATTTGAGTTTACAACTAAATAATTCATTTATGGGTGATGCGATTGTAGGTGTGGTCTCTTACTATGTCTGAGGGTGCGCCCGCCCCCACACACTCCTCCTCCGTCGCCACTGGTGTATGATATAATTAAAGTTGGCCAGCTCTTTGTGTCTGATGCACGTCTTGCGCTTGTAATGTCGTTAAAAACCTCGCATCGCTCTTTCGCGGTGGATGAATGCTGAACGGAAAGCGCTGTATTACATCCCCGTCCCCTATGTGCTTTTGTTCCGCTTCCGTTGCAGTATGCGTGCAATGCATCAGCTATTATCACAGACTTTATTGTCGAGTAAGGTATAAAGTTATAGTGCACATACAACGTGAAAGAATTTCAGACAATTGTTCGAGTTCAGCTGTAATCAAAGCTGGAAGTTGAATTGCAAGGTTTGTTGTTCACATAGGGGTAGTAAAACAATTCGTACCCTAATGCAATGAACTTAAAGATAATGGGGCTATGCTCTTTGTTTATGCCGTAGAGATACTCTTGCATTTTATCTTAAATTTAGTTAATTGAAAAGCTTTGTTTAGTAAGTCATTCTTTTAAATACGAGTATGTTGAACTTTCGATAATATTTATTTCCTATCTCATTATTTATTGATTTATTTATTTATTACACCTTCAGTAGGAGTCAAATATACGAGTACAACTGCATTCAAGCGATTTGGATGCAGTAAAAAAAATCTGGTGTGGTTACCACACGACTTTCTTATACACAGCATATTTAATATTTCGAATATATGAATGTTTTATAATATTATTAAACATGTAATTTAGTTTTTCAGTAATTCAGCATTTATCTGAATTTATTAAAATTTTGGGATTTTACTGATTCTTTTGAATTTTTATTACAGATAATCAACTTCCTAACAAAATTTTATATATACAGGGTGGTGAACGCAACTCTCGAACATAGGGATTTAACATGTAAAACCACAATTTTGTAATTTCCTGCTTCCCTAATTATTTTAACCAAAAAAGCTTCAAATAAATGAATGAAATTCTGCATCTAATACAATAAACAAAATTAATTTTCCCTGCTCCGCAACGGCATAAATTTGATCTGAAAATAACGAAAATAGCCTAAAAACTATTGGTAGCCATGGAACTAAAACAAAATTAAACAAATGTTTGTCATTTTATCTGTCAAAATAAATGACATAATAAACATTTGTTTCATTTTGTTTCAATTCCATGCCTATCGATAGTTTTGAGGCTATTTTTGTCATTTTCAGATCTAATTTTTGCCGTTACGAAGCATGCAAAGTTAATTTTGTTTATTGGCTTGGGTGCAGAATTGTATGCCCTAAAACTTTTATTCGAAGATTTTTTGTTTAAAATAATTAGGGTAGCAGAAAATTACAAAATTGTGATTTTACACGTTAAATCCCTATGTTCGAGAGTTGCGTTCACCAGCCTGTATATATATATATATATATATATATATATATATATATATATATAAACTTATATTAATAGAAATATAAAATTATTTACTATTTGATCAATGAAATTGATATAGCATCAAAAACGCTGAATTGAACACTTATGACTTGCTCCTTGCGTTTGACAATTATTATTTGACATATAAATGTTAAACATGTTTATGTTTTTTTGTTTCTATTGCTACTATGATTATTGGAATATATTATTAAATATAAAAATTAGTTTTTCTCAAAATTAGACGCATATACAGGAAAATTGCAAATAACATTTTATGTTCCAAATATTTTTGCTAAAATCTTTTATTTGAAACTTTTTTTTCGTAACTGATTTCATTTTTGAAATAAATGGAATTTATTGTTTTGTGTGTCTAGTAAACTTCCTCTTCCGGTTTTTCAATTTCATTCAAAATTAACTCAGCTCTTCGTATTTTCATGAAACTTATAATTACCTAGTTTCGTTAACAAATCTTATCTCGTTCATGAGATATTGTACACTCGGACACACATCCATCCATCCATCCATCCACACACACACACACACAGACATTATTGAGAAAATGATCAAAACGGATTCAGTGGACCTCAAAACACGTATTTCCGCGAAAATCTCGTCAACGATTTTTTTCACGATTCCTATACTTCCTTATATTGTGTATAAGAAAGTAAAAAACCTTTCTAGATTATCATAAAGGGTCATTCATAGCTATGAAATCAAGCAAAATTTCAGTTAACAATTCCATTTACACTTAAAACCACGTTAAGTAGGCTGCGAAATTAGCAAACTCATTCTAAATTAGTGTTATTAACAAATGTTTTTTTCCAACGGATATTATTTGTTTATGTACAAGTCACAGAAGTTATCGCAAGTTTTGTTCCTGAAGGTATTGAATTTCTAAACTTGTTACATTTTAATAGTTTATTATTTAATATTGACATTAAATTATCAAATTATCCAGCAGTCAAACTACTATATTAAAAAATAAAAACCATGCGCGAGCAGCAATAGATTACTTTCTATTCTAGGTAATTATTGTAGAAAAGCAGCAACTTTTCAATGTTCTGCAGATTAATAACGAACATTGGATCTTAACAGTTTTGTTTCCTATCATAATCAATTGATATTGTGTAATTCAGTTGCTAATTAATTGAAATCAATTTAACCTATTTACGCCCACAGAATAACCAAACAATTGTGTTTAAAGTAATATATTTGCAAACATAATAATTTATCAATATCTAAGTTAAATATTTATAGCAAAATAAAAACCTTCAAAAAATTACAAATTCATAAATTATAAAGAAACTCTTTTGTTAGTGTATTAATAATAAAAATACAATAAGATTATAAAATTTGCAAAACTCGAGATACAATCTTCTAAAATATTTATTTAGTGTCACAACAAAACCAAAATGACTGAAAATATACTGCCGATTTGGTTCATTCTTGATCCAAGTATGTTAAATAAAGAATTATTTTACTACAGAATACCTTAGAGACATCTATTAAAAGTGTATGAACAATGTAATAGTTCTTATATTTAAATTTATGACATGTGTCCTTTTGAATTCACTGTACTCAAACGGGTAGGCAGCTCAGTGGTAATCGGGTCGGCCTGTGGATCCTGATTCGATTCCCACAGCCGACCAACATTTTCACAACTTTAAAATTACCCCTGTGGCTCCCCCACTACTAACATCTTTGGGGACCGTGATTTGTCGGCTGGGAACCGCTTTTCATGCGCATAAATATATCACTTACCGAGATCTGCCACACCCAGTAATGAGTAAAAGGCGTGATGATTTTTACATGTGAATTGAGATTTGAAATTGCAAAGATGGCATCGCACAAAATTGAATGCAAGAGCGTGAAATTATGGCGATATGTTTATTTTTTATTTTAAATATTGAAAGCTGCAGAATAAAGTATTGACTTTTTACTTTCTTATTTATTGGAATCGTGAAAAAAATCGTCGACGAGATTTTCGTGGAAATACGTGTTTTGAGGTCCATTGAATCCGTTTTGATCATTTTCTCAATGATTTCTGTGTGTGTGTGTGTGTATGTGTGTGTGTGTGTGAGCGCGTGCGTGCTTGCTGGCGTCCTTGGGTGTGTGTATGTGTGTGTGTGTGTGTGGATGGATGGATGGATGGATGTATGTCCGAGTGTGCAATATCTCATGAACGAGATAAGAGTTTTTAACGAAACTTGGTAATTATAAGTTTCATGAAAATACGAAGAACTGAGTTGATTGTGAATGAAATTAAAAAACGGATGAGGAAATTTACTCGACACACAAAACAATAAATTCCATTTATTTCAAAAATGGAATCAGTTACGAAAAAAAGTTTCAAATAAAAGATGTTAGTAAAAATGTTTGGAATATAAAATGTTATTTGCAATTTTCCTGTATATGCGTCTAATTTTGAGAAAAAGTAATTTTTATATTTAATAATATATTTCAATAATCTTAGTAGCAATAAAAACAAAAAACATAAATTTTAATTTTCGCTTTATCTAGTTATCTATGTCTTTTTTCGGAAAATCAAATACATCATTAAAATGGTCAACTAATTTGGCAACTTTGCCTCAATTCAATCGACTTTGTATCTCACCGTTCTTGAGATACTAATGGTTAGTCTCGAAAAACGGACAACCTGTATATGCCTCATCAGTAAAGTTAGACATAAAGTAGTCAACATTACTAAAAAATTATACGTAAACAAATTTGATATTTGATATGTTTCAAACAGATAAATGCTGAATTACTGAAAAACTAAATTACATGTTTAATAATATTATATAACATCCATATATTCTAAATATTAAATACGCTGTGTATAAGAAAGTCGTGTGGTGCCCACACCAGATTTTTTTATATTGTTAATAAATTTAAAATTGACTATCAAGCATATTAAATTTCCAATATCCTGCTAATTGTTGATAAGCTGAATGTACACAAAAATTTTAATATGAAAGAAAGACTAGATGTTCACTTTGATAGCTTATTTTATTTTGAATTTCTTTTGTTGATGGCTCAAATAAAATAACCATTAAGGAGCAATATTTCTTTGACCGTTTGATGTTTAGAAATTGGGTATTAGTGCTTTAAATATTGATTCATATCTTCGTCTCTTTTGAATATTCCCTGTCCAAATACGTTTTTGATGTTCCAAAGTTTTGAATAATATGTTTGTGTTGATGGTCGGAATTTTGTGATTTCTTTTTGCTGTAGGCTGTGTTGTCGGTGTTTGTGCTTGTGGGATGACAGGGCGACGCCAGCTGAGCCAGACGCGGATAGCGTCGTCGTCAGCGTCGCTGCAATGTCGTCTACTCCCGAGCGGTTACATGAAACTCGCGACGCAAAGACGCGAGTTCAGTGGCGTACGTTGCGGTGTCAAATAGCGTCATATGTTTCAAAGCTAAATGGAATGTTGGAATGTCAGATTTAGTGACATATTGAATGAATCGGATGTGGTAGAGCATTATGAGCTAAAACTGAATTTGTGTGTCTTGTTTGAAGACAAATAATAATCATAAATAAAAATAAATATAAATACATCATCATGCCTTCTACCCATTACTGGGTGTGGCACTCTGCCGTAACAGATCTCCATAAGTGATATTATTTTGCACATGAAGTACAGTTACCAAGTTTCAATTCACGGCCCCCAAATATGTTAGTGGTGGAGGAGTCAGAGAGGTAGTTTTTAATGTGGTGAATATTGTTTGTCGGCTATGGGAATCGAACCCTGGTTTTCAAAACCGCAGGCCGACTCGATACTACTGAGCTACCTACCCCATAAACAAAATAAATAAATATTAAGGGTCAGTTTTTCAATCACCGATTAATGTTAATCATGATTAAATAATAATTGAAACTATGGTTACCATTATTATTTAATCATGATTAACACTAATCGAGAGTTAACCAGCGATTGAAAAACTGGCCCTAAATCAAATTATAGAATTCTGAATTGCTTTTTCATTATTTATTTTGTAATTGATATTTTTCAGTATATTTGACTGATGTAATATTTAAAATCGTTTTTTATAGATTAATTTAAAAAAAAATAGTTTTGGCGAAACTCACTTCGCTATGGAATATTAGATCTCACTCGGCAAAAGTCATTTACGACGGATTAGATTTTAGTAAAGAAGAAAAGGAATATACGAATTTACAGACATATTAATAAAAATGATTAAATCGGGTAGAACCCGAGTTCGTTTCCTGCAACCAACAAACTTTATTACACACTAAAATTTCTCCTTCCTATAAAATCTTTGTAAGCCGTGTTTTGACAGCTGGTAATCGCTTTTTACATGCAAATCACTTATCGAAATCTACTACAGCAGAATGTTACAACCAGTAATGGGCTTGAAATATATTTTACATTTATATATTATATTTTATATTTGATGAACTAATTTCAATTTTATTCAGAAGTAAAATAATTAATATTAGAACTATTTATAAAACAGACAAATTTTGAATTAAAAATATTGTTAATCTGCTTGTTTGATATTAGTAAATTTCGTTGCGCTGGGATTTTAAGAAAATAAACAAATTCAGTTAAAATACAACTTAAAACGTTATCTTAAAATAGCTATTTACATAACAAGTGCGCGAAGACATAATTTGCGCGAATGGTGCAAATGTCGTCTTCATGCACGAGTTTTGTGCAATGCTTTTTGTAACGAGCAAACATTATATAATCGACAATGAGGAAAATTATTAAATTTGAAGCGTGAATTTATATTGACAGTTAAGTATGCCATGAAGTGACATTTGTTATTTGAAAACAAATTGTTTCTTTTTCTTGTCAAATCTTGTTAAAATATGTCTGTGTGATGGAGTTATAAGCTAACGTCTCTATTTCTTTTATAAATTCCTTATATGTATATACATAAGTACAAATATCGTTTTAATAGTCAAAATTTAGATTAATAAGAAATGGGTGTTTTTTCTATTATTTTGCGCACTAGTGCACAAAATCAAACTTTTCCATTGGTTTCCAAGGTACTGTAAACATTATTTTGAATGCTGCGAGTACAAAAAGTATTCAGGTTTCTTTAAACAATGTAAGTATAATATTTATTATTATTTTCGAGAATCATATTAGTTGTAACGACAAGGGCTCTCATAGTAGCGTTTTGAGCCTCAAAATATGTAAAACCAGCACTGAGAGCTACCCGCTGTCAAATTACAGCCCCAACGATATTACTGGAGGGAAATCCATATTGGATAATTTTCGTATAAATAGTGAAAATTTCGGATGTCAACTGATTCACAGTTCACACTAAACTATTTATTTTAATGAAATATTTTTAAATAAATATATATTTTTAATTTGTAACATGAAATATCAAAGAAATTCTGCATTCTATTTTTTTAAATAAAAGCATCACAGATAAAATTTTAATTAAATATTTTTGTAATTAAATTGTTTGCTTCAAGCATAAAATTTCGATCTATATATGAGGGTAATATTACTCTTGCTACCTCTCGGCAAGTACGTACGCCACTGGCAGACACCCGGGGCATGCAACGCTCGCTGCGGTTTTCAACGTCTGTTCAACCCTCGTCGGGCCTGTGGGAACATCCCTGCAACCCCTCACCCTGCACCAGGAAACGCCCTGTGTATCTGTCACCAGTGTCACAACAAACAAAAAATCTTCCTGTCTCTCTTACACGTCACAAACCCACGACAAGCACGCAACGCACAGGAGATTTTTGTTGATTAAATTGCACTGGTTTAATTCGACATTACATAATTACAGTGCATTCGAGTGTTGCTTTGATCAGTGGAATGTAATTTTTAGATTTTTTTTTTTTTAAATGAGGGTTGTACACGTATCTTCATTTCCGTCGACACAGGAAATTGTTCATCTTTCAAGTTTTCGTCGGTGTCAGATTTTAAAACCCTCTCTCTCAATTCGTAACTCGGAGGGATTCTTGAAATGTTATCAACAGAAGCACAGAGCAATGACTTGATAAAAATATAAACTTACTCACTGGCAGCTGGTTTAGTTATCAAGAATGTTTTTTTTCTTTTTATTTTACTTTATTTACAAGAGCGCATTTTGTCATTGGATATTGTTTTCTTTTTCTATTTGAAACTACACTAGAATCAGTTTATGTTTATAGTTTCTCAAAAACAGTTCCAGCGTAAAAGAAACAAACACATTCATGTAATAACGTTGTATTTTCTAAGAAACTGTTGTTTGATATCGGTTCAATGAATGTTAAAGCGAGTATACTAGAGTTGAGAAGCAGTAACAGGTGAAAACGAATACGAAATGAGCGAATAGAAAAAATAAAAATCGAGGACACGTCACGCGAGTTAACGAGAATAAACAGATTAAAAAAGCAGTCACGTATGGTGCGATTAGGCGACTTCTCGCTTCACTCCCTCGTGTGTCGCGTGCCGGGGACAGACGGGGAACGGCGACGGCGGTGGCGGAGAACGCATCGGCGGCCGACAGTCGAGCATCGAGCTATTTTAAGTGATGCATTTGTCGCGCCGGGTCTGCTAGTCGTTCGCACGAGTTAACACTCTTCGCGCACTTAACAACCAACGGTTTCGCGAGAAAGTCGATGAAAGTTGTGTCTTCACACTATTTATAAATTGTGATTCCTCCACGGTGTATTCACTTATGTAACGCTACCGGCGAGTTACGTGATTGCCGCAATCGCGATCGTATGCGTGTGTTTGTGTGTATGTGTGCGCGGAAGTGCGTCCCATGATTCGGCGAGTTACGGCCTTCGACAAGGAATGTGAACGTTGTGTTGTTCGCTGTTAAATTTAGTTCGTGTTTACAGTACGAGTTGAGAATTATGTACGTTTAGATTTAGTTTAGGATCTCACAGAATCACTGATTCATTTAATGGTTTCAGCGTGAATGTCTCTGGAACATAAATCAGAGGCTGCTGACAGTACCGATGCATCGACGGCTGTCAAAATAAACTCTGACAAACAGTGACGTCATAGTGTTGATGCGGCTTCGTTGATTAGTAAAAATAGTGTGTGGTTGTGATGCGGGAGATGCGAGGAGGCGGTGGCGGCGTCAGTGGCGGCGGCACGCTGGTGGCGGCAGCGGTGGCGGAGCTGGAGCGACGCGGCCGCACGCCGAGCGTCAAGACGCAGACCCCGCAAGACAACCAGCAGCTGCTGCAACTGCAACAGCAACACTCGGCCGACGGCGAGCGCTCACGCAAGAGCGCGTCGCCGCTGTCCCGCTCAGAGTCCTTCAAGAAGCTTAGCCTCAATGGCACTTCTTCAGACTCTAACACTTCCCAAGACACCAAGCCTAAAGTGAGTGTAATCGCGTGTCGATTGAAACGAACCGCCAAAGACGACGTGGACGCTCTGTGCTCGGATTTGATGT
Source organism: Pterostichus madidus (assembly GCA_911728475.2). NCBI lineage: Eukaryota > Metazoa > Arthropoda > Insecta > Coleoptera > Carabidae > Pterostichus > Pterostichus madidus. The sequence continues at coordinate 23,247,253 of OU452312.1, forward strand.
CCAACCTTGAGGAAGCTCTGTCCGCCAAACCTCCACCTGCCAACACTGTCGTACTCAACGAACGAGACATTACCAAGTCCGCCAGGTCGGGCTTCGCGTACGTGGATCTTCGCCAATCATCTGGGGGTGGAGGGGAGAATTCTGAAGTGGTTTTGAGAAGAAACGGAGCCACGCAACAGGATTCAGACAACCGGCATTCATCATCAACGACTACGTCTGCTGCTACTAGTGAAGAGTTTGAGGACGATACTAGTGATGATACTGCAAGTGATGCTGACACAGATTCCAGTGATTCTTCGGAGTCAGATAGTTCGAGTGGTACCGACCCGCCGCACTTGGTGAATGACACTCAGGGCTTGGAGACCATCGCCGAAGAGGAACGACCTGTTACCGCTAGCAGTATCAGAACCAATGAAGGTATCACATAACCAACAGTGCGTGTTAGGTTTTCGTAAACATGGATCCAACATTTTGCATTTAGATTTTACATTCCATTATGGCATTTAAAATTGTTTACATTTTTATAGTTGTATACCTTGACACTAAATTTTCAGTCGGTGATATCACAATAACTTTTTATATTAATGAGTCATTTGATTTTTAATATTTTATTAGTGAATAGAACAGGAAACAAAGAGGTAATTAAATCGAGGTTTCACTTTCATATCCGCTAACAAAATCGACAAACTTTGCCACAAAAAAAGTAAAACTTCTCTCATCGTTTTCACGCTGTTTGTTCGGGAATTGTTTAACTTTGTTGAGTTAATTGATTCGAATAATTAATTTTAATGACGTAATTTACAGGAGTGAATCTGTTAAAAAGGCTTAAAAACTGTAAGGGAAGAAAAACCACAAGGCATGTTTGATCTTTAATAAGCCGTGTCTGCCGCATCACAAGCTCCTGCTTGTGTGTGTATGGTTCACATTCCGGTATTAGCCTGTGCCAGAGCAGGCAGGCCACAGGCACGGGCCATGTGCTTATTATCCTGCGCTCCCCAAACTGTTACACACGTGAAAGTATTCCTGCTATACTGTGATTTTCGGTTATATTAAAAGCTAAAACTTTTTGCGCAATTTTTTTTGTTCGTGCCATTATTCATTTTTACTGTGACGCAGTTCCTTCGCTTAGTAAATCCAGTTAAATATATCTTCCCGAATGTCTTTTGTTCTTTCCATTTGGAAAAGGAAGCTTTCGTATACTTTAATATTATTTTCTTTATCTCTTACTCTTTCTGACTCTATTTTCCGTCGCCTTTCTTATCTTTAACCAAGTGGAAGAGAAACTTTTCTTCATATTATCGATGCACTCTTTTATAATTTTATATTAAATCACGGTTTCGAAATTTACGATCTTTCCAGGCGCTATATTTTGTGGAAATTGTTTTAACATTTATGAAATGCAAAGAAACAATATATCTTCCAGGCGTAATATTAATAAATATTTAATCTTTTTTGTCATTTTCACTTCGGTTCAATAATCCCGATATTTTATCGTGTTCGATAGCGTACGTACATAAAAAATTCACGGAGTAATATGGGAAATATGGCGTGAATTATGTATGATGTCGTGGGTCCACCTGTTGGTGACCTCTGGGTCATGTATCATCCTTAGCATCGTGTCTGAGAGTTCATCGCAGTTGGCCTGGTGCCAGACGCCGGCACGGGCACGGTTCGCACGCACACACAGAAATAGACGCACGTATGTACCAACGTTTCCTTAAACCAGTTACTAGTTTTATCTCTCCATTTCTTGTGCTTGTTTTCTCCCCACAGGATGGAATAACGTGTAAAAACTATTTCTGGCATGAATGCCATATATTTATTAATAAATAAACTCTGTCTGCTAATAGTAAAACCATGTATTAGCTGTAGATTTAATTAATAAACTAAACCAACCGAGTTAAATTACTCTGTAAATTTAAATTATCAGTTTAGTTGCAGCTGGCTAGGGAAACAAATGGTCTTTTCATAAAATCCATCGTCGATATTTGCTGGCTTATGTTACAGCATTGTGACCGGAAATGGGGTAATATATGTATCGTAGCTTCCGGAGGTGACAACGTTGTTTGTGTTTGAGATTTGATTCGATTTGCGTGCACCCGAACCCTGACAGAGACAAATTGAGTTGGAAATCTGCTTACATTTACTGTCCTAAAAACACCTGGGACCCGTTTGCATTGGATTTTCCTTGTTTTACTTTATTCCTTCGTTTGCGATTAATGTAAATTATTTTTAAACATTTGAATATTCGAATTGGTGGGCGTATACGAGTTCAAAACGTTTTAAAAATATCCACAGTTAAAAATACTTCTGTAAGCATTTTAATTTAGTTTGAAGTCTGTCGACTGATGAATACATGTTCCTTCTGTGTTTTCTTTCAAAATTATTCTTTTGACATTCGAGGTTCAACTATTTTTAAATAATTTCGGAGGACAATTACTGTAAGTAACCATGAACTTTTCTTGCATAGTTACAAACAGGAAATTTAGTAATGTTTTTACAATCATCGTAATTTTAAAAATATTAAAATGAAGTAAGCAAAATTATCATAATTAGAAACACTCGGTAAAGTTGTGAATAGTCACTAGTGATGCATTACTTGCTGTTCGGTTTAGACGTGGGTTAGTTAGTATGCTGCTAATAAGTGCTTCTGTTTACCAGTAAACATCTAATCGGTGCCCGGTTTAGCTCAGGTGCGATCGAGCTAATGGCTCCCGCGAAGTGGGTGATAAATATCCCAGAAATTCTGAAGCGTTTGTGGTCTTAAACAACGGCTAAATTACGCGCTTCCTCTCCTCGTCAGGAGAAATAGAAGTACTTGCGTCTGATTGCTTTATCGGTTTTTAATTAATTTACGGTAGTGTTAACCATTTCTGATGAAGTAAACTCACTGCCGAGAATTAAGATAAATTAATATCGTCAGTGAATGAGTATGAGAACCGAAAGAACATTTTTCTTATAGATTAATGATGTTGATACGTGCAATGTCATTATTGTCAGAGAAATATAACAAGATATTTATTCGTTTTATTTTGAAAAGATTGTAGCAAGCACGATAAATGATACTCTGAGAGAGAATAATGTTGTATCCATGTTTCGCGAAAAGGAATCACTGAACCCTCGCTTAGAAGTTTGTATAACGCGACATTGACGTTGTATAGAGTTCCCGGTACCAGGAGACGACGTTTCTAGTCCTGATGACGACTCCACATTGAAGGGTCACGCCACCTGGTCGGGCACGGCTTCGAACCACGATTCAACTTCCGATCTCTCGACTTCCTCTTGTGATCGTCGCATCAACAAATCTAGACAAGGTCTCTATACACTTAATTTATTTAGAATCATCGACTGATTGAAAGTACTATAGGCACTCCTTCAGAGAGAAGAGAAACACCTGTGGATAGTTCAACCTGCTGTAACCAAGATTTCCAATGGCTGAATAAAAGTTCGTCTAGTTCCCCAAAAATGGAAGAGGCAGTAATGTGTAAACCTCCCTTAAACCGGAACCGGGCACCCAGGCGTCACGCTTCCGATAAAATGGCGGGAAGTCTTGATCGTCGTCGCCCGCATTTACATCAACATCGTATGGAGAGAGATCAAAAATCTAAATCGTCTCATGTACCGAAAAGTCCATCTCGAGAAGAAACTTCTAATCATTTCTGTCAGAACTGGTGTTGCAATCCTCAAGCACCAGAACCAAATTTCGAAAATTTTCATCGGAGGCATGAGAGAATGGATCCTCAAAGATATGGAAGTTCTTCCATGTTGATAGAGAGAGAGCAGCAGAATCAGAGGCATGATTTCTATCATGGAAGTCATCCAGATCTGTACTCGGATTATCGGTACAGACATGAGATGTCTATGGGGTGTTGTATGTACCATACGGCGCCTCCGTGCTGCCGTTGTGGTGATCATAGGAACTATCGGTGGACCCCACCTCCTAATAAGGTACCATGTGGCTGGACTAACTCACTTTTGGACGTTTGATGCTTTTGCGCTCTTTACTAACAACGTTGTTATGTTTTTATAAACACAAATAAAAAGTATCCTTCAATGGAAACACATAAATATCTTTGTACTGTACTTGTTTATCGTGATTTTATGCGGCACTAATTTTAATACCCTAAATGTCTTAGTCATAAATATCGTAATAATCTTCTAAGTACATAAATTTGAATTTCCTTACATTTGACAGATATGATGATATATATACGCAGCTACTGCGAATACTTCCTACTACAGACGGTATAGATAAATTTATGTCAAACTTCTTCGAAACATTAAGACTTGCTCGTCGTTTTGTATCAACTAAAAACAGAATTTATCTATTCCCAAACATGATTGCTATATATTTATAAGGTTTCTTTCAATTACCTCAGCATGAAACCTGTTGAGTTGTTTTAAAAGCTCACTGCGTCGGAACTTAATCATAGAGTACTTTGTAACTAAATGGTTTCTTATTTTGTTGCAGAGTTCAGAACATGAAGATAGAATCCGTCGGCTACAAGGGGAGAATGATAATTTACAAAAAGAAGTTTTTGTGTTAAATGAACGAATTGACGCCCAGGGTGAACGCCTTGCTGAGCTGGAACGTGTACTCCAGGACAAGAAACAGCAGCTAGGCAATGCCGAGGACCTTCTTCAGCGAGTAAGTATTTTTTTTTTAATTGAAACAACTTTGTTTTCATTTTTTTTCTCGTCATGTTTAGGAGATGTTATCACGATCATCATTAGAAACTCAAAAATTAGAATTAATGTCGGCTTTGAGTGAAATGAAACTCGCACAAGCCGCTCTAGAGCGTGAAAATCTAGAACTGCGGACCCAGTGCCAGATTATCAACAATAATTCCGTAAAGAAACCTCCACCGTCGGTGAAGGCCCGAGCGTCGCCGCAGCCTCAACACACATCCACCCCTGTGCTTCATCAGCCTCCTTCACCTCTTACCGCATCTTTATCACAGCGGCAGCTCACACCCTCGGATCTACATACACCGAAGGTAACATTACTGAGAATTAGTTGGTGATAGTTAACTGTTAGAAGTCTTTTATACATAGTTTCAAGTGTTTAAAGTTCTGGCCTCCATTTTCTAATGGAAAAACAAAAACTATTAAACTCGTTTATAGTACGTATAGAAGTTTAAAATGTGAAAATGTAGCGAAATTAAATATTAGAGTGGTAATTTCTTGTGCTGTCATTAAATCACATCTTTTTGTCTTCAAAGCTAGAAGGGGATGCATTCAAGGTTTTCGGTACGTGTGTTTATTAATAGTAGAGAAATATGTTCATTACGGTTCTGTTTAGCAATTTATTTAAATACTTATTTACGTATGAATGGATTAATTACAATATTTCACTCATTACAACTATCGGTTTTTGCATGATTATCTCATTATAAATTGTATTAATATTAAATTATAATTATATTTTTTCGTCTAGGCATGTTATTATATTTAGGTATTGATTTCATACATGTTTAGAAGAATGTCCAATAAAGGTTGTGCTCACACATGTTTGTAATTATAAGTCTGTATACAGCTATTAATTACGTCATTCTGAAACAAAAGTCCTTGAACCGAATGATACAAACATTCGTGGGCAAATCTTGATTTATCACAAATTAAAATGCATGAACTAAATATTAACGAAACCGGAGCTCTAAAAATCGGTCACCTAGTTGCCATGAAAATCACCTTATAATATAATTTACTTGTCACAGAAATTGCAATTTATTGCAGTGTTATTATGATAAATAATAACAAAAAATATTCTGTATATAATTATCACAGATTATATTCAAAACTTTTATAATCATATTGAATATTGCACTATATTTTAGTTTATTAAAGTTTACAAACTTTTGGAATGTAAACTTTTAGATTTAATCAAGTATGAAATAATGTTTTAATCCTTTGTAGACGCCTCCAGCGACGTACCGACGGCAGGTGGACATGCACTACGGCAGCCTTCCTCGGCAACAGTTTCTCAGCAACGGAGGTGCGATCACGCTGGTGGACACCAATGCCAATCCGACGCCGGCGCTAAACGGTGGCGCGCGCAAGGGAGTGGCGTTCGGTAAAGGCTTTACGTCTCTACTTGGGGTCAGGGCACGCGGGCACTCGGTTCCCAACCTAGGTGAAACACACAGCCATCTCTTGGGCATGCCGTCAGTCTCGTAGCACAATGCTAACCAGCATGACCCAACAACAATGACTCACGGCTTTCATTGTTGTAACTCACCTGATTAATATCTTCTTCTCATTGTCACGTCACTTGACTTACACCGCTAAAAGTCCAAATACAAGAAAACAAGATTGTCAAATAATTATTTTAAATTTATTTGACGAATTGATTAGATTGATAAACTTGTTTATTGTAAATAATAGCACAAAATGAATGTCACCTCACAATCAACAATGAGCATACTCGTATACACTGCTTTAATTGTTGTTATCTCACTAAAATAATTTTCCCTTCATAATTGCAATTGCAATTCTTTTAGAATGAGAAATGTAAACACTATTTACTTTTTTCCAGTTAAGCCACAATTTAAGGATTATTTGTCTGGTAATTTATATCCGAAATCTCACAGTAGTTCGTTTACATAATTTTATATTTTTCTGTTTCGTAAATTGTAAATAATATTGCATGTTCCGTTATTAAATATTATCTGATATGAGAATGATCATTTAGCTTTCGTTGTCATGTGAATGAAGTAAGAAAATTAAAAAAATATTAGTTCTTAAACTTAATGAAATGATTTCAGAATATAAATCATAAAGTTTGAGAATTTTATGTAAATAGTACATGATGAAATTGTATTTAAATTAATAAAAATTATATTGTGTAGCCGAGACGGAGAAAATAATCCCAGTGGAAGAACTTCACGTCCCTGTTTCTCCGAGCGTGAACGACAGCTCTGCTAGTCTATCTCCTCAACCATCGCCATCTTTGCAGCCCAATAAAAACCGCGGCATCAAAAAAATCTTCGGACGCATGAAGCGCTCAGGATCCGGTAACCTAGAGGATCTCCCTGGCGAAGGTGAGTTCCGACGCGGTGGCGTTAGAGCTACTGCGGGGCCGCGTCTCGGCTGGAATGACACTCTAACAGCTTCGAACAATATCCCCGTCATACAACGACCAGATACGCCATTCTCCGAGTGGGATAACGAGGCTGTCTGTGATTGGTTGCAAGAACTAGGTTTAGATTTGTACATCCAAGAAGCAAAAAGATGGATTAAAAACGGTGCACACCTCTTGGGAGCATCTGCTCACGATTTAGAGAAAGAATTAGCCATTAAGAATGTCTTGCATCGAAAGAAACTGCAACTAGCTTTAGCTGATGAACAAGGAAATAGCTGTGATCCGTATTTAGCACCAGCTGGCCGCCTGGACACGGCTTGGGTGTTGCGCTGGTTGGACGATACAGGATTGCCACAACACAAAGACGCTTTCTTAGCCAGCAGAATTGATGGTCGTGTTCTACACAGACTTACAATTGACGAATTAGCAACATTGCATGTGACTTCAGTCTTGCATGTGGCTAGTTTACGACGTGGAATTCAAATCTTACGCGAGCAAAACTTTGCACCTGGATGTTTGACCCGTCGATCACTTCCTGATGATCCAACTCAGCCAGAATCATCACAAGTTGCGCTGTGGACCACACATCGTGTAATGGAGTGGTTGAGAGCTGTTGATTTAGCAGAATATGCGCCGAATTTACGTGGAGCTGGAGTACATGGTGGTCTCATGGTTCTAGAACCAAAGTTCACTGCAGAATTGTTGGCTACTCTATTATCTATTCCACCTAGTAAGACTTTACTCCGTCGACATTTAAATACACATTTCAAGGAACTTTTAGGAAAAGACGTAATTCAAGAAAAACGTGAAGCGGAAACTACGTTAGGATATACTCCACTCACTCCCGCAGCTAAACTGAAGGTTTTTATATTATACAGGATTTATTAGTAATTAATTACTCATGGATTTTGTTTTTGTTTAGGTGACAAAGAAATCTCAATTCTCGCTGAAGAAGAAAAAAGACAAAGGAGAACAGGATTATGGCGATCTGGTTTGCCCATTAAATTCAACTGCCAGCACGTCAGGTGAATCGAATGGCTCCTCTTGTACTAGCAGGGATTCTGTGGGTGTAAGTTTTTACTAACGTTCTAACATTTTAACTTGTCGTTGCTTGCTGCCGGTTTCGGATTCTTACGTTCTGCTGCCCATCAGCACATTCGCCATCCGTTTATTTCAGGCACCCTTTACAGTTTTATTGTTTTGTTTTTGGTGATACCAAGTTTTATTGCTGAGATTTTGTCAAACAATTGGCAGGTAATTATTATACAACAAAGTTGAGTTAACAAAATTCGCATGTGAATTAGTAATTAATTCGGTGATGCTTGTTAACTTTTTAACTACTGAAACTAATAATTTTCAGAGTTAACACAAACTAAATAAATAAAAATAGGATAAGCTTGCTTGTAGATGTTAATTGTGGTTTTAGGTACGTGTTAAGATTGGAAGATAATGTGTATTTCTGATATAGATGACGAAGACCGACACTCCAAAGGCCGAGGTTGTCTGTCATCTCATAGATGATCCAGCGCTGTCTCAAGACGACTATCGCCGCAACTCGTCGTCGTCTCCTTCTCCACTGCCGCTGCGCAACCTCGTCTAACGAAACGACACACAATCATGCAACTTATTCGTCGCGAATCACCCGTTATTGAATCACACACAACAACGTGCATGCTCGTTCATTTCAGATTAATTTGACCACGAGACAATTCTAAAATTGTTTACTTGTGTATGAGAGATTTCCAATGACATATGAGATGAGTCTTCCCCGATATATGCCTTAATTTACAAATATTTGTCATTTATATACATAATTCAATAAGTACCAGTACCAATGAAATAAATTTGTAATTTGTCATATTTTTAATTAGGTTTTCATTCATTGAAGCGTATGACAATATTTGTGCCAAAATAGGATGAAGAGCATCCAAGTGATGCGATTTTATTAATTACGAGGATGTCATTTATAGAGTCATTGTTGGTAATAGTATTTGTAGGCGTGACGTAGATTTTTAACGATATTTTTAGATTATGTACGTGGTTCAAGAGAAACCTAATATATCATGTTACCCATAATAATAATATTATTAAAACGACTAAAATATCATCTATTAAGTATTGTTCAATTTGACTAGAGTACAGTGGATGTCCTATGCTCAATCAGACGATCATAGAATTCCGAGTAGAGTTTACTAGCACATAATCATCATACAAATAGGACCAAGTATCTGAGGAGCAGTTATTTATATTTTGTTAAACATCAGGCACTAGGCACAACATCATATTTGTTGAATGATATTTATTTATTACTTGTTAATAACCGAAATGTTAAGATCGTAAATGTGAATTTGTTGATTATCGCTTTGTCTATAAATGAATTCACATTTATTTTTACTATAGAATATACATGTCAAATAAATTCTAGAGCATTTATTAATCTTTATTTAATTTTCATGGTACACTTTCAGCTTTCATAGCATCAGATAATCGAAATACCGTACGGCTAGCTTCTTTCAGTACTTTTAGTTCTTCTTTGGACTGCGGTTTATTCAATCGTGTTGACAAATCTATTTTAAAACCTTTCACTTGCTTCTTACCCTCCACTGCATGTAGTTTAGCTGTCTTTTCGGCTTCATTGAGACCCAGTAATCTAGGATCCATTGCAATCCACTCGCAAGTTAATATTTGTTCAATTTTTAATCGTTTATGCGCATCTGGTTCTAAAAGTAGGGCAACAACTTTCTTCACTTTGTCACTTAGAGTATCAACAACTTTTGATCTAAATCTCCATCTTTTTCCAATTTGTTGCTCATATAATCTTCTAGGATTGTTATCATCAAACGGCATAGCTTTGTTTAGCATAACATAAAGTATGACACCCAGAGACCAAACATCAGCAGTTTTGGGAAAATAAGGAGTTCCATGTAAAACCTCTGGTGCCGCATACGAAAGCGATCCACAATAAGTTTCACTATTAACAGATTTTCCGGCACTGTCAATTACAAAGCGTGCAAAACCAAAATCGGCGACTTTAATATTAAAATTGCTCGTAATTAGCGCATTTTCACATTTGAGATCTCGATGAGCGATGTCCATGTCGTGAAGATATTGAAGTGCGAGAGCCATTTGTCGAAACCAAACACGTGTTTGTGGTTCAGATATTGTTCCACGTTTAGAAACATAATCGAGTAAATCTCCTTGTTCCGCAAACCGCATAAAAATGAAATATTTGAATTTACGCATAAAGATACTGTGGACATGTATGATATATGGATGGTTCAGTTTCACTAAAATGTCTAATTCACGCGGTAAGAATTTTTTTGAGAAATCCTTTGGTGCTTTGCGCGTGTCGACCACCTATTAAAATATTTTATTTGTTAAATAATTTGTAAAAATATTAAAATTATCTTACCTTGCATGCTAATTGGGATTTGGCATTCGGGTTTGAAACGCGTCTAAAATCGGCCAAATATACTTTCGCGTATGATCCTTCACCTAATCGTCGTATGATACGATATCCTTTAGCCTAAATCATGACAAAAAAGATTGAAATGTAATATTAATATTTCAATAAAAAGGCATATTTACTTGTAATGTTAATTCTTCTGAAGCGGAATTTTCGACAGCAAAATCATGTAATTTATTTTCATTGTCCGAAGATCTCTCTACAGCAACTTTTTTACTTGCCGCCAGTTTGAATTTTTTTTTAAATGATCAGTAATTTTACATTAGCTATAACTTAGAATTTTTTCTGTGATGTATATTTTCCAAAATAATATCTATGGTAACGCGACAAAATTTTAACAATATATTTTAAAACTATGACAGTGTTATTAAATAAATTTCAAATTTTGTTTTTTTTAAATATTTTATTACATCAGTCAAAAAATTCTCCTATAATAGACATTTTCTGTAAAAAGGGTTGTGCTTCACATGAAAGTAGCTGATAAGTATTTTCCCATGTTTCATTACGTGGATATCGGTTATCAGCTCTTAATCTCTCCAACATTCGCTGAGGATCGAACTTGGGTCTCATATTTTGAGTTTGCGTCAGAAACCGGTTGACGAACTCTGGCAGTAACTTATAATTTTCTTCGATGTCTTTAAATAATTCTTTTGAAGAATCATTTTCACTAGTTTCGCTCACTTCACCAGTAACTGTTTGAATTTTATCTGGCATCACTGTGTCATCAGCTACTTCAGTTTTGTAGTAACTTGGCACCGTTTCGGAACTTTCTTCAATTTTTCTTGGCTCGACAAACTTTACTACTTCTACAGTTTCGTCAACAGGTGTTGCTTCACCTCTGATTATTTCTGGGTTAGGATTTTCCTCAGAAGACACTGGTTGTTCGACTATTTTTTGTTTATCGTGCATCTTATGTCTTCGTGTTTGAATCGCATCTCCTTTGAATAATTGTTTATTAGCCGTAAGTTTGCCAAGGTCAAATAAATCCAAAGAAGGCACTTTTGAGCAGCAATGTAAAGCTGATGGATCAACTGGATGTGCTTCTGTGTTGAAAATGTAACCCCCGGCATCTATAATACACTCTCCATTAGGTGTTTGTATAATAGTGCCATGTTGCCCTGAGTTGTGGATAAAATTGTCAGGATCAAACAACAGATACAAGTATTTTGTTGTTTCTGCCAAGAAAAATGATTCCATTCGATCTTCTTTTCGGTGGTCTCTTACATCCTTAATCTAATTAAAAATTATTTAGATAGCTGTTTATAATTATTTAGTTTTTTTTTTAATACTTACAGTAGCATAACCACAGGGAGTTCTTGCACTATGCTGAATGCTCCTTAAAATATCCACCCCAACATCAAGAAGATACGGATCTGCTGTCGCTCTATACAAATACATAACAGATTCTACTAACTCCGGTCTCAAAGGGTAACTTTCCCGATTGGATCCAGCTTCACCCTGAGGAATATTATAGAATTCAGGAGTGAATCCATACTGCTTCCATACCCGGTGGTAGTTATGCAACGACCGCATAGCTGCTGAAGTGTCGCCAATAAGGCTTAATACACCAGGCCAATAAGCTTCCAGGGATTGAAAAACTGGAAGTGTTACTTGACCTTTACTCATCGACACCCATAAGTGCCAGTCATCTTTTTTAAGATATTTGTCAATGGCTTTACGGCCTTCGTTAAACATTTGCATTAATTCTGGTCTCTGAAGTAAAATTGCTCCTTTCACTAAATATTCGTAATAAGAATCGACTCCAGCTCCGATTCCGGCATCTTGAGCAGTCCAGCGACCTGTTGCTATATCAATATGATTTCCAACTAAACCAATAGAAGAACGATGATTGTAAATAGCATAAAGAGCATTTAAAGCTACCTAAGATAATAAATAAATTATGAACAAGTATCTTGGATTTTACTACGAATGTCATGTTACCTCTTCATATAAAGGATCTCCTGTTAGTCTGCTGAGAGCTCCAAATTCAACTATAAAGGTCCCGATTCCAGCTGTGCAGGTAACCGTAGTTTCACCAACAGGAACACCATAGCGTAAGTTAACAGTACCGTAAGGCATTCCAGATTCTGTATCAAATGCTGCTATTAAACGCTTGGCAACATCTTCTGCTAAACGCAGCAAGGGTCCATTACAAGGCCAGCCAGGCTCCAAGCTTACCCCAGCACTGAAAGGATCGTATTATGTAGATTAACTGTAAATAATTGTGATTACTACATTACCGGTGGGATAGTAAATGAGCACTGAGTAATCCTCCAATTATTCTAATGTTGGTTTCAAATACAGATACATTTATATTAGCATCAAAGTTTTCTTTGGTTGTTAATATATTAACAACTCTTTGAAATTCCGTGTAATTTCCCATAATAGCTAATGTATCTAATGCATCTATTAGTGTCAGAGAATAACTTCCCCAAGTATCTATACCATCGCAACTTAAAGGTCGCAGTTCGTCGTATGGATAAGCATATTTTAAGTAACTATCATATGCATGTTGGAACATTTCTCTTATTTCTTCTCTGAAATAAAATGTTTGAATGATTTTAATTAATTTATAAACATGCTTCTTAATTCTTTACTTACCTAATTTTTAATATATTACTTTTCGTATAAGTTCTTAAACTATTAACCATACAAACACATAGTATGAAATTGAAAAATATATATTTAAATGGTATGTACATTTTGAAAAATTATATTTACAGAACCAAAGACATGCCTTCAATCAGCTGATCTTGAAACGTCAACAGAACTGTCAACTTCAGTCTCCTTCCCCTCAGTCTTATCTCGTAAATCTATTTGGTTTTGGTCTTGGTACGATTTTCTTATTTTTATGATAAAGTTTTAAATACAACTTTATTTGATATTTTAAACAAACAAAACATACGCATAAATTACATTTTTTATGTATTTGCAGTAATCATTTAACGAAATAGTTATTTGTTACTACAGAACAAATAACTGGATTTAACGGTTATTTCAAATCACTTGTAATCGTAATGGTTATGGTTGAACGATGATTGGCATCTCCATTTGTAGAATAGTTTTTATTGTATTTACCTATATGTATTCTTTACTTATAATATAAATAATATCCAAAGTTCGTAACTGATATTACGTTATTTTTTTTCTTAAACTACGTCTCAAAAAATGTGGAGAGACCCAGATATTTTTTATTTATAATCTTTTCTTTATTGATTTTACAATGTTAGCTGAGATTTAAAGATACTTTTAACTTGTATGGCGTAAAAACAACAATAAGTTAATACATTTATCTCATTTGAAACGAGAAAGTATTAAAGAACGATATTTGTTTTTATTTATATCTGTACTCGAACAGTAATCATCAACAAAAGCTATTCACAATCAAAACCAAAAATAATAGGATGCCATGATTCACTAAATATTCGTATGTGATTCGTATTCAGTATTTCATTTGTTATGTGATAATTCGATTATAATCTGGATCATAGTAGTATTCAAAGCTGTATTTACGTGCGTGTCCAATTTTAACACAAGTATTTAGTTTAAAAATATCTACACAATTGTCTTAGAAGTTAAAATGAGTGATTCAGTGTATATTTTATATACGTATACTGTCAACTAGAAATGCATGGAATACATATTTGTAATTTTACCTGAAAGACTTATCACTTTATCATACTAGCCGTTTAAAGTGCTTACGTGAGGAAAGTTGTTTAGATAGTTAGTTTATAAACAGTGAGAAAACATTTATATTTTCAAAATAATATGTTTTTGTTGAGTTATTTGTTAGAAAAAGTGTAGTTATACACAATTTTGAAAAACAAAGAAGGACGCCGCATGGGACGATATAAAGCTGGTATTGAATTTTATTTGTGTCCATTCCCCAGCTTATGCGCTGCACACTGCGTTCAGTTCGCTCTCGGCTGTGAGAGGCGTACAGCTGTGTAGCTGTCGCGCGTGGTACTTTCCTCGCTCTTATTTTCCTACTTTTCTATTATATGAAGTGTGTAAAGCATTTATAATTGATATAACAGTAAATTGCAAAAATGGAAGTGTCGAAAGAACTGCGGACCGACATCGAAAGAAATCAAACAAAATTGAAAATATCTATCAGGAATCATCAGGTAACTTTAACTTTTATGTTTAGATACAAATATATTGTTTATCGTGGATATGCTTCTGTAAACTTTTTATATTATAGTTTTCAAATCTTGGCGTAGAGTTTTGTTAGCTGTTTATTCTTAACGTAGTTGTTATTCTATTTTTAATATTAATGGTGGTTTATCGCACTTATTATTTAATGTAAATAAGTATAAAGAAGAAATCGTATCATGAATTCACATATTGAGTAATACATTTTTTTATGTTCAGTTCACCTGTTCATGTTATATTTATAAAAATAGTTTTGAAACAATATGAAAATATTTGACATTAAAAATATTTATTTTTATAGGTGCTGGTACTTAAATTGAAGGCGGATCCTGATGTAAGTGTGCCTTATTTACTTTTTAATTATTATATTTTCCTGCTTCAAAATAAATAATATTCTAATTGTTTTAAATTGTATTTTACAGAATGTAATGGTCAAGTATGACCTCAAAGCGGCTCAGAATGATATCATTTCCATTGGACTTGATCAAGTAAGTTTTAATTTTATCAGGAAGATATATTTTTATAAGCATAGGCATGTGCAAACTTTAAAAGATCTGTAAAGCACAATTCACACTGAAAAAAAAAAGAATAATCATTTCCTACGTAATCATATTGTTTGACGTGAAACTTTTAATAGTTATAAGTTATTTAGTTGTTAATACAAATTAAAATTTAGAACACAGTGTTTATTTATTTAAATAATATACAAGCTGTAAAAGTGTGTATTACCGGACGAAAACTTTGATCAACTTTACATAGCGTGCGCAATTTTTTTCTATTGTATCGTGTAAACTGGACTTTCCAGTTAGTCAAACAAGTATCAAACTTTGCTCCAGTTTCGAAGATTTGCAGAAATAAATAACGAGTTTATAAATGAGTTGACAACTGTAATGCTTTTTTATTTTTACTTTTTCTTTGTATTGCTCAATTTTGTTATTTTGAAAAGTTTTTGAATTATATTAAAATGCTGTTTGAAATAATTATAACCTTTCCGTATAAAATAGCAGCAACATAATGATGTTTCTGTGGACCAATAAAATTTACAGTATGAAACTAGAGATTGACGGTTCGAATAATATAGACACGCTAACTGCTGAACTTTGTATGGACCGTTTTAACGCAGTGCTTGATTCAGGTACTTATTGATCTCCTAAAGCGGAGTTCAAACTAGAAGATATTGAAAATAAAAACTTCGACGCTAGTACCTTGCATATTATTTACCTTTGGCTTCTTGGCTTTATTTCCAAAACTGTTGAATCAAGTTCCATTTTCCTGTTGATTACTCATATATCTTAATTGTTGCCCAGAAGATGGCCGACTTTGTTTTTGTATATTATTTTATCAGTGTAAATTTTACACTTTTTACTTTTTGTTGTTTATTTTTAGGTAAATGTAAATCATGTCAAATAAATTACACGTACATCCATTGTTTTAATTATTGCATATGATTGTCATTTGCTTATAAATGTACTTAAAACTTTTCTTTGTATTACAAGTTTTACTTAGCTGATTAGATAACCATGATATTTGCATATGATAAAATATTATCATTATTAATAAGAATTTTGATATTTCTTTAATATTGTGTTTCATTTAAAGCTAAATTAATAATGAGTAGAAAAAATTATACTGATGTCAGTTCCGTAATGTATTATCGATTTTTTCATTCATACACTTTGGTGACTAAAAAGTGAAATAAAAGTTTTTTTTGTTGTTGTTTTTTTAAAGTAGTTATTATTCTCTAATTTATTACTTCATTTTAGTATAAAAATGAATTTCATCTTTGAGGATTACATTTTTATTCTTTGTCTAAACAACACGTACTACTTTTCTTTTGTGATAAAAATGTACTGATACTGACATAAAAATATAATATGTAGTTTTAATATACATGTTTTAACCTTGAATATTATTTTTACAGAAAGAATTAATAGAACGACTTCGTAAAGAACTTAAAATCCACCAAAAGAATGTCAAAACGAATGCAGCGAAAACAGGCATTGAAGAAAGACGGTGTAACTTGAACAACATATTAAGCAAATCCAGAAAACAGACACTGTAATAGTTTATATCCCTTTTTATAACTTAATTTATATATTAATACTATTCTTTTATAGAACATCGCGTTCAGCATCAGTAAGTTCAGTGTCCACATCTGATGATTCTTTGGAAGTTCCTTCGGCACCACCGTCTCCAGCACCGCCTTTATTACCCCATGAACTTTCTCAAGTTGACTTTTTGGGCAGAATGGGTCTTTGCACACATGATGTCTTCAAAGAACTTCAAAATAAACGAGTAGAACGAAAGAGGAGAAGCACAGCAAATCCGCATTTCCTATATGGAAACCGATGGGACCATTCTACGGTAAATATTTTAGTAATATCTGTTATTCTAAATGGTAAAGAAATTTGTTTATAGAAACGAAAAAAGAATGCTTACTTAATGTCATTGTCTCCACCAAACACGCGACAAGCTACTAAGAATAAACTAAAAGAACAGCAGCAACAACAACAGAGAATTTCACCACCTCTTACCCAATTGTCGAATCGATCTGATTCTCGTTCGTCGTCGCCTGTAAATTCGGGAAATAGCAATACTTCGAACGGGAATAAGAAACCAGGAGCTCCAGTTCCAATTGGTTTAAATATCCCGAATTTACCTAGTGGACTCACTATTGAACGTATCAATGGAAACAAACAATCTCCAGATAATAGAGTGTGCCTTGTTTGTCGCACATCAGGTAATTTAGATAGAATTTGTGTAAATTTGTGATATTACAGATTGGCTGGTTTTCAGGGTCGTTATCGGTATGCGAGACTTGCAGTGGAAGTTTCCATGTGAGATGCCATAACAGGCCGCTCGTGCAGCAGCCTCGGCACTGTCCCAAGTGCCTTAGCCGGAAAGACGGCGGTAGCGGCTCCCGCGACGTGGGCGCGTTGTCGGTGCCGCCCTCCATGACCGTACTCACTACGTACGTGTCGGCTGAAGTCAAAGGTTAGACGACACCAACAAACACTTTTACAATACACCACTCTGCCCGTAACACGGCGTTTGTAAACGTGACTGTTGCTTTCGGTTGTTCCTTCTAGCTGGACAGTGAACTTCACAGGACAATCAGTGCTTGCTCGTGACTCTGTAGCATGTGGTACTCATGAACTCTGATTAACTCATGTGTTGTACACTGTTATGATTTCTGTGAAAATGATTCTAGGTACATTTGATGTAGTTCTGTTCGTAAGGAAGAATGATCACTTACAAGCAGGAAATATTGCCACAAAATTTTAAATTCTTAAGTTCTTGTGAATTTCATTGTCTTGTCAGTGGTGTTATTTTATATTTATATTATATTAGTGGATACTTTTACTTATAATTTAGTTAGATGAACGTGTTTTGTGTTGAAACGTAAGAAGTTGCTTTGTACATACACGTGAATGTGAACTGTCCCGCTCCTGTAATCCTTGGCGAGTCTGTTGTTGATGTGCGAACGAGGCGTGCGGTTACTCATGTTGTTGTACTTGCGTTAAAGAGAAGGCTCAGGAGAAGAGCGTGTTGCTCGAGCAGAACCAGACGTTGCTGTGTGAGCTCGACCAGCTCGAGAAGCGCGCCGAGCAGCTGACGGTGTCGCTGCATAGTCAACGTTCGTCGCGCGACCAGCTGCTGGACAAGCAACGGAACACCGAGCAGAACATCCGTCGCCTGCTGCAATTCGTCAACACCATGAAGGGGTTGCCGCCACCACCGCCCACGCCTCCTGGCGCGCCTACTTCGCCACCGCCCCTCGTACCCGTGTCTTCTGCCACGCGCACAACGCCACCTCCAACGCAACCTCAGCCAGAAGCTGCTGCACAACCAGAGCAACCACCCTCTCCACAAGAACAAATAAAAACCACAACCACACCTCCACCGCCTTCATCACCTGTAGTGCTCTCACCTAAAACCAAACCCAATACAGAGACCGAGAAAGAGACTTCGCCACCACCTAATCTCTGAGTTCTGATTTATTATGTTTCGGGTTGTATTTAGTGATACGTCACTGATTTCATTGTTAACCATTTACAAATTTGTTTTTTTATTGGTGACGGATTTTGTACCAAATTATCGTGACACATTATGTGTTCTGTATTGTAATAATTTATCATGTCAGTGGCATGCGACTGTTTGCCGAGAGGCAGATTATTTATTTTATGTCATGTGGGACAGAGTTTTAGACAAATTAATTATTTTGAATGTGGTATTTAAGAATGTGTCTTGTGTTTCTTGTAGAATTAATTTGTCTGGACCACATGGATCGACTAATTTCGAGTTCCGTAATGTTATTTATATATTTTATAGATTTAAATTTTATTATTTAATCAATCGATGGTGCTAACTTGTATTTTCATATCAGTAAGCATTGTTTCTTCTTAGTTATATTTATGTAGGTTACAGAGCAGCACAGGTGGCATGAAAGATGAAACGACCAATTATTGTAGTTTTCGATTAGTACATTTATAATTAATTCAACTGGTTACCTGTGCACAAAATCATTGTTAAATTTTTAGTGTAATTATTAAACGGTGATGCAAATAATTAGATTTACTAATGAAATCTCATTTTAGTAAATCTGAAATTGTAATTTAGCGAATATTTATGATTGTATATAAAAAACTTCCATTTTATAATTTTTATACGTGGTGAATATTAAAACTGTGAACGACTGATGATATATTTGTTCATGTATAAAAGTTGTTATACTTCTAATAAATATCTACTTTGGTCATTAATTTTTTAAAAGAGTGTTTTCAATTATTTAACATAATTATTTCAACAATCTTGAGTAAGGAAAATAAATTAAAATTTTGGCGGTATTAATTTTAAAATGGTTTTATATTTCGCACATGCGCGTCAGGAAATAATTTAATTTGAAATCGAGCACTGCCATATTGAGAATTTCATAGTTCTGCCATTCATTCATCTGTGGCGCTGCTATCGTGATTTTAGTGCAACAAACTTGTCATCTATTTACTTATACAATACAAGATTATTAATTATTCTTTAGATATTTAATTGATTAATAGTTTTATATTAATTATCATATTTAATAATGTAGAAATGAAATGGCTACAAATAAATTTGTGTGAGTTTACCAACATTTCGAGAGAGTTAAAATCAGTAATGATGCGAGAATAAACCAGTAAATCAGATGATTTGTGTTGGGACGACGTGTTATATTTATTCGTTAGTAGTGATTTAGCATCGACACGGTAAATGTGTATGTGTTACAAACATCTGCGATCCTCTGGTGAGTGGGTTCGTCGCCGCCGCCGCTCCCAAAGGTCGCCTAATGGCCTGCAGGACCCGCGCGTCACGGAAGGGTCGTCGTCGAGCGATAGATTACACCGCCGGGAATCGAACTCGGTAAGTTTGGTAATCCGTGATTTGCAAACCCCAGAACGCTAGCCCAACTTTATATCGCCGAAGTTTTGATTTCTGTGAGATATCCATAGTAAAATCGCTGATTGAAACGTAAAACGAGAAACACTTGACGGTTTTACGACCACTGTGATCTCACATGAATTTCCAGATGGAAACTTCGGAAAAATCTCTATTAATCACAGGTTTTAAATGTCAATTTCCTCTGAGATGATGTGGAAAAAACATCTGAAGGCTGAATCGTAGAAAATTCCAGGTTATTTATTTCCTGTTGTCGCTGAAAAAAATCAGAAATTTGTCGGCTTGGCTTCCGCTCACGATTGGTAATTCTATTTTAATGCGCGCCCCATCGGAAAAGAATTAAGACCGCGCTGAGGTTTTTCTGTAAATCGAAGCGACGCGCGGTAATGTCTTATGGTAATGCGCACTGCTTGCAAGCACGGAACCAGCCCCTGCCAGTAGTTTAGTCTTGTCTGCCTGCTTTCAAGTGTTCACCTGATGTCCTGCTATTTTATTTTAGGTACGCACTTGATGCTGTCTGCGAACGATTACAATAGGTTTTATTTTATCATTTGCTTTCGGTTCTCGAAACTGTTTTACATAATATTGATACCCTATACTCTAACTCACTTCTTACGCATAAAAAATTGATACGAAACAAGAATTGTAATAAAATTTGAAATTGTATTCACTATCTATAAATTGTTGATAATAATTGTTATTGCACAATATTCTTGTTACAATTATACTAAGAGCTTGGATGGGTCTTGTATGGCGTAACAATTTTTTATTTAAGCTAAAAATTTCAACTAAAAACTTATAATAATATTCAAATATGTTTTTAAAAAACATGATAAATTATAAATTGTACAAAATATAAAAAATATGTAGAAATTAGGTCAATTATGTTACGTTTAAAGAATATTAATATATGATGATTTTTCCAAAATGATCAAATAAATTGTTTCAGGTACTCGATTCAATGCCTATCATTTGGTGCTAATTACGAGACACCACAAATATATATTTTTTTTTATTGTGCATAATTTATTAAAGAATCTGTAGTCGCCGTTGTTCACTTGCTTAGAATACTTAGCCGGAAACTGATTTCGGATATAAATTAAGACTTGGACTGAATTTTATTCTCTAAATAAAAATGTGATTTCAATGAACGAAATAAAATTATAGCAAATAGTAAATGCTAGTATATATAGCAAAAGTTTATACTAAGCTTTGATTTCCAACAGCTGGTGCCAATTAAAATTGTTAATAATTTTCCTTTAGTTATGCACAAATTTTCATCTATGAAGTAAAATTGTGTTCTACTTCTACCGTAAAACATAATTTTGTTGAAATTTTACAAATTAGAAATAGTAGCTTTTTGACAGATAATTATAAAAGTTACAGAATTGAGCTCTGTATTTGTATCACTAGTCAGTGGCTGATCCAACGAGGAGACAATTCCCCCCATCCCTCCACCACTGAGAATTTATGATTTCAAATATAAATTTGTTTTTTTTTTGTCTTTTTGAATTCTCACAGTAGTTATTTTCTGATCTGCTCATAATAAAATATAAATTAATAAATAAATCAAGTTAAAATTTGTTCCAAACTCCTCACAGTGGGATGTTTTGCTCTTCTACATGCAGGTGGAATTATAAAAAAAAATAAGGAAATATATATATATATATATATATATATATATATATATATATATATATATATATATATATATATATATATATATATTTGTATATATATATATATATATTTATATATATATATATATATATATATATATATATATATATATATTTGTATATATATATATATATATTTATATATATATATATATATATATATATATATTTATATATATATATATATATATATATTTATATATATATATATATATATATATTTATATATATATATATATATATATATATATATATATATATATATATATATATATATATATATATATATATATATATTTCGCAAAGTAGAAAATTTGATGCTCGCACCCTCTAAAACTACTCATAATAAATTTAATAAAAGTTGAGCTGACTCCCAGATCTGTCAAATGACGTTAAAACGTGCCACCAGAGGGCTCAATATTTGCACGTAGTTTAAATGAAGAAATTGCTTATTCCGATATTCCTTTTTTGCATAACTTTTTATTATTTAGATCTAAAAATATTTCAAGATGACTGTCAGAAAGCTTATGAAATAAGCTTGCAGGCAGACTAAAATTCAAGTCATTTAAATATATCATCACGCCTTCTACCCATTACTGGGTGTGGCACTCTGCCGAAGCAGATCTCGGTAAGTGATATATTTTGCGCATGAAGTGCGGTTACCAGCCGTCAAATCACGGCCCCCAAAGATGTTAGTAGTGCGGAAGCCACAGGTGTAGTTTTTTTTTTAATTGTGAAAATTGTTTGTTGCCTGGGGGAATCGAACCAGTGTTCTCATGATTCACAGGCCGACTTGATACCACTGAGCTAGCTACTCCATAAAGGAGAATATTAACGATATATTTAATCCGTGCAATGTCTCACACCCATAGAGGGTCAAGCATGACGACGGATACACCTATGGGCATCGTAGAAATAAAATTTGAATTTTTTGTTTTCGAAATAAAATAAAACCGTCGTAATTTATGAGTCATAAAATTTATTTTTACGTAATGCCCCCTCCGAGGAAATTGGCAGAATCAGCCACTGTCACTACTGCATTTGAGTATTATTTGGTAGCTATTGACTTTGTAAACAATACTCGTAGAAACTTAATTTATATAGGTAAATATTGAAAGTATTAATATTAATGATAATGCATATTCTGTGTTAATTACTTTATTAATTATAATTGGTGGTTGTCAAAGTTTAAAAGTTATAATAATTGCATCAATAATGCGTACTTAATTACGTACATTGTACATACACAGGCTATTACATCGCTTGTAGGTGGTTCAATTTGTGCAACGCTTACTAATTAAATACGAACAATAACGCGCAGGTGACTAATATGTTGTACACATTCTCTGTATAGTTTATAATGAGCAGCAGAACCAAGCTGAGCTAACGTACCCCATTGATCTGAATACTCTATAGTTCACACACATACACACACCCACACAGTAAGGGTGAATAGCGTTGAACCTGAATTATATTACAAGACATACACTGGCAAACGGACGCACGTTATATCTGCCGCTAATGTGCAGGAGAGAGACGGCAACAGGCGACGTATGTCCAAGGGAGAGCAGGTGTGCGCCACTTAATTCCGGTATGGCTTTAATTAATGAAATTAATTTACGCAAGCTTCCAATAAGCCCTAGAGCCAAGAGCCGATGCTTCGATGCCGAGAACAGTTTAGCGATCGAAAAATCTACGCCAAATTAATATAGAGACATGCACGCACCCTTACCCTAAACAACAGATAGCTCGCAAGGGAAGGGGGAGATAACTTTGAATTATTATCTCTGTATTATACAAAGTCAATATTTAAATTGTCGTTTTTACCTTACATTAGCTTTATTTCATTTTGCTTTATTAAAAACATAAATCTAATCTGAAAAACAAAAATAATGTGTCATACAGGCAATCGTAGCTCAGTGGATAAAAGCGAGGTAAAACTTGCGTTTCTTAATTAACAAGCAAGAGGTCATCTCATTGACTTCAAACCATATCAGAAAATACGATTGTGTCTAAGTGGTTCGGATTCCACTATAAGCTGTAGGTCCCCTGTACTTTGTGATTAAGTTCCTGTTGTGAGAAGTAAAAATAAATAAATAAATAAATATAACACCCCTAAAATTCTGCGAGTGGTAACAGATTTGAAATAAATTGGAGACCGCGAAAGTAATTAATAACAAAAAAAGCTTGGAATAAAAATGAAAAATTACGTAGTCAGTCTTAATCTGCGTTCATATTACCGATATAGTTATTTGTCAAACTAGAGAGGAAAGCGATATTTTTCCTACTCGAAGTTTGTGTTACGAGAATAGCGAGTAAGGCATTCGAACAAGAGTGGAAAAACGTTTTCCTCTCGTGTTAGGCACAATATTTTTTCACAGCATGCTTCAAATAAAATTTGTTCGAACTTGAAATACACTCGACGATAAATCTAGTACATATTATAAAGGTAACATTTTATTCATTTCAATCAAAATTGTAAGATAATTTAATATTTAAAGTATATTACTACTAAAAAGGAATTTTTAATAAAATAAAAAGAATATAAGTATATTTTTATTGTAAAATAACATTCATATAACACATTATAGTTCTTTTTCCTCTCTAGAAAGGTAATACTTTTTTTGGTCATTATTTCTCGAGAAGAAATTTGAGTTTTCTGCTCATATCGTGAAAAAATGTTGTATATTAAATATATAAAATAAATAAAATAAATATATCATCACGCCTTCTACACATTACTGGGTGTGACACTCTGCCGAAGCAGATCTCGGTAAGTGATAGATTTTGCGCGTGAAGTGCGATTACCAGTCGTCAAATCACGGCCCCCAAACATGTTAGTGGTGGAGGAGCCACAGGGGTAGTTTTTGAAATTATGAAAATTGTTTGTCATCTATGGGAATCGAACCAGGGTTCTCAGGATCCACAGGCCGACTTCATACCACTGAGCTAGTTATTTATGTATTTAGTGTGAAAAGTGACATTTCATCGACCGAGACAAGTGCACAACTTATGCATGATACACATAGTATTTTCTATACAGATGTTCATTTTATGTGGTATACTATTACATTTTCAAGAACTGTAAGAGATACAAAGTTTGATAAATTACCAATTTCTATCTTAAGAGATTTTTCAACCAGAAGTTTTGAAAATATGTGACCAACTTGTTTATTTTAAATTATTTTCATTTAAATATGATTATACAAAGAAATTTATATTTGTTTTACAAATATTGTTCAAAATTGCCTCTTTCTAATCTTTTTAATAAGTTCTTGAAAGATTGACAAATAATATAAAAAATAAAATAAATAAATATATCATCACGCCTTCTACCCATTACTGGGTGTGGCACACTGCCGAAGCAGATCTCGGTAAGTGATATATTTTGCGCGTGAAGTGCGGTTACCAGTCGTCAAATAATATGAAATATAATATTGACATAATTTCGAAGTTGATTCTTTCTTAGCACTCTTTGTATTTAAATAAAACTAATTTATAATTAATTTTGTTGGGTCCCATATTTTGAGAAGCTTTGGTTGATTTTTTTTGTTTACTTCATTGAAGTAGTTTCTTGTAATATAAATTTTTGCTAATTTAACTAATTCTATATCTCTTACAATAGTGTGTCACTTACACTGAATTTTTTCTTCCAGTGCGCTAAACAGACATTTCGCACACTAGGTACATAAATAACTTTTGACAGTTGTATGGGAATAATTAGGTAAAATAAATCATGTTCAACGTTTGATATTAAAGAGTATAATTTTCTTTAAAACTTTATACAAGGTTCTGAATGCTGTATACATAATGTAAACTGAGATACAGTTAAAATCTAAGATGTAGAGCGTGGAAAAACATTACTGTCATTTACTGCAGTAAAAATGAGATATTTCGAAGAGGGGAATTCAAAACGGTGTATTATGTGTTATGTGGAGCAATTCTTTAGCAGTCAAATTCTTTTGAAAAGTTTTAGCTAATCCTGAGTTTTATAAAATAAATAAATAAATATATCATCACGCCTTCTACCCATTACTGGGTGTGGCACTCTGCTAAAGCAGATATATTTTGCGCGTGAAGTGCGGTTACCAGTCGTCAAATCACGGCCCCCAAACATGTTAGTGGTGGAGGAGCCACAGGGATAGCTTTTTCAAATTATGAAAATTTGTCGCCTGTGGGAATCGAACCAGGGACCTCAGGATCCACAGGCCGACTGAGTTTTATAAATTTAAAAAATAAATAAATATATCTTCACGCCTTTTACCCATTTCTAGGTGTGGCACTCTGCCGTAGAAGATCACAGTAAGTGTTATATATACGGGCGTGAAGTGCGGTTACCAAACGTCAAATCACGGCTCCAAAAAAAAGGCTAGTGGGGGAGGGGGAGCCACAGGGATGATTTTAATGTAGTGAAAATTGTTTGTCGGCTGTGGAAATCGGACCGAGATTCTTAAATCCACAGGCCGACTCGATACCACTGAGCCACCTACCCCTGAGTTTTAGTTTAGTCGAATTAAGTTAAGGTATACTTTCAAAAAAGTTATAAAATCTTATCTACTTCTATACCTTTCGAGAATACGGTTTTAATTAATTTTATAATATCGAGTTAAAATAAGATTAGTTAATTCAGATTACAAGATTAGTTAAACTTTTTTTAAGAATGTGAATATTTTCAACATGTAAAAACTATAATTATTTGTGTCACTTGGCCAGAAATTGTACTTTTGCGAGTACTGGCAAAACAATTTCTATATACAAAATCGAGCTGATTTAAATGATATTATTAATTTATTTGTCAAATATTAAATACTAGAGATTTTTTATATTGCCAACGTACTGTAACTGATAGCCAGCTGATGCCAATTCTAAGCTTACCAAAGTCTCTAGTCTTTGCCGACCTAGGCCGGAAACAGACTACATCTGGACAGAAGCACGAAAAAGGTATTTTTTTCTACAATCTTGTTGAAAAAAAAATTTATTTGAAAAGTATCTCGGTACAATACTCAGTGCGGTATAATTTTGTGCGGCAAGAAATCGTTTGTTGTTTCCAGGACAATCATTGTTGAACAATCTTTTTTTTATAGTAATGTGAAATACAATATTAAATGACAGATGTCAAATATCGATTCAAATATTTATTTTAAGAAATAAATAATTAACGACCGTAGAAAAAATAGTATGTAACATATGTGTGGCAACGGCCATGGAAAAACTCATGATTGGAAACACACGCTAACGCTCGTGCCTCAAATTTCATACTCGTTTTGAAATTAATGACTTTTTGTACTCGCTGAATTCAAAATAATGTTTACGTAACCTTGGAAACCGATGGAAAGTTTGTTTTTGTGCACTAGTGCGCAAAGTAATTGAAAAAATGTTTGACTATTAAAACGCTATTTGCACTTATTTATATACACATATTTTAAGGAATTTATTAAAGAAGTAGAGACATTAGCTTCTAACGCCATCAAACAGACATATTTTAACAAACATTACGAGAAAAAATTAACAATTTGTTTTCAAATAACAAATGTCAATTCATGGCATATTTAACTGTCGATATTAATTCACGCTTCAAATTTAATAAATTTCCTCATTATCCATCATATAATTTTTGCTCGTTACAAAAAGCATTGTACAAAACTCATGCGCGAAGACGCCATTTGCACCATTCGCGCAAATTAAAGCACGAGCGAAGCGAATGCTTTAAAATTGCGCTCATGTGCAAAGTATGTCTTCGCGCACTTGTTATGTAAATAGCTATTCCACACTTATGTTACAATATACTATTCCCAAATTGTTAGGGGGTAAACTAAATCCTTAGAAAATGTATTCTTTTGAATCTGAAGGAAGGAAACACAAACACGTATGAAGATTATGTGTGTTTAGCAAGGGTTTGAATTTAGGTAAAGCAATAACATGACTAGAGCGAGATAGCTAGACGTCGCGGTAAACATTCTTGTATGTTAGCTTACCTTGTGTGTGTGTGTGTGTGTGTGTGTGTGTGGCTCTTTATACAGCTAATTACGTGCGTTACTCCGCACGACATACCTGCCGCGATCGTTCCCTTCCCCCCAATAGTGCCTGCAGGTGCCTAACCTTGCATAACTCACCAGACATTCCGCAAGTTGTGGCGACCTCTTTGATATTTACACATACGATATACATAGCAGCCCTTGTCTTAAAAGACGCGCAATTAAAATACCCCTGACATGCAAACTGACTGCAACGGGAATGCAGCTCTGTTTAATAAGTTGCCGCGGAGTTTGTTCACCGAGGCTACCACTGAATACCTTTATTATAACTTTATAACGTAGGCCATGGTTTCACTAAATTTATAACACATTTCCCCCCTATTTTGTAACTCGATCATTATCTATTAATGATCGATAAGTTAATGACAAATTTTATTTTTCATATTTATTGCACAGATTATCATAATTTCGGTATTCTGTCACTAAAATAATTTACGCTGGCATTTTTATATTATTTTCATGCGTTTTACTTACTCACAAACAAAGCTGTTATTATAGAAAATAATATAATAACAGCTCACCAACAAATGCGTAGAAAGTGAGGTTAAAAATTATAAATTTTATACTGACAGCCTTTGCACGAGAGATAAATTCATGAAAGTCAAAAATAACAGAATGCTAAAATGGTGGTAATTTGTACAGTAATCATGAAAAATAAGAGTTGTCAAAAATGTATCGATCAGTAAGATATAATGATCGAGTTACAGAATAGGAGGGATTCTTAAAATATATGAAATGTTATTTAAATGTATTAAAATGGGGTGGCTAGCTCAGTGGTATGAAGTCGGCCTGTGGATTCTGAGAACCTTGGTTCGATTCCCACAGGCGACAAACAATTTTCATAATTTCAAAAACTACCCCTGTGGCTCCTCCATCACTAACATCTTTGGAGGCCGTGATTTGACGACTGGTAAACGCACTTCACGTGCAAAATATATCACTTACCGAGATCTGCTTCGCCAGAGTGCCACACCCAGTAATGGGTAGAAGGCGTGATGATATATTTATTTATTTATTTTAAAATATCAAAATTATAAAATAGAAATTTGTTTCTATACTATACTAGACAAAAATATGTATATATAAAATTTATAAAATACAACTTTGACAAATGAAATAAATGTAAATAATTATTTTTATTAAAACGATCTATTTTTTATATGCGTTTTGATTCGAATTGCGTGTCTACTAGGGATTGATTGGACAATGTTATTTCATACATTAGTTAATATTTAGTTGTTATTTCAAATGAATAATAATTTCTTATTGATTTTGTATATTTTGTGATTGTTTCTGCAGTCGGTGTCACATGGTCAATATTTACTTCATTCTTGTTTGTTAAATTATGTATGTCATATCTTTCAATTCGTTCAATATATACGATGAAGATTGGAACTAGGTTATGTTATAAGTAATATGAACTTAAAATCATATTTATATTAAGGTAGTACTACATATTTCCTACTAAAATAACGATTAAGGTAGTATTAGTGTGACGGTGGCGCCATCGGTTGTCGAGTGGCGAAACTGACGCTCAAAAAATTTAAAAATTGAATAAAATAAGTGTTTTATACCTATTATGATTTGTATATCATGAATTGTTAACAGATTGTTGGTCTAGTGAATTTTCAAATACCGTACCACCGTGTGGTGTTGCCATTATAAATTTGGATTCTTAATTTTTCGTTATAAACAAGGCTTTGCATGGCTATATATCCATTACTAAACAATAAAAAACTTTCTCCTTCTGATACAATATACATGGATAGTTCTAGAACATTATACTAGTTTTTCAAATGAAACTGCAAAATTTTAGAGGTACTCAAACCAAATATGTGCGATTCTGAGTGATGATCGCCATAAGCCCCAACTTTACAAGCGAATATATTTGTTCATAGACGATGAATGTGTTTCATATTTTAACAGGATGCATATGACTATCCAATGTTTACGTGCGCCAAATTTCATTTGGATCTGCAAAATTTTCACGCTAGTACTACCTTAATTCAAATTCTAATAAGTAACAATTAGAATCATGTTGAAAATTTGAACCATTGTAACCAGAGTTTACTTTGTTCACTAGATTCTGCAAAACAATAAAAGTCGAATGAAAATAATGACTGAATAAAAACATTTATATTTATATTATTCGGTCGAAATGTATGTTAAGCTGCCTTTTATATTATCTGACAATTACTATCATATTACAAGTTATATTTTGCATAAGAATTTAACAAGTATAAACTTTAATTTTTTTTTGTATTTTTTGGAACGATCTCTTCAATTTTAATAAAAATTTCTTGTGTAGAAGCAGTCCCAATCAAACATTTGACATTTTAATAGATTATTTTCAGTTGACATTTATGAAAAATACATTTATTTTATCGTTAACCAAGGAGATTTAATTACAGTGAAGAATTATCACTTATTAATTTCACTACTAGAATATTATCAAAATAGCTTTCATTTCGTTAGTACATTTTCAAACAAATTCATGATTATATTGGTTCTCACATATATGAAAATTCATAATAGAATAAATTGAAATGTTGTATGATCCAAACGTAATACCTTTAAATATATTTTAAAATTGCAAGCTCGGCAATTTAGGGTTTTACAGTTGCTTGCTAAGAATGAGCCCCTGCACTAAAATTTATGAAAGTAGCACAATGTAGGTGATGGCAGTGTTGGTATTTTCATGATGGATTATAGTTTATTATTTCTTGCTGCAGCTCTTGTTCTCGGAGCCAAATTGAAAATAATTAAAATAGTTCTTAATTCATTACTCGCATTAAATATATGTATACTATACGGGAATTTAGTAATTTATCATTTTATGCAAAGGGAATTGTAATTATGGATAATTTAATTAATATTTTGCTGAGACTTGTAGTCACGCCGCTTGTATTATATTAAGAACAGGGGCGCATTTAGCAAGATTTAATACTATTTCTCACAAACCTAATTTAACTTTTACCGTTTATATTAATTTCGTTATTTAATGTAGCCTATATTTTTTTCTAGAAGTGGTAACATCATCTGTCCCTTTTAATTCAAATTATTGTCCAGTAGTAAATCATAAAATCAAACCTGCTTATCTCCTGTTTGATTCTTCTACTCTATATTGGTTAGTTGTTATTTTAGTTAGAATTCAAGTAGAAAGTATTATGCGCTTCGCTAATGCTTATAAGTTTGTCTATTTTTCTATAAATTATTAATTCAACAGACACAAAAAAAATATATCATTCAGTTAAATGTTAATGAAAGAAATAATGATTTTTAATTTGCAATTCTTATTCGAGGTTTTGAAAGTGAAACAAAAATAATTAATTAATGTTCGCTCTTAAATTTCTGGTAAGTGTTGATTTGCAGTAATTGAAATTTTCAATATAAATTTTAAGTAGTAGCATACTCAGACGACAATTAAAATAATGTGAACAATTAATCCTTTATAACTGGTATTGTATTTTGAAAAGAAAATAAGGTAATAATTATTTTTATATCTCTAAATGTTTGTTTGGCATGTCGAAGAATGGCCTTGTCCACCGATACGGTAGCCGAGGCAGACGACATTCTGAGAAAGCCAAACATATTTCACATGTGCATAAGTAAAATATTTTATATTCAACCTCTTTATATACATTTAAAAAAATACAGAATGTATTATAAATTTTAATTTAAAAACTGTTTTATTTTAAGTAGGATTTTATAATCAAAGAAACGGTAATCTTGTTTATAATATATAAAATAAATATATCATCACGCCTTCTACTCATTACTGGGTGTGGCACTCTGCTGAAGCAGATCTCGGTAAGTGATATATTTTGCGCGTGAAGTGCGGTTACCAGTCGTCAAATCACGGCCCCCAAACATGTTAGTGGTGGAGGAGCCACAGGGATAGCTTTTTCAAATTATGAAAATTTGTCGCCTGTGGGAATCGAACCAGGGACCTCAGGATCCACAGGTCGACTTCATACCACTGAGCTAGCCATCCCATGTTTATAATATATTGAAAACAAATATTTGGTATTACAGCAGTTTTAGCAGACGTCAATAACATCAGTCTATAAAATCGTTTTAACGGTCGATGGTAAATGGGGTATTATGGGGTATGTGAAGCAATACTTTAGCAATAGAATTCTTCAAAATAGTTTTAATTATTCATAACTTTTAGTTTATCAAATTAAGTTAAATGATATTTTCAAAAATTTGATAAAATTTAATCTACTTCTATTCATTTTGAGAATATGGTTTAGGTTAATAGCATTGACCCATAAAACCGTTGAACGGCCGATGCTAATAGTAACATACAATAAAATAGTATTGTTTCGTAACATATTTGTGTATGAAGGTTATTAAAGAATATTTCAACCAAGATGCACAAAATATTTTTAAAAAACACAAAATGTTTTAAATTTTTATTAAAAAATAAATTTTATATTTAATTGATTCATATCACGTGGTAGAGTGCTTTGTTGTCATCTGAACAATAATTAATAAAATAATCTGTTTACTGTCAAAATATTTTAAACGTAAAAGTGAAAATAAAATAACTAGGTACTTTCATTAATAAGAAATAATAAATTTGCTATTTAAACAAACGAATGGCTATAACGGTTTTGAAGTAAAAGATACACTTTTCAGCTGGATACGTAAACAACTTTTTATGTATCGGCCGCCTAAAATGGAATATTATGTAACAAGTTGCGTACATTATATTTTTCTTCGACCAAATCAAACATTCAAAATTATTAAAATAAATGTCAGCCTTGAACAAAACTATTTTATTGAGCAAGCTATGGAAACCATGGAAACAGTAAATACTGTGCTGTTAGTGGTCAATAATCTGTATAATAATAAAAATCTGTATCATAATGAAAGTCTGTATCTGACTCATTAATGATATCATGGGAATAGAAAAATGTTATTATGTGTGTTGAAGAAGTAAAATTTTGTTTGGATACGGTCCTGCAAATTGTGATTCCGTTCAGGGGCGGTATGACACCGCGGTGTTTCATATAATGCTTTTAATTAGCTTTTTCACATATTATCTTTGTCATATCCAACTCGGCTGTCTGTTTTTTGCTCAAACACAACAACCTGCTTTATTATTATACGTAGCTACATCCCACTAACTATTTGCAGCTTCAATGCGTGAGGCAGAGGCAGTGGCGTACGTGAAAACACTAATTAACTATATTAAATATTTCACTCCTGGCTCCAGGGTTATAAATTTGTTCAGTTACATGCTTGCTAACTTGCCACACATGAAGAGAATGCTTCTGGAATGAGATGTTTATTAATTATCATACATTGTGCACGAACTTTTGATAATTTTTTCCTTTAAAATAGATGTAAAGAAGTAATTAATTAATACAACTAATTTTTATTATTTTAACCATTATATAATTTTTTATTTTAATTTTTTCATGGGATAGGTGGCTCAGTGGTATCGAGTCGGCCAGTGGATTCTGAGAACTCTGGTTCGATTCCCACAGCCGACAAACAATGTCACCACTTTAAAATTACCCCTGTAGCTCTCCCTCCATTACCATCTTTGGGGGCTGTGATTTGACAGTTGTTAACCTCACTTCACGCGCATAAATATATCACTTACCGAGATCTACTTCGGCAGAATGCCACACCCAGTAATGGGTAAAAGACGTGATTATATATTTATTTATTTTACACACAAGCAAACAATGAAACAATGTTATACAGAACAATATATATATATATATATATATATATATATATATATATATATATATATATATATATATATATATATATTTGATGTACTCGTAATGATAAGCAGACAAAAATATTTTTTTGAAAATTTGTACAATTAATGGCATGGTTCTTAAAGTGAACATTTTTAGTGCCACTGACCGACACGAAATTTAAGAAAATAATAATAATGAATTATTATTATATCAATTACGTGATAAAATGATTCATATTATTTTTATTAAAATGTGTTTAATTCAACAAATGTCTTCTTAATTTTGCGATTTTTCAATAAATTCTTTTCGATTGTGAATATGTTCGTTAAAATGTGCATACCTTAAGAGTTTTTTTTTATCCTTTTTTTTGTATGTTTCTGTATGTTTCGTATTAGAGGAAACTTCGTTGACGCGATTGTCTTCTTATTTGAAACGGCCTGTAGTTCATGTTGTATGATTTGTGATAAAAATTCTGTATAAATTTGATAATTTGAAACAACAATGAGGTGTGTGTTATTTATCTCTCTGTCATTTGTTTGGGACAGTTTCCATTCTTTTTGTTTTTGAAGTACAATAAGTGACATTTGCATTTGACAATTGCGTATCGGTGGCGACTGACGACGAAGGCAGAGACATCACACGGCGCAGAGCCAAACCCGACCGGTCCTTTCGTACAGCGACGCCCTCGGGCGTTTTTAAAAAAGTACATTAATTAACTTGGTAAAAAATACAAAAGCAACCATTCGCTTTGAAATGCCACCACAAAAACTTGCATTTTAAAATAAATGACATCTAATTTACTGATAACGGGACAATTGACAAACGTCCGACGTCGATGATAAGCGTTTTTATTCAGCGACGGACGCTGAGCGCTGCGCTTGTTTGCCGTGGAGTTGCCGGAGTCGCCCGGAGTTACCAGGAGTCGCTTGCTTTGATAACCGCTAACTGCCCGCAATTTGTAAACACACATACAATCTCACGCAACACATGCATGGATACTTTTTCTTTTTGAGTGCTTCATTTAATTTTGCATGCAGAATTTTCCTGCAAACAAATTCAATTGTTATGCTTGTTTGTTTCCAAGGTAAGTGAATCTCGCTTGTATGAAACGTTCTAAACTGATTGAGGAAACGAAAAAAATTAATTATATTAGCAGTAATTTTTTATTCAAAAAATTGTTAACGGTATAACAGACCTTTCAAGAAGAAATATAAAATAAATATATCATCACGCCTTCTACCCATCGCTGGATGTGGCACTCTGCTAAAGCAGATCTCGGTAAGTGATATATTTTGCGCGTGAAGTGCGGTTACCAGTCGTCAAATCACGGTCCCCAAACATGTTAGTGGTGGAGGAGCCACAGGGATAGCTTTTTCAAATTATGAAAATTTGTCGCCTGTGGGAATCGAACCAGGGACCTCAGGATCCACAGGCCGACTTCATACCACTGTGCTAGCCATCCCATACTCAAGAAGAAATAATATTTTTTATAACATAAATAGAGATATTGAAAAAGTATTTAAAAAAATAATAATTTGCTTTGCATATTTTGAATTATAGGTTTAATCTTAGCACGGGAAACGATAAAAAAATATTTAATTTGTTAATTGGTTTAGCGATTTTAGGGGTTCTTAACCTAAGGGTAATTATTGTTTTGGCAGGATATAATAGGTAACTTATACAGCAATATATTAAAAATTTAAATTAATATATCCCTACAAACACATAAGATAAATTTTAATCTATTACACACGAAATTATTACCATTTCATGTGTTTTAATTGGGTCCCCTAACTGCGTAATAGTTATTTATGCAATTAGTGTTAAAAGTGGCACTTTATTGCACAAGTGGAAAACTTGAAGCACGAGTTGCATACATTATTCTTTCTATGATCTAGTTTTAACTAATTATACTAATCTAACTAATGACATATCAAACGTCCAAAATATTTATTTTCTAGGGTACGTAGGTGTAAAAATCTTTTTTTTACAATACTTGTACTGTAATGACAAAATTTAAACGCAGTTACTGCAACTTTTGTTGCATAGTTGATTTCCATGGTTACATCAGGGCTATAATATTTACTTACCATCCACCGTGGACAGTGAGTAAATATTATATATCAAGATCCTGTTTATTTTGAAACCTATTTCCTTTTCCTTATATTTGTGCGGGTATTGTAAAAATAATTTTCTAACCTCGAACTGTAAGTGATTTTTTGGTCGTGAATTTTTAAAAAACTCGATCCTACGGACCTCGATTTCCCAAATTACATTCTTGAACTAAAAACTGTCACTGTTCATGGTACGTAATATACTATTATTGCACTGTGTCAAAAATAACTTCCTTTTGGCACTAGAAACGATTTAAAAATGTTATGTTTTTGACATTGGTAGAAAAAATTAAAATTATTAAATTGTAAATAAAATAAGTTTTTAGACGAATAGTTTGTTTGATTTTTGAATGTTAGAAATTATACACAATTCTGAAAATTATTATATATGTTTTTTTTTGGCAGAAACTAAATATGATCATAATAAATTATTATGTAACCATAATGATATTTGATCATTCTTATTCTTATATCTTCAATATCAACAAAAAAAAAAATATCATCACGCCTTCTACCCATTACTGGCTATGGCACTCTGCCGAAGCAGATCTCGGTAAGTAATATATTTTGCGCATGAAGTGCGGTTACCAGTCGTCAAATCACGGCCCTCAAATATGTTAGTGGTGAGGGAGCCACAGGAGTAGTTTTGAAATTGTGAAAATTGTTTGTCGCCTGTGGGAATCGAACGAGGGTTCTCAGGATCCACAGGCCGACTTGATACCAGTGAGCTAGCTACCCCATAATAATAATTATAATAATTAATTATTAATTATAACTAGTTAATTGATATTCACAAATTTACATACATTTTTTTCAAACTAGGAGGGAAGGGGGAGTTAGTATTAAGTAATTTTATATTTGTTTTTTATTTAAAGGTTATTAAATAGAAAATTATAAATTAAATATATCGTTTTATTTATTAGGATCATATATTTTTGCACGTGTTGTGCGGTTACCAGCTGTCGAACCTTGTCCCCTCCTCGAAAGGGTTAGTTTTATGTTGACGGATGTAAATTCATAATATTATTTTCGGTTTCAAAGTAGTTAATAAGAATTATACATATTTCAATATAAAATAAAGTAAGTAAAATGTGTTTATCAAATAAATCTGGCGTATTTAAAAATGTTTGATAGGTCCATTATACCCTAATAAAAATTGTAAAAGAAAATCACATAATTCATAACCAATTTTAGTTTAAATCAACCTTCGAACGCGATCGAAGGGTCCAGTATATTAAAAATTCGCACAACCGATTTTTCTATTTCCTTTCTCTGAGGGGTCGATAAATGGCCCAATCGAATTAAAAATGAAATGATTCTCTTTTCCCCTGGCACATTTCCCCTTAGCCTACATTGTCATTCGGGCAAATTAGCGTATCTGGATCATACAAGCTATTTGGCGTGCGTGTGGGGTGGTTTTTAAAGGGCCGTGGGAACGATATCTCAGAGGGATGTTTTCTAGTGACACCCCTGTTTCGCCTG